>JBAIZL010000008.1:32585211-33197985 GCA_036971475.1 Prosapia bicincta | reverse complement strand
TAGAGTTTTTTCATCATGAGAACGAACGTCAGAAACTATTAAAATTAGAAACTTGAATATTTAAAATACAGTACTATCAATTTCGTAAAATAGAGGCAAAGAAAAGATTTTTTCACAATTTTTAAAGTGTTACTTTTTTATTTATTAAATTTTGAGGTTAGTATTGGAGGTGCATGTAAGCATAAGCTTTTTAAATTTTGTAAAATAATAAGATTAGTAGTCTATAGCCCCCACAAATGGGTAATAAATAGTTTCCTGGTATTAGAGGCGATAAACATTTCTTGCATTAATATGAAGCTGCCCTTATGTTTTATTCGGCGGTAAAACCAACTTAGGCTCAGCCAACTTAGACGGCGCTCACTTGAACTGTCTAAGTTGTTAAGTTGGCTTAAATTGTCAAACATTTATTTAGTAACTAACTATCCTAATTGGTAAAATGTATTTCCTATCCTAACTGACTGAAAATTATGGATTTTGTTGTTCATGACGATCGGCGATACTTCTAACATTTGTTTTTTTTTTTAATTTCTGCAAGCCATTACTATATTTAGTTCGAATTTCTAATTAATTTTCGGCTAATATATTCTTAAAGATTATTCGTGTGGTAACAAAGATACTGCAACTTATCTTGGAATGCGCAAAAAATCTCTCAAGCTTAAGAAATTAAGAAAATACAATGAAAATAAATCATAAACGTTTTCACTTATGTATGTATATATATATATATATATATATATATATATATATATATATATATATATATATATATATATATATATATATATAAAGTTTTGTGTGTTCTGCGACGAAGTCATAATCCTATATAGCTAAGTTAAGTTTGTATTAGGTAATTTTTGTATTTTTTAACATTTCCAAACACCAATCTCATAATTATTCTTGTTTAGATTCGGTTTTCAAAATGTATCAATCTGGATAAAAATGGGTAGTCTAAAAGGTGACTAAATAGCATTCAACTTGAATTTTTTCCTTTTTCTCATGTTACTTAGTCATGCGTTTTAAATAGGTTACTGGTGATTTCGTGTCAATTTATACGTCCTAAATAGGTAGCTGGTGATTTATGTCGAATTTAACGTTCTAAATAAGTAACTTTTGATTTCGTGTCAATTTATACGTCCTAAATAGGTAACTGGTGATTTATGTCGAATTGAACGTTATAAATAAGTAACTTTTGATTTCGTGTCAATTTATACGTCCTAAATAGGTAACTGGTGATTTATGTCGAATTGAACGTTATAAATAAGTAACTTTTGATTTCGTGTCAATTTATACGTCCTAAAAAGGTAACTGGTGATTTATGTCGAATCGAACGTTCTAAATAAGTTACTTTTGATTTCGTGTCAATTTATACGTCCTAAATAGGTAACTGGTGATTTATGTCGAATTGAACGTTATAAATAAGTAACTTTTGATTTCGTGTCAATTTATACGTCCTAAATAGGTAACTGGTGATTTATGTCGAATTGAACGTTATAAATAAGTAACTTTTGATTTCGTGTCAATTTATACGTCCTAAATAGGTAACTGGTGATTTATGTCGAATTGAACGTTCTAAATAAGTTACTTTTGATTTCGCGTCAATTTATACGTCCTAAATAGGTAACTGGTGATTTATGTCGAATTGAACGTTATAAATAAGTTACTTTTGATTTCGTGTCAATTTATACGTCCTAAATAGGTAACTGGTGATTTATGTCGAATTGAACGTTCTAAATAAGTTACTTTTGATTTCGCGTCAATTTATACGCCCTAAATAGGTAACTGGTGATTTATGTCGAATTGAACGTTCTAAATAAGTTACTTTTGATTTCGCGTCAATTTATACGTCCTAAATAGGTAACTGGTGATTTATGTCGAATTGAACGTTATAAATAAGTAACTTTTGATTTCGTGTCAATTTATACGTCCTAAATAGGTAACTGGTGATTTATGTCGAATTGAACGTTCTAAATAAGTTACTTTTGATTTCGCGTCAATTTATACGTCCTAAATAGGTAACTGGTGATTTATGTCGAATTGAACGTTCTAAATAAGTTACTTTTGATTTCGTGTCAATTTATACGTCCTAAATAGGTAACTGGTGATTTATGTCGAATTGAACGTTCTAAATAAGTTACTTTTGATTTCGCGTCAATTTATACGTCCTAAATAGGTAACTGGTGATTTATGTCGAATTGAACGTTCTAAATAAGTAACTTTTGATTTCGTGTCAATTTATACGTCCTAAATAGGTAACTGGTGATTTATGTCGAATTGAACGTTCTAAATAAGTTACTTTTGATTTCGCGTCAATTTATACGCCCTAAATAGGTAACTGGTGATTTATGTCGAATTGAACGTTCTAAATAAGTTACTTTTGATTTCGCGTCAATTTATACGTCCTAAATAGGTAACTGGTGATTTATGTCGAATTGAACGTTCTAAATAAGTAACTTTTGATTTCGTGTCAATTTATACGTCCTAAATAGGTAACTGGTGATTTATGTCGAATTGAACGTTCTAAATAAGTTACTTTTGATTTCGTGTCAATTTATACGTCCTAAATAGGTAACTGGTGATTTATGTCGAATTGAACGTTCTAAATAAGTAACTTTTGATTTCGTGTCAATTTATACGTCCTAAATAGGTAACTGGTGATTTATGTCGAATTGAACGTTCTAAATAAGTTACTTTTGATTTCGCGTCAATTTATACGTCCTAAATAGGTAACTGGTGATTTATGTCGAATTGAACGTTCTAAATAAGTTACTTTTGATTTCGTGTCAATTTATACGTCCTAAATAGGTAACTGGTGATTTATGTCGAATTGAACGTTATAAATAAGTAACTTTTGATTTCGTGTCAATTTATACGTCCTAAATAGGTAACTGGTGATTTATGTCGAATTGAACGTTCTAAATAAGTTACTTTTGATTTCGTGTCAATTTATACGTCCTAAATAGGTAACTGGTGATTTATGTCGAATTGAACGTTCTAAATAAGTTACTTTTGATTTCGTGTCAATTTATACGTCCTAAATAGGTAACTGTTGATTTATGTCGAATTGAACGTTCTAAATAAGTAACTTTTGATTTCGTGTCAATTTATACGTCCTAAATAGGTAACTGGTGATTTATGTCGAATTGAACGTTCTAAATAAGTTACTTTTGATTTCGCGTCAATTTATACGTCCTAAATAGGTAACTGGTGATTTATGTCGAATTGAACGTTCTAAATAAGTTACTTTTGATTTCGTGTCAATTTATACGTCCTAAATAGGTAACTGGTGATTTATGTCGAATTGAACGTTCTAAATAAGTTACTTTTGATTTCGTGTCAATTTATACGTCCTAAATAGGTAACTGGTGATTTATGTCGAATTGAACGTTCTAAATAAGTTACTTTTGATTTCGTGTCAATTTATACGTCCTAAATAGGTAACTGGTGATTTATGTCGAATTGAACGTTCTAAATAAGTTACTTTTGATTTCGCGTCAATTTATACGTCCTAAATAGGTAACTGGTGATTTATGTCGAATTGAACGTTCTAAATAAGTTACTTTTGATTTCGTGTCAATTTATACGTCCTAAATAGGTAACTGGTGATTTATGTCGAATTGAACGTTCTAAATAAGTTACTTTTGATTTCGTGTCAATTTATACGTCCTAAATAGGTAACTGGTGATTTATGTCGAATTGAACGTTCTAAATAAGTTACTTTTGATTTCGCGTCAATTTATACGTCCTAAATAGGTAACTGGTGATTTATGTCGAATTGAACGTTCTAAATAAGTTACTTTTGATTTCGTGTCAATTTATACGTCCTAAATAGGTAACTGGTGATTTATGTCGAATTGAACGTTCTAAATAAGTTACTTTTGATTTCGCGTCAATTTATACGTCCTAAATAGGTAACTGGTGATTTATGTCGAATTGAACGTTCTAAATAAGTTACTTTTGATTTCGTGTCAATTTATACGTCCTAAATAGGTAACTGGTGATTTATGTCGAATTGAACGTTCTAAATAAGTTACTTTTGATTTCGTGTCAATTTATACGTCCTAAATAGGTAACTGGTGATTTATGTCGAATTGAACGTTCTAAATAAGTTACTTTTGATTTCGCGTCAATTTATACGTCCTAAATAGGTAACTGGTGATTTATGTCGAATTGAACGTTCTAAATAAGTTACTTTTGATTTCGTGTCAATTTATACGTCCTAAATAGGTAACTGGTGATTTATGTCGAATTGAACGTTCTAAATAAGTTACTTTTGATTTCGTGTCAATTTATACGTCCTAAATAGGTAACTGTTGATTTATGTCGAATTGAACGTTCTAAATAAGTAACTTTTGATTTCGTGTCAATTTATACGTCCTAAATAGGTAACTGGTGATTTATGTCGAATTGAACGTTCTAAATAAGTTACTTTTGATTTCGCGTCAATTTATACGTCCTAAATAGGTAACTGGTGATTTATGTCGAATTGAACGTTCTAAATAAGTAACTTTTGATTTCGTGTCAATTTATACGTCCTAAATAGGTAACTGGTGATTTATGTCGAATTGAACGTTCTAAATAAGTTACTTTTGATTTCGCGTCAATTTATACGCCCTAAATAGGTAACTGGTGATTTATGTCGAATTGAACGTTCTAAATAAGTTACTTTTGATTTCGCGTCAATTTATACGTCCTAAATAGGTAACTGGTGATTTATGTCGAATTGAACGTTATAAATAAGTAACTTTTGATTTCGTGTCAATTTATACGTCCTAAATAGGTAACTGGTGATTTATGTCGAATTGAACGTTCTAAATAAGTTACTTTTGATTTCGCGTCAATTTATACGTCCTAAATAGGTAACTGGTGATTTATGTCGAATTGAACGTTCTAAATAAGTTACTTTTGATTTCGCGTCAATTTATACGTCCTAAATAGGTAACTGGTGATTTATGTCGAATTGAACGTTCTAAATAAGTTACTTTTGATTTCGTGTCAATTTATACGTCCTAAATAGGTAACTGGTGATTTATGTCGAATTGAACGTTCTAAATAAGTTACTTTTGATTTCGCGTCAATTTATACGTCCTAAATAGGTAACTGGTGATTTATGTCGAATTGAACGTTCTAAATAAGTTACTTTTGATTTCGTGTCAATTTATACGTCCTAAATAGGTAACTGGTGATTTATGTCGAATTGAACGTTCTAAATAAGTTACTTTTGATTTCGCGTCAATTTATACGTCCTAAATAGGTAACTGGTGATTTATGTCGAATTGAACGTTCTAAATAAGTTACTTTTGATTTCGCGTCAATTTATACGTCCTAAATAGGTAACTGGTGATTTATGTCGAATTGAACGTTCTAAATAAGTTACTTTTGATTTCGTGTCAATTTATACGTCCTAAATAGGTAACTGTTGATTTATGTCGAATTGAACGTTCTAAATAAGTAACTTTTGATTTCGTGTCAATTTATACGTCCTAAATAGGTAACTGGTGATTTATGTCGAATTGAACGTTCTAAATAAGTTACTTTTGATTTCGCGTCAATTTATACGTCCTAAATAGGTAACTGGTGATTTATGTCGAATTGAACGTTCTAAATAAGTAACTTTTGATTTCGTGTCAATTTATACGTCCTAAATAGGTTACTGGTGATTTCGTGTCAATTTATACGTCCTAAATAGGTAACTGGTGATTTATGTCGAATTGAACGTTATAAATAAGTAACTTTTGATTTCGTGTCAATTTATACGTCCTAAATAGGTAACTGGTGATTTATGTCGAATTGAACGTTCTAAATAAGTTACTTTTGATTTCGTGTCAATTTATACGTCCTAAATAGGTAACTGGTGATTTATGTCGAATTGAACGTTCTAAATAAGTTACTTTTGATTTCGTGTCAATTTATACGTCCTAAATAGGTAACTGTTGATTTATGTCGAATTGAACGTTCTAAATAAGTAACTTTTGATTTCGTGTCAATTTATACGTCCTAAATAGGTAACTGGTGATTTATGTCGAATTGAACGTTCTAAATAAGTTACTTTTGATTTCGCGTCAATTTATACGTCCTAAATAGGTAACTGGTGATTTATGTCGAATTGAACGTTCTAAATAAGTAACTTTTGATTTCGTGTCAATTTATACGTCCTAAATAGGTAACTGGTGATTTATGTCGAATTGAACGTTCTAAATAAGTTACTTTTGATTTCGCGTCAATTTATACGCCCTAAATAGGTAACTGGTGATTTATGTCGAATTGAACGTTCTAAATAAGTTACTTTTGATTTCGCGTCAATTTATACGTCCTAAATAGGTAACTGGTGATTTATGTCGAATTGAACGTTATAAATAAGTAACTTTTGATTTCGTGTCAATTTATACGTCCTAAATAGGTAACTGGTGATTTATGTCGAATTGAACGTTCTAAATAAGTTACTTTTGATTTCGCGTCAATTTATACGTCCTAAATAGGTAACTGGTGATTTATGTCGAATTGAACGTTCTAAATAAGTTACTTTTGATTTCGCGTCAATTTATACGTCCTAAATAGGTAACTGGTGATTTATGTCGAATTGAACGTTCTAAATAAGTTACTTTTGATTTCGTGTCAATTTATACGTCCTAAATAGGTAACTGGTGATTTATGTCGAATTGAACGTTCTAAATAAGTTACTTTTGATTTCGCGTCAATTTATACGTCCTAAATAGGTAACTGGTGATTTATGTCGAATTGAACGTTCTAAATAAGTTACTTTTGATTTCGTGTCAATTTATACGTCCTAAATAGGTAACTGGTGATTTATGTCGAATTGAACGTTCTAAATAAGTTACTTTTGATTTCGTGTCAATTTATACGTCCTAAATAGGTAACTGGTGATTTATGTCGAATTGAACGTTCTAAATAAGTTACTTTTGATTTCGCGTCAATTTATACGTCCTAAATAGGTAACTGGTGATTTATGTCGAATTGAACGTTCTAAATAAGTTACTTTTGATTTCGTGTCAATTTATACGTCCTAAATAGGTAACTGGTGATTTATGTCGAATTGAACGTTCTAAATAAGTTACTTTTGATTTCGCGTCAATTTATACGTCCTAAATAGGTAACTGGTGATTTATGTCGAATTGAACGTTCTAAATAAGTTACTTTTGATTTCGTGTCAATTTATACGTCCTAAATAGGTAACTGGTGATTTATGTCGAATTGAACGTTCTAAATAAGTTACTTTTGATTTCGTGTCAATTTATACGTCCTAAATAGGTAACTGGTGATTTATGTCGAATTGAACGTTCTAAATAAGTTACTTTTGATTTCGCGTCAATTTATACGTCCTAAATAGGTAACTGGTGATTTATGTCGAATTGAACGTTCTAAATAAGTTACTTTTGATTTCGTGTCAATTTATACGTCCTAAATAGGTAACTGGTGATTTATGTCGAATTGAACGTTCTAAATAAGTTACTTTTGATTTCGTGTCAATTTATACGTCCTAAATAGGTAACTGTTGATTTATGTCGAATTGAACGTTCTAAATAAGTAACTTTTGATTTCGTGTCAATTTATACGTCCTAAATAGGTAACTGGTGATTTATGTCGAATTGAACGTTCTAAATAAGTTACTTTTGATTTCGCGTCAATTTATACGTCCTAAATAGGTAACTGGTGATTTATGTCGAATTGAACGTTCTAAATAAGTAACTTTTGATTTCGTGTCAATTTATACGTCCTAAATAGGTAACTGGTGATTTATGTCGAATTGAACGTTCTAAATAAGTTACTTTTGATTTCGCGTCAATTTATACGCCCTAAATAGGTAACTGGTGATTTATGTCGAATTGAACGTTCTAAATAAGTTACTTTTGATTTCGCGTCAATTTATACGTCCTAAATAGGTAACTGGTGATTTATGTCGAATTGAACGTTATAAATAAGTAACTTTTGATTTCGTGTCAATTTATACGTCCTAAATAGGTAACTGGTGATTTATGTCGAATTGAACGTTCTAAATAAGTTACTTTTGATTTCGCGTCAATTTATACGTCCTAAATAGGTAACTGGTGATTTATGTCGAATTGAACGTTCTAAATAAGTTACTTTTGATTTCGTGTCAATTTATACGTCCTAAATAGGTAACTGGTGATTTATGTCGAATTGAACGTTCTAAATAAGTAACTTTTGATTTCGTGTCAATTTATACGTCCTAAATAGGTAACTGGTGATTTATGTCGAATTGAACGTTCTAAATAAGTTACTTTTGATTTCGTGTCAATTTATACGTCCTAAATAGGTAACTGGTGATTTATGTCGAATTGAACGTTCTAAATAAGTTACTTTTGATTTCGCGTCAATTTATACGTCCTAAATAGGTAACTGGTGATTTATGTCGAATTGAACGTTATAAATAAGTAACTTTTGATTTCGTGTCAATTTATACGTCCTAAATAGGTAACTGGTGATTTATGTCGAATTGAACGTTCTAAATAAGTTACTTTTGATTTCGCGTCAATTTATACGTCCTAAATAGGTAACTGGTGATTTATGTCGAATTGAACGTTCTAAATAAGTTACTTTTGATTTCGTGTCAATTTATACGTCCTAAATAGGTAACTGGTGATTTATGTCGAATTGAACGTTCTAAATAAGTTACTTTTGATTTCGTGTCAATTTATACGTCCTAAATAGGTAACTGGTGATTTATGTCGAATTGAACGTTATAAATAAGTAACTTTTGATTTCGTGTCAATTTATACGTCCTAAATAGGTAACTGGTGATTTATGTCGAATTGAACGTTCTAAATAAGTTACTTTTGATTTCGCGTCAATTTATACGTCCTAAATAGGTAACTGGTGATTTATGTCGAATTGAACGTTATAAATAAGTAACTTTTGATTTCGTGTCAATTTATACGTCCTAAATAGGTAACTGGTGATTTATGTCGAATTGAACGTTCTAAATAAGTTACTTTTGATTTCGTGTCAATTTATACGTCCTAAATAGGTAACTGTTGATTTATGTCGAATTGAACGTTCTAAATAAGTTACTTTTGATTTCGTGTCAATTTATACGTCCTAAATAGGTAACTGGTGATTTATGTCGAATTGAACGTTATAAATAAGTAACTTTTGATTTCGTGTCAATTTATACGTCCTAAATAGGTAACTGGTGATTTATGTCGAATCGAACGTTCTAAATAAGTTACTTTTGATTTCGTGTCAATTTATACGCCCTAAATAGGTAACTGGTGATTTATGTCGAATTGAACGTTATAAATAAGTTACTTTTGATTTCGTGTCAATTTATACGTCCTAAATAGGTAACTGTTGATTTATGTCGAATTGAACGTTCTAAATAAGTAACTTTTGATTTCGTGTCAATTTATACGTCCTAAATAGGTAACTGTTGATTTATGTCGAATTGAACGTTATAAATAAGTTACTTTTGATTTCGTGTCAATTTATACGTCCTAAATAGGTAACTGTTGATTTATGTCGAATTGAACGTTATAAATAAGTAACTTTTGATTTCGTGTCAATTTATACGTCCTAAATAGGTAACTGTTGATTTATGTCGAATTGAACGTTATAAATAAGTTACTTTTGATTTCGTGTCAATTTATACGCCCTAAATAGGTAACTGGTGATTTATGTCGAATTGAACGTTATAAATAAGTTACTTTTGATTTCGTGTCAATTTATACGCCCTAAATAGGTAACTGGTGATTTATGTCGAATTGAACGTTATAAATAAGTAACTTTTGATTTCGTGTCAATTTATACGTCCTAAATAGGTAACTGGTGATTTATGTCGAATTGAACGTTATAAATAAGTTACTTTTGATTTCGTGTCAATTTATACGCCCTAAATAGGTAACTGGTGATTTATGTCGAATTGAACGTTATAAATAAGTTACTTTTGATTTCGTGTCAATTTATACGCCCTAAATAGGTAACTGGTGATTTATGTCGAATTGAACGTTATAAATAAGTAACTTTTGATTTCGTGTCAATTTATACGCCCTAAATAGGTAACTGGTGATTTATGTCGAATTGAACGTTATAAATAAGTTACTTTTGATTTCGTGTCAATTTATACGCCCTAAATAGGTAACTGGTGATTTATGTCGAATTGAACGTTATAAATAAGTTACTTTTGATTTCGTGTCAATTTATACGCCCTAAATAGGTAACTGGTGATTTATGTCGAATTGAACGTTATAAATAAGTTACTTTTGATTTCGTGTCAATTTATACGCCCTAAATAGGTAACTGGTGATTTATGTCGAATTGAACGTTATAAATAAGTAACTTTTGATTTCGTGTCAATTTATACGTCCTAAATAGGTAACTGGTGATTTATGTCGAATTGAACGTTATAAATAAGTTACTTTTGATTTCGTGTCAATTTATACGCCCTAAATAGGTAACTGGTGATTTATGTCGAATTGAACGTTATAAATAAGTAACTTTTGATTTCGTGTCAATTTATACGTCCTAAATAGGTAACTGGTGATTTATGTCGAATTGAACGTTATAAATAAGTAACTTTTGATTTCGTGTCAATTTATACGTCCTAAATAGGTAACTGGTGATTTATGTCGAATTGAACGTTATAAATAAGTTACTTTTGATTTCGTGTCAATTTATACGCCCTAAATAGGTAACTGGTGATTTATGTCGAATTGAACGTTATAAATAAGTTACTTTTGATTTCGTGTCAATTTATACGCCCTAAATAGGTAACTGGTGATTTATGTCGAATTGAACGTTCTAAATAAGTTACTTTTGATTTCGCGTCAATTTATACGTCCTAAATAGGTAACTGGTGATTTATGTCGAATTGAACGTTATAAATAAGTAACTTTTGATTTCGTGTCAATTTATACGCCCTAAAAAGGTAACTGGTGATTTATGTCGAATCGAACGTTCTAAATAAGTAACTTTTGATTTCGTGTCAATTTATACGTCCTAAATAGGTAACTGGTGATTTATGTCGAATTGAACGTTATAAATAAGTTACTTTTGATTTCGTGTCAATTTATACGTCCTAAATAGGTAACTGGTGATTTATGTCGAATTGAACGTTATAAATAAGTAACTTTTGATTTCGTGTCAATTTATACGTCCTAAATAGGTAACTGTTGATTTATGTCGAATTGAACGTTCTAAATAAGTTACTTTTGATTTCGTGTCAATTTATACGTCCTAAATAGGTAACTGGTGATTTATGTCGAATTGAACGTTATAAATAAGTTACTTTTGATTTCGTGTCAATTTATACGTCCTAAATAGGTAACTGGTGATTTATGTCGAATTGAACGTTATAAATA
The DNA here is from genome assembly GCA_036971475.1 of Prosapia bicincta. Taxonomy (NCBI): domain Eukaryota; kingdom Metazoa; phylum Arthropoda; class Insecta; order Hemiptera; family Cercopidae; genus Prosapia; species Prosapia bicincta. The sequence goes on along the minus strand of JBAIZL010000008.1, from coordinate 33,186,652 downwards.
AGTAACTTTTGATTTCGCGTCAATTTATACGTCCTAAATAGGTAACTGGTGATTTATGTCGAATTGAACGTTATAAATAAGTAACTTTTGATTTCGTGTCAATTTATACGTCCTAAATAGGTAACTGGTGATTTATGTCGAATTGAACGTTATAAATAAGTTACTTTTGATTTCGTGTCAATTTATACGTCCTAAATAGGTAACTGTTGATTTATGTCGAATTGAACGTTCTAAATAAGTAACTTTTGATTTCGTGTCAATTTATACGTCCTAAATAGGTAACTGGTGATTTATGTCGAATTGAACGTTATAAATAAGTAACTTTTGATTTCGTGTCAATTTATACGTCCTAAAAAGGTAACTGGTGATTTATGTCGAATCGAACGTTCTAAATAAGTAACTTTTGATTTCGTGTCAATTTATACGTCCTAAATAGGTAACTGGTGATTTATGTCGAATTGAACGTTATAAATAAGTAACTTTTGATTTCGTGTCAATTTATACGTCCTAAATAGGTAACTGGTGATTTATGTCGAATTGAACGTTATAAATAAGTAACTTTTGATTTCGTGTCAATTTATACGTCCTAAAAAGGTAACTGGTGATTTATGTCGAATCGAACGTTCTAAATAAGTAACTTTTGATTTCGTGTCAATTTATACGTCCTAAATAGGTAACTGGTGATATATGTCGAATTGAACGTTCTAAATAAGTTACTTTTGATTTCGTGTCAATTTATACGTCCTAAATAGGTAACTGGTGATTTATGTCGAATTGAACGTTATAAATAAGTTACTTTTGATTTCGTGTCAATTTATACGTCCTAAATAGGTAACTGTTGATTTATGTCGAATTGAACGTTATAAATAAGTAACTTTTGATTTCGTGTCAATTTATACGTCCTAAATAGGTAACTGGTGATTTATGTCGAATTGAACGTTATAAATAAGTAACTTTTGATTTCGTGTCAATTTATACGTCCTAAATAGGTAACTGGTGATTTATGTCGAATTGAACGTTCTAAATAAGTTACTTTTGATTTCGTGTCAATTTATACGTCCTAAATAGGTAACTGGTGATTTATGTCGAATTGAACGTTATAAATAAGTTACTTTTGATTTCGTGTCAATTTATACGTCCTAAATAGGTAACTGGTGATTTATGTCGAATTGAACGTTCTAAATAAGTTACTTTTGATTTCGCGTCAATTTATACGTCCTAAATAGGTAACTGGTGATTTATGTCGAATTGAACGTTCTAAATAAGTTACTTTTGATTTCGTGTCAATTTATACGTCCTAAATAGGTAACTGGTGATTTATGTCGAATTGAACGTTCTAAATAAGTTACTTTTGATTTCGTGTCAATTTATACGTCCTAAATAGGTAACTGTTGATTTATGTCGAATTGAACGTTCTAAATAAGTTACTTTTGATTTCGTGTCAATTTATACGTCCTAAATAGGTAACTGTTGATTTATGTCGAATTGAACGTTATAAATAAGTTACTTTTGATTTCGTGTCAATTTATACGTCCTAAATAGGTAACTGATGATTTATGTCGAATTGAACGTTATAAATAAGTTACTTTTGATTTCGTGTCAATTTATACGTCCTAAATAGGTAACTGTTGATTTATGTCGAATTGAACGTTATAAATAAGTTACTTTTGATTTCGTGTCAATTTATACGTCCTAAATAGGTAACTGGTGATTTATGTCGAATTGAACGTTCTAAATAAGTTACTTTTGATTTCGTGTCAATTTATACGTCCTAAATAGGTAACTGTTGATTTATGTCGAATTGAACGTTATAAATAAGTAACTTTTGATTTCGTGTCAATTTATACGTCCTAAATAGGTAACTGGTGATTTATGTCGAATTGAACGTTATAAATAAGTAACTTTTGATTTCGTGTCAATTTATACGTCCTAAATAGGTAACTGGTGATTTATGTCGAATTGAACGTTCTAAATAAGTTACTTTTGATTTCGTGTCAATTTATACGTCCTAAATAGGTAACTGTTGATTTATGTCGAATTGAACGTTCTAAATAAGTTACTTTTGATTTCGTGTCAATTTATACGTCCTAAATAGGTAACTGTTGATTTATGTCGAATTGAACGTTATAAATAAGTTACTTTTGATTTCGTGTCAATTTATACGTCCTAAATAGGTAACTGTTGATTTATGTCGAATTGAACGTTATAAATAAGTAACTTTTGATTTCGTGTCAATTTATACGTCCTAAATAGGTAACTGGTGATTTATGTCGAATTGAACGTTCTAAATAAGTTACTTTTGATTTCGTGTCAATTTATACGTCCTAAATAGGTAACTGTTGATTTATGTCGAATTGAACGTTATAAATAAGTAACTTTTGATTTCGTGTCAATTTATACGTCCTAAATAGGTAACTGGTGATTTATGTCGAATTGAACGTTATAAATAAGTAACTTTTGATTTCGTGTCAATTTATACGTCCTAAATAGGTAACTGGTGATTTATGTCGAATTGAACGTTCTAAATAAGTTACTTTTGATTTCGTGTCAATTTATACGTCCTAAATAGGTAACTGGTGATTTATGTCGAATTGAACGTTATAAATAAGTAACTTTTGATTTCGTGTCAATTTATACGTCCTAAATAGGTAACTGGTGATTTATGTCGAATTGAACGTTCTAAATAAGTTACTTTTGATTTCGCGTCAATTTATACGTCCTAAATAGGTAACTGGTGATTTATGTCGAATTGAACGTTATAAATAAGTTACTTTTGATTTCGTGTCAATTTATACGTCCTAAATAGGTAACTGGTGATTTATGTCGAATCGAACGTTCTAAATAAGTAACTTTTGATTTCGCGTCAATTTATACGTCCTAAATAGGTAACTGGTGATTTATGTCGAATCGAACGTTCTAAATAAGTAACTTTTGATTTCGTGTCAATTTATACGTCCTAAATAGGTAACTGGTGATTTATGTCGAATTGAACGTTCTAAATAAGTTACTTTTGATTTCGTGTCAATTTATACGTCCTAAATAGGTAACTGGTGATTTATGTCGAATTGAACGTTCTAAATAAGTTACTTTTGATTTCGTGTCAATTTATACGTCCTAAATAGGTAACTGGTGATTTATGTCGAATTGAACGTTATAAATAAGTAACTTTTGATTTCGTGTCAATTTATACGTCCTAAATAGGTAACTGGTGATTTATGTCGAATTGAACGTTCTAAATAAGTTACTTTTGATTTCGCGTCAATTTATACGTCCTAAATAGGTAACTGGTGATTTATGTCGAATTGAACGTTATAAATAAGTAACTTTTGATTTCGTGTCAATTTATACGTCCTAAATAGGTAACTGGTGATTTATGTCGAATTGAACGTTCTAAATAAGTTACTTTTGATTTCGTGTCAATTTATACGTCCTAAATAGGTAACTGTTGATTTATGTCGAATTGAACGTTATAAATAAGTTACTTTTGATTTCGTGTCAATTTATACGTCCTAAATAGGTAACTGGTGATTTATGTCGAATTGAACGTTATAAATAAGTAACTTTTGATTTCGTGTCAATTTATACGTCCTAAATAGGTAACTGGTGATTTATGTCGAATTGAACGTTATAAATAAGTAACTTTTGATTTCGTGTCAATTTATACGTCCTAAATAGGTAACTGGTGATTTATGTCGAATTGAACGTTATAAATAAGTAACTTTTGATTTCGTGTCAATTTATACGTCCTAAAAAGGTAACTGGTGATTTATGTCGAATCGAACGTTCTAAATAAGTAACTTTTGATTTCGTGTCAATTTATACGTCCTAAATAGGTAACTGGTGATTTATGTCGAATTGAACGTTCTAAATAAGTAACTTTTGATTTCGTGTCAATTTATACGTCCTAAATAGGTAACTGGTGATTTATGTCGAATTGAACGTTATAAATAAGTAACTTTTGATTTCGTGTCAATTTATACGTCCTAAATAGGTAACTGGTGATTTATGTCGAATTGAACGTTATAAATAAGTAACTTTTGATTTCGTGTCAATTTATACGTCCTAAATAGGTAACTGGTGATTTATGTCGAATTGAACGTTCTAAATAAGTTACTTTTGATTTCGTGTCAATTTATACGTCCTAAATAGGTAACTGGTGATTTATGTCGAATTGAACGTTATAAATAAGTAACTTTTGATTTCGTGTCAATTTATACGTCCTAAATAGGTAACTGGTGATTTATGTCGAATTGAACGTTATAAATAAGTAACTTTTGATTTCGTGTCAATTTATACGTCCTAAATAGGTAACTGGTGATTTATGTCGAATTGAACGTTATAAATAAGTAACTTTTGATTTCGTGTCAATTTATACGCCCTGAATAGGTAACTGGTGATTTATGTCGAATCGAACGTTCTAAATAAGTAACTTTTGATTTCGTGTCAATTTATACGTCCTAAATAGGTAACTGGTGATTTATGTCGAATTGAACGTTATAAATAAGTCTCTTTTGATTTCGTGTCAATTTATACGTCCTAAATAGGTAACTGGTGATTTATGTCGAATTGAACGTTATAAATAAGTAACTTTTGATTTCGTGTCAATTTATACGTCCTAAATAAGTAACTTTTGATTTCGTGTCAATTTATACGTCCTAAATAGGTAACTGGTGATTTATGTCGAATTGAACGTTATAAATAAGTAACTTTTGATTTCGTGTCAATTTATACGTCCTAAATAGGTAACTGGTGATTTATGTCGAATCGAACGTTCTAAATAAGTAACTTTTGATTTCGTGTCAATTTATACGCCCTAAAAAGGTAACTGGTGATTTATGTCGAATCGAACGTTCTAAATAAGTAACTTTTGATTTCGTGTCAATTTATACGTCCTAAATAGGTAACTGGTGATTTATGTCGAATTGAACGTTATAAATAAGTCTCTTTTGATTTCGTGTCAATTTATACGTCCTAAATAGGTAACTGGTGATTTATGTCGAATTGAACGTTATAAATAAGTAACTTTTGATTTCGTGTCAATTTATACGTCCTAAATAAGTAACTTTTGATTTCGTGTCAATTTATACGTCCTAAATAGGTAACTGGTGATTTATGTCGAATTGAACGTTATAAATAAGTAACTTTTGATTTCGTGTCAATTTATACGTCCTAAATAGGTAACTGTTGATTTATGTCGAATTGAACGTTCTAAATAAGTAACTTTTGATTTCGCGTCAATTTATACGTCCTAAATAGGTAACTGGTGATTTATGTCGAATCGAACGTTCTAAATAAGTAACTTTTGATTTCGCGTCAATTTATACGTCCTAAATAGGTAACTGTTGATTTATGTCGAATTGAACGTTCTAAATAAGTTACTTTTGATTTCGTGTCAATTTATACGTCCTAAATAGGTAACTGGTGATTTATGTCGAATTGAACGTTATAAATAAGTAACTTTTGATTTCGTGTCAATTTATACGTCCTAAATAGGTAACTGTTGATTTATGTCGAATTGAACGTTATAAATAAGTAACTTTTGATTTCGTGTCAATTTATACGTCCTAAATAGGTAACTGGTGATTTATGTCGAATTGAACGTTATAAATAAGTAACTTTTGATTTCGCGTCAATTTATACGTCCTAAATAGGTAACTGTTGATTTATGTCGAATTGAACGTTCTAAATAAGTTACTTTTGATTTCGTGTCAATTTATACGTCCTAAATAGGTAACTGTTGATTTATGTCGAATTGAACGTTATAAATAAGTAACTTTTGATTTCGTGTCAATTTATACGTCCTAAATAGGTAACTGTTGATTTATGTCGAATTGAACGTTATAAATAAGTTACTTTTGATTTCGTGTCAATTTATACGTCCTAAATAGGTAACTGTTGATTTATGTCGAATTGAACGTTATAAATAAGTAACTTTTGATTTCGTGTCAATTTATACGTCCTAAATAGGTAACTGTTGATTTATGTCGAATTGAACGTTCTAAATAAGTTACTTTTGATTTCGTGTCAATTTATACGTCCTAAATAGGTAACTGTTGATTTATGTCGAATTGAACGTTATAAATAAGTAACTTTTGATTTCGTGTCAATTTATACGTCCTAAATAGGTAACTGTTGATTTATGTCGAATTGAACGTTATAAATAAGTAACTTTTGATTTCGTGTCAATTTATACGTCCTAAATAGGTAACTGTTGATTTATGTCGAATTGAACGTTATAAATAAGTTACTTTTGATTTCGTGTCAATTTATACGTCCTAAATAGGTAACTGTTGATTTATGTCGAATTGAACGTTCTAAATAAGTTACTTTTGATTTCGTGTCAATTTATACGTCCTAAATAGGTAACTGTTGATTTATGTCGAATTGAACGTTATAAATAAGTAACTTTTGATTTCGTGTCAATTTATACGTCCTAAATAGGTAACTGTTGATTTATGTCGAATTGAACGTTCTAAATAAGTTACTTTTGATTTCGTGTCAATTTATACGTCCTAAATAGGTAACTGTTGATTTATGTCGAATTGAACGTTCTAAATAAGTTACTTTTGATTTCGTGTCAATTTATACGTCCTAAATAGGTAACTGGTGATTTATGTCGAATTGAACGTTATAAATAAGTAACTTTTGATTTCGTGTCAATTTATACGCCCTAAAAAGGTAACTGGTGATTTATGTCGAATCGAACGTTCTAAATAAGTAACTTTTGATTTCGTGTCAATTTATACGTCCTAAATAGGTAACTGGTGATTTATGTCGAATTGAACGTTATAAATAAGTAACTTTTGATTTCGTGTCAATTTATACGTCCTAAATAGGTAACTGGTGATTTATGTCGAATTGAACGTTATAAATAAGTAACTTTTGATTTCGTGTCAATTTATACGTCCTAAATAGGTAACTGGTGATTTATGTCGAATTGAACGTTATAAATAAGTAACTTTTGATTTCGTGTCAATTTATACGTCCTAAATAGGTAACTGGTGATTTATGTCGAATTGAACGTTATAAATAAGTAACTTTTGATTTCGTGTCAATTTATACGTCCTAAATAGGTAACTGTTGATTTATGTCGAATTGAACGTTCTAAATAAGTTACTTTTGATTTCGTGTCAATTTATACGTCCTAAATAGGTAACTGGTGATTTATGTCGAATTGAACGTTATAAATAAGTAACTTTTGATTTCGTGTCAATTTATACGTCCTAAATAGGTAACTGGTGATTTATGTCGAATCGAACGTTCTAAATAAGTAACTTTTGATTTCGCGTCAATTTATACGTCCTAAATAGGTAACTGGTGATTTATGTCGAATCGAACGTTCTAAATAAGTAACTTTTGATTTCGCGTCAATTTATACGTCCTAAATAGGTAACTGGTGATTTATGTCGAATCGAACGTTCTAAATAAGTAACTTTTGATTTCGCGTCAATTTATACGTCCTAAATAGGTAACTGGTGATTTATGTCGAATCGAACGTTCTAAATAAGTAACTTTTGATTTCGCGTCAATTTATACGTCCTAAATAGGTAACTGGTGATTTATGTCGAATCGAACATTCTAAATAAGTAACTTTTGATTTCGCGTCAATTTATACGTCCTAAATAGGTAACTGGTGATTTATGTCGAATCGAACGTTCTAAATAAGTAACTTTTGATTTCGCGTCAATTTATACGTCCTAAATAGGTAACTGTTGATTTATGTCGAATCGAACGTTCTAAATAAGTAACTTTTGATTTCGTGTCAATTTATACGTCCTAAATAGGTAACTGTTGATTTATGTCGAATCGAACGTTCTAAATAAGTAACTTTTGATTTCGTGTCAATTTATACGTCCTAAAAAGGTAACTGGTGATTTCGGCCGCAAGATACGTAGAGACAGCGCTCCAATCGTAGATAAAAAATGAATTATAACAGAAATAATTGTTCCTTACTCACAATGTTGTATTTGAGGAAAAATGAGGAAATAGGAAAGGATTTACCCAACAACACTCTTGATGAAAGATAACGTAGATTAGAGTTAGGCCTAAAGCTTGTTACATCCTTCGTAAATGTGAAAACCCAATGGAATAAATTGTGTGCATTGGGAAATCCGTCATCGGATAAACTATTCTTTATTCCTAAATTTAGTTGTCCTTTACGTTCGGTAAAACTCGATCAATCCTACAAGCGAAATGTTCCTACAACACAATGTGTGTACAAACAATACACACGCACACAAAATCATTTACTGGCACAGATACGTCGATGATATCATAACACTATACAGAGGCAACTCCCGACAATGCGAAAAACTCCTCACCTACACCAATAAAATACACCAAAAACTCCAGTTCACCTCAGAGACTGAAACCAACCGATCCCTAAACTTCCTCGACCTCACTGTATCAAAAAGCCACACACAAAACACAGCTTCAACATTTACAGGAAACCGACAACGACAGAAACACTTATCCATAACACCTCAAACCACGCTCCATACTCCACGCTCTAAGAAGTACCAATGACCACAGAAAACATAAACAAAAAACTAGACACCATTAAATATTTAGCATACACAAATGGATAAAACGCCCCAATAATAGACAAACTATGGCACAATATAAAAATAAAACACTAAAATCACTACAGATAGGAAAAACAAATGCATCACAATACCATACATAAACAGAACATCAAATAAAATAGCCCACAAATTTCAGAAAAAACAGTATACAAAATAGCATACAAAACTAATAACAAACTGCAATACAAAATACAACACAACACCAACAAATAAGATAAACTACAAGCACCAGGCGTATACTAACTAAACGGTACAAACTACAACCAATTCTACATTGGACAAACAGGTCGCAGCATCCAACAAAGAGTCGAGGAACACAGAAAATAAAATCAAACACAGAACACCGACTCAGCAATTGCCAATCACATAAAAGAAACAGGACACAAACACGCACAGACATTAATCATAACCTAGAAATCTTACACATCAACAAAAAAGGACCACACTCAACACACTAGAACAATATGAAATTTACAAACACACAAAAAACATAATATGTAAACACATTAAATGAACAAACCCAATACAAACCACACATACTCTTTGACACTATCGAAAACCTGCCTTTTTAAAGCGTCACCTCTTTACCTAACAACTCCAAGCGAAAAAGTAGACGCTGATGAAGATCGCCACGGAGCGATCGAAAACGCTCAAGTAAGATTTTACAAATTTACAAAATAAATTAATGTTCAAATAGTCGTAAACAAAGTAAAAGTGATAATTCTTTATTATTATGATGCAACTATTGTGTAGGATTTCCTGAACTACTATTCTTATTTAAGGAATGCTGTTCTAAATTTTGGTTATGTTTCTATGGTGATAATGTAAACTGTTACCTCTATTCATAGTTTGCGAAGTTTATAACTATTTTCTTGGTGTTTAGGTTAGTGACAGATCAATTAATGTTTTTACAAATACTCTACGTTTCAATTTTCTATCTGAAAATCTTTTTCAAAAGCTAAAAATTTATTAGTTTAACGTAATTAAAATCAAACATTTCACTACTCTTAATTAATATTTACATTTGCAAGTCAAATTACCTCCTAAAACCTACTTTTCGCAACCCCACTCCTAAAACCTACTTCTCGCAACCCCACTCCTAAAACCTACTTCTCGCAACCCCACTCCTAAAACCTACTTCTCGCAACCCCACTCCTAAAACCTACTTCTCGCAACCCCACTCCTAAAACCTACTTTCCGCAACCCCACTCCTAAAACCTACTTCTCGCAACCCCACTCCTAAAACCTACTTCTCGCAACCCCACTCCTAAAACCTACTTCTCGCAACCTAACTCCTAAAACCTACTTTCCGCAACCCCACTCCTAAAACCTACTTCTCGTAACCCCACTCCTAAAACCTACTTCTCGCAATCCCACTCCTAAAACCTACTTCTCGCAATCCCACTCCTAAAACCTACTTCTCGCAACCCCACTCCTAAAACCTACTTCTCGCAACCCCACTCCTAAAACCTACTTTCCGCAACCCCACTCCTAAAACCTACTTTCCGCAACCCCACTCCTAAAACCTACTTCTCGCAACCCCACTCCTAAAACCTACTTCTCGCAATCCCACTCCTAAAACCTACTTCTCGCAACCCCACTCCTAAAACCTACTTCTCGCAACCCCACTCCTAAAACCTACTTTCCGCAACCCCACTCTTAAAACCTACTTTCCGCAACCCCACTCCTAAAACCTACTTCTCGCAACCCCACTCCTAAAACCTACTTCTCGCAATCCCACTCCTAAAACCTACTTCTCGCAACCCCACTCCTAAAACCAAACTTCTCGCAATCCCACTCCTAAAACCTACTTCTCGCAACCCCACTCCTAAAACCTACTTCTCGCAACCCCACTCCTAAAACCTACTTCTCGCAACCCCACTCCTAAAACCTACTTTCCGCAACCCCACTCCTAAAACCTACTTCTCGCAACCCCACTCCTAAAACCTACTTTTCGCAACCCCACTCCTAAAACCTACTTCTCGCAATCCCACTCCTAAAACCTACTTCTCGCAACCCCACTCCTAAAACCTACTTCTCGCAACCCCACTCCTAAAACCTACTTTCCGCAACCCCACTCCTAAAACCTACTTCTCGTAACCCCACTCCTAAAACCTACTTCTCGCAATCCCACTCCTAAAACCTACTTCTCGCAATCCCACTCCTAAAACCTACTTCTCGCAACCCCACTCCTAAAACCTACTTCTCGCAACCCCACTCCTAAAACCTACTTTCCGCAACCCCACTCCTAAAACCTACTTTCCGCAACCCCACTCCTAAAACCTACTTCTCGCAACCCCACTCCTAAAACCTACTTCTCGCAATCCCACTCCTAAAACCTACTTCTCGCAATCCCACTCCTAAAACCTACTTCTCGCAACCCCACTCCTAAAACCTACTTCTCGCAACCCCACTCCTAAAACCTACTTTCCGCAACCCCACTCCTAAAACCTACTTTCCGCAACCCCACTCCTAAAACCTACTTCTCGCAACCCCACTCCTAAAACCTACTTCTCGCAACCCCACTCCTAAAACCAAACTTCTCGCAATCCCACTCCTAAAACCTACTTCTCGCAACCCCACTCCTAAAACCTACTTCTCGCAACCCCACTCCTAAAACCTACTTCTCGCAACCCCACTCCTAAAACCTACTTTCCGCAACCCCACTCCTAAAACCTACTTCTCGCAACCCCACTCCTAAAACCTACTTTTCGCAACCCCACTCCTAAAACCTACTTTTCGCAACCCCACTCCTAAAACCTACTTCTCGCAACCCCACTCCTAAAACCTACTTCTCGCAACCCCACTCCTAAAACCTACTTCTCGCAACCCCACTCCTAAAACCTACTTTCCGCAACCCCACTCCTAAAACCTACTTCTCGTAACCCCACTCCTAAAACCTACTTCTCGCAATCCCACTCCTAAAACCTACTTCTCGCAATCCCACTCCTAAAACCTACTTCTCGCAACCCCACTCCTAAAACCTACTTCTCGCAACCCCACTCCTAAAACCTACTTTCCGCAACCCCACTCCTAAAACCTACTTTCCGCAACCCCACTCCTAAAACCTACTTCTCGCAACCCCACTCCTAAAACCTACTTCTCGCAATCCCACTCCTAAAACCTACTTCTCGCAATCCCACTCCTAAAACCTACTTCTCGCAACCCCACTCCTAAAACCTACTTCTCGCAACCCCACTCCTAAAACCTACTTTCCGCAACCCCACTCCTAAAACCTACTTTCCGCAACCCCACTCCTAAAACCTACTTCTCGCAACCCCACTCCTAAAACCTACTTCTCGCAACCCCACTCCTAAAACCAAACTTCTCGCAATCCCACTCCTAAAACCTACTTCTCGCAACCCCACTCCTAAAACCTACTTCTCGCAACCCCACTCCTAAAACCTACTTCTCGCAACCCCACTCCTAAAACCTACTTTCCGCAACCCCACTCCTAAAACCTACTTCTCGCAACCCCACTCCTAAAACCTACTTTTCGCAACCCCACTCCTAAAACCTACTTCTCGCAATCCCACTCCTAAAACCTACTTCTCGCAACCCCACTCCTAAAACCTACTTTCCGCAACCCCACTCCTAAAACCTACTTCTCGCAATCCCACTCCTAAAACCTACTTCTCGCAACCCCACTCCTAAAACCTACTTCTCGCAATCCCACTCCTAAAACCTACTTCTCGCAATCCCACTCCTAAAACCTACTTCTCGCAACCCCACTCCTAGAACCTACTTCTCGCAACCCCACTCCTAAAATCTACTTCTCGCAACCCCACTCCTAAAACCTACTTCTCGCAATCCCACTCCTAAAACCTACTTCTCGCAACCCCACTCCTAAAACCTACTTCTCGCAATCCCACTCCTAAAACCTACTTCTCGCAACCCCACTCCTAAAACCTACTTCTCGCAACCCCACTCCTAGAACCTACTTCTCGCAACCCCACTCCTAAAACCTACTTCTCGCAACCCCACTCCTAAAACCTACTTCTCGCAACCCCACTCCTAGAACCTACTTCTCGCAACCCCACTCCTAAAACCTACTTCTCGCAATCCCACTCCTAAAATTTATTTTTCAAACAAGTTTGACTTCTAAATGTGAATATTTATTAAGATACTATGGAAAACCTACCTCTAAAACCGTCACCGCTTGACCCAAGCAGAAGACACTGATGAAGATCGGCATATAGCAATCGAAAACGTTCTGTCTCAATAAGTTTTAACAAATTTACTAAATGTAATATTCGGATAGTCATAAACTATTGTTTAAGTGATTTATAAGATTCATCGAACGTAATGGAGTACAGAATTCAAGAATTAAAAGAAGCAAAATGTTTGATTTTAATTATGTTTAAAGTATTGTTAGGAATTCTATAAATCGGAAACTATGGTTTAATATTAGATTAGTTTTTGCAAAGGATTTCGATATAAAATCGAATCGTAGAGTATTTTTAAAAACGTGAATTGATCTGTGATCTGGCATTAATCTAAGCAACATTGAATAGTTTTTAACAGACATTAAGTAGCATAAAATCGAATGCGTTTCTAAATTGAAGTTATCTTTCTACGTTTTAACCTCTATTCATGGTTTGTAAAGTCTCAAAACAGTTTTTCTTGTTATTAAAAAACCGCTATGTCTTACCTACTTCTTAAAGCAACTGATGGCTCAAATCCATTGAGTGTTAATGCTTTGTCTTACCTACTTCTTAAAGCAACTGATGGCTCAAATCCATTGAGTGTTAATGCTTTGTCTTACCTACTTCTTAAAGCAACCGATGGCTCAAATCCATTGAGTGTTAATGCTTTGTCTTACCTACTTCTTAAAGCAACTGATGGCTCAAATCCATTGAGTGTTAATGCTTTGTCTTACCTACTTCTTAAAGCAAATGATGGCTTTAATACATTGAGTGTTAATGCTTTCTCTTGCCTACTTCTTAAAGCAACTGATGGCTTTAATCCATTGAGTGTTAATGCTTTGTCTTACCTACTTCTTAAAGCAACTGATGGCTCAAATCCATTGAGTGTTAATGCTTTGTCTTACCTACTTCTTAAAGCAACTGATGGCTCAAATCCATTGAGTGTTAATGCTTTGTCTTACCTACTTCTTAAAGCAACTGATGGCTCAAATCCATTGAGTGTTAATGCTTTGTCTTACCTACTTCTTAAAGCAACTGATGGCTCAAATCCATTGAGTGTTAATGCTTTGTCTTACCTACTTCTTAAAGCAACTGATGGCTCAAATCCATTGAGTGTTAATGCTTTGTCTTACCTACTTCTTAAAGCAACTGATGGCTCAAATCCATTGAGTGTTAATGCTTTGTCTTACCTACTTCTTAAAGCAACCGATGGCTCAAATCCATTGAGTGTTAATGCTTTGTCTTACCTACTTCTTAAAGCAACTGATGGCTCAAATCCATTGAGTGTTAATGCTTTGTCTTACCTACTTCTTAAAGCAACTGATGGCTCAAATCCATTGAGTGTTAATGCTTTGTCTTACCTACTTCTTAAAGCAACTGATGGCTCAAATCCATTGAGTGTTAATGCTTTGTCTTACCTACTTCTTAAAGCAACTGATGGCTCAAATCCATTGAGTGTTAATGCTATGTCTTACCTACTTCTTAAAGCAACTGATGGCTCAAATCCATTGAGTGTTAATGCTTTGTCTTACCTACTTCTTAAAGCAACCGATGGCTTTAATCCATTGAGTGTTAATGCTTTGTCTTACCTACTTCTTAAAGCAACCGATGGCTTTAATCCATTGAGTGTTAATTCTTGGTTTTACCTACTTCTTAAATCAACTGATGGCTCAAATCCATTGAGTGTTAATGCTTTGTCTTACCTACTTCTTAAAGCAACCGATGGCTCAAATCCATTGAGTGTTAATGCTTTGTCTTACCTACTTCTTAAAGCAACCGATGGCTTTAATCCATTGAGTGTTAATGCTTTGTCTTGCCTACTTCTTAAAGCAACCGATGGCTCAAATCCATTGAGTGTTAATGCTTTGTCTTGCCTACTTCTTAAAGCAACCGATGGCTTTAATCCATTGAGTGTTAATGCTTTGTCTTACCTACTTCTTAAAGCAACCGATGGCTTTAATCCATTGAGTGTTAATTCTTGGTTTTACCTACTTCTTAAATCAACTGATGGCTCAAATCCATTGAGTGTTAATGCTTTGTCTTACCTACTTCTTAAAGCAACCGATGGCTCAAATCCATTGAGTGTTAATGCTTTGTCTTACCTACTTCTTAAAGCAACCGATGGCTTTAATCCATTGAGTGTTAATGCTTTGTCTTGCCTACTTCTTAAAGCAACCGATGGCTCAAATCCATTGAGTGTTAATGCTTTGTCTTGCCTACTTCTTAAAGCAACCGATGGCTTTAATCCATTGAGTGTTAATGCTTTGTCTTACCTACTTCTTAAAGCAACCGATGGCTCAAATCCATTGAGTGTTAATGCTTTGTCTTGCCTACTTCTTAAAGCAACCGATGGCTTTAATCCATTGAGTGTTAATGCTTTGTCTTGCCTACTTCTTAAAGCAACTGATGGCTCAAATCCATTGAGTGTTAATGCTTTGTCTTACCTACTTCTTAAAGCAACCGATGGCTCAAATCCATTGAGTGTTAATGCTTTGTCTTACCTACTTCTTAAAGCAACCGATGGCTTTAATCCGTTGAGTGTTAATGCTTTCTCTTACCTACTTCTTAAAGCAACTGATGGCTCAAATACATTGAGTGTTAATGCTTTCTCTTGCCTACTTCTTAAAGCAACTGATGGCTCAAATCCATTGAGTGTTAATGCTTTGTCTTACCTACTTCTTAAAGCAACCGATGGCTTTAATCCGTTGAGTGTTAATGCTTTCTCTTACCTACTTCTTAAAGCAACTGATGGCTCAAATCCATTGAGTGTTAATGCTTTGTCTTACCTACTTCTTAAAGCAACCGATGGCTCAAATCCATTGAGTGTTAATGCTTTGTCTTACCTACTTCTTAAAGCAAATGCTGGCTTTAATACATTGAGTGTTAATGCTTTCTCTTGCCTACTTCTTAAAGCAACTGATGGCTCAAATCCATTGAGTGTTAATGCTTTGTCTTACCTACTTCTTAAAGCAACTGATGGCTTTAATCCGTTGAGTGTTAATGCTTTCTCTTACCTACTTCTTAAAGCAACTGATGGCTCAAATCCATTGAGTGTTAATGCTTTGTCTTACCTACTTCTTAAAGCAACTGATGGCTTTAATCCGTTGAGTGTTAATGCTTTCTCTTACCTACTTCTTAAAGCAACCGATGGCTTTAATTCATTGAGTGTTAATGCTTTCTCTTACCTACTTCTTAAAGCAACTGATGGCTTTAATCCGTTGAGTGTTAATGCTTTGTCTTACCTACTTCTTAAAGCAACTGATGGCTTTAATTCATTGAGTGTTAATGCTTTCTCTTACCTACTTCTTAAAGCAACTGATGGCTTTAATCCGTTGAGTGTTAATGCTTTGTCTTACCTACTTCTTAAAGCAACTGATGGCTTTAATCCGTTGAGTGTTAATGCTTTCTCTTACCTACTTCTTAAAGCAACTGATGGCTTTAATCCGTTGAGTGTTAATGCTTTGTCTTACCTACTTCTTAAAGCAACTGATGGCTCAAATCCATTGAGTGTTAATGCTTTGTCTTACCTACTTCTTAAAGCAACCGATGGCTTTAATCCGTTGAGTGTTAATGCTTTCTCTTGCCTACTTCTTAAAGCAACTGATGGCTCAAATCCATTGAGTGTTAATGCTTTGTCTTACCTACTTCTTAAAGCAACTGATGGCTTTAATCCGTTGAGTGTTAATGCTTTCTCTTACCTACTTCTTAAAGCAACTGATGGCTCAAATCCATTGAGTGTTAATGCTTTGTCTTACCTACTTCTTAAAGCAAATGATGGCTTTAATACATTGAGTGTTAATGCTTTCTCTTACCTACTTCTTAAAGCAACTGATGGCTTTAATCCATTGAGTGTTAATGCTTTGTCTTACCTACTTCTTAAAGCAACTGATGGCTCAAATCCATTGAGTGTTAATGCTTTGTCTTACCTACTTCTTAAAGCAACTGATGGCTTTAATCCATTGAGTGTTAATGCTTTCTCTTACCTACTTCTTAAAGCAACTGATGGCTTTAATCCATTGAGTGTTAATGCTTTGTCTTACCTACTTCTTAAAGCAACTGATGGCTTTAATCCATTGAGTGGTAATGCTTTGTCTTACCTACTTCTTAAAGCAACCGATGGCTTTAATCCATTGAGTGTTAATGCTTTGTCTTACCTACTTCTTAAAGCAACCGATGGCTTTAATCCATTGAGTGGTAATGCTTTCTCTTACCTACTTCTTAAAGCAACCGATGGCTCAAATCCATTGAGTGTTAATGCTTTGTCTTACCTACTTCTTAAAGCAACCGATGGCTCAAATCCATTGAGTGTTAATGCTTTCTCTTACCTACTTCTTAAAGCAACCGATGGCTTTAATCCATTGAGTGGTAATGCTTTCTCTTACCTACTTCTTAAAGCAACCGATGGCTCAAATCCATTGAGTGTTAATGCTTTGTCTTACCTACTTCTTAAAGCAACCGATGGCTTTAATCCATTGAGTGTTAATGCTTTGTCTTACCTACTTCTTAAAGCAACCGATGGCTTTAATCCATTGAGTGTTAATGCTTTGTCTTACCTACTTCTTAAAGCAACCGATGGCTTTAATCCATTGAGTGTTAATGCTTTGTCTTACCTACGTCTTAAAGCAACCGATGGCTTTAATCCATTGAGTGTTAATGCTTTCTCTTACCTACTTCTTAAAGCAACTGATGGCTCAAATCCATTGAGTGTTAATGCTTTCTCTTACCTACTTCTTAAAGCAAATGATGGCTTTAATACATTGAGTGTTAATGCTTTGTCTTACCTACTTCTTAAAGCAACCGATGGCTTTAATACATTGAGTGTTAATGCTTTCTCTTACCTACTTCTTAAAGCAACCGATGGCTTTAATACATTGAGTGTTAATGCTTTCTCTTACCTACTTCTTAAAGCAACCGATGGCTTTAATACATTGAGTGTTAATGCTTTCTCTTACCTACTTCTTAAAGCAAATGATGGCTTTAATACATTGAGTGTTAATGCTTTCTCTTACCTACTTCTTAAAGCAACCGATGGCTTTAATACATTGAGTGTTAATGCTTTCTCTTACCTACTTCTTAAAGCAACCGATGGCTTTAATCCATTGAGTGGTAATGCTTTCTCTTACCTACTTCTTAAAGCAACCGATGGCTTTAATACATTGAGTGTTAATGCTTTCTCTTACCTACTTCTTAAAGCAACCGATGGCTTTAATCCATTGAGTGGTAATGCTTTCTCTTACCTACTTCTTAAAGCAAATGATGGCTTTAATACATTGAGTGTTAATGCTTTCTCTTACCTACTTCTTAAAGCAACCGATGGCTTTAATACATTGAGTGTTAATGCTTTCTCTTACCTACTTCTTAAAGCAACCGATGGCTTTAATCCATTGAGTGTTAATGCTTTGTCTTGCCTACTTCTTAAAGCAACCGATGGCTTTAATACATTGAGTGTTAATGCTTTCTCTTACCTACTTCTTAAAGCAACCGATGGCTTTAATACATTGAGTGTTAATGCTTTCTCTTACCTACTTCTTAAAGCAACCGATGGCTTTAATCCATTGAGTGTTAATGCTTTCTCTTACCTACTTCTTAAAGCAACTGATGGCTTTAATCCATTGAGTGTTAATGCTTTGTCTTGCCTACTTCTTAAAGCAACCGATGGCTTTAATCCATTGAGTCTAATGGTTTGTCTTACCTAATTCTTAAAGCAACCGATGGCTTTAATCCATTGAGTGTTAATGCTTTGTCTTACCTACTTCTTAAAGCAACCGATGGCTTTAATCCATTGAGTGGTAATGCTTTGTCTTACCTACTTCTTAAAGCAACCTATGGCTTTAATCCATTGAGTGTTAATGCTTTGTCTTACCTACTTCTTAAAGCAACCGATGGCTTTAATCCATTGAGTGTTAATGCTTTGTCTTACCTACTTCTTAAAGCAACCGATGGCTTTAATCCATTGAGTGGTAATGCTTTGTCTTACCTACTTCTTAAAGCAACCTATGGCTTTAATCCATTGAGTGTTAATGCTTTGTCTTACCTACTTCTTAAAGCAACCGATGGCTTTAATCCATTGAGTGTTAATGCTTTGTCTTACCTACTTCTTAAAGCAACCGATGGCTTTAATCCATTGAGTGTTAATGCTTTGTCTTACCTACTTCTTAAAGCAACCGATGGCTTTAATCCATTGAGTGTTAATGCTTTGTCTTACCTACTTCTTAAAGCAACCGATAACTTTAATCCATTGAGTGTTAATGCTTTGTCTTACCTACTTCTTAAAGCAACCGATGGCTCTAATCCGTTGAGTGTTAATGCTTTGTCTTACCTACTTCTTAAAGCAACCGATGGCTTTAATCCATTGAGTGTTAATGCTTTGTCTTACCTACTTCTTAAAGCAACCTATGGCTTTAATCCATTGAGTGGTAATGCTTTGTCTTACCTACTTCTTAAAGCAACCGATGGCTTTAATCCATTGAGTGTTAATGCTTTGTCTTACCTACTTCTTAAAGCAACCTATGGCTTTAATCCATTGAGTGTTAATGCTTTGTCTTACCTACTTCTTAAAGCAACCGATGACTTTAATCCATTGAGTGTTAATGTTTTGTCTTGCCTACTTCTTAAAGCAACCGATGGCTTTAATCCATTGAGTGTTAATGCTTTCTCTTGCCTACTTCTTAAAACAAGCGATGGCTTTAATCCATTGAGTGTTAATGCTTTGTCTTACCTACTTCTTAAAGCAACTGATGGCTTTAATCCATTGAGTGTTAATGCTTTGTCTTACCTACTTCTTAAAGCAACCTATGGCTTTAATCCATTGAGTGGTAATGCTTTGTCTTACCTACTTCTTAAAACAAGCGATGGCTTTAATCCATTGAGTGGTAATGCTTTGTCTTACCTACTTCTTAAAGCAACCTATGGCTTTAATCCGTTGAGTGTTAATGCTTTGTCTTGCCTACGTCTTAAAGCAACCGATGGCTTTAATTCATTGAGTGTCAATGCTTTGTCTTACCTACTTCTTAAAACAAGCGATGGCTTTAATCCATTGAGTGGTAATGCTTTGTCTTACCTACTTCTTAAAGCAACCTATGGCTTTAATCCATTGAGTGGTAATGCTTTGTCTTACCTACTTCTTAAAGCAACCGATGGCTTTAATCCATTGAGTGGTAATGCTTTGTCTTACCTACGTCTTAAAGCAACTGATGGCTTTAATCCATTGAGTGTCAATGCTTTGTCTTACCTACTTCTTAAAACAAGCGATGGCTTTAATCCATTGAGTGGTAATGCTTTGTCTTACCTACTTCTTAAAGCAACCGATGGCTTTAATTCATTGAGTGTCAATGCTTTGTCTTACCTACTTCTTAAAACAAGCGATGGCTTTAATCCGTTGAGTGGTAATGCTTTGTCTTACCTACTTCTTAAAGCAACTGATGGCTTTAATCCATTGAGTGGTAATGCTTTGTCTTACCTACTTCTTAAAGCAACCTATGGCTTTAATCCATTGAGTGTTAATGCTTTGTCTTGCCTACGTCTTAAAGCAACCGATGGCTTTAATTCATTGAGTGTCAATGCTTTGTCTTACCTACTTCTTAAAACAAGCGATGGCTTTAATCCATTGAGTGTTAATGCTTTGTCTTACCTACTTCTTAAAGCAACCGATGGCTTTAATCCATTGAGTGGTAATGCTTTGTCTTACCTACTTCTTAAAGCAACCGATGGCTTTAATCCATTGAGTGGTAATGCTTTGTCTTACCTACTTCTTAAAGCAACCGATGGCTTTAATCCATTGAGTGTTAATGCTTTGTCTTACCTACTTCTTAAAGCAACCGATGGCTTTAATCCATTGAGTGTTAATGCTTTGTCTTACCTACTTCTTAAAGCAACCTATGGCTTTAATCCATTGAGTGGTAATGCTTTGTCTTACCTACTTCTTAAAACAAGCGATGGCTTTAATCCATTGAGTGGTAATGCTTTGTCTTACCTACTTCTTAAAGCAACCTATGGCTTTAATCCATTGAGTGTTAATGCTTTGTCTTGCCTACGTCTTAAAGCAACCGATGGCTTTAATTCATTGAGTGTCAATGCTTTGTCTTACCTACTTCTTAAAGCAACCTATGGCTTTAATCCATTGAGTGTTAATGCTTTGTCTTACCTACTTCTTAAAGCAACCGATGGCTTTAATCCATTGAGTGTTAATGCTTTGTCTTACCTACTTCTTAAAGCAACCGATGGCTTTAATCCATTGAGTGTTAATGCTTTGTCTTACCTACTTCTTAAAGCAACCGATGGCTTTAATCCATTGAGTGTTAATGCTTTGTCTTACCTACTTCTTAAAGCAACCGATGGCTTTAATCCATTGAGTGTTAATGCTTTGTCTTACCTACTTCTTAAAGCAACCTATGGCTTTAATCCATTGAGTGGTAATGCTTTGTCTTACCTACTTCTTAAAACAAGCGATGGCTTTAATCCATTGAGTGGTAATGCTTTGTCTTACCTACTTCTTAAAGCAACCTATGGCTTTAATCCATTGAGTGTTAATGCTTTGTCTTGCCTACGTCTTAAAGCAACCGATGGCTCAAATCCATTGAGTGTTAATGCTTTGTCTTACCTACGTCTTAAAGCAACCGATGGCTTTAATCCATTGAGTGTTAATGCTTTGTCTTGCCTACGTCTTAAAGCAACCGATGGCTTTAATTCATTGAGTGTCAATGCTTTGTCTTACCTACTTCTTAAAGCAACCTATGGCTATGTAGAGTTCTCGTTGTTTCACATGTCTGGGACTTGTGCTTCGATATGGTAAAACGATTACTGAATAGTAATAGGATTACTGCTAAAAGAAAATATTTTTCAGTTGCCCTACACGATTGTTTTAATAAACAAATAGTTATTATTATATTGCTGTGATTTGCCTAGAAATCATTTGTACTGAACAGATGTTCCAGACACAAGTATATAACAAGCGTGGTTAGATTTGTCCTTATTGTTAGCCTACTATGTATTTCCCGCATAAAAAGAACCATGAAAGGCTACACATTGGTTGTTCGCGCCAGTTTTCAATGAATATCACGTCACCCTACGTCAATGACGTAATGAATGTCAATGGCGCCTACAACATCCAACACTCTGAATGTAGCAATCGCAGAAACAATTTAATTCTTCAACCCTGTACTCGGCAATCAACTATGAGGGTCTATGAAACCCATGATTGATTGGCAACATACCTTAGGGTGTGTGATTGTACTACCTTGATTGGCAACATACCTTAGGGTGTGTGATTGTACTACCTTGATTGGCAACATACCTTAGGGTGTGACATTGTACTACCTTGATTGGCAACATACCTTAGGGTGTGAGATTGTACTACCTTGATTGGCAACATACCTTAGGGTGTGTGATTGTACTACCTTGATTGGCAACATACCTTAGGGTGTGTGATTGTACTACCTTGATTGGCAACATACCTTAGGTTGTGTGATTGTACTACCTTGATTGGCAACATACCTTAGGGTGTGTGATTGTACTACCTTGATTGGCAACATACCTTAGGGTGTGTGATTGTACTACCTTGATTGGCAACATACCTTA
This sequence comes from Prosapia bicincta, assembly GCA_036971475.1. NCBI lineage: Eukaryota > Metazoa > Arthropoda > Insecta > Hemiptera > Cercopidae > Prosapia > Prosapia bicincta. The sequence continues at coordinate 33,164,346 of JBAIZL010000008.1, read as the reverse complement.
GGGTGTGTGATTGTACTACCTTGATTGGCAACATACCTTAGGGTGTGAGATTGTACTACCTTGATTGGCAACATACCTTAGGGTGTGAGATTGTACTACCTTGATTGGCAACATACCTTAGGGTGTGAGATTGTACTACCTTGATTGGCAACATACCTTAGGGTGTGTGATTGTACTACCTTGATTGGCAACATACCTTAGGGTGTGTGATTGTACTACCTTGATTGGCAACATACCTTAGGTTGTGTGATTGTACTACCTTGATTGGCAACATACCTTAGGGTGTGAGATTGTACTACCTTGATTGGCAACATACCTTAGGGTGTGACATTGTACTACCTTGATTGGCAACATACCTTAGGGTGTGAGATTGTACTACCTTGATTGGCAACATACCTTAGGGTGTGTGATTGTACTACCTTGATTGGCAACATACCTTAGGGTGTGTGATTGTACTACCTTGATTGGCAACATACCTTAGGGTGTGACATTGTACTACCTTGATTGGCAACATACCTTAGGGTGTGAGATTGTACTACCTTGATTGGCAACATACCTTAGGGTGTGAGATTGTACTACCTTGATTGGCAACATACCATAGGTTGTGTGATTGTACTACCTTGATTGGCAACATACCTTAGGTTGTGTGATTGTACTACCTTGATTGGCAACATACCTTAGGTTGTGTGATTGTACTACCTTGATTGGCAACATACCTTAGGGTGTGTGATTGTACTACCTTGATTGGCAACATACCTTAGGGTGTGACATTGTACTACCTTGATTGGCAACATACCTTAGGGTGTGAGATTGTACTACCTTGATTGGCAACATACCTTAGGGTGTGAGATTGTACTACCTTGATTGGCAACATACCTTAGGGTGTGTGATTGTACTACCTTGATTGGCAACATACCTTAGGTTGTGTGATTGTACTACCTTGATTGGCAACATACCTTAGGTTGTGTGATTGTACTACCTTGATTGGCAACATACCTTAGGGTGTGAGATTGTACTACCTTGATTGGCAACATACCTTAGGGTGTGACATTGTACTACCTTGATTGGCAACATACCTTAGGGTGTGAGATTGTACTACCTTGATTGGCAACATACCTTAGGGTGTGTGATTGTACTACCTTGATTGGCAACATACCTTAGGGTGTGTGATTGTACTACCTTGATTGGCAACATACCTTAGGTTGTGTGATTGTACTACCTTGATTGGCAACATACCTTAGGGTGTGTGATTGTACTACCTTGATTGGCAACATACCTTAGGGTGTGTGATTGTACTACCTTGATTGGCAACATACCTTAGGGTGTGTGATTGTACTACCTTGATTGGCAACATACCTTAGGGTGTGAGATTGTACTACCTTGATTGGCAACATACCTTAGGGTGTGAGATTGTACTACCTTGATTGGCAACATACCTTAGGGTGTGAGATTGTACTACCTTGATTGGCAACATACCTTAGGGTGTGTGATTGTACTACCTTGATTGGCAACATACCTTAGGGTGTGTGATTGTACTACCTTGATTGGCAACATACCTTAGGTTGTGTGATTGTACTACCTTGATTGGTAACATACCTTAGGGTGTGTGATTGTACTACCTTGATTGGCAACATACCTTAGGGTGTGTGATTGTACTACCTTGATTGGCAACATACCTTAGGGTGTGTGATTGTACTACCTTGATTGGCAACATACCTTAGGGTGTGTGATTGTACTACTTTGATTGGCAACATACCTTAGGGTGTGTGATTGTACTACCTTGATTGGCAACATACCTTAGGGTGTGAGATTGTACTACCTTGATTGGCAACATACCTTAGGTTGTGTGATTGTACTACCTTGATGGGCAACATACCTTAGGGTGTGTGATTGTACTACCTTGATTGGCAACATACCTTAGGGTGTGAGATTGTACTACCTTGATTGGCAACATACCTTAGGGTGTGAGATTGTACTACCTTGATTGGCAACATACCTTAGGGTGTGTGATTGTACTACCTTGATTGGCAACATACCTTAGGGTGTGTGATTGTACTACCTTGATTGGCAACATACCTTAGGGTGTGAGATTGTACTACCTTGATTGGCAACATACCTTAGGGTGTGTGATTGTACTACCTTGATTGGCAACATACCTTAGGGTGTGAGATTGTACTACCTTGATTGGCAACATACCTTAGGGTGTGTGATTGTACTACCTTGATTGGCAACATACCTTAGGGTGTGTGATTGTACTACCTTGATTGGCAACATACCTTAGGGTGTGAGATTGTACTACCTTGATTGGCAACATACCTTAGGGTGTGTGATTGTACTACCTTGATTGGCAACATACCTTAGGGTGTGTGATTGTACTACCTTGATTGGCAACATACCTTAGGGTGTGAGATTGTACTACCTTGATTGGCAACATACCTTAGGGTGTGAGATTGTACTACCTTGATTGGCAACATACCTTAGGGTGTGTGATTGTACTACCTTGATTGGCAACATACCTTAGGGTGTGTGATTGTACTACCTTGATTGGCAACATACCTTAGGTTGTGTGATTGTACTACCTTGATTGGCAACATACCTTAGGGTGTGAGATTGTAACATACCTTAGGGTGTGTGATTGTACTACCTTGATTGGCAACATACCTTAGGGTGTGAGATTGTACTACCTTGATTGGCAACATACCTTAGGTTGTGTGATTGTACTACCTTGATTGGCAACATACCTTAGGGTGTGAGATTGTACTACCTTGATTGGCAACATACCTTAGGGTGTGAGATTGTACTACCTTGATTGGCAACATACCTTAGGTTGTGTGATTGTACTACCTTGATTGGCAACATACCTTAGGTTGTGTGATTGTACTACCTTGATTGGCAACATACCTTAGGGTGTGAGATTGTACTACCTTGATTGGCAACATACCTTAGGTTGTGTGATTGTACTACCTTGATTGGCAACATACCTTAGGGTGTGAGATTGTACTACCTTGATTGGCAACATACCTTAGGTTGTGTGATTGTACTACCTTGATTGGCAACATACCTTAGGTTGTGTGATTGTACTACCTTGATTGGCAACATACCTTAGGGTGTGAGATTGTACTACCTTGATTGGCAACATACCTTAGGGTGTGAGATTGTACTACCTTGATTGGCAACATACCTTAGGGTGTGTGATTGTACTACCTTGATTGGCAACATACCTTAGGGTGTGAGATTGTACTACCTTGATTGGCAACATACCTTAGGGTGTGAGATTGTACTACCTTGATTGGCAACATACCTTAGGGTGTGAGATTGTACTACCTTGATTGGCAACATACCTTAGGTTGTGTGATTGTACTACCTTGATTGGCAACATACCTTAGGGTGTGAGATTGTACTACCTTGATTGGCAACATACCTTAGGTTGTGTGATTGTACTACCTTGATTGGCAACATACCTTAGGGTGTGAGATTGTACTACCTTGATTGGCAACATACCTTAGGGTGTGAGATTGTACTACCTTGATTGGCAACATACCTTAGGGTGTGAGATTGTACTACCTTGATTGGCAACATACCTTAGGGTGTGTGATTGTACTACCTTGATTGGCAACATACCTTAGGGTGTGTGATTGTACTACCTTGATTGGCAACATACCTTAGGGTGTGTGATTGTACTACCTTGATTGGCAACATACCTTAGGGTGTGAGATTGTACTACCTTGATTGGCAACATACCTTAGGGTGTGAGATTGTACTACCTTGATTGGCAACATACCTTAGGGTGTGAGATTGTACTACCTTGATTGGCAACATACCTTAGGGTGTGTGATTGTACTACCTTGATTGGCAACATACCTTAGGTTGTGTGATTGTACTACCTTGATTGGCAACATACCTTAGGGTGTGTGATTGTACTACCTTGATTGGCAACATACCTTAGGGTGTGAGATTGTACTACCTTGATTGGCAACATACCTTAGGGTGTGAGATTGTACTACCTTGATTGGCAACATACCTTAGGGTGTGAGATTGTACTACCTTGATTGGCAACATACCTTAGGGTGTGTGATTGTACTACCTTGATTGGCAACATACCTTAGGGTGTGTGATTGTACTACCTTGATTGGCAACATACCTTAGGTTGTGTGATTGTACTACCTTGATTGGCAACATACCTTAGGGTGTGTGATTGTACTACCTTGATTGGCAACATACCTTAGGGTGTGAGATTGTACTACCTTGATTGGCAACATACCTTAGGGTGTGTGATTGTACTACCTTGATTGGCAACATACCTTAGGGTGTGTGATTGTACTACCTTGATTGGCAACATACCTTAGGGTGTGTGATTGTACTACCTTGATTGGCAACATACCTTAGGGTGTGAGATTGTACTACCTTGATTGGCAACATACCTTAGGGTGTGAGATTGTACTACCTTGATTGGCAACATACCTTAGGGTGTGAGATTGTACTACCTTGATTGGCAACATACCTTAGGGTGTGTGATTGTACTACTTTGTTTTTCAGTTATTTCGTGATGTAAAGGACTGGGAACAACACTTATATACTTACGCTAATGTTTGCGAATCCAATGTATACTTTTTTCATTTTTTATGTTTTTTATAATTTTAATACTATCATGTTGAAGGGTAATTAACGGCCTGCCTGTACCTTCTTTGGCAGATTCTAGGATTTTAGTAATTTCAAATCTAGAATAACTAATAAATCTCCAGAAATGGCTTTCCCCAACAAGGGTTTGGGAAACTACTAAGTTGTAAGTGAGGGGAAAAACCAAACGGGAAATGGAGTTCTGGTTAACTTCCCTTCGCTTATTGAGATGAATTCAACAGATGCTGATAACACCTTGGACTTCTCGAAATATAGCAATATAATACAATGTTTGAAGGAAAATTTTGAAAACATTTCATGATCTTAATAAATTTGAAAAGTTATTGGAAATCTTTGCCTCTCCGTTCAGTGTTGAATGTATGGACGCACCACACAATGCAACTATAACTTATTGATCTGCAGCACATGATTCAGGTAAAGTCAAAATTCTGTGAAGTTCCATTATTAGAGTTCTACAAAAATTACTTGCCTGTTGAAATGGATAATCTGTTTTAAAAATTTCGTGTTTGTTCGGTGGTACTTTCATGTGTGAGTATGCATACATACGCAACTGACATTCACTTACAATAAACATCGAAATTAGTAACTACAAACATTAAAATAGACATTGAACAATTATCAAAAGGAAACTGTCAAATTTCCCACTAAAATAAACACTTTTTAGAATTCATTTTTTGTTTTTTTAATTTTCAAGTTAAAAGTTCTTTAATTTTTGAATCCTGGTGTAGTGTGATTATTAAGTGTAGTAAACTTTAAATACTTGCTGCAAGTAGAAACATTGTAACATTAACAACATAGAGAATTTGATATCTGGATACGTTGTTACAGGTATGTAGGCTATCATAAATTATAAAGTGGCTGTGTATGTATGGGATGTACGCTTACATTATACGTAATTTAAAATGAAGGCTTTATTATTTGAAAGTTAACCACAACTAGATAAGACGTATTCCAATTGTTGTACTCGGAAAATTTTAATCTTGCGGCTCAGCTCGAGAAAAATGAACACTTTACTGGCCCGCCGTTCCAAAAAGGTTAAGCACCCCTGCGTTAAACTAAATATTATTGTTTATTACTTTCAAGTTTAAATCATTAAATTTATCAATATTTTACTTTGATATAAACAAGTAGTAATTTATTGCTGACAAGTGATGTGTAAACAATACATCAGTAAACAATGATAGTAAACCTCCATTAGTATTTATGGGGTCAAACACCCCCGGAGCAGAAGAAACTAATTTCAAACATTGTCTCCTGGTTTTCAGTCTTATATTAATATATCAATAAAACAAATAAGTATGTAAGACAAAATCATCCCAGCTTTAATATTCATACCACGAAATTGTGAAAGCATTAAATAGTAAATAATAATAATAATAATGTTTAATCTCCAATTATTTTCACAATTCTCATGTTATAATGTTATGTATTTCAATAAACTATTATAAAAAAAGATAGATAAAAGAGATTATACTTCAAGTTCGTTTTCAGTTTTTCGTATAAGAATCTATTGGTAGTGAAAAAGTCCATAAATTGAACAACTCTTAATTGATCAACTTTTAATTAGTGTTTGTTGGAAAGTTTAATGATGGGAACGTTCTTTACGAATTTCAAAAACTTTTAAATAACCAAGATCTAAAACCTCCCCAATACACACAAAGTAAAAATGAAAGTTTTTACAAGCGTTATTAATAGCACTGCAAAATGTTGTATCTCCTTTAATAGTCCATGACGTACAGTTTGTGTTACTTTGTAGGGCTCATCAGGTTACCGGCTACAAACATAGCTAGTTATCTAACAAAATTATTTTGTAAGCGTTGTGGAAATTTTGAAAATTAACTGGAGGGAGTTTTGGGAGCTATAATTCTTTTAACGAATAATTATAGTTTATTTTAATTTCTTATTTGCTAAAAACGTTTTTGAAATGGCCGTTTTTTGACAAATATAATATTTATTTGACATATTCATGAGATTTCATATCCAAGTAAAGAGTGTGCTTGGGATCAAGTTACGAAAGGAAATATCTTGAAGCCAGCAAAAATGAGCCCTTTAAGTAAAGCAAAGACTGAAGACGAGGATGTTTCTTGGTAAAGACGAAACATCATGACGATCATTACCTGAAAACTCTGACCCTTCAAAAGCGTAAATTTAAATACTGTGCAAGTATATTAAGGTGTAAACTGAGTTAGGCCTACATATTTCTTTATAGTCTTCTTACTTTCAAGTTTCCAGTGAGCGTAGGTCATTAAGCATTGTTTAAATGGTACCCTCGGTAATTCGGAAACCTTGCTAATATAACGTTGTTGTTCCCTTATCTGTGGCACTATCTTTTGATTGTAGGCTACATCTCTGTACTGCTCAGTATAGTATCTCCCAAGATGGATTCATTGGCGCAGAATCGCTGTGCATTCTCAGGGGCTGACTAAAATTAGGTACGAAATTCGTAGGCTAGATATTTCTAATTGTGGGAAGATTGGTATAAACATTTGTAACATTAGGTATAAACATTTGTAACATTAGGTATAAACATTTGTAAAATTGTATAAAATAAAATTTATATTTAAATTTATCTACATAAATTTATATCTTATTGTAAAAATTATCTTGTAAAAGTAGTGGTAAGGTAAATTAAACTATATCTTTCCCTTCTAACTGTAAACAACAATTTTCCCCAATAATTTACCCTGATAACTTTTTTGTTGTTACTATTTTTCCAATTAAGTAATCTACATTTGTAGACAGTATAACGTGAAAATTCCAAACGATAAGTTAGGTTCTACCTCACTTGTACTTTGTACTCCTGGGATCTGTCTGATCCCGCCTACCTCACTTGTACTTTGTACTCCTGGGATCTGTCTGATCCCGCCTACCTCACTTGTACTTTGTACTCCTGGGATCTGTCTGATCCCGCCACCCTCACTTGTACTTTGTACTCCTGGGATCTGTCTGATCCCGCCTACCTCACTTGTACTTTGTACTCCTGGGATCTGTCTGATCCCGCCTAAAGTATTTATCTACCCCTGCTAAAGTATGTATCTGCCCCGAACTAAAATGTTTATCTGCCCCCGCTTTAAAAGAACTCCAAAAGAAGTTCTTGAAATCTAGACAGCTCTCTGGGTAAGCTAAAATTACACTTTGTGCAAGCTTTTATACTGTATACAACCTCTCGATTTTGACCTCAGTAGGTGGTAAGGTGTTCGATTCTTATCGAAGATTTGTACAAACGGGCTTACGTTAAATAAAAAAAATACACAACTAATTTCATGGAAAGGCCACCTCCCTTAATATCACAAAAGATAAAATTGTATTGTATTTAAAATAAATTCCAACTCGACACATTTTAAACAATTTACTATCCGTATATTTTTTAAAAAGCCTTATACGATCGATAATGCAAGAAGGGGCGGTTACTTTCTAGTGTTCGGTAATTCTTCTTATCGCTGGAAATATGTAATTAATCCGTGAAACATTCAGTAAAGGAGAATTTAAAAATAGTATTGATCTATGTAATTCATATCAATATTAACAATTATTTGTAGGTATTGCATGTTTTCTTTACATAATGTTTTATTACAATAAATGAATGTATTGCGAAAGTGGAGGGAGGTATTTGAAATTCTTGATATTTTGAGGAAATGAAGGTTGAAGTTTAAACTTATGGATAGATAACAGGCTAATACATAGGATATATAATATACTGTGTTTACTGAAAGATCTCGCCACCAGTTGGATATTTTCTTTCCTTTTGCACCACATTTTTCTTAATTTTAACTATTTTAAATCGAAATAAATTCCTAGAGTCCAAAATGTCTCTTTCAAGTCTTGGCTTCTTAGTGGCTTAATTTGTCAAAATTTTTCCAAAGTAGAAATTTAAGTTTAAATTTCAAATTAAATTCTTAAAGTAGAAGTTTTAAATTAAAGAAATGCTCTAAATGTTATATAACATTAAATTAAAATAAATTGATTAGGGGATTTCATGCTGTTTAAAAGTGATAATGTATTACTATAATAAATTCATTAAATTTGACGTAAATAAATTGTGCAGTATTATTTTAAAACAAATTCGATCAGATTTTAAGGCCTCTTTATTAGTGGTAGAGTAAACTTGAACCTATAATTACTGTCCCGATTCAACCCATTTCCTTAAAGTTAATTTTATTGGCGCCTAATTGTAAAGATGGGGTTCATGCAGGCCTACATACATTGGCGCCTAATTGTAAAGATGGGGTTCATGCAGGCCTACATACATTGGCGCCTAATTGTAAAGATGGGGTTCATGCAGGCCTACATACATTGGCGCCTAATTGTAAAGATGGGGTTCATGCAGGCCTACATACATTGGCGCCTAATTGTAAAGATGGGGTTCATGCAGGCCTACATACATTGGCGCCTAATTGTAAAGATGGGGTTCATGCAGGCCTACATACATTGGCGCCTAATTGTAAAGATGGGGTTCATGCAGGCCTACATACATTGGCGCCTAATTGTAAAGATGGGGTTCATGCAGGCCTACATACATTGGCGCCTAATTGTAAAGATGGGGTTCATGCAGGCCTACATACATTGGCGCCTAATTGTAAAGATGGGGTTCATGCAGGCCTACATACATTGGCGCCTAATTGTAAAGATGGGGTTCATGCAGGCCTACATACATTGGCGCCTAATTGTAAAGATGGGGTTCATGCAGGCCTACATACATTGGCGCCTAATTGTAAAGATGGGGTTCATGCAGGCCTACATACATTGGCGCCTAATTGTAAAGATGGGGTTCATGCAGGCCTACATACATTGGCGCCTAATTGTAAAGATGGGGTTCATGCAGGCCTACATACATTGGCGCCTAATTGTAAAGATGGGGTTCATGCAGGCCTACATACATTGGCGCCTAATTGTAAAGATGGGGTTCATGCAGGCCTACATACATTGGCGCCTAATTGTAAAGATGGGGTTCATGCAGGCCTACATACATTGGCGCCTAATTGTAAAGATGGGGTTCATGCAGGCCTACATACATTGGCGCCTAATTGTAAAGATGGGGTTCATGCAGGCCTACATACTTTAAAAAGCTGTCCTTAGATGGAATCAACTGCTCTGTCTTTCGTCAACGTTCTGGGGCACCAAAAGTACTTTTTGCAAACATTTCCGCACCTTTTAATCAAGTTTTTAAAAAGTTGTTATTTAATTTAACATCATAAATGCGATGCACTTCTGTGCACAGAAATTGTGTACTCTCCATTAACAGGATGTCTCGGTGAAGCCGATTCTTGAGTGTAGTTAATCTACTTCTCGGTGGAAGTATTATTCAGGAGTCCCGCTGGAAAGTATTGTTCAGGAGTCCGGCTGGAAAGTATTGTTCAGGAGTCCCGCTGGAAAGTATTGTTCAGGAGTCCCGCTGGAAAGTATTGTTCAGGAGTCCCGCTGGAAAGACTTAGAACTGGGAGGCTACTAAAGCAGGGCGAGTCTCTCAGAAATTGTGTGAAAAGAAGAGTGGGTAGGAAAGTTGTCAGAAGCAAGTTATCGTTTTAGAGGTCTTTTTAGAAGGTAAACTGACCTTAGATGTCATATGAACGTTTAAATATTCTGAAAATATCTTTAATGCAGCAAGTGTATTTTCTGATGATATAAGGAAGTTGTCTCAAAATGTGCACAGTGGCTACCTTTAGGACACCCCGAACGATTGTCAGGCGCTCCGTGACGTCACTCGATTTGGCTACCTTTGATGGCAGCAAGTGTATTTTCTGATGATATAAGGAAGTTGTCTCAAAATGTGCACAGTGGCTACCTTTAGGACACCCCGAACGATTGTCAGGCGCTCCGTGACGTCCCTCGATTTGGCTACCTTTGATGGCAGCAAGTGTATTTTCTGATGATATAAGGAAGTTGTCTCAAAATGTGCACAGTGGCTACCTTTAGGACACCCCGAACGATTGTCAGGCGCTCCGTGACGTCCCTCGATTTGGCTACCTTTGATGGCAGCAAGTGTATTTTCTGATGATATAAGGAAGTTGTCTCAAAATGTACACAGTGGCTACCTTTAGGACACCCCGAACGATTGTCAGGCGCTCCGTGACGTCCAACGATTTGGCTACCTTTGATGGCTACACATAGACTAAAGATAAAACTGCCCAACACGAGGTAGTTCCTCTTCTGTGCTGAGTAGACAAAAAGAATATCGCAAACTACGCAGTTTCTACCACTTTAACTCGCCCCAGTCCAAGGGCCCATTCACGCGGAATACACTAGCTATATATAAACTCCTGACGCGTCATTGGAAGCATGGCCTCTCCGTGAGGATGTCCAAAGAGCTATTCTCGAAAAAGAAACGTAAGGGGAAAGGGGACAAAAAGGAATTTTCCCTCATTGACCCGGTGCAGATTGGTACGGTTATCCTCGGTCTAGGTCAATATCCCAAGAGGTTCGCACGCAAATCTTCTTGGAAGAAAATGCAAAATCTGCACAAAAGTGCCTAATAATTCACTAAAGAAACAGGTCGTAGTTCATCAGTCAATAATTCTTCAGTCACCACTGAAAGGAGTCATAAAAGGCTACTAAATTCGCCAATTTTTGACAGAAACATTATGCTATCTGAGCAGAAAGTATTTTGCTTCTTACCCGCATTAACCCTCTAAGGAATTGAGGCACCACAACGTGTATTTACGTCACAATGCGCAGAACAGCAACATGCAAAGGCTTACAAAGTAATAAACAAAGGAGACAAGACGTACCACGTGAAACGAGGTCAGTAGCCGTCGACCAACGAGAACCCACCATATTTGTATTGGTGCTTTAGGTTAACTGCAACAACCAGCATTCGCAACCAATAATCACACAAACCACCAACCGCTACACCTCTAATACCCATCCAGATACCAACATCTCCTTAACAACCGCTCCACCTGTAGTACCCATCCACCAACATCTCGACAACAGCTCCACCTCTAGAACCCATCCAGATACCAACATGTCGACAACCGCTTCACCTCTAGTTCCCATCCAGATACCAACATCTCCTTAACAACCGCTACACCTCTAATACCCATCCAGATACCAACATCTCCTAACAGCCTTACGACAATCTGGCTGACCTGTACGGCTCGTCGACAAATCGATAGTGTATAGTGGGCATAGTGGGTTATGGATAATTAGTTAAAAGTGTGATAATACAGTAATACATGGCATGTGTCTTTGTGATCAGGATATTTCTGTAAAGTCAAAATCCTCTCAGGCTCAAGATAAAAAGACATTGTTTCATAATTTGTGGATATTAATGATGAGTTTTTACAAATAATACATTTGTTCTGCAAGCAACGTAAATAAACGTTGATTACTCAAGCAAAAGAAATTACATACTTTATTACTATAGACAACATGTTTTAAAAGATTTCAATGAATTCACTTGTTTATTGGGTAAGCCAGAAGAATATATATTCGTAAACAATAACATATTTTATAATTTAATATATTTCTAGAGGAGAAATTTAACATTTTTCAAAAAACTAACGTATCTGAATAGGCTGAACTATTTTTTAACAAAGTGCCTGTGTATATATGGGATGTACGCTTATATTGTAATTTAAAATGCATGCTATATAGGCCTAATATGAAAGCTAACCACAACTAGATAAGACGTATTCCAATTAGGAAATTCTAGAAGTTTTAATCCTGCAGCTCGAGGAAAATGAACACTTAAATTGGCCCACCGTTCCAAAAAGTTTAAGCACCCCTGATCTAGGATATGTTGCTCTATTTATTGACATTATTAGTTTAAACGGTATTAAATTAATTTATTTATTTATATTTGGATAATTCCAGCTGGAATTTAATAGTGATGAAGATAGTGATACAGACTTACATATTTTTATTTGAATTGTTTAAATGAAAAGTCTCCTAGGCGAGCTGACACATTTTAAGAACCGGTTTCTTAATTCGTATTAAATTCAGGAAGTAAAATATTTATTCAGTAAATTGATCAACATTTATTGAATTCTTTAAACTAAATAGTTTTATTACTAACTACATTAGATTGTATTGTAAAACCTCTATTTAGTCATACTTTGAATGAAGCAAGTATTCACATCTTTAGGCCAGTACCACCGACATGAAGACAAATCTTGAGTTTGCAAAATATTGTTAAATAAACTGCAAAATAAATTTAATAAAGTAATATAAATTTCTTAAAAAGTCATTTCCTACTGAGGTCAACAAAGAAAATTTTATTTTAGATTCTTTTCATTTTATAATTACAATTAATATAAATTGGACAATAACAATATTAAGTGGCAAAATGGAAAGCAAGTTTCTTTGCAATTTTCCATTTTCCTGACTGTGTGGTGTTGGACTATTATTTTTGTTTGTTACTATTTATATGCTTTCTTTTTTCTCGTTGCTTGCGTTGTGTTGTAGTTTTTTCGTATTAACCGTTTGTGAAACAAGGTTCGACACCGTTAATCCAGTTGTTTATGTTATTATTTTCATTCGTTTTTAATACTAGAGCATTATTTACGATATTGTGTGGTAACCATGACAACTATTCAAGGTTGTACAATGGAGGTTTCGAAAACTACCACTTAAGGGGAAAAATTCATATACAGTACATTTATTTGTGACTATGAGAAGTTGGCTCAAGTGTCAAAGTGTTGAATTTCGAAAGAACATGAAGTCATTTAAAAAAGTATTTTATTAACGATAGAAAATTTGTACAACATATATAAAATAAGGCGAGTGTGGACCAATAGAAGGAATTTAAAACAATTTTAAATACACTGAAAAATTGTAAACGTTTTGTTATACGCGTCCACAAAAGCTCTAAGAAATTGTCATCTATGTCAGGTCAGACAACGATGGCCTCTTAACTTGTCTAAGGATATCTATATTGCGAGGCTACATTTCTAATTGTAACTTTGAAGTGTTATATCCGATAAATACATTTCTGTTTATAGTAAAAACACAATGGCGTTAACTACTTGATCTGTAAATAGGGTGGTTGTTTGTGGTTTGTCACAGTTGGAGTCCTTATTGTGTATATATAGTAAGCAGATTTCAGAGGCGCTTAGTTTTATTAGACCTATAATCAGCTGACTGTTGATCTATGTGGAACCTTATTTTTAACATATTTTTTGTAAATGAAGTAAAATCCATTTATTTTAGTCTGTATTTATAATAATTAACTCCACTATGTATTTTAAACCATTTATTCTACTCTTTATGTGTAACCATTTATTTTTCTCTTTATTTATTTCACTCTTCATTTGAAACGTTTTTCATAATAAACTCGAATGTGTTTTTAAAAATTAGGATCTTAAATTATGTTTTATGGTTCTAAAGGAAGTTTTATACACTACTTAATAATTAAGCCGATAGATGTCTCTACATGCATTCAGCATTTTACTCAATGCGTAACATTGTGTGACGACTGTGTGAGTGTAGGCCTATGGGAAGATACGCGCGCTCGTTTGTGAGTAGTTAGTTTCATTGTCATGTCAGAATAAAATATTTTCATTCTCATTTTTTTATACATTTTCATTTCACAAAATAAATTAATCATCAGAAGGCAGTAAAAAGTGAAAGTCTTTTTAAAGACTTATTTTCATTGAAAGTGTTTGAAATAACTTTCAGGCGAATTTTATAAAAATCTAAGTTTTCGTCTGTAACATAGACAAAGCAGAGGAAGGGAGTTTTATTGCCATGACACACAAGCTTTTAAGTGAAATGTAACAAGTTATTTTCGCTGTTCTTTTTGTTAAAACCCAAAGCTCAGATAGGTAAGTCACAGGATTGTTCATTCTTTAACAGCTGTGGTTTAGTTATTTCTATTTTTGGCAGTTGCATCATTCCGTAGCACCGTGTGGAAATGTTTAATGAGGTTCTGCCTTTCTTAGTTTTATTGTATTTATTCTGTTAATCTTTATCATCATTTGTTCGTAATATCTTCTTACTCTTGTTGCTTACTCTCCTCTGCTTTAATCACTTTATCACCTAATAATAGGCAATTGTGTGTGTGTGTGTGTGTGTGTGTGTGTGTGTGTGTGTGTGTGTGTGTGTGTGTGTGTGTGTGTGTGTGTGTGTGTGTGTGTGTGTGTGTGTGTGTGTGTGTGTGTGTGTGTGTGTGTGTGTGTGTGTGTGTGTGTGTGTGTGTGTGTGTGTGTGTGTGTGTGTGTGTGTGTGTGTGTGTGTGTGTGTGTGTGTGTGTGTGTGTGTGTGTGTGTGTGTGTGTGTGTGTGTGTGTGTGTGTGTGTGTGTGTGTGTGTGTGTGTGTGTGTGTGTGTGTGTGTGTGTGTGTGTGTGTGTGTGTGTGTGTGTGTGTGTGTGTGTGTGTGTGTGTGTGTGTGTGTGTGTGTGTGTGTGTGTGTGTGTGTGTGTGTGTGTGTGTGTGTGTGTGTGTGTGTGTGTGTGTGTGTGTGTGTGTGTGTGTGTGTGTGTGTGTGTGTGTGTGTGTGTGTGTGTGTGTGTGTGTGTGTGTGGTTTTATGGCTTTTTTCAATTCTTTAAAACTTTCCTTAGTATAAATTCCTTATATATATTTTGTACAAATGTTCCCAATCGTTAATAAAATACGTTTTTATTCATCCAATCAAGTACAAATACAGTTTTTTAACCTATAGTTGGTGACATTTGATGTTGATACAGTTTTTTAACCTATAGTTGGTGACATTTGATGTTGATACAGTTTTTTAACCTATAGTTGGTGACATTTGATGTTGATACAGTTTTTTAACCTATAGTTGGTGACATTTGATGTTGATACAGTTTTTTAACCTATAGTTGGTGACATTTGATGTTGATACAGTTTTTTAACCTATAGTTGGTGACATTTGATGTTGATACAGTTTTTTAACCTATAGTTGGTGACATTTGATGTTGATACAGTTTTTTAACCTATAGTTGGTGACATTTGATTTTGATACAGTTTTTTAACCTATAGTTGGTGACATTTGATGTTGATACAGTTTTTTAACCTATAGTTGGTGATATTTGATGTTGATACAGTTTTTAACCTATAGTTGGTGACATTTGATGTTGATACAGTTTTTTAACCTATAGTTGGTGACATTTGATTTTGATACAGTTTTTTAACCTATAGTTGGTGACATTTGATGTTGATACAGTTTTTTAACCTATAGTTGGTGATATTTGATGTTGATACAGTTTTTAACCTATAGTTGGTGACATTTGATGTTGATACAGTTTTTTAACCTATAGTTGGTGACATTTGATTTTGATACAGTTTTTTAACCTATAGTTGGTGACATTTGATGTTGATACAGTTTTTTAACCTATAGTTGGTGATATTTGATGTTGATACAGTTTTTTAACCTATAGTTGGTGACATTTGATATAGTTTTTTCAAATATTTATATATCAATTAAATTTAAAAAACTTGATGTCCTGGTCGGATTCGAACTGAATAAATACATGTTTGAAGTCAGCACTTACGAGCCAAATTTCCCATTGCTAGAAATCTGTTATTTAAAGATCTATATGAAATTTTATAAGGAAAGGTGTTTTTGCAATAATGAAGTAATTAACATCAGCTTCATACATTAAAAACATAAAAAATAAAGCGAATAAAAATAGTAATAAACACAAATAATAGTCCGACATATATACTTTATAGAGAGGGAAACGGAAAATTACAAGGAAATTATTCGCTTTCTATTTTACCACTTAATATTGTGATTCTGTCGTATGTATATACATTTTTATATTAACTGTAATTATGAAATAAAAAATGCTACAATGAAATTTTTCTTTGTCGATCTCGGTAAGAATTTACTTCAAAAATGCTTTTTTTCTGTATTACTTGTTTTCAATGTACCTCTGGGAGTGTAAGAGACACAACTTGTATTAAACTAACGGACAATAAAGTGGTGTAATATGGCCAACAACATTATTCAGCGAATTGTTACCTTTATTTTCTTGTAGAAAGTGCAGCTGCAGATGTAAATTTGTAGCCTAGATAGGGGTTCAAAAACAAAAAATACGAAGCAAGCAATAAGAGTTTTTACTTTGTTTACTTGGGTCCTGGTGTACAAAAACTAGAGAAATATAGTGGTAAAATTCAACCCCCTAATACAGTTTCAAAGACCATTAGAGATAGAGCGGTGGTTTAATGTTTCACAAAGCCTTGCAGTACAAAGCAGGTCAACACGTCGGAAACCTCTTGCAAGATGTTAAAAAAAGGTCATAATTTGTGTGAAGTTGTGAGTGCATTAGTAGTTGTTGTGATACGAATTCAAGGAACGCATTGCATTAAATTCGTGCATAACTCGTAACTACGCACTTATATGATACTCCTTTCTCTTAATAAGCATCGCTTGTGTGGTGTTTCGTTACAAGTTATTGGTTTTATGTTAATTTGTTGATGTATTCTGAAACGTATAAAATAAAATTAAAATAGAACAAACATTAATTTCTATTAGGCCTATATTAAGCCACGCATTGTCTTGAGTTGAAACAATTTTATGTTGGATTATTGTTCGTATTGTTTTTACTCGCACTTGGAAATTCATATTCTCTCTCACACCCCTCTTCCCCCCATTTCTCACGCTCATTTTCTCCTTCTCTCCCATTCTACTTCTCCATTTCCCCGTCAACATTCTCTCATCTACCTCTCCCCCATCTAATAACCCTCTCCATCTCACTAGGATTTATGATCAAGAGGAAATCTTTGTAAGGCTTCAACTCAATTTTGAGCTCATAAGATCACAATTGGGGTTCTTGTAAGTTACTCAAAAATTACTTCAAGTATATCTAAATATAACGCTTAAAATACTTTATAAACCTCAGTCTTTCAAATCATTACTTAACCGACTCTTTAAATACTAAAACTGTCATTCTTTAAACTGAGATGCTTTCAGTTAATCCTATTTCCAACTAAAGACTTTGTAGTACATATTTCATACTCTATTAGCAATTAAGTTGTTCTTGCATAACTATTTGCGTTTTAGCTTTGAACGTCCCTGTCGGTAGATTACATGTCATTTCTACATTTCAAATTCAGAAAATATCATTCTCCGATCATTTTGTAACATAAACAAGTGATATAAACAAAAAAATTTAAAGTCAATCTACCTGGATCAACAAAAAAATAATAATTTTTATTAAATAATTATAAATAATATGAATAAAGTAACACAACATAGGCGTTAAAACAGCTGTTCTACCGCATAACCTACAACATAAAATCTGATGGATTTCCAACTTGTATTCATTCAGTTCGAATCCGAACTAATACATCAACTTTTTTTAGTTACAAATAATGAATTCATATTTTTAAAAACTGTATTAACAACAATTGACATCCAATAAAAAAAACTAAAAAATGTATTTGAATTAGAGTGGATGAATAAAATAAATTTTATTAAACGATTGAAAATTTGAACAAGATATATACACTATATTTAAAGACAGTGTGTACAAATAGTAGGAGTTTAATAAAGGAAACTAGCCTATATAACTCTTTAAGTGTATACTAGGATAGAAACAACATCAGCATTTCTCTGTCGTTGACTAAAATTAGCCCCATTCTGCCTGCATCTCTCGCATCTGGTTTTTGAAAACTGGAATGTTTTTTACAACTACAGTTTATTAATTCTTAAATTACACACAGCACGTGCACTCGAGCGAGCGCAAAAATTTAATGGAATTCTGAAGCGTGGTAACTATTTTAAAATTAAATCACTTTTAATAAGAGGTTGGACTTTTATTAGCCTTCATATTTATACAGAGTTCTACTTCTGTTTAGGTTAAGTTCATGTAAACCCATTGATTATCTGACAACACACTTTGGAGTGTGATTACATTGCAAGATTCTAATTTTCACAATCTTTTAACTTGAATCTAAGAAACCATCAAATATTGAATTAGTTGTCCTCAAAGTTTTGATTACTCTTAATGTATTAATAATGAAAGAAAGCATTGAGCAACAAAAGTCACGGAACACACCTCGTCAAAAATGAACTATTAGATTTTATAATTTATTTTTTAATGTATTACAGTACCAAGAAAAATACGGTTGATATGAGATATAAATGCTTCATTTATATAAACCGACGTCTTAACAAATATTTTGTTGTTCTCCATTTGCTTCCGCTGGAACAAGATCACAGGTTAAATTTGAAACATTCTATTTAAAAAGTACATTCTGGAAATAGTCTGTATAATTTAACATGTTTTATAGACCCAGACTG
The DNA here is from genome assembly GCA_036971475.1 of Prosapia bicincta. Classification (NCBI taxonomy): domain Eukaryota; kingdom Metazoa; phylum Arthropoda; class Insecta; order Hemiptera; family Cercopidae; genus Prosapia; species Prosapia bicincta. The sequence continues at coordinate 33,145,520 of JBAIZL010000008.1, read as the reverse complement.
TCCCGGACATGTCTCATCCCTTAGAACTGTTTATTAACAAATCGCCAATTTGGCATCCGCACTAATTGAATTAACTTCTTAGCCTATTCTTAATTTTCAAATTTCAACCTCGGAAGTAACCAAACACGATATATTTGTTAAATTTTTTAGTTAGTTTTGTAGTTTTCTCTTTACACCAGCGAAAGTAGGTGAGGACAGCAGAAAAGCTGTTATGACGATTTGTAAAAATGAGGTATCTGCTTCGGTTAACTCGTATTTTAACCGACTTTTTCTTGGTATTGAAACTCAAATGAATTTAAAATTTATTGTTCCAGGTAATCGATTTGAAGCCTATAAAACAGTTTATTATAACAGTAGTTCCGGTTTAGATAGAAAGTCTGGGAAATATTTGCACATTCCTTAAACGTGCTATATTGACTCGATTCCCCATCGGCTGTGCTTAGTCTAACGTTATTGGTTATATTTTGTTCCGAAGTTTGTTTATAAGGCATTATTAGGGCTTACTTTATATTAAATGCTATAAAATTATATGTTTGAGTAAATTTTTCTGCCATTCCTAACTTTTCAATATTCTCTTATGTTGACGCGTTTCGGATTAACTCCATTTTCAAAACTTCAATAAGTTTGGTCGCCCAACTTTTGAGCTCGCCTTTATATACAGTTAGCCACGCCCCCATCACTTCCCAGCTCTCACTTCCTGTTTATGCGCGCCTACTTTTGCTTCTTGCGTCCACCTACTTAATAATTATAAACTTTTAAATATAACGTTCGACTGTGTATTCATTTGCTCGTTTATTATATTTTCCTTTTTTATATAAAGGATTTTTTATATAAAGATTTTTATATATTATTATAAATATAATGAAAGCTAGTGTCTTGCATCTCATCATTGCACTTTGTTGTTGCCAGACCGACGAAATACAGGCCAGTCATGCAATACGGTAATCGGTTAGTTTACACCAGGCTTGTCTAAAGTGCGGCCCAAAATCATTTAAAATTCAGCCCAAACGAAAATTATAAAAAAACATTAAATTGAAACATGCTTATTTTTAACAAAATTATTATTCTCCATTATAAAAAAAATAATAATAATAAACAACGATCACTAATCATTTCCGAAAGAGTTTCAGAGTTGACAGCTCAGGATCTCTCTACTTAAGACTTGATGGAATCGTTTGTAGGCCCTACTGCGAATGCTGTTATGCTACTGCACCGGTAGGCACGCCACTGCGCCGGCAGGCACGCCACTGCACCGGTAGCTACCTGGTGTTCCAGTTGTAGTAGCCGTATTTACTTCTGATTTATACAAAATTATAAAGTTATTTGAGATTTCAAAATTGTATACATATATTAGATACTTTTATGTATTTAAAATTAATATATGTTAGATTTCCTAATTTTTGTAAATTCTTATATTTTAAAATATTTGTGGAAACAAAAGGAAAATCTGTGATTGAGATTAGGTTTTAGATTTACCTTTTCTAATAGACTTAACAAAGTATTTAAATTAAGAAAGACTTCAAGGAAAATATTCATTTATTCATAATGTTTCAAATAATAACAGCGTTTAAAAGAAAGTTGAAATTCTGGCACAATCAAATAAAAGTCAAATAAGACACATTTCAGTACTTCAACTGGACATAAACCTTAGAGTTGCACAAAATATGATGCATAAATTTTTGATTTAATTCAAGAGTTTGAAAGTAGATTTTAAGATGAAGAGTAATTCAACATTTTCAACCCCATTTCCCCAGAAATAAATCAATGACCTTGAAATTTTGGAATGGAAAGTATAGACCTGAACATTCAATGGAAAGAAAGTTTGTTAATGTTGCTTAACTGGAGTTTTATAAAAATTACCTACCACGCGATAAATATATAGAGCCTATCTATCATGCTTTGTCAATGTCTTTAAGCTTTTGGTAGTACCTATATTTGTGAACAATTATTTTCAAGAATGAAGCATACAAAAAACAAATTGGATAGAGCCTAGAGATTACTAACGAAATGCATTAAGAATTACAGACTTGTCTATTAAATTGCTTGTACAACAAATGGAAATTCTTTCATCTCGTTTTTTAAATTTTTACATCTTTATGAACTAGATGATACAAATCTTTAAAAATTTTAAATAAATAAGTACCTATACATACCTAATATGTAAATGTAAAATTAAAAACTACCTACAGGTATATCTAATGGTTTAAAAAATATTATAAAACGAAGATAATTTATTTAATGAAACTATATAGGTAGTGTTAATTTTTATTTCAATTTGTTAAAAAAACATATAGTGTGTTTGACCCAAATAAATTTTCTGTTTGCAATGTGGCTCTCAAAGGGCCATTCATATACATCCATGGTTTACATAGTGAACCTATGTTTATAAACAAACCTATCGCAACTGAATACTTAGAAGCTATCTTTCAGTATATAGGAATGTGTGTCAATTGGTGAAGATTTACTTCATAAATAAGTAAGGTTATAACAACTTGTAACATCTGTGTAGTTATTTTCCATTTAAATAAATGAAACATAAACAGAAAATAAACTTTCCAGTTCAAGTCCTTATGCCCTTACGCTTTGTTTTGTAATTTCCTTCAAAGATAATTGCTTTGCAATTAAAATTTAATATGGATTTAAATAAATTTTAGTTTGTGGTAAAGAGGTTTTATTTATTTTCATTATTTGAGGTTATGTTTTGGTGGTGATAATTAATGTAGGATTTACACACCTTATATGGTTTGCTCTATTTTTAATATATTTCTCGAAGAGAATGTACTTTTATGTAGCATGTAAAAACGTGAAAATTTCAGTTCATCCATTCATTGTCTAGTAGGATGTCACTAAAATGTTTATTTAAAAAGAAATTATATTTTTATGAACAAAAATATCAAGTAACTAATTCCGTGATAAAACATACCTCTTGTCAGCTGTAAACAGATACTTGTCAAACTTAACATGACAGCCTCTAGTGTAATGACCCTTGATCGATGCGGCCGGTTCAAGTGGTGTGTGCAAGTTGTGGTCTGTCTCTTCATGGATACCGTCTGTGAGTGTGAGTGAGGGAGATAGAGAGATAGAGTATGCTTACGTGTGTATGCGCGCGTTCTTGCGTTCTTGCGTAGCACAAGTTCTGATATGAATTTCGTTAGAAATACGATCTCTCATTATTTCCTAAAATATATCGAAGTTATACTTCTTTTCTCCCGCGTTAGAAGGGTAAATTCTTTTCCTAAAAGGCGTATGGAATCTACCAATCCGAATTTTCGTTTAAGGTGTCCTTTTAATGTTCCCCACGTTTCAAAATTTAAATATTACGCCTTAAAGGTGGATTCTGTTCTAAGAAATCATGTTAATATTTTGACTTCACTAGGTCTTACAAATTTCAATCATTCACCAACTATAACAATAAATTAATGTACATTTTCATTCGGATGACCTTTAAATTCTGGATTTAATGTTAAAATTTGTGTAGCTCGCATTCCTTCATTAGCTGTTGAAGTAGTCATTTTAAATATTGTTTAAATACATTTAATTTTAACAGAAAGTGCCTACGTATATACATACTTGCATACAGCTAGGTTATAAAGTATGGTACTGGTTGACTTTAAACACAATGTAGAACCAAAACAAAGCTAGGCACTAAAAATGTATGTCATTGGACTAGGAACGGATACAACAAATTTTGTCATAGAACAGCCCTGGATATTACCTCATAAGCAATCGCCTGTTTACTTAATTTACTAAAACTTGAGTTTAGTGTTTACTTAATTTACTAAAACTTGAGTTTAGTGTTTACTTAATTTACTAAAACTTGAGTTTAGTGTTTACTTAATTTACTAAAACTTGAGTTTAGTGTTTACTTAATTTACTAAAACTTGAGTTTAGTGTTTACTCAATTTACTAAAACTTGAGTTTAGTGTTTACTCAATTTACTAAAACTTGAGTTTAGTGTTTACTCAATTTACTAAAACTTGAGTTTAGTGTTTACTCAATTTACTAAAACTTGAGTTTAGTGTTTACTCAATTTACTAAAACTTGAGTTTAGTGTTTACTTAATTTACTAAAACTTGAGTTTAGTGTTTACTTAATTTACTAAAACTTGAGTTTAGGGTTTACTGAATTTACTAAAACTTGAGTTTAGTGTTTACTCAATTTACTAAAACTTGAGTTTAGTGTTTACTCAATTTACTAAAACTTGAGTTTAGTGTTTACTCAATTTACTAAAACTTGAGTTTAGTGTTTACTCAATTTACTAAAACTTGAGTTTAGTGTTTACTCAATTTACTAAAACTTGAGTTTAGTGTTTACTTAATTTACTAAAACTTGAGTTTAGTGTTTACTTAATTTACTAAAACTTGAGTTTAGTGTTTACTTAATTTACTAAAACTTGAGTTTAGTGTTTACTTAATTTACTAAAACTTGAGTTTAGTGTTTACTAAAACTTGAGTTTAGTGTTTACACAAATTGAAAGACTGTTTATCATACACTTTCAAATACTAAAGAGGACTTCATTTTACAAAATTGTATGTTGGCTATATTACCTTATGATGGGTGAAGCTTGGTATTTCTCTGTGAAGAAAAGATTTAGTGTGTTTGCTTATAAAATATTCCATAATTAACTCAATTAACATAATAGACTAAACTTTTTTGTGATTTAGAGGGGCCATTTCCCTTCCTTTCTTTCTTTACTCTCTACCTCTCCTACACGATTGTGTATTTGTTTGTGCGTCAACCCATCAATTCGGATAATTATACCCTGTAGGCCTACATTTTTTTTATCGATCAGAACCTATTCTTTCGCAAGCACTGCTTTGAGACTCTTAAATTTACTCATTTGTCATGCAAATTGTTTTTCTATTGGAATCCTAAAGTTCTTACTTGAAGTTTGAAATTATAAATAAATAAAACCTCTTAAAGATTTATGTCCTGGCTTTTTATTTATTTCGATCACTTCAGAGGAAGTTGCTACAATACAGGAGTCTATCTACAGGAGTGTTATAGTAATTTCCGAGGTGACTGGTTTGCAGTCGAAATGTACATTAAGTCTTGTTCTAATTTCCTCTGGAGATAATTTCTTTGCAGTCGAAATGTGCATTGACATACCATAACAAGTTTTTGTAATTTATTTATAATTAAAAAATTACAACCACAGTTGCTCTAAGCTATTATTAAAATTTAAATCTAAAATTGTTTCAATACACTAGGATCGTTTATATTAAAAATGCGCTAAAATATTAGATATAGGATTATTAGAACTATTTCCATTTTTCGGCTGAACTTTCTAGTCACTTGCCACCGAGGATATTCGACTTTGCCAGAATTAATCTGCTATAGGGGCGTCTAAGAAACGTGTGAGTTTAAACATGTAAAACATATTAAAAAACAAGTGATAATGTTTTAAAGTAAAAATGAGGTTTGCTGTAAATAATAAATTCAGCCACCTAATTAATGTTTATCAGTCACACACAGATAGTCTACCACATAAACCTTTCTTTTCCGAGGATATACACTACATTGCTGGTTTCGAACGTGGGATTCTGTTACAGCTAAGCAGTTCAGGTCTTTAAAAGGAAACTAAATTAACAATTATCATTACTATAAGTACGAATGCGCGCGCACGTTATGTAGAGTTAGCAATTAAGGGCAGGTTGCCAGAGTTTAGCCACCCATGGAGAGGGTCTCTGCTAAATCATTAGCAACGTTTGTCACTTTCCAGGAGGTCTGGCAAACCAAAACCGTAAATTGACAAAATAGTTCGCTCCCCCCCCCCCCCCACGATGACATAGTCTGCTTAGGATCTTCCAGTCCACCTAGCCAACCTCCAAGACTTCACAAATATTAATGAAATAACCTGTGACGGTTGTTTTGACCCTGCTAAAAGTACCGCTACTGTGAAATCTGTATCATTTGATTTATCTTAAGTGACTAAGCACTGCACTCACAAGCTTCCTCGCACGCACGCATAGGCTTACAACTTTACCTAAGTTTCAGGCATTGTTTATTTTGAAACTTAATGTATTTATATAATTTTAAGTTTACAAGTTTATGTAGAATTTTTTATCCTTTATTTCCCTATTGTTTCCCTTTGTATAACTTGCCCCTTTGTGAAATATTTCTCTCCCGTATAACTAAAATGAATTCATTATTAAGTTTAATAAATTTGTGTTCGAAAAAACTGTGTCATCATAAATTGTCATCCACTACAAGTTTAAAAAGATGTATTTGAAATTGAGTGTATGGATAAAAGGTATTTATTAACGATTGAAAATTGAAACAAGTATATATGTATATATAACGAGAGTTTGAAAAAATAGAAGGTAAAAAATAAATAGAATTTTATAAAATTATAATTTACCGAGAAGAGCAAAACTCAAGTTTTAAATCTGTGGCTTCGCCTGGAGTACAATCGGTTCCTAATAGTAGGCCTATTATTGTCAACAAATCATGAACTATATTTAAAATTTTAAATCTTCAGCCCTTTGGGGAGTGCAAAACTTGCGTTTAATCAACCAATTCACGGCTTTTCTCTATTGGTAAATTATAAATAACCCAATATGATTCTTGAATTTGGTAGTCCATTACGTTCGGTGAATCTTATTAATCACTTGACAATAGTTTATGACTATCCGAACTTTATATTTAGTAAATTTGTTAAAACTTACTGAGACAGAACGTTACAAGACATCTCTTAACCCTTTCTCCCCAGATCACCTAATTTCGTTACAAGACATCTCTTAACCGTTTCTCTTCAGATCACCTAATTTCGTTTTGCTACTGGTAACAATTTTGTGAAACCCTTTCTTGCTCCTCTTTCATTCATCTCATTATGTTTTGGTACCTGGATTCCAATATACACTTCTTAAATTTTCAGCAGCGTTTCCGATAAAACGTTTGACCTCTGCTTCCTCTTCCTCTCGTCAGATTTTGATTTAGTACTGGTAACGCAACAAATAATGTTTTAATGTTTTCAGGAATGCGCCAGTCCATGCAGTCGTTACAAATAGACCGGAAGCCCTACTTGATGCCTCCATCACCGCCCTCGAGTTCTGCACTACAGACATCTCTACCTTCTCCACTTCCGGCCAATACACCACATGTATACTATGATTCGCCTAAGTATTCGTAGCCTACGTAATCGTGTACATTCTATACAGACTTCCTCGTACCAAAGTGCTAATACAAGTCTAATATTTAATATTATATATATTTTTTAGGTAAAGTGTAAATAAATGTATTTGTAAATTTCAAACTTGCAAGTCTTTATTCAGAATAGACGTAACCCATATCCTATAGTATTGATTGTTATACTGTATTATGTATTTTAAAACAAACACGACTCCATTAATTTCGTTTGTAGCATCTGTAAGGGTGTTTAGAACAACACAATTAAACGTAGAATATACGTAGGATTATTCAACTAATTATTCGAAAAATTCCATTGTCTATGGAAAAATAGCACATTTATAGAAACAAACACAACAAACTAATTAACCAACAGGCAACAATAAGAGACTGTTCACTCTTCAAAATCATCATGCACAAAACACACGACGATTCGCATATGACGTCAACAAGTACCAACATCACGGACCGGAAAACGACATCAGGAAAATAGAGAAAAGTAATTCAGTGATTCGACAATGGTCAAGTGACCGAAAGGTGCCTTCTCACAAGGTAAAAATTGTTTGCACTTGAAGGTGGAATAATTGTTTACAATTAACATATAATAACTTTATAAAGTCGGTGCAACGAAATAATAATGTACAATGTTAGATATCATACACACCACGCACACGGTCTTCTTACAAATATCGCTTCAAGGCCGTTAACCTTCCTATCATGCACACTTTTGTTTGCTTAGCTGTGACATCCTGTAAACATCCTCAATATTTTCATCGCTGAGTTGACATGTTCAAACTGAACTGTCATCTATCAGCGAATAATTGTAGCCAAGTCACAAACAAGCAGATTGCGAAGGCGTTTCTATACATCTCATTTCTCAACGTTGGAGACCCTAGTATCGCTTTCACTTATTTGTTTTTCATGTGTCATTCAAAACTTTGAAATTATTCACTTTCAAGTGTTTCTTAATTAAGGGGGGGGGGGTGTATTTTAGGTATGGTAAAACGATTTGAATTTTATGTGATTTATTTCAATTAGTAGGCCTATAATAGTCCGTATAAATGTTTTTCATATTGAGGTTGAAATCTCCAAACATAGCATAATTCGTTTATTGTTTCGTGTTAATCTTTAGGATGCTCGTCAATTCAGTTGAGGTTGTGTAATTAGAGCTACTTCTAGGAGGTTTACGTGGAATTTCAAATTAAAGATAATTCCATTTGTGAGGTTGTGACGTGTAAAACTCATGTAAACTGAGTGTTTCTGTATAATGTAAGGACTTTGCTTTTCATAGTTAAACCGTTTCAGGATTGCTAAGGCCAACAAATAAGTTGGCGAAACGTTGTCATTGTTGAAGTACAGCCACCGAGGGGATCACATTCCAGAAAAAGATGGAAGTAGTGAAATTATCACATAATTATGAGAAAACGTAGCACATAAATACGTAAATAGATATGTAATGTAATTATGTTGTACTTCCATTATTTATGTCGCCCAAAGCACTTAACAACACTATTACACAACGCTATAATAGCACTTAACAACACTATAAAAGCATTTAACAACACTATTACAGAAGGCTATAAAAGCACCTAACAACACTGTTACACAAGGCTATAAAAGCACTTAACAACACTGTTACACAAGGCTATAAAAGCACTTAACAACACTATTACACAACACTATAAAAGCACTACACAACACTATAAAAGCACTTAACAACACTATTACACAAGGCTATAAAAGCACTTAACAACACTATTACACAACACTATAAAAGCAATTAACAACACTATAAAAGCATTTAACAACACTATTACACATCACTATAAAAGCACCTAACAACACTGTTACACAAGGCTATAAAAGCACACAACCTTATTAAACAAGGCTATTAAAGCACCTAACAACACTATTACACAAGGCTATAAAAGCACTTAACTACACTATTACTCAACACTAGAAAAGCACTTAACAACACTATTACACAAGGCTATAAAAGCACACAACCTTATTACACAAGGCTATTAAAGCACCTAACAACACTATTACACAAGGCTATAAAAGCACTTAACAACACTATTACTCAACACTAGAAAAGCACTTAACAACACTATTACACAAGGCTATAAAAGCACTTAACAACACTATTACACAACACTATAAAAGCACTTAACAACACTATTACACAACGCTATAAAAGCACTTAACAACACTATTACACAACACTATAAAAGCACTTAACAACACTATTACACAACGCTATAAAAGCACCTAACAACACTATTACACAACGCTATAAAAGCACCTAACAACACTGTTACACAAGGCTATAAAAGCACCTAACAACACTATTACACAACACTATAAAAGCACCTAACAACACTATTACACAACGCTATAAAAGCACCTAACAACACTGTTACACAAGGCTATAAAAGCACTTAACAACACTATTACACAACGCTATAAAAGCACCTAACAACACTGTTACACAAGGCTATAAAACCACACAACCTTATTACACAAGGCTATTAAAGCACCTAACAACACTATTACACAAGGCTATAAAAGCACTTAACTACACTATTACTCAACACTAGAAAAGCACTTAACAACACTATTACACATCACTATAAAAGCACCTAACAACACTGTTACACAAGGCTATAAAAGCACACAACCTTATTACACAAGGCTATTAAAGCACCTAACAACACTATTACACAAGGCTATAAAAGCACTTAACTACACTATTACTCAACACTAGAAAAGCACCTAACAACACTGTTACACAAGGCTATAAAAGCACTTAACTACACTATTACTCAACACTAGAAAAGCACCTAACAACACTGTTACACAAGGCTATAAAAGCACTTAACAACACTATTACACAAGGCTATTAAAGCACCTAACAACACTATTACACAAGGCTATAAAAGCACTTAACAACACTATTACTCAACGCTAGAAAAGCACTTAACAACACTATTACACAAGGCTATAAAAGCACTTAACAACACTATTACACAACACTATAAAAGCACTTAACAACACTATTACACAACGCTATAAATGCACCTAACAATACTATTACACAACGCTATAAAAGCACTTAACAACACTATTACATAACACTATAAAAGCACCTAACAACACTATTACTCAACACTAGAAAAGCACCTAACAACACTGTTACACAAGGCTATAAAAGCACTTAACAACACTATTACTCAACGCTAGAAAAGCACTTAACAACACTATTACACAAGGCTATAAAAGCACTTAACAACACTATTACACAACACTATAAAAGCACTTAACAACACTATTACACAACGCTATAAATGCACCTAACAACACTATTACACAACGCTATAAAAGCACCTAACAACACTGTTACACAAGGCTATAAAAGCACCTAACAACACTATTACATAACACTATAAAAGCACCTAACAACACTGTTACACAAGGCTATAAAAGCACTTAACAATACTATTACACAACGCTATAAAAGCACCTAACAACACTGTTACACAAGGCTATAAAAGCACTTAACAACACTATTACACAACGCTATAAAAGCACCTAACAACACTATTACACAACGCTATAAAAGCACCTAACAACACTGTTACACAAGGCTATAAAAGCACTTAACAACACTGTTACACAAGGCTATAAAAGCACTTAACAACACTATTACATAACACTATAAAAGCACCTAACAACACTATTACTCAACACTAGAAAAGCACCTAACAACACTGTTACACAAGGCTATAAAAGCACTTAACAATACTATTACACAACGCTATAAAAGCACCTAACAACACTGTTACACAAGGCTATAAAAGCACTTAACAACACTATTACACAACGCTATAAAAGCACCTAACAACACTATTACACAACGCTATAAAAGCACCTAACAACACTGTTACACAAGGCTATAAAAGCACCTAACAACACTGTTACACAAGGCTATAAAAGCACACAACCTTATTACACAAGGCTATTAAAGCACCTAACAACACTATTACACAACGCTATAAAAGCACTTAACAACACTGTTACACAAGGCTATAAAAGCACCTAACAACACTATTACACAGCACTATAAAAGCACCTAACAACACTATTACACAACGCTATAAAAGCACTTAACAACACTATTACACAACGCTATAAAAGCACCTAACAACACTATTACACAACGCTATAAAAGCACCTAACAACACTGTTACACAAGGCTATAAAAGTACCTAACAACACTATTACACAACACTATAAAAGCACCTAACAACACTATTACACAACGCTATAAAAGCACCTAACAACACTGTTACACAAGGCTATAAAAGCACTTAACAACACTATTACACAACGCTATAAAAGCACCTAACAACACTGTTACACAAGGCTATAAAAGCACACAACCTTATTACACAAGGCTATTAAAGCACCTAACAACACTATTACACAAGGCTATAAAAGCACTTAACTACACTATTACTCAACACTAGAAAAACACTTAACAACACTATTACACATCACTATAAAAGCACCTAACAACACTGTTACACAAGGCTATAAAAGCACACAACCTTATTACACAAGGCTATTAAAGCACCTAACAACACTATTACACATGGCTATAAAAGCACTTAACTACACTATTACTCAACACTAGAAAAGCACCTAACAACACTGTTACACAAGGCTATAAAAGCACTTAACTACACTATTACTCAACACTAGAAAAGCACCTAACAACACTGTTACACAAGGCTATAAAAGCACTTAACAACACTATTACACAACACTATAAAAGCACTTAACAACACTATTACACAAGGCTATTAAAGCACCTAACAACACTATTACACAAGGCTATAAAAGCACTTAACAACACTATGACTCAACGCTAGAAAAGCACTTAACAACACTATTACACAAGGCTATAAAAGCACTTAACAACACTATTACACAACACTATAAAAGCACTTAACAACACTATTACACAACGCTATAAATGCACCTAACAACACTATTACACAACGCTATAAAAGCACCTAACAACACTGTTACACAAGGCTATAAAAGCACCTAACAACACTATTACACAACACTATAAAAGCACCTAACAACACTATTACACAACGCTATAAAAGCACCTAACAACACTGTTACACAAGGCTATAAAAGCACTTAACAACACTATTACACAACGCTATAAAAGCACCTAACAACACTATTACACAACGCTATAAAAGCACCTAACAAGACTGTTACACAAGGCTATAAAAGCACCTAACAACACTGTTACACAAGGCTATAAAAGCACACAACCTTATTACACAAGGCTATTAAAGCACCTAACAACACTATTACACAACGCTATAAAAGCACTTAACAACACTGTTACACAAGGCTATAAAAGCACTTAACAACACTATTACACAACGCTATAAAAGCACCTAACAACACTATTACACAACGCTATAAAAGCACCTAACAACACTGTTACACAAGGCTATAAAAGCACCTAACAACACTGTTACACAAGGCTATAAAAGCACACAACCTTATTTACACAACGCTACAAAAGCACCTAACAACACTGTTACACAAGGCTATAAAAGCACTTAACAACACTATTACACAACGCTATAAAAGCACTTAACTACACTATTACTCAACACTAGAAAAGCACCTAACAACACTATTACACAACGCTATAAAAGCACCTAACAACACTGTTACACAAGGCTATAAAAGCACTTAACAACACTATTACACAACGCTATAAAAGCACCTAACAACACTATTACACAACGCTATAAAAGCACCTAACAACACTGTTACACAAGGCTATAAAAGCACCTAACAACACTGTTACACAAGGCTATAAAAACACACAACCTTATTACACAAGGCTATTAAAGCACCTAACAACACTATTACACAAGGCTATAAAAGCACCTAACAACACTATTACACAAGGCTATAAAAGCACTTAACAACACTATTACACAAGGCTGTAAAAGCACTTAACAACACTATTACACAAAGCTATAAAAGCGCTTAACAACACTATTACACAAGGCTATAAAAGCACTTAACAACACTATTACACAACACTATAAAAGCACTTAACAACACTATTACACAACGCTATAAAAGCACCTAACAACACTATTACACAACACTATAAAAGCACTTAACAACACTATTACACAACGCTATAAATGCACCTAACAACACTATTACACAACGCTATAAAAGCACCTAACAACCCTGTTACACAAGGCTGTAAAAGCACCTAACAACACTATTACACAACACTATAAAAGCACCTAACAACACTATTACACAACGCTATAAAAGCACCTAACAACACTATTACACAACGCTATAAAAGCACCTAACAACACTGTTACACAAGGCTATAAAAGCACCTAACAACACTGTTACACAAGGCTATAAAAGCACACAACCTTATTTACACAACGCTATAAAAGCACCTAACAACACTGTTACACAAGGCTATAAAAGCACTTAACAACACTATTACACAACGCTATAAAAGCACTTAACTACACTATTACTCAACACTAGAAAAGCACCTAACAACACTATTACACAAGGCTATAAAAGCGCTTAACAACACTATTACACAACACTATAAAAGCACCTAACAAGACTATTACACAACGCTATAAAAGCACCTAACAACACTGTTACACAAGGCTATAAAAGCACTTAACAACACTATTACACAACCCTATAAAAGCACCTAACAACACTATTACACAACGCTATAAAAGCACCTAACAACACTGTTACACAAGGCTATAAAAGCACCTAACAACACTGTTACACAAGGCTATAAAAGCACACAACCTTATTACACAAGGCTATTAAAGCACCTAACAACACTATTACACAAGGCTATAAAAGCACTTAACTACACTATTACTCAACACTAGAAAAGCACTTAACAACACTATTACACAAGGCTATAAAAGCGCTTAACAACACTATTACACAAAGCTATAAAAGCACCTAACAACACTATTACACAAGGCTATAAAAGCACTTAACAACACTATTACACAAGGCTATAAAAGCACTTAACAACACTATTACACAAAGCTATAAAAGCGCTTAACAACACTATTACACAAGGCTATAAAAGCACTTAACAACACTATTACACAACACTATAAAAGCACTTAACAACACTATTACACAACGCTATAAAAGCACCTAACAACACTATTACACAACGCTATAAAAGCACCTAACAACACTATTACACAACGCTATAAAAGCACCTAACAACACTATTACACAACGCAATAAAAGCACCTAACAACACTATTACACAACGCTATAAAAGCACCTAACAACACTGTTACACAAGGCTATAAAAGCACCTAACAACACTATTACACAACACTATAAAAGCACCTAACAACACTATTACACAACGCTATAAAAGCACCTAACAACACTATTACACAACGCTATAAAAGCACCTAACAACACTGTTACACAAGGCTATAAAAGCACCTAACAACACTGTTACACAAGGCTATAAAAGCACACAACCTTATTTACACAACGCTATAAAAGCACCTAACAACACTGTTACACAAGGCTATAAAAGCACTTAACAACACTATTACACAACGCTATAAAAGCACTTAACTACACTATTACTCAACACTAGAAAAGCACCTAACAACACTATTACACAAGGCTATAAAAGCGCTTAACAACACTATTACACAACACTATAAAAGCACCTAACAAGACTATTACACAACGCTATAAAAGCACCTAACAACACTGTTACACAAGGCTATAAAAGCACTTAACAACACTATTACACAACCCTATAAAAGCACCTAACAACACTATTACACAACGCTATAAAAGCACCTAACAACACTGTTACACAAGGCTATAAAAGCACCTAACAACACTGTTACACAAGGCTATAAAAGCACACAACCTTATTACACAAGGCTATTAAAGCACCTAACAACACTATTACACAAGGCTATAAAAGCACTTAACTACACTATTACTCAACACTAGAAAAGCACTTAACAACACTATTACACAAGGCTATAAAAGCGCTTAACAACACTATTACACAAAGCTATAAAAGCACCTAACAACACTATTACACAAGGCTATAAAAGCACTTAACAACACTATTACACAAGGCTATAAAAGCACTTAACAACACTATTACACAAAGCTATAAAAGCGCTTAACAACACTATTACACAAGGCTATAAAAGCACTTAACAACACTATTACACAACACTATAAAAGCACTTAACAACACTATTACACAACGCTATAAAAGCACCTAACAACACTATTACACAACGCTGTAAAAGCACCTAACAACACTATTACACAACGCTATAAAAGCACCTAACAACACTATTACACAACGCAATAAAAGCACCTAACAACACTATTACACAACGCTATAAAAGCACCTAACAACACTGTTACACAAGGCTATAAAAGCACCTAACAACACTATTACACAAGGCTATTAAAGCACCTAACAACACTATTACACAAGGCTATAAAAGCACTTAACTACACTATTACTCAACACTAGAAAAGCACTTAACAACACTATTACACAACGCTATAAAAGCACTTAACAACACTATTACACAACGCTATAAAAGCACTTAACAACACTATTACACAACGCTATAAAAGCACCTAACAACACTATTACACAACACTATAAAAGCACTTAACAACACTATTACACAACGCTATAAAAGCACCTAACAACACTATTACACAAGACTATAAATGCACTTAACGACACTATTACACAACGCTATAAAAGCACTTAACAACACTATTAGACAACACTAATACACAACACTATGTAAGGATTTAACAACACTATTACACAACACTATATAAGCATTTAACAACACTATTACACAACACTATATAAGGATTTAACAACACTATTACACAACACTATATAAGGATTTAACAATACTATTAGACAACACTATAAAAGCATTTAACAACACTATTACACAACACTATATAAGCATTTAACAACACTATTACACAACACTATATAAGCATTTAACAACACTATAAAACACCAGTCACCTGCAGCATAGTTCGTAATTACAAATACAGTTAGTTGCCCTATTTTCATAAAACATTAAAAAAAACCTATTACAGTGCCTTATAAAACAGTGTGATTTTCATCTCTCTTACCACGCAATGGATTTCCTTAGCATTTGATCTTATAGGAAGTCCTATAAGTCACTTTATTTTCTGGGCAAAGTTTACACTCTTCCTCCGTGTCTTTGATAACTGCGTCTTTATTTAGAACATAAGCGGCGAGTCCTTTATCCGTTAGAAGTAATTCTTAAAACACTTTATTTTATTAGAAATATAAGCAATAAAAAGTGTTGTCTTGAAAGTAATTAATTCGCAAAGCATCTCACGTTGTTTGTATTTTAAACTCTGGAAAAATAGCCTTTTTTTATTTTGTAATGCTTCTTTTAAAAAATGAGTTGCATGTATACGTATTCACTAAATAGATATGTCACAATCCTTATTGTTTCAAGTTTTTTTTTTTAAAGGGTGTTTCAGAAGTAAAAATACCGAAATGTTTTAAGTACAGCACATGAGCGACTTTAAGATACACCAAGAAACCTACTAACTGCTTATTACTAACGATAGGCCCTATTAACAAAACAGGCTGTCTACCTAAAGCTTGTAAGCACGTAGTTGGCCTTATCAAGTGGGTACATCACTCCCATTATGTAACCGCGTAGTTGTAGAAAGATATACCATCGGACTAAATGGATTTTGGAAGAGAAGGGATTCAACAAATTATTATAGGCTTCCATTTTCCTGAATTTTGAGCTATTGAAGAAACCCATTTACACTTTGATGTTCATAAAACAAACTTGAAATGCAGTTATTACTGTAGACTAGGCGGTTATCTATTTGCCGAAGGTCAAGCATATGTTTGCCTCCAACATACGTCTCTAGGTGCACTTGGAAGATTGAATATATCAAAACTAACAGATAAGAGGCCTTATTAAACATCTTGGAAAAGTTGAGCTGCACGAGAGTTACCGATAATTTATCGTTATTACTTATTTAACCTTTATAAAACAATAATATGGATTAGATTTAAAATATAAACGCCATTAGATTAAGTAAATACTAAGAACAAAGAACGTTATTTCTTATAAATAAGATCTGTATTTGTCCTTACTAATACAATTAATATGAATACAAATCTTACATTACACAATTAAAAAGGAAAAAAATGTTAACATTCTTTTCTTAGAAAAAAAATCATTACAACGTCATTTGAATAAAAACTTGCTACAAGTACAAAAGCGAAAAGATTAAAAACCAAATGTAACGTTTATCAAGAAAGTCACATATTATGCTTTATCACGTGTTAAACATTTTTAATTGCTTGTAGGAAAAACATAAGGTCGCTATCTGTATACATTCGATTGTATACAAGAAATAGCGGTAGAATCTGTTGCAATGCAATGGTTCATGTCTTAGTAGCTGTATTTTGTAAACATGAATAAAACTAGTTTTCTCCTGCACGATAGAAAATAATTTCACGCCAATGCTTCTCCTTCCTCCAGCAGCAGTAGGCTATGTTTAACACGTGATAGCTGCGTTTTGTAAACATTATGAATAAAACTAGTTTTCTCCTGCACGATAGGAAATAATTGCACGCCAATGCTTTCTTTCCTCCAGCAGCAGTAGGCTATGTTTAACACGTGATAGCTGCGTTTTGTAAACATTATGAATAAAACTAGTTTTCTCCTGCACGATAGGAAATAATTGCACGCCAATGCTTTCTTTCCTCCAGCAGCAGTAGGCTATGTTTAACACGTGATAGCTGCGTTTTGTAAACATTATGAATAAAACTAGTTTTCTCCTGCACGATAGGAAATAATTGCACGCCAATGCTTTCTTTCCTCCAGCAGCAGTAGGCTATGTTTAACACGTGATAGCTGCGTTTTGTAAACATTATGAATAAAACTAGTTTTCCCCTGCACGATAGAAAATAATTGCTTGCCAATGCTTTCTTTCCTCCAGCAGCAGTAGGCTATGTTTAACACGTGATAGCTGCGTTTTGTAAACATTATGAATAAAACTAGTTTTCTCCTGCACGATAGGAAATAATTGCACGCCAATGCTTTCTTTCCTCCAGCAGCAGTAGGCTATGTTTAACACGTGATAGCTGCGTTTTGTAAACATTATGAATAAAACTAGTTTTCTCCTGCACGATAGGAAATAATTGCACGCCAATGCTTTCTTTCCTCCAGCAGCAGTAGGCTATGTTTAACACGTGATAGCTGCGTTTTGTAAACATTATGAATAAAACTAGTTTTCCCCTGCACGATAGAAAATAATTGCTTGCCAATGCTTCTCCTTTCTCCAGCACCAATAGGCAATCTTTAAAGCCGGGTTTACACGATGCCAATCGAAGAGACAATTGTCGGGGCCAGTTGTCTTACGCCAGTTGCGTGAATGTCTGAGGCCAGTCCAATTGAATGAAAACTTGTTCACACGGCGAAACTATTGCCACGCCAGTTAGTGACGAAAAATGGCGGAGTGCTTATCGTATGCTGTGTCTCGTGATGAATTGAAAGTAATGAGTGAGGATATTTGTCGGGAATTTATAGCTGAAGCTTGAGAAGTTCTCGAGGAAGAGTTAAATAAGAAGAGTCCACATCCAGATTTGGCACTTTTCCGTTGTTTTGAGAACCCAATGTTAAATGTACTGCGAAATGACTTTATCTTTGCTTTTACTTCTGCTACACCGAATCCTTCAATGTTTAAATTTTCGACCATTGCAGCAAGTGCTGTCTCGCGAGCATTTCTGTCCTTATATAATTCTTTTCTTTGATCCCACAGGCACCTATGCCCTTTATATAATTCTTCTCTTTGATCCCACAGGCCCCTATGCTCCTTATATAGCTCCAAGAATTTTAAATTTAAGTCATCATTCCATTTAGGAGCCATACTTTTCCAATAAACAACAGAAAATTTTAAAATAAACAATTTAAACCCCATACGTAGCCGTCTCGACTAACTATTGCAAACTGGCCCAAAACGAGAGATCTACTGCCCTACAACGTTCACACGGCGCCAATTGTCTACACAACTGTCTTGATAGAGTGGTGGGAGGTGTCACTGCGCCCAGTCAATTGTCCTCAGTCTACTCCTGGAGACAATTGATTTTCAGGACAACTGGCAGGGCAGTTGGCACGCCAATTGGCTAGAGGTGTTTACACGTAGCCAATAATTTAATGCCAGTAAGTTGTCCTCAGACAATTGTCTCCTCAACTGGCATCGTGTAAACCCGGCTTAACACGTGATAGCTGCGTTTTGTAAACATTATGAATAAAACTAGTTTTCTCCTGCACGATAGGAAATAATTGCACGCCAATGCTTTTCCTTCCTCCAGCAGCATTAGGCTATGTTTAAACACGTGATAGCTGCGTTTTGTAAACATTATGAATAAAACTAGTTTTCCCCTGCACGATAGAAAATAATTTCACGCCAATGCTTCTCCTTCCTCCAGCAGCATTAGGCTATGTTTAAACACGTGATAGCTGCGTTTTGTAAACATTATGAATAAAACTAGTTTTCCCCTGCACGATAGGAAATAATTGCACGCCAATGCTTCTCCTTTCTCCAGCAGCAGTAGGTAATGTTTAACACGTGATAGCTGCGTTTTATAGACATTATAAATAAAATTAGCCTAGTTTTCCCCTGCACGATAGAAAATTATTGCACGCCAATGCTTCTCCTTTCTCCAGCAGCAGTAGGTAATGTTTAACACGTGATAGCTGCGTTTTGTAAACATTATGAATAAAACTAGTTTTCCCCGACGCGATAGGAAATAATTGCACGCCAATGCTTCTCCTTTCTCCAGCAGCAGTAGGCAATGTTTAACACGTGATAGCTGCGTTTTGTAAACATGAATAAAATTAGTTTTCCCCTGCACGATAGGAAATAATTGCACGCCAATGCTTCTCCTTTCTCCAGCAGCAGTAGGCAATGTTTAACACGTGATAGATGAATACGCATCTTCTATAAAACATTTTATTTCATATAATATCTTTGACCTATTTTTCTAAGGAAACCATTTAAAACATTTTTCAGCCCTTAGAAACGGATTCAATCACACCCTAATAAATAGACAATATAATGCTCAAAAATATATTACAACTAAAAATAATATCCCAAATACATTAACATATAACAACATATGATAAAAAATAGCTTCCTCATTGTGTAAACTCAAAAGCAAAGATGCCTTTAAAACACCTTATACAACTAAAACACCATCTACATAATACAAAAACACGGCAGCGCAGGAGTTTAGGAGATCCCATATAACCATTGCCACAGCTTCCACATAAGGCTAACTGAGATAAACTTCTCTACACGGTTCAAGGAACACGTAACCCTAATCAAATTTCGCCATTTACATACAGAACACACTACACACATACACCAACATAGACACTATTCTAAAAGGGCTTCATTTCTTTAAAAAAAACGCAACAAACTAAATACGACCTAAAACTACGAGATATACAAAAACTATCCACAACACATCTAAACGACAAAACACAATCACAATCAAATACTATATTTGAACACAATTAACAATTACTCTATGAACAATAACACACTATAGACTCCCAAATAATACATCAATCTTGTCCGTGATTCACAGCATTGAACAACGCACTTATCTAGTAAGAAACGCGTTTGCTGAAAAATATCTATTAGCAGTGTTTTTGCCAAGTGATATGAATAAAAAATTTTGTTTTCATGTTTAATATTTTTATAAATACCCAAAATGCTCAGCATGCCGCTTGTCCTTTTGAAAACAGGTATACAAACTATTCCCCTTATATTACTTTTATTTTTAAATTTTTTGTATGAATCGAGAGGTTTTTCAAAATTACAGTGTTTAATTACAATGGTAAACACATTATTTAAATAGTGTAAACCAGTTTAGAAGTAATAAATTGTCAATTATATTAACAAGTTCGTCCATTTATTATAATAATCGATAAAAACCATTCACAATTATGCAATGAATATTGCGTACATGCAAAACCAAAAGCAAACTCTAGGCTACTATGAAGTAATGTAGCGTGAGGAAAGGAAAAGATACGAGACGGTGAAGTGTTGAGAGGCACGAGCAATCCATTCACATCCACTTCACAGGCCTGCTGACAAGCTCACTCCGACATTGGCAACATATCCGACGATATAACGGTACGGCTGGGGACACCCTATATTGTCATTTAAATCTTGCAAATTTACAAGTGATTTTAAAATGTTGAAAATGATCAGTCATTATTGGTCCAACGGAGCAGCATGAAGCAATACTTTACTTAAATATCTTCTTACACATTTCAGTAATTAACAAAACTTTACTATGACAAAAGTAAAAGGTATATTTTTGTTACAATTAAAGGTTTTACTTTGGTAAATAATCGTTAAACGACCGCAAAGGGGGTATTAAATTAAAGTAATATTAAAGTCTTGTAATATTAAATTAAATTGACTAATTATTTAATTTTTGTGCTATTTTTTCAGATTTATTTTATTATGTTTTACATTTTTTTATATGGGCAATGACAGACCACAGACCATTTTGCTTTTTTAAAACACTTAACGTTTCAAATTGCTTTCCGTAATTCCTTTTAAGAGCTCGAATTTAATTTAACATTTATACATCATAACTTACTATTTATAAAATAAATAACATTATATAAAACATAATAAAAATCAACAAATTATAAAACTCTTAATATAGTTAGTTTTGTTGTATAAATGTTTAATTAAAATCGAGCTCTTGAAAAGGAATAACGGAAAGAAATTCGAAACGTAGAGTGTTTTAAAAAAGCAAAATTATCTCTGATGTCAAAAAAAATTAATAGTTATTACCAGTCATTAAATAAAAATGTACTTTAAACGTTGCAGTTATTTTTCCATAAACTGTCTATACGCATAAACTGTCTATACACATAAACTGTCTATACACAAACTGTCTATACACATAAAATGTCTATACACATAAACTGTCTATACACAAACTGTCTATACACATAAACTGTCTATACACAAACTGTCTATACACATAAACTGTCTATACACATAAACTGTCTATACACATAAACTGTCTATACACATAAACTGTCTATACACATAAACTGTCTATACACATAAACTGTCTATACACATAAACTGTCTATACACAAACTGTCTATACACATAAACTGTCTATACACATAAACTGTCTATACACATAAACTGTCTATACACATAAACTGTCTATACACATAAACTGTCTATACACAAACTGTCTATACACATAAACTGTCTATACACATAAACTGTCTATACACATAAACTGTCTATACACATAAACTGTCTATACACATAAACTGTCTATACACAAACTGTCTATACACATAAACTGTCTATACACATAAACTGTCTATACACAAACTGTCTATACACATAAACTGTCTATACACATAAACTGTCTATACACATAAACTGTCTATACACATAAACTGTCTATACACATAAACTGTCTATACACATAAACTGTCTATACACATAAACTGTCTATACACATAATTTGCATATACACATAAACTGTCTATACACATAAACTGTCTATACACATAAACTGTCTATACACATAAACTGTCTATACACAAACTGTCTATACACATAAACTGTCTATACACATAAAATGTCTATACACATAAACTGTCTATACACATAAAATGTCTATACACATGTATGTTTTAATACTTTTATACATTTATTATACTGTAAGCAATTGAAGCAACGTACGAATCGTTGTGTCGTAGGCTTACTTAAGGAATTACCTATCCTGGCATTCCAACAATTTAGTCTAAATTACTGAATAAATGATAAGATTCCGGTTGAATATCCAGTCGAAAGTTTATTTCATACAACGTTTCTATATTCAACAGGTTTACCATTTATTCAATGTTTATATCGGAGTACTCAAATAAACATGAAACGTCTAAATTACGTTTTAGCTCTTCCACAAGGACAACAAACAATTTTGCTTTTAATTCTTTCTTCTCGCGAAAATTTGATCACTATTGGCAAGTTATTAGCAATGTAAGTTTTTGACGTCCTTTTTTATTTAAAAAAAACATTCCTAATATGACCGGAACTTGTGATAGTAACCGGGCGTTAATAGGTAGAATTTTTTAGTATCTTTAGACCTTCCTAAAAATGTTTTCATATTCTATATTAAAATCAATTCATAATATAAACCTTCAAAAGAGTTTAATATTTTATTGTTTTTACTTAAATCAACGACTTGCCAAGAGTATAGTTTGAGTAAATGTATTAAGTGTGAAGACAGGAGTTTTAGGTGAGTTTGAATTTCAAACTATGTGAGTGTCCAAGACAGGTACAGACTGTTTCAATAATGTGACCTGCAAAAATTGAGTCCGTATTAAATTAACATAACGTAGGCATAGTGTGCGAGTCCTGTAAAAGCCGTGATCTGTTTTCTCAATGCAGAAATCGTCACAGTCTGCGCAGTTTGGTTGCGCAACAGCTCTTTATTGTTAAAATACCCATCGAAATAAGACGAAAGTAGCTAATCTCTTCCTAACAAGCCCGTATTAAACTAGGCCTACTGTGTGAGTCCTGTAAAAGCCGTGATCTATTTTCTCAATGCAGAAATCGTCACAGAATGCGCAGTTTGGTTTGCGCAACAGCTCTTTATTGTTAAAATACCCATCGAAATAAGACGAAAGTAGCTAATCTCTTCCTAACAAGCCCGTATTAAACTAGGCCTACTGTGTGAGTCCTGTAAAAGCCGTGATCTGTTTTCTCAATGCAGAAATCGTCACAGTCTGCGCAGTTTAGTTTGCTCAACAGCTCTTTATTGTTAAAATACCCATCGAAATAAGACGAAAGTAGCTAATCTCTTCCTAACAAGCCCGTATTAAACTAGGCCTACTGTGTGAGTCCTGTAAAAGCCGTGATCTGTTTTCTCAATGCAGAAATCGTCACAGTCTGCGCAGTTTGGTTGCGCAACAGCTCTTTATTGTTAAAATACCCATCGAAATAAGACGAAAGTAGCTAATCTCTTCCTAACAAGCCCGTATTAAACTAGGCCTACTGTGTGAGTCCTGTAAAAGCCGTGATCTGTAGTCTCGATGCAGAAATCGTCAAAGTCGGCGCAGTTTGGTTGCGCAACAGCTCTTTATTGTTAAAATACCCATCGAAATAAGACGAAAGTAGCTAATCTCTTCCTAACAAGCCCGTATTAAACTAGGCCTACTATGTGAGTCCTGTAAAAGGCGTGATCTGTTTTCTCAATGCAGAAATCGTCACAGTCTGCGCAGTTTGGTTGCGCAACAGCTCTTTATTGTTAAAATACCCATCGAAATAAGACGAAAGTAGCTAATCTCTTCCTAACAAGCCCGTTTAAACTTGGCCTACTGTGTGAGTCCTGTAAAAATCGTGATCTGTAGTCTCGATGCAGAAATCGTCACAGTCTGCGCAGTTTTTTTTGCGCAACAGCTCTTTATTGTTAAAATACCCATCGAAATAAGACAAAAGTAGCTAATCTCTTCCTAACAAGCCCGTTTAAACTAGGCCTACTGTGTGAGTCCTGTAAAAATCGTGATCTGTAGTCTCGATGCAGAAATCGTCACAGTCTGCGCAGTTTGGTTGCGCAACAGCTCTTGATTGTTAAAATACCCATCGAAATAAGACGAAAGTAGCTAATCACTTCCTAACAACCCCGTATTAAACTAGGCCTACTGTGAGAGTATTGTAAAAGCCGTGATCTGTTTTCTCGAGGCAGAAATTGTCACAGTCTGCTCAGTTTGGTTTGCGCAACAGCTCTTTATTGTTAAAATACCCATCGAAATAAGACGAAAGTAGCTAATCTCTTCCTAACAAGCCCGTATTAAACTAGGCCTACTGTGTGAGTCCTGTAAAAATCGTGATCTGTAGTCTCGATGCAGAAATCGTCACAGTCTGCGCAGTTTGGCTGCGCAACAGCTCTTTATTGTTAAAATACCCATCGAAATAAGACGAAAGTAGCTAATCTCTTCCTAACAAGCCCGTATTAAACTAGGCCTACTGTGTGAGTCCTGTAAAAGCCGTGATCTGTAGTCTCGATGCAGAAATCGTCAAAGTCGGCGCAGTTTGGTTGCGCAACAGCTCTTTATTGTTAAAATACCCATCGAAATAAGACGAAAGTAGCTAATCTCTTCCTAACAAGCCCGTATTAAACTAGGCCTACTATGTGAGTCCTGTAAAAGGCGTGATCTGTTTTCTCAATGCAGAAATCGTCACAGTCTGCGCAGTTTGGTTGCGCAACAGCTCTTTATTGTTAAAATATCCATCGAAATAAGACGAAAGTAGCTAATCTCTTCCTAACAAGCCCGTTTAAACTTGGCCTACTGTGTGAGTCCTGTAAAAATCGTGATCTGTAGTCTCGATGCAGAAATCGTCAAAGTCTGCGCAGTTTTTTTTGCGCAACAGCTCTTTATTGTTAAAATACCCATCGAAATAAGACAAAAGTAGCTAATCTCTTCCTAACAAGCCCGTTTAAACTAGGCCTACTGTGTGAGTCCTGTAAAAATCGTGATCTGTAGTCTCGATGCAGAAATCGTCACAGTCTGCGCAGTTTGGTTGCGCAACAGCTCTTGATTGTTAAAATACCCATCGAAATAAGACGAAAGTAGCTAATCACTTCCTAACAACCCCGTATTAAACTAGGCCTACTGTGAGAGTATTGTAAAAGCCGTGATCTGTTTTCTCGAGGCAGAAATTGTCACAGTCTGCGCAGTTTGGCTGCGCAACAGCTCTTTATTGTTAAAATACCCATCGAAATAAGACGAAAGTAGCTAATCTCTTCCTAACAAGCCCGTATTAAACTAGGCCTACTGTGTGAGTCCTGTAAAAATCGTGATCTGTAGTCTCGATGCAGAAATCGTCACAGTCTGCGCAGTTTGGTTGCGCAACAGCTCTTTATTGTTAAAATACCCATCGAAATAAGACGAAAGTAGCTAATCTCTTCCTAACAAGCCCGTATTAAACTAGGCCTACTGTGAGAGTATTGTAATAGCCGTGATCTGTAGTCTCGTTGCAGAAATCGTCACAGTCTGCGAAGTTTGGTTGCGCAACAGCTCTTTATTGTTAAAATACCCATCGAAATAAGACGAAAGTAGCTAATCTGTCCTTAACAAGTTTAAAAGTTTCAAATTAATTGTAATAATATATGGCTTGAAATCATTGACTAGACAATCTCTTTGCCATTTGTGTTGAGTCAACACGCATAAGTTGGTTAAAGTTACAGCATTGGCTGCATATTTGTCAACCAGTTCCATTCATTTTTCTAACCAGGGATTTCGAATCCCAACAAGATGATAGAATTATACACTGTCACGAACTACACACTACAGTATATAGGGGCCTAATTTGAGTATATTTTTCTGCCTTTCCTAATTCTACAATATTTTCCTGTGTTGACGAGTTTCGGAATGTCTGCACTTTCAAAACTTGAATCTCACTTGAATGCTAAAAACATACAAATATTCCCAACCGAAATGTAGATGAGTACATTAAGAATCCCACCTGGTAGTGTTTCTCAAAGCAAGGTATTAAGAACACTTGAAACCAAGGCGTACAAGGTCTGGGCCCCTTTAGCAAAACTAACATCAGGGATGAAATTTTCACCTGACTCACTACTTTCACCTTCTTAGACTGAGGTTGCCAGTACTAAACGCCCTGCGTTCTCTCTCTTTTAGTCCAACAGGTTAAAACAAAAAGTATACTTTTATCTCACCAGTATTACCTTTTTAAAAGATTTTTACAAATTTTACTCTGTATCATGTAGGATATATGATTTTACCTCTCAAAATTGCTCATCTACGAAATTTGTTGAAACGTAATAGATATTATACAAAATTATTATTTTTTTTCAAAAGTAGTTTAATATTACTGTATTCTTTGTATTGACCGCTAGGGTAAGAGGATGAATGTTGAATACCATCATTCCCTGCTATAATATTACTGTAATGTTTGTATTGACCGCTAGGGTAAGAGGATGAATGTTGAATACCATCATTCCCTGCCCTAATATTACTGTATTGTTTGTATTGACCGCTGGGGTAAGACGGTGTATGTTGAATACCATCATTCCCTGTCCTAATATTACTGTAATGTTTGTATTGACCGCTAGGGTAAGAGGATGAATGTTGAATACCATCATTCCCTGTCCTAATATTACTGTAATGTTTGTATTGACCGCTAGGGTAAGAGGATGAATGTTGAATACCATCATTCCCTGCCCTAATATTACTGTATTGTTTGTATTGACCGCTAGGGTAAGAGGATGAATGTTGAATACCATCATTCCCTGCCCTAATATTACTGTATTGTTTGTATTGACCGCTGGGGTAAGACGGTGTATGTTGAATACCATCATTCCCTGCCCTAATATTACTGTAATGTTTGTATTGACCGCTAGGGTAAGAGGATGAATGTTGAATACCATCATTCCCTGTCCTAATATTACTGTAATGTTTGTATTGACCGCTAGGGTAAGAGGATGAATGTTGAATACCATAATTCCCTGCCCTAATATTACTGTAATGTTTGTATTGACCGCTAGGGTAAGAGGATGAATGTTGAATACCATCATTCCCTGTCCGAATATTACTGTAATGTTTGTACTGACCGCTAGGGTAAGAGGATGAATGTTGAATACCATCATTCCCTGCCCTAATATTACTGTATTGTTTGTATTGACCGCTAGGGTAAGAGGATGAATGTTGAATACCATCATTCCCTGTCCTAATATTACTGTAATGTTTGTATTGACCGCTTGGGTAAGAGGATGAATGTTGAATACCATCATTCCCTGCCCTAATATTACTGTATTGTTTGTATTGACCGCTAGGGTAAGAGGATGAATATTGAATACCATCATTCCCTGTCCTAATATTACTGTATTGTTTGTATTGACCGCTGGGGTAAGACGGTGTATGTTGAATACCATCATTCCCTGTCCTAATATTACTGTAATGTTTGTATTGACCGCTAGGGTAAGAGGATGAATGTTGAATACCATCATTCCCTGTCCTAATATTACTGTAATGTTTGTATTGACCGCTAGGGTAAGAGGATGAATGTTGAATACCATCATTCCCTGCCATAATATTACTGTATTGTTTGTATTGACCGCTAGGGTAAGAGGATGAATGTTGAATACCATCATTCCCTGCCATAATATTACTGTATTGTTTGTATTGACCGCTGGGGTAAGACGGTGTATGTTGAATACCATCATTCCCTGTCCTAATATTACTGTATTGTTTGTATTGGCCACTAGGGTAAGACGGTGTATGTTGAATACCATCATTCCCTGCCCTAATATTACTGTAATGTTTGTATTGACCGCTAGGGTAAGAAGGTGTATGTTGAATACCATCATTCCCTGCTATAATATTACTGTAATTTTTGTATTGGCCGCTATGGTAAGAGGATGAATGTTGAATACCATCATTCCCTGCCCTAATATTAATTTAATGTTTATATTGACCGCTAGGGTATGACGGTGTATTTTGAATACCATCATTCCCTGCCCTAATAATACTGTATTGTTTGTATTGACCGCTAGGGTAAGAAGGTGTATGTTGAATACCATCATTCCCTGCCCTAATATTACTGTAATGTTTGTTTTGACCGCTAGGGTAAGAAGGTGTATGTAGAATACCATCATTCCCTGCCCTAATATTACAGTAATGTTTAAATTGACCGCTAGAGTAAGAAGGTGTATGTTGAATACCATCATTCCCTGTCCTAATATTACTGTAATGTTTGTATTGACCGCTAGGGTAAGACGGTGTATGTTGAATACCATCATTCCCTGGTATAATATTACTGTAATGTTTGTATTGACCGCTTGGGTAAGAAGGTGTATGTTGAATACCATCATTCCCTGCCCTAATATTACTGTAATGTTTGTATTGACCGCTAGGGTAAGAAGGTGTATGTAGAATACCATCATTCCCTGAACTAATATTACTGTAATGTTTAAATTGACCGCTAGGGTAAGAAGGTGTATGTAGAATACCATCATTCCCTGAACTAATATTACTGTAATGTTTAAATTGACCGCTAGGGTAAGAAGGTGTATGTTGAATACCATCATTCCCTGCTATAATATTACTGTAATGTTTTATATTGACCGCTTGGGTAAGAAGGTGTATGTTGAATACCATCATTCCCTGCTATAATATTACTGTAATGTTTTATATTGACCGCTAGGGTAAGAGAATGAATGTTGAATACCATCATTCCCTGCCCTAATATTACTGTAATGTTTGTATTGACCGCTAGGGTAAGAAGGTGTATGTTGAATTCCATCATCATTCCCTGCCCTAATATTACTGTAATGTTTGTATTGACCGCTAGGGTAAGAAGGTGTATGTTGAATACCATCATTCCCTGCTACAATATTACTGTAATGTTTTATATTGACCGCTTGGATAAGAGAATGAATGTTGAATACCATCATTCCCTGCCCTAATATTACTGTAATGTTTGTATTGACCGCTAGGGTAAGAAGGTGTATGTTGAATACCATCATTCCCTGCTATAATATTACTGTAATGTTTTATATTGACCGCTAGGGTAAGAGAATGAATGTTGAATACCATCATTCCCTGCCCTAATATTACTGTAATGTTTGTATTGACCGCTAGGGTATGAGAATGAATGTTGAATACCATCATTCCCTGCCCTAATATTACTGTATTGTTTGTATTGACCGCTAGGGTAAGAAGGTGTATGTTGAATACCATCATTCCCTGCTATAATATTACTGTAATTTTTGTATTGGCCGCTATGGTAAGAGGATGAATGTTGAATACCATCATTCCCTGCCCTAATATTAATTTAATGTTTATATTGACCGCTAGGGTATGACGGTGTATTTTGAATACCATCATTCCCTGCCCTAATACTACTGTATTGTTTGTATTGACCGCTAGGGTAAGAAGGTGTATGTTGAATACCATCATTCCCTGCCCTAATATTACTGTAATGTTTGTTTTGACCGCTAGGGTAAGAAGGTGTATGTAGAATACCATCATTCCCTGCCCTAATATTACAGTAATGTTTAAATTGACCGCTAGAGTAAGAAGGTGTATGTTGAATACCATCATTCCCTGTCCTAATATTACTGTAATGTTTGTATTGACCGCTAGGGTAAGACGGTGTATGTTGAATACCATCAATCCCTGGTATAATATTACTGTAATGTTTGTATTGACCGCTTGGGTAAGAAGGTGTATGTTAAATACCATCATTCCCTGCCCTAATTTTACTGTAATGTTTGTATTGACCGCTAGGGTAAGAAGATGTATGTAGAATACCATCATTCCCTGAACTAATATTACTGTAATGTTTAAATTGACCGCTAGGGTAAGAAGGTGTATGTTGAATACCATCATTCCCTGCTATAATATTACTGTAATGTTTGTATTGACCGCTAGGGTAAGAAGGTGTATGTAGAATACCATCATTCCCTGGTATAATATTACTGTAATGTTTGTATTGACCGCTAGGGAAAGAAGGTGTATGTTGAATACCATCATTCCCTGGTATAATATTACTGTAATGTTTGTATTGACCGCTAGGGTAAGAAGGTGTATGTAGAATACCATCATTCCCTGGTATAATATTACTGTAATGTTTGTATTGACCGCTAGGGTAAGAAGGTGTATGTTGAATACCATCATTCCCTGCCCTAATATTACTGTAATGTTTGTATTGACCGCTAGGGTAAGAAGGTGTATGTAGAATACCATCATTCCCTGAACTAATATTACTGTAATGTTTAAATTGACCGGTAGGGTAAGAAGGTGTATGTTGAATACCATCGTTCCCTGCTATAATATTACTGTAATGTTTTATATTGACCGCTTGGGTAAGAAGGTGTATGTTGAATACCATCATTCCCTGCTATAATATTACTGTAATGTTTTATATTGACCGCTAGGGTAAGAGAATGAATGTTGAATACCATCATTCCCTGCCCTAATATTACTGTAATGTTTGTATTGACCGCTAGGGTAAGAAGGTAAATGTTGAATTCCATCATCATTCCCTGCCCTAATATTACTGTAATGTTTGTATTGACCGCTAGGGTAAGAAGGTGTATGTTGAATTCCATCATCATTCCCTGCCCTAATATTACTGTAATGTTTGTATTGACCGCTAGGGTAAGAAGGTGTATGTTGAATACCATCATTCCCTGCTATAATATTACTGTAATGTTTTATATTGACCGCTTGGGTAAGAGAATGAATGTTGAATACCATCATTCCCTGCCCCAATATTACTGTAATGTTTGTATTGACCGCTAGGGTAAGAAGGTGTATGTTGAATACCATCATTCCCTGCTATAATATTACTGTAATGTTTTATATTGACCGCTAGGGTAAGAGAATGAATGTTGAATACCATCATTCCCTGCCCTAATATTACTGTAATGTTTGTATTGACCGCTAGGGTAAGAAGGTGTATGTTGAATACCACCATTCCCTGCCCTAATATTACTGTAATGTTTGTATTGACCGCTTAGGTCAGAAGGTGTATATTGAATACCATCATTCCCTGCTATAATATTACTGTAATGTTTTATATTGACCGCTTGGGTAAGAAGGTGTATGTTGAATACCATCATTCCCTGCTATAATATTACTGTAATGTTTTATATTGACCGCTAGGGTAAGAGAATGAATGTTGAATACCATCATTCCCTGCCCTAATATTACTGTAATGTTTGTATTGACCGCTAGGGTAAGAAGGTGTATGTTGAATTCCATCATCATTCCCTGCCCCAATATTACTGTAATGTTTGTATTGACCCCTTGGGTAAGAAGGTGTATGTTGAATACCATCATTCCCTGCTATAATATTACTGTAATGTTTTATATTGACCGCTTGGGTAAGAAGGTGTATGTTGAATACCATCATTCCCTGCCCTAATATTACTGTAATGTTTGTATTGACCGCTATTGTAAGAAGGTGTATGTTGAATACCATCATTCCCTGCCCTAATATTACTTTAATGTTTGTATTGACCGCTTGGGTAAGAAGGTGTATGTTGAATACCATCATTCCCTGCTATAATATTACTGTAATGTTTTATATTGACCGCTTGGGTAAGAAGGTGTATGTTGAATACCATCATTCCCTGCTATAATATTACTGTAATGTTTTATATTGACCGCTAGGGTAAGAGAATGAATGTTGAATACCATCATTCCCTGCCCTAATATTACTGTAATGTTTGTATTGACCGCTAGGGTAAGAAGGTGTATGTTGAATACCATCATTCCCTGCCCTAATATTACTGTAATGTTTGTATTGACCGCTAGGGTAAGAAGGTGTATGTTGAATACCATCATTCCCTGCCCTAATATTACTGTAATGTTTTATATTGACCGCTAGGGTAAGAGAATGAATGTTGAATACCATCATTCCCTGCCCTAATATTACTGTAATGTTTGTATTGACCGCTAAGGTAAGAGAATGAATGTTGAATACCATCATTTTCTGCCCTAATATTACTGTAATGTTTGTATTGACCGCTTGGGTAAGAAGGTGTATGTTGAATACCATCATTCCCTGCTATAATATTACTGTAATGTTTTATATTGACCGCTTGGGTAAGAAGGTGTATGTTGAATACCATCATTCCCTGCTATAATATTACTGTAATGTTTTATATTGACCGCTAGGGTAAGAGAATGAATGTTGAATACCATCATTCCCTGCCCTAATATTACTGTAATGTTTGTATTGACCGCTTGGGTAAGAAGGTGTATGTTGAATACCATCATTCCCTGCTATAATATTACTGTAATGTTTTATATTGACCGCTTGGGTCAGAAGGTGTATGTTGAATACCATCATTCCCTGCTATAATATTACTGTAATGTTTTATATTGACCGCTTGGGTAAGAAGGTGTATGTTGAATACCATCATCATTCCCTGCTATTATATTACTGTAATGTTTTATATTGACCGCTAGGGTAAGAGAATGAATGTTGAATACCATCATTCCCTGCCCTAATATTACTGTAATGTTTGTATTGACCGCTAGGGTAAGAAGGTGTATGTTGAATACCATCATTCCCTGCCCTAATATTACTGTAATGTTTGTATTGACCGCTTGGGTAAGAAGGTGTATGTTGAATACCATCATTCCCTGCTATAATATTACTGTAATGCTTTATATTGACCGCTTGGGTAAGAAGGTGTATGTTGAATACCATCATTCCCTGCTATAATATTACTGTAATTTTTTATATTGACCGCTAGGGTAAGAGAATGAATGTTGAATACCATCATTCCCTGCCCTAATATTACTGTAATGTTTGTATTGACCGCTAGGGTAAGAAGGTGTATGTTGAATTCCATCATCATTCCCTGCCCTAATATTACTGTAATGTTTGTATTGACCGCTAGGGTAAGAAGGTGTATGTTGAATACCATCATTCCCTGCTATAATATTACTGTAATGTTTTATATTGACCGCTAGGGTAAGAGAATTAATGTTGAATACCATCATTCCCTGCCCTAATATTACTGTAATGTTTGTATTGACCGCTAGGGTAAGAAGGTGTATGTTGAATACCATCATTCCCTGCCCTAATATTACTGTAATGTTTGTACTGACCGCTAGGGTAAGAAGGTGTATGTTGAATACCATCATTCCCTGCTATAATATTACTGTAATGTTTTATATTGACCGCTAGGGTAAGAGAATGAATGTTGAAAACCATCATTCCCTGCCCTAATATTACTGTAATGTTTGTATTGACCGCTAGGGTAAGAAGGTGTATGTTGAATTCCATCATCATTCCCTGCCCTAATATTACTGTAATGTTTGTATTGACCGCTAGGGCAAGAAGGTGTATGTTGTATACCATCATCCTCTGCTATAATATTACTGTAATGTTTGTATTGACCGCTAGGGTAAGAAGGTGATGTTGAATACCATCATCATTCCCTGCCCTAATATTACTGTAATGTTTGTATTGACCGCTAGGGTAAGAAGGTGTATGTTGAATACCATCATCATTCCCTGCCCTAATATTACTGTAATGTTTGTATTGACCGCTAGGGTAAGAAGGTGTATGTTGAATACCATCATCATTCCCTGCCCTAATATTACTGTAATGTTTGTATTGACCACTAGGGTAAGAAGGTGTATGTTGTATACCATCATCCTCTGCTATAATATTACTGTAATGTTTGTATTGACCGCTAGGGTAAGAAAGTATATGTTGAATACCATCATTCCCTGCCCTAATATTGCTGTAATGTTTGTATTGACCGCTAGGGTAAGAAGGTGTATGTTGAATACCATCATTCCCTGTCTCAATATTACTGTAATGTTTGTATTGACCGCTAGGGTAAGAAGGTGTATGTTGAATACCATCATCATTCCCTGCCCTAATATTACTGTAATGTTTGTATTGACCGCTAGGGTAAGAAGGTGTATGTTGAATACCATCATCATTCCCTGCATTAATATTACTGTAATGTTTGTATTGACCGCTAGGGTAAGAAGGTGTATGTTGAATACCATCATTCCCTGCTATAATATTACTGTAATGTTTTATATTGACCGCTAGGGTAAGAGAATGAATGTTGAATACCATCATTCCCTGCTATAATATTACTGTAATGTTTTATATTGACCGCTAGGGTAAGAGAATGAATGTTGAATACCAACATTCCCTGCCCTAATATTACTGTAATGTTTGTATTGACCGCTAGGGTAAGAAGGTGTATGTTGAATTCCATCATCATTCCCTACCCTAATATTACTGTAATGTTTGTATTGACCGCTAGGGTAAGAAGGTGTATGTTGTATACCATCATCCTCTGCTATAATATTACTGTAATGTTTGTATTGACCGCTAGGGTAAGACGGTGTATGTTGAATACCATCATCATTCCCTGCCTTAATATTACTGTAATGTTTGTAGTGACCGCTAGGGTAAGAAGGTGTATGTTGAATACCATCATCATTCCCTGCCCTAATATTACTGTAATGTTTGTATTGACCGCTAGGGTAAGAAGGTGTATGTTGAATACCATCATCATTCCCTGCTATAATATTACTGTAATGTTTGTATTGACCGCTAGGGTAAGAAGGTGTATGTTGAATTCCATCATCATTCCCTGCAGTAATATTACTGTAATGTTTGTATTGACCGCTAGGGTAAGAAGGTGTATGTTGTATACCATCATTCCCTGCCCTAATATTACTGTAATGTTTGTATTGACCGCTAGGGTAAGAAGGTGTATGTTGTATACCATCATCCTCTGCTATAATATTACTGTAATGTTTGTAGTGACCGCTAGGGTAAGAAGGTGTATGTTGAATACCATCATCATTCCCTGCCCTAATATTACTGTAATGTTTGTATTGACCGCTAGGGTAAGAAGGTGTATGTTGAATACCATCATCATTCCCTGCCCTAATATTACTGTAATGTTTGTATTGACCGCTAGGGTAAGAAGGTGTATGTTTAATACCATCATCATTCCCTGCTATAATATTACTGTAATGTTTGTATTGACCGCTAGGGTAAGAAGGTGTATGTTGAATACCATCATCATTCCCTGCCCTAATATTACTGTAATGTTTGTATTGACCGCTAGGGTAAGAAGGTGTATGTTGAATACCATCATCATTCCCTGCCCTAATATTACTGTAATGTTTGTATTGACCGCTAGGGTAAGAAGGTGTATGTTGAATACCATCATTCCCTGGTATAATATTACTGTAATGTTTTATATTGACCGCTAGGGTAAGAGAATGAATGTTGAATACCAACATTCCCTGCCCTAATATTACTGTAATGTTTGTATTGACCGCTAGGGTAAGAAGGTGTATGTTGAATTCCATCATCATTCCCTGCCCTAATATTACTGTAATGTTTGTATTGACCGCTAGGGTAAGAAGGTGTATGTTGTATACCATCATCCTCTGCTATAATATTACTGTAATGTTTGTATTGACCGCTAGGGTAAGAAGGTGTATGTTGAATACCATCATCATTCCCTGCCCTAATATTACTGTAATGTTTGTATTGACCGCTAGGGTAAGAAGGTGTATGTTGTATACCATCATCCTCTGCTATAATATTACTGTAATGTTTGTATTGACCGCTAGGGTAAGAAGGTGTATGTTGAATACCATCATTCCCTGCCCTAATATTACTGTAATGTTTGTATTGACCGCTAGGGTAAGAAGGTGTATGTTGAATACCATCATTCCCTGTCTCAATATTACTGTAATGTTTGTATTGACCGCTAGGGTAAGACGGTGTATGTTGAATACCATCATTCCCTGCCCTAATAATACTGTAATGTTTGTATTGACCGCTTGGGTAAGAAGGTGTATGGTGAATACCAACATTCCCTGTCTCAATATTACTGTAATGTTTGTATTGACCGCTAGGGTAAGACGGTGTATGTTGAATATCATCATTCCCTGCTATAATATTACTGGAATGTTTGTATTGACCGCTAGGGTAAGAAGGTGTATGTAGAATACCATCATTCCCTGCCCTAATATTACTGTAATGTTTGTATTGACCGCTACGGTAAGAAGGTGTATGTAGAATACCATCATTCTCTGCCCTAATATTACTGTAATGTTTAAATTGACCGCTAGGGTAAGAAGGTGTACGTTGATTACCATCATTCCCTGCTATAATATTACTGTAATGTTTGTATTGACCGCTAGGGTAAGAAGGTGTATGTAGAATACCATCATTCCCTGCCCTAATATTACTGTAATGTTTAAATTGACCGCTGGGGTAAAAAGTTGTTTGTTGAATACCGTCATTCCCTGCTATAATATTACTATAATGTTTGTATTGACCGCTAGGGTAAGAAGGTGTATGTAGAATACCATCATTCCCTGCCCTAATATTACTGTAATGTTTAAATTGACCGCTAGGGTAAGAAGGTGTATGTTGAATACCATCATTCCCTGCCCTAATATTACTGTAATGTTTGTATTGACCGCTAGGGTAAGAAGGTGTATGTTGAATACCATCATTCCCTGCCCTAATATTACTGTAATTTTAAATTGACCGCTAGGGTAAGAAGGTGTATGTTGAATACCATCATTCCCTGCTATAATATTACTGTAATGTTTGTATTGGCCACTAGGGTAAGAAGGTGTATGTTGAATACCATCATTCCCTGGTATAATATTACTGTAATTTTTGTATTGGCCACTAAGGTAAGACGGTGTGTGTTGGATACCATCATCCCCTGCTATAATATTACTGTAATGTTTGTATTGGCCACTAGGGTAAGAAGGTGTATGTTGAATACCATCATTCCCTGGTATAATATTACTGTAATTTTTGTATTGGCCACTAAGGTAAGACGGTGTGTGTTGGATACCATCATCCCCTGCTATAATATTACTGTAATGTTTGTATTGACCGCTAGGGTAAGAAGGTGTATGTTGAATACCATCATTCCCTGCTATAATATTACTGTAATGTTTGTATTGGCCACTAGGGTAAGAAGGTGTATGTTGAATACCATCATTCCCTGGTATAATATTACTGTAACTTTTGTATTGGCCACTAAGGTAAGACGGTGTGTGTTGGATACCATCATTCCCTGCCCTAATATTACTGTAATGTTTGTATTGACCGCTAGGGTAAGAAGGTGTATGTAGAATACCATCATTCCCTGCCCTAATATTACTGTAATGTTTAAATTGACCGCTAGGGTAAGAAGGTGTGTGTTGAATACCATCATTCCCTGCTATAATATTACTGTAATGTTTGTATTGGCCACTAGGGTAAGAAGGTGTATGTTGAATACCATCATTCCCTGGTATAATATTACTGTAATTTTTGTATTGGCCACTAAGGTAAGACGGTGTATGTTGAATACCATCATTCCCTGGTATAATATTACTGTAATTTTTGTATTGGCCACTAGGGTAAGACGGTGTGTGTTGGATACCATCATCCCCTGCCCTAATATTACTGTAATGTTTGTATTGGCCACTAGGGTAAGAAGGTGTATGTAGAATACCATCATTCCCTGGTATAATATTACTGTAATTTTTGTATTGGCCACTAGGGTAAGACGGTGTGTGTTGGATACCATCATCCCCTGCCCTAATATTACTGTAATGTTTGTATTGGCCACTAGTGTAAGACGGTGTATTTTGAATACCATCATTCACTGCCCGTCCTATAATTTTATAGTTTTAAAGTTGTTTCTTTGTGATCCCGTTTGGTTCTCAGAGACGATCTCGTGACTTGAACCCAACACACATTCGTCTAAATATTTAAAATCATTAACACCTGTTAGACTATTTGAGGAACGGTTCGCTAGTCGCTAAGATTCTAAATTTTGCCATAACTTGGCCACTTGAAGAGTTATGACGCAGGGTGCCGAGGTGTGGCCGACACTGAACAGGCTCGACTCGGAGCGCTTAAACTTGACGAGGTGCGAGGGAAAGCCACCGGCAGTCTGTTCTGTTTAACTTCTAAAACCGCCATTTCGCCACTTAGGTAAACACACTTTTCTAACAATTCTATTTCTCCTCCTACGGCTAGACGATTTCTTTTTATTGTTATGTTACAAAATGGGCTCTAATGTTTCATTTTATCTGAGAGTTATCTTAGGACACGATTTACACAAAATGAAAGTGTATTAAAAACCAAAACTAGAAGTAAATTTTTATTAAAAATTATATTTCATATTCTTAAAAATTTAATTAAAAATATAGGCCTACACACAAACACCAATATTTTTTTGATAATAATTGACAATTACCTTGTAACTATAAAAACTGTTTTACTGTCTTTTCGAAAACATTTAAAAGTTACAACCTTAATTAAAGATGGAACACATCTACCGAAAAAGCACCGATATGTCGCATCATATGTTACGTTAAGTTAATAAAAATCTGTCAGAAGTCCAGTCTTTGATGGTTTCTATAATTTGTTTAAAAAAAACCTATTCTCAAGAAAACCTAGATTTCGGTTTTTTAGCTTTTACTTCAAAATCTACCCCTGTTCTGGCGTTCCTTTTTCCCTTGGGATGAAAACCACCTCATCTAGGTTTCAAACAAATTAAGTTCGGAAATCGATAGGTTGGCCAATTCTAAGCTATTTATACTTCAACAGGTTTTCGGTTGATGCTTTTTGAGTTATTCGCGGTTGCAACTAAGATTTTCATTAGAAAAATACATGTTATTGAACGATTTTCTCGAATTACTCAAAACGTTTACATTTCACAAAAAAATACTATTCCAACAAAAATGTAGCCTATCGAAAAACCTAGATTGGTTGATTACTGGTGACCCAATACAAACAGTTATTTCCTTGTTGAACGTAACCATTTATTCGTGAAACGAACTGGGAAATTGTAAATGTTTCGTAGAAAACTCATATGACCTTTTAAAAGTACTGAAATAAAACTTCGATAAAAGTCTTTGGTACAAAAATATAGTCAATTTGTATTTGGGAGGGGGGCGAAAAGGGACAATGTCACCATCGGCATTGCCAGGCTAATTGAAATTATTTATAAACCATTTACACATCAGGTCACTTTATTTACGTATTAGTAATATGATCCAAGTGGTTTAACCATTTTGAAAATGAAATGCTTATTAAAAAATTTTATTAATTATTTTGCATTGAGTGATATTCTTAATATAATTCTCTTAACAAAGATTGATTGGATGAATAACAACGTATTTTATTAACGATTGAAAATTTGTACAAGATATATGTGTATATATATATATATATATATATATATATATATATTTGTATAAAAAACAACCCCAGGAATCGATAGAGTGACAGATTCTAAGCACGTTTTATTCTATACTCGTAAAGTACTTTTGTTAAGTCAGTTATTATTGGTTGAAAATGTTGAACGGGTTCTCATTAATAGCTCCAATACGTGCTTATTTCGAAAAATGTTGATTTTATTTTAATAAAAAAAGAAAGAAATTGTTGTTTGAATGAATGCTGTAAGTTGAATCTAAAACGACTTATAAATATTTAAAGGGCTCAATTCTTTTTCTGAATACTCGAACCCCCTGTACTTGAGGTTAAATAACGGGAAACAAAGTATAACGGGTATTTTTCATACAATATCGGGAATTAGGCAAATAGCTATAGAAAATATTGCATAGTACTTAAAAAGACCTATACAATGTCTTCCATATCTAGTTCATATCATTAAAACTACGCAATTATGATTAAAGTAAGATGAGGCTCTTGATTTTGCTAAGAAGGAAGAAATAAAAAACCTACGTAATTTCCACTAAAATTAAAATTTATAAAAACCCCTGTAAGATTTATTTTATTTTAGTATAAGTAAAAGCACAAAAACTTTGACCGGTTTTGAATACTTATTTTTGAAAAAAAATACAATTTAAAATAAAATCAAAATTTTCCAAATTTCTTTTTTTTAATAATTCAAAACTACCAAATATACGTAAACATTGGGTAGTAACAAATACGTAGGTTTTTTACTAATAAAAGTTTTTTTCTGAAGGATAAAAAACAATCACGATGTCAAGGTTAGAATAGTAAATTTTATCGTGAGAATGTTTAAACCTTCTACTTTTAGAAATAATTGGATAAAAAAATTGTAAGATATATATATAATTTTATAACACTTAAAATGGTTTTTGGATGAACCCAAAAGCATAAGACATTGCGGAGTGGAAGTAGATAAGCAATCGCATTTTTATAGAAACGGTTTATTAGCTCATGTTTTATATCTGGAATATATATTATTTTTATTTCTATATATATACGTAGGTAAGGTAAATAGTAAGGCAAGGGTTGAGAAATCAAACTAAAATATTTCCCAAGTAATGAAAAGGTTTTCGAGCAATTAAAGCTGCCAAACCCGCTGAAGCATAACCTTTTCATTAATTTCATGACAAGGGGTAGTTTTTAAAGATTGATATTTCACAAACAATAATTAATTTTTTATATTTATTAGGAAAGTTTTAATATTTGAATTTGGACAATTAATGTAGCTAAGAAATAATTTTTTAATTTTTTCTCATGAATTTAAGGATAAGGGGTGATTTTTAAAGGTCGAAAAATCACAGTATATCAATAAATTATATCACAAGCAATAAGCAAATGTTTTGTGCATTGGTAATGTGCGACGTAATATTTCAAGGAGACAATAGTTTTTCTATGGTTTTCAACTTGAGGGTTTGTTTCTGAGGGTTGAAAAGTTAATGGATATCCCAAATCAAAATGCAAAAAAAATATT
Source organism: Prosapia bicincta (assembly GCA_036971475.1). Taxonomy (NCBI): domain Eukaryota; kingdom Metazoa; phylum Arthropoda; class Insecta; order Hemiptera; family Cercopidae; genus Prosapia; species Prosapia bicincta. The sequence continues at coordinate 33,103,894 of JBAIZL010000008.1, read as the reverse complement.
TATTTTACATACCTAAAAATATTTCCACCAATAGAATGATCAAATTACCAGTTTTTTTCAATTTTTTGCAGAAAGGGGATTTACCCCTAAAATAAAAACCACATGTCGAACCCAAGTTACTTTTGAACTTAAGGTTAAAACAAGCTTGATTCTAAATTTTTGTGAAAATGAAAGGAGGTTCAAAGAGTTCTGCTCTAATACTGTATCTGTTACTCCATTGACTGGACTAAGGAATAAAACTTGATCGCACCTCTTTATTTGCATGAGCAGCACTAACTGCAACACACCCAAACGATTTAGCAACGTCTAGCAATGTGGTAGCGATTTTATAGCGAAGAGGGATGCACCAACGATTTAGCAACGTCTAGCAATGGGGTAGCGATTTTATAGCGAAGAGCGATGCAACAACGATTTAGCAACGTCTAGCAATGGGGTAGCGATTTTATGGCGAAGAGGGATGCACCAACGATTTAGCAACGTCTTGCAATGGGGTAGCGATTTTATAGCGAAGAGGGATGCAACAACGTTTTAGCAAGGTCTAGCAATGGGGTAGCGATTTTATGGCGAAGAGGGATGCACCAACGATTTAGCAACGTCTTGCAATGGGGTAGCGATTTTATGGCGAAGAGGGATGCACCAACGATTTAGCAACGTCTTGCAATGGGGTAGCGATTTTATGGCGAAGAGGGATGCACCAACGATTTAGCAACGTCTTGCAATGGGGTAGCGATTTTATGGCGAAGAAGGATGCACCAACGATTTAGCAACGTCTTGCAATGGGGTAGCGATTTTATGGCGAAGAGGGATGCAACAACGATTTAGCAACGTCTAGCAATGGGGTAGCGATTTTATGGCGAAGAAGGATGCACCAACGATTTAGCAACGTCTAGCAATGAGGTAGCGATTTTATGGCGAAGAGGGATGCACCAACGATTTAGCAACGTCTTGCAATGGGGTAGCGATTTTATAGCGAAGAGGGATGCACCAACGATTTAGCAACGTCTTGCAATGGGGTAGCGATTTTATGGCGAAGAGGGATGCACCAACGATTTAGCAACGTCTTGCAATGGGGTAGCGATTTTATGGCGAAGAGGGATGCACCAACGATTTAGCAACGTCTTGCAATGGGGTAGCGATTTTATGGCGAAGAAGGATGCACCAACGATTTAGCAACGTCTAGCAATGAGGTAGCGATTTTATAGCGAAGAGGGATGCACCAACGATTTAGCAACGTCTAGCAATGAGGTAGCGATTTTATAGCAAAGAGCGATGTACTAACGATTTAGCAACGTCTAGCAATGGGGTAGCGATTTTATAGCGAAGAGGGATGCACCAACGATTTAGCAACGTCTAGCAATGAGGTAGCGATTTTATAGCGAAGAGGGATGCACCAACGATTTAGCAACGTCTAGCAATGAGGTAGCGATTTTATAGCGAAGAGGGATGCACCAACGATTTAGCAACGTCTAGCAATGAGGTAGCGATTTTATAGCGAAGAGCCATGCACCAACGATTTAGCAACGTCTAGCAATGGGGTAGCGATTTTATAGCAAAGAGCGATGTACTAACGATTTAGCAACGTCTAGCAATGGGGTAGCGATTTTATAGCGAAGAGGGATGCACCAACGATTTAGCAACGTCTAGCAATGAGGTAGCGATTTTATAGCGAAGAGGGATGCACCAACGATTTAGCAACGTCTAGCAATGAGGTAGCGATTTTATAGCGAAGAGGGATGCACCAACGATTTAGCAACGTCTAGCAATGAGGTAGCGATTTTATAGCAAAGAGCGATGTACTAACGATTTAGCAACGTCTAGCAATGGGGTAGCGATTTTATAGCGAAGAGCCATGCACCAACGATTTAGCAACGTCTAGCAATGGGGTAGCGATTTTATAGCAAAGAGCGATGTACTAACGATTTAGCAACGTCTAGCAATGGGGTAGCGATTTTATAGCGAAGAGGGATGCACCAACGATTTAGCAACGTCTAGCAATGAGGTAGCGATTTTATAGCGAAGAGGGATGCACCAACGATTTAGCAACGTCTAGCAATGAGGTAGCGATTTTATAGCGAAGAGGGATGCACCAACGATTTAGCAACGTCTAGCAATGAGGTAGCGATTTTATAGCGAAGAGGGATGCACCAACGATTTAGCAACGTCTAGCAATGGGGTAGCGATTTTATAGCGAAGAGGGATGCACCAACGATTTAGCAACGTCTAGCAATGGGGTAGCGATTTTATAGCGAAGAGGGATGCACCAACGATTTAGCAACGTCTAGCAATGAGGTAGCGATTTTATAGCGAAGAGGGATGCACCAACAATTTAGCAACGTCTAGCAATGAGGTAGCGATTTTATAGCGAAGAGGGATGCACCAACGATTTAGCAACGTCTAGCAATGGGGTAGCGATTTTATAGCGAATAGCGATGTACTAACGATTTAGCAGCGTCTAGCAATGAGGTAGCGATTTTATAGCGATGAGTGATGCACTAACGATTTAGCAACGTCTAGCAATGGGGTAGCGATCTTATAGCGAAGAGCGATGCACCAACGATTTAGCAACGTCTAGCAATGGGGTAGCGATTTTATAGCGAATAGCGATGTACTAACGATTTAGCAACGTCTAGCAATGGGGTAGCGATTTTATAGCGAAGAGGGATGCACCAACGATTTAGCAACGTCTAGCAATGGGGTAGCGATTTTATAGCGAAGAGGGATGCACCAACGATTTAGCAACGTCTAGCAATGGGGTAGCGATTTTATAGCGAAGAGGGATGCACCAACGATTTAGCAACGTCTAGCAATGGGGTAGCGATTTTATAGCGAAGAGGGATGCACCAACGATTTAGCAACGTCTAGCAATGAGGTAGCGATTTTATAGCGAAGAGGGATGCACCAACGATTTAGCAACGTCTAGCAATGAGGTAGCGATTCTATAGCGAAGAGGGATGCACCAACGATTTAGCAACGTCTAGCAATGGGGTAGCGATTTTATAGCGAAGAGGGATGCACCAACGATTTAGCAACGTCTAGCAATGAGGTAGCGATTTTATAGCGAAGAGGGATGCACCAACGATTTAGCAACGTCTAGCAATGAGGTAGCGATTTTATAGCGAAGAGGGATGCACCAACGATTTAGCAACGTCTAGCAATGAGGTAGCGATTTTATAGCGAAGAGGGATGCACCAACGATTTAGCAACGTCTAGCAATGGGGTAGCGATTTTATAGCGAATAGCGATGTACTAACGATTTAGCAGCGTCTAGCAATGAGGTAGCGATTTTATAGCGATGAGTGATGCACTAACGATTTAGCAACGTCTAGCAATGGGGTAGCGATTTTATAGCGAAGAGGGATGCACCAACGATTTAGCAACGTCTAGCAATGGGGTAGCGATTTTATAACGGAGAGCGATGCACTAACGATTTAGCAACGTCTAGCAATGGGGTAGCGATTTTATAGCGGAGAGGGATGCACCAACGATTTAGCAGCGTCTAGCAATGTGGTAGCGATTTTATAGCGAATAGCGATGTACTAACGATTTAGCAACGTCTAGCAATGGGGTAGCGATTTTATAGCGGAGAGCGATGCACTAACGATTTAGCAACGTCTAGCAATGGGGTAGCGATTTTATAGCGAAGAGGGATGCACCAACGATTTAGCAACGTCTAGTAATGGGGTAGCGATTTTATAGCGATGAGTGATGCACCAACGATTTAGCAGCGTCTAGCAATGTGGTAGCGATTTTATAGCGATGAGTGATGCACCAACGATTTAGTAACGTCTAGCAATGGGGTAGCGATTTTATAGCGGAGAGGGATGCACCAACGATTTAGCAACGTCTAGCAATGGGGTAGCGATTTTATAGCGAAGAGGGATGCACTAACGATTTAGCAACGTCTAGCAATGGGGTAGCGATTTTATAGCGATGAGTGATGCACCAACGATTTAGTAACGTCTAGCAATGGGGTAGCGATTTTATAGCGGAGAGGGATGCACCAACGATTTAGCAACGTCTAGCAATGGGGTAGCGATTTTATAGCGAAGAGGGATGCACTAACGATTTAGCAGCGTCTAGCAATGGGGTAGCGATTTTATAGCGATGAGTGATGCACCAACGATTTAGTAACGTCTAGCAATGGGGTAGCGATTTTATAGCGAAGAGCGATGCACTAACGATTTAGCAGCGTCTAGCAATGGGGTAGCGATTTTATAGCGAAGAGGGATGCACCAACGATTTAGTAACGTCTAGCAATGGGGTAGCGATTTTATAGCGAAGAGTGATGTACTAACGGTTTAGCAACGTCTACAATGGGATCTATAAACTTCTAGTAGGCCTCGTTTACCAGAAATTGCCTTGCCAAAGTTTGACCTATCTTACAATGAATGGACACCATTTTACAATAATTTTCGCGTTCTCATACATGAAAATACGTCACTCAGTGACATTGAAAAATTTCACTATTTACTCTCTGCACTTTCTGGTTCTGCGTTGAGCAATGCTCGCAGCCTTCCTATATCAGAGAAGAATTATTGCATTGTTTGGAAATCCTTAGTAGACAAATATCAAAACAAGCGTGTGCTAGGAATATCCTTATTAAACACACTCTTTAGTTGTACTCCACCGCATAATGAGTCAGCTTCGACTTTAAATTATTTTTTAAGAAAGTTTTATGAACCAGTTATTGCACTTAAGGCACTGGGTATTCCAGATCTTGCTGATTTTTTGTTTATGTATATTGCTTTGAGAAATTTACCAGTTGCTACATGCAAGCAGTTTGAATTACAGAACATTGATTCCGAAATACCTAACTTTGATGATTTAGTGAAATTCTTACAAAACCATGCACGTATATTAGAAATATCTCAAGATAACGATATACACCCAGCTCATAAGCAAGTTAATAGAAACCCTGCTCTGAAAACTGTTACATCTTCAAAGCGAGGGTCCGCTGTTAAAAATCTTATTCCATTTTCAAATAGAGTCTTGGTCACTTCCTCTACTGATGCATCTAAACTTTGTCCATGCTGTAAACTACTTCATATTATATTCAAATGTCCTGAATTCCAACGTATGAGCCCTGATCAACGTACAGAGTTAGTTAAAGCCAATAAACTATGTTTTAATTGTCTGAAAGGTACACATAGCGTGTCTCGTTGTCTGTCCAAGACAAATTGTTTAACTTGCGGCCAACGACACCACACATACCTTCATTTAGAACATACTCAGCCTATTGTGAACGACTCATGCAGCACTTTGGTTCATGTTGCATCACCTCAATCCAATCCGTCTCTTCAGTCGATTAAGGATTCAATTACTAACCCTACCTCTACTAGCTTAGTTCAAGATTCACAGCAGCATTATTCTACTGTAATACTAGGGACTGCAGTTATTGATGTCAAGGACTCAAACGGCCTGTTTCAACCTGTTAGAGCAATTATTGACTCATGTGCCCAAACTTCCTTCATGACATCTGCCTGTGCAAAGCCTTTAGGGTTGGTACAAAGAAAATGTTCATTTCCTATAGCTGGCCTAGCCCAAAATGAGGTCAAGGGTACTAAAGGAGTTGTCACGTGTATACTAAAGCCTCGAGACTCCATAACTCCTCAACTAAATACTGAGGCTGTGATACTTTCAAAAATCACTGCTCATATGCCTAGCGCCCATATTCCCACTCACATCGTCTCCAAGTTCAAACATCTATATTTGGCTGATCCCAGTTTTCACATACCCTCTCAGATTGATTTTCTGATAGCTGCGGATTTATTTTCTGAGGTCTATGATGGGCAACAGCTCAGTACTACGGATGGCTGCCCCTCCGCTCTTCATAGCATCTTTGGTTGGGTTATTACAGGAAAGTTGAAGAATAAGCAACCTCAGCTTGCACTCACTTCATCATGCTTGCTTATTTCAAGTACAAGTAGTATTGACAGAAGTTTAAGACGTTTCTGGGAGATTGAGGAAGTTCCTCATATGATACCTCCCAACCCAGATGATGTCCAATGTGAAGAGAGTTTTAAGGAATTACACTATCGTGATATGGAAGGTCGTTATGTTGTTCCTCTTCCAATAAGAGAAAGTGATAACGTCTTAGGTCAGTCACGCGACCAAGCAACCAATAGGTTCAAGTACCTGGAGAAAAGGTTAGGGCGTTATGCCAATCTGTATAGAGAGTATAAGTCCTTTATGAGGGAATATGTTAACCTTGCACACATGCGTCTCGTATCAAATAATTCGCCTCAAGAACAACCCTATTTTATACCTCATCACTGCGTTATCAAAGATTCTAGTTCATCCACTAAGGTTCGTGTAGTGTTCGATGCATCTATGAAGACTACAAATAATAGGTCACTAAATGACATACTGTTGACAGGACCTAAGCTACAAAATGATATGGCTGATGTTTTGGTAAAATTTAGAGTGGCCCGTGGGGGTCATGTTGGGGGCCGCGGGTTGTGCACCGCTGATTTAGATGGACTTACAATTAAACACCGACACGTTACACTGTAGATGTAAGTACGATGAAGCAACCTTCTAGAGTGCCCGTGGGGGTCATGTCGGGGGCCGCGGGTTGTGCACCGCTGATTTAGATGGACTTACAATTAAACACCAACACGTTACACTGTAGATGTAAGTACGATGAAGCAACCTTCTAGAGTGGCCCGTGGGGGTCATGTCGGGGGCCCCGGGTTGTGCACCACTGATGTAGATGGACTTACAATTAAACACCAACACGTTACACTGTAGATGTAAGTACGATGAAGCAACCTTCTAGAGTGGCCCGTGGGGGTCATGTAGGGGTCGCGGGCTGTGCACCGCTGATTTAGATGGACTTAAAATTAAACACCAACACGTTACACTGTAGATGTAAGTACGATGAAGCAACCTTCTAGAGTGGCCCGTGAGGGTCATGTTGGGGGCCGCGGGCTGTGCACCGCTGATTTAGATGGACTTACAATTAAACACCAACACGTTACACTGTAGATGTAAGTACGATGAAGCAACCTTCTAGAGTGCCCGTGGGGGTCATGTCGGGGGCCGCGGGTTGTGCACCGCTGATTTAGATGGACTTACAATTAAACACCAACACGTTACACTGTAGATGTAAGTACGATGAAGCAACCTTCTAGAGTGGCCCGTGGGGGTCATGTCGGGGGCCCCGGGTTGTGCACCACTGATGTAGATGGACTTACAATTAAACACTAACACGTTACACTGTAGATGTAAGTACGATGAAGCAACCTTCTAGAGTGGCCCGTGGGGGTCATGAAGGGGGCCGCGGGCTGTGCACCGCTGATTTAGATGGACTTACAATTAAACACCAACACGTTACACTGTAGATGTAAGTACGATGAAGCAACCTTCTAGAGTGGCCCGTGGGGGTCATGTCGGGGACCGCGGGTTGTACACCACTGATGTAGATGGACTTAAAATTAAACACCAACACGTTACACTGTAGATGTAAGTACGATGAAGCAACCTTCTCGAGTGGCCCGTGTGGGTCATGTCGGGGGCCCCGGGTTGTGCACCACTGATTTAGATGGACTTACAATTAAACACCAACACGTTACACTGTAGATGTAAGTACGATGAAGCAACCTTCTAGAGTGGCCCGTGGGGGTCATGTCGGGGGCCGCGGGTTGTGCACCACTGATGTAGATGGACTTACAATTAAACACCAACACGTTACACTGTAGATGTAAGTACGATGAAGCAACCTTCTAGAGTGGCCCGTGGGGGTCATGTTGGGGGCCGCGGGTTGTGCACCACTGATTTAGATGGACTTACAATTAAACACCAACACGTTACACTGTAGATGTAAGTACGATGAAGCAACCTTCTCGAGTGGCCCGTGTGGGTCATGTCGGGGGCCGCAGGTTGTGCACCACTGATTTAGATGGACTTACAATTAAACACCAACACGTTACACTGTAGATGTAAGTACGATGAAGCAACCTTCTAGAGTGGCCCGTGGGGGTCATGTCGGGGGCCGCGGGTTGTGCACCACTGATGTAGATGGACTTACAATTAAACACCAACACGTTACACTGTAGATGTAAGTACGATGAAGCAACCTTCTAGAGTGGCCCGTGGGGGTCATGTTGGGGGCCGCGGGTTGTGCACCACTGATTTAGATGGACTTACAATTAAACACCAACACGTTACACTGTAGATGTAAGTACGATGAAGCAACCTTCTAGAGTGGCCCGTGGGGGTCATGTTGGGGGCCGCGGGCTGTGCACCACTGATTTAGATGGACTTACAATTAAACACCAACACGTTACACTGTAGATGTAAGTACGATGAAGCAACCTTCTAGAGTGGCCCGTGGGGGTCATGTCGGGGGCCGCGGGTTGTGCACCACTGATGTAGATGGACTTACAATTAAACACCAACACGTTACACTGTAGATGTGAGTACGATGAAGAAACCTTCTAGAGTGGCCCGTGGGAGTCATGTCGGGGGCCGCGGGTTGTGCACCGCTGATTTAGATGGACTTACAATTAAACACCAACACGTTACACTGTAGATGTAAGTACGATGAAGCAACCTTCTAGAGTGGCCCGTGGGGGTCATGTCGGGGGCCGCGGGTTGTGCACCGCTGATTTAGATGGACTTACAATTAAACACCAACACGTTACACTGTAGATGTAAGTACGATGAAGCAACCTTCTAGAGTGGCCCGTGGGGGTCATGTCGGGGGCCGCGGGTTGTGCACCACTGATGTAGATGGACTTACAATTAAACACCAACACGTTACACTGTAGATGTAAGTACGATGAAGCAACCTTCTAGAGTGGCCCGTGGGGGTCATGTTGGGGGCCGCGGGTTGTGCACCACTGATTTAGATGGACTTACAATTAAACACCAACACGTTACACTGTAGATGTAAGTACGATGAAGCAACCTTCTAGAGTGGCCCGTGGGGGTCATGTTGGGGGCCGCGGGCTGTGCACCACTGATTTAGATGGACTTACAATTAAACACCAACACGTTACACTGTAGATGTAAGTACGATGAAGCAACCTTCTAGAGTGGCCCGTGGGGGTCATGTCGGGGGCCGCGGGTTGTGCACCACTGATGTAGATGGACTTACAATTAAACACCAACACGTTACACTGTAGATGTAAGTACGATGAAGCAACCTTCTAGAGTGGCCCGTGGGGGTCATGTCGGGGGCCGCGGGTTGTGCACCACTGATTTAGATGGACTTACAATTAAACACCAACACGTTACACTGTAGATGTAAGTACGATGAAGCAACCTTCTAGAGTGGCCCGTGGGGGTCATGTTGGGGGCCGCGGGTTGTGCACCACTGATTTAGATGGACTTACAATTAAACACCAACACGTTACACTGTATATGTAAGTACGATGACGCAACCTTCTAGTGTGGCCCGTGGGGGTCATGTCGGGTGCCGCGGGTTGTGCACCGCTGATTTAGATGGACTTACAATTAAACACCAACACGTTACACTGTAGATGTAAGTACGATGAAGCAACCTTCTAGAGTTTCCCGTGGGGGTCATGTCGGGGGCCGCGGGTTGTGCACCCCTGATGTAGATGGACTTACAATTAAACAGCAACACGTTACACTGTAGATGTAAGTACGATGAAGCAACCTTCTAGAGTGGCCCGTGGGGGTCATGTCGGGGGCCGCGGGTTGTGCACCCCTGATGTAGATGGACTTACAATTAAACACCAACACGTTACACTGTAGATGTAAGTACGATAAAGCAACCTTCTAGAGTGGCCCGTGGGGGTCATGTTGGGGGCCGCGGGTTGTGCACCCCTGATGTAGATGGACTTACAATTAAACACCAACACGTTACACTGTAGATGTAAGTACGATGAAGCAACCTTCTAGAGTGGCCCGTGGGGGTCATGTTGGGGGCCGCGGGTTGTGCACCGCTGATTTAGATGGACATACAATTAAACACCAACACGTTACACTGTAGATGTAAGTACGATGAAGCAACCTTCTAGAGTCGCCCGTGGGGGTCATGTTGGGGGCCGCGGGTTGTGCACCGCTGATTTAGATTGACTTACAATTAAACACCAACACGTTACACTGTAGATGTAAGTACGATGAAGCAACCTTCTAGAGTGGCCCGTGGGGGTCATGTCGGGGGCCGCGGGTTGTGCACCGCTGATTTAGATGGACTTACAATTAAACACCAACACGTTACTCTGTAGATGTAAGTACGATGAAGCAACCTTCTATAGTAAACCGTGGGGGTCATGTCGGGGGCCGAGGGTTGTGCACCGCTGATTTAGATGGACTTACAATTAAACACCAACACGTTACACTGTAGATGTAAGTACGATGAAGCAACCTTCTAGAGTGGCCCGTGGGGGTCATGTCGGGGGCCGCGGGTTGTGCACCGCTGATTTAGATGGACTTACAATTAAACACCAACACGTTACTCTGTAGATGTAAGTACGATGAAGCAACCTTCTAGAGTGGCCCGTGGGGGTCATGTCGGGGGCCGCGGGTTGTGCACCGCTGATTTAGATGGACTTACAATTAAACACCAACACGTTACTCTGTAGATGTAAGTACGATGAAGCAACCTTCTATAGTGGCCCAAGGGGGTCATGTCGGAGCCCGTGGGGGTCATGTCGGGGTACGCGGGTTGTGCACCGCTGATTTAGATGGACTTACAATTAAACACCAACACGTTACTCTGTAGATGTAAGTACGATGAAGCAACCTTCTATAGTGGCCCGTGGGGGTCATGTCGGGGGCCGCGGGTTGTGCACCGCTGATTTAGATGGACTTACAATTAAACACCAACACGTTACTCTGTAGATGTAAGTACGATGAAGCAACCTTCTATAGTGGCCCGTGGGGGTCATGTCGGGGTACGCGGGTTGTGCACCGCTGATTTAGATGGACTTACAATTAAACACCAACACGTTACTCTGTAGATGTAAGTACGATGAAGCAACCTTCTAGAGTAGCCCGTGGGGGTCATGTCGGGGCCCGTGGGGGTCATGTCGGGGTACGCGGGTTGTGCACCGCTGATTTAGATGGACTTACAATTAAACACCAACACGTTACTCTGTAGATGTAAGTACGATGAAGCAACCTTCTATAGTGGCCCGTGGGGGTCATGTCGGGGCCCGTGGGGGTCATGTCGGGGGCCGCGGGTTGTGCACCGCTGATTTAGATGGACTTACAATTAAACACAAACACGTTACACTGTAGATGTAAGTACGATGAAGCAACCTTCTATAGTGGCCCGTGGGGTTCATGTCGGGGGCCGCGGATTGTGCAACGCTGATTTAGATGGACTTACAATTAAACACTAACACGTTACACTGTAGATGTAAGTACGATGAAGCAACCTTCTAGAGTGGCCCGTGGGGGTCATGTCGGGGGCCGCGGGTTGTGCACCGCTGATTTAGATGGACTTACAATTAAACACCAACACGTTACTCTGTAGATGTAAGTACGATGAAGCAACCTTCTATAGTGGCCCATGGGGGTCATGTCGGGGTACGCAGGTTGTGCACCGCTGATTTAGATGGACTTACAATTAAACACCAACACGTTACACTGTAGATGTAAGTACGATGAAGCAACCTTCTAGAGTGGCCCGTGGGGGTCATGTCGGGGGCCGCGGGTTGTGCACCGCTGATTTAGATGGACTTACAATTAAACAAAAACACGTTACACTGTAGATGTAAGTACAATGAGCAACCATCTAGAGTTGCCCGTGGGGGTCATGTCGGGGGCCGCGGGTTGTGCACCGCTGATATAGATGCACTTACAATTAAACAAAAACACGTTACACTGTAGATGTAAGTACGATGAAGCAACCTTCTATAGTGGCCCGTGGGGGTCATGTCGGGGGCCGCGGGTTGTGCACCACTGATTTAGATGGACTTACAATTAAACACCAACACGTTACACTGTAGATGTAAGTAAAATGAAGCAACCTTCTATAGTGACCCGTGGGGGTCATGTCGGGGGCCGCGGGTTGTGCACCGCTGATTTAGATGGACTTACAATTAAACACCAACACGTTACACTGTAGATGTGAGTACGATGAAGCAACCTTCTAGAGTGGCCCGTGGGGGTCATGTCGGGGGCCGCGGTTTGTGCACCACTGATTTAGATGGACTTACAATTAAACACCAACACGTTACACTGTAGATGTAAGTACGATGAAGCAACCTTCTAGAGTGGCCCGTGGGGGTCATGTCGGGGGCCGCGGGTTGTGCACCACTGATTTAGATGGACTTACAATTAAACACCAACACGTTACACTGTAGATGTGAGTACGATGAAGCAACCTTCTAGAGTGGCTCGTGGGGGTCATGTCGGGGGCCGCGGGTTGTGCACCGCTGATTTAGATGGACTCACAATTAAACACCAACACGTTACACTGTAGATGTAAGTACGATGAAGCAACCTTCTAGAGTGGCCCGTGTGGGTCATGTCGGGGGCCGCGGGTTGTGCACCGCCGATTTAGATGGACTCACAATTAAACACCAACACGTTACTGTATAGATGTGAGTACGATGAAGCAACCTTCTAGAGTGGCCCGTGGGGGTCATGTCGGGGGCCGCGGGTTGTGCACCGCTGATTTAGATGGACTCACAATTAAACACCAACACGTTACACTGTAGATGTAAGTACGATGAAGCAACCTTCTAGAGTGGCCCGTGTGGGTCATGTCGGGGGCCGCGGGTTGTGCACCGCTGATTTAGATGGACTGACAATTAAACACCAACACGTTACACTGTAGATGTAAGTACGATGAAGCAACCTTCTAGAGTGGCCCGTGGGGGTCATGTCGGGGGCCGCGGGTTGTGCACCGCTGATTTAGATGGACTCACAATTACACACCAACACGTTACACTGTAGATGTAAGTACGATGAAGCAACCTTCTAGAGTGGCCCGTGGGGGTCATGTCGGGGGCCGCGGGTTGTGCACCGCTGATTTAGATGGACTCACAATTAAACACCAACACGTTACACTGTAGATGTAAGTACGATGAAGCAACCTTCTAGAGTGGCCCGTGTGGGTCATGTCGGGGGCCGCGGGTTGTGCACCGCTGAATTAGATGGACTCACAATTAAACACCAACACGTTACACTGTAGATGTAAGTACGATGAAGCAACCTTCTAGAGTGGCCCGTGGGGGTCATGTTGGGGGCCGCGGGTTGTGCACCGCTGATTTAGATGGACTCACAATTAAACACCAACACGTTACACTGTAGATGTAAGTACGATGAAGCAACCTTCTAGAGTGGCCCGTGTGGGTCATGTCGGGGGCCGCGGGTTGTGCACCGCTGATTTAGATGGACTCACAATTAAACACCAACACGTTACACTGTAGATGTAAGTACGATGAAGCAACCTTCTAGAGTGGCCCGTGGGGGTCATGTCGGGGGCCGCGGGTTGTGCACCGCTGATTTAGATGGACTCACAATTAAACACCAACACGTTACACTGTAGATGTATGTACGATGAAGCAACCTTCTAGAGTGGCCCGTGTGGGTCATGTCGGGGGCCGCGGGTTGTGCACCGCTGAATTAGATGGACTCACAATTAAACACCAACACGTTACACTGTAGATGTAAGTACGATGAAGCAACCTTCTAGAGTGGCCCGTGGGGGTCATGTCGGGGGCCGCGGGTTGTCCACCGCTGATTTAGATGGACTCACAATTAAACACCAACACGTTACACTGTAGATGTAAGTACGATGAAGCAACCTTCTAGAGTGGCCCGTGGGGGTCATGTCGGGGGCCGCGGGTTGTGCACCGCTGATTTAGATGGACTCACAATTAAACACCAACAAGTTACACTGTAGATGTAAGTACGATGAAGCAACCTTCTAGAGTGGCCCGTGTGGGTCATGTCGGGGGCCGCGGGTTGTGCACCACTGATTTAGATGGACTTACAATTAAACACCAACACGTTACACTGTAGATGTATGTACGATGAAGCAACCTTCTAGAGTGGCCCGTGGGGGACATGTCGGGGGCCGCGGGTTGTGCACCCCTGATGTAGATGGACTTACAGTTAAACACCGACACGTTACACTGTAGATGTAAGTACGATGAAGCAACCTTCTAGAGTGGCCCGTGGGGGTCATGACGGGGGCCGCGGGTTGTGCACCCCTGATGTAGATGGACTTACAGTTAAACACCGACACGTTACACTGTAGATGTAAGTACGATGAAGCAACCTTCTAGAGTGGCCCGTGGGGGTCATGACGGGGGCCGCGGGTTGTGCACCCCTGATGTAGATGGACTTACAATTAAACACCAACACGTTACACTGTAGATGTATGTACGATGAAGCAACCTTCTAGAGTGGCCCGTGGGGGTCATGACGGGGGCCGCGGGTTGTGCACCCCTGATGTAGATGGACTTACAATTAAACACCAACACGTTACTCTGTAGATGTAAGTACGATGAAGCAACCTCCTACAGTGGCCCGTGTGGGTCATGTCGGGGGCCGCGGGTTGTGCACCGCTGATTTAGATGGACTCACAATTAAACACCAACACGTTCCACTGTAGATGTAAGTACGATGAAGCAACCTTCTATAGTGGCCCGTGGGGGTCATGTCGGGGGCCGCGGGTTGTGCACCACTGATTTAGATGGACTTACAATTAAACACCAACACGTTACACTGTAGATGTAAGTACGATGAAGCAACCTTCTAGAGTGGCCCGTGGGGGTCATGTCGGGGGCCGCGGGTTGTGCACCGCTGATTTAGATGGACTCACAATTAAACACCAACACGTTACACTGTAGATGTAAGTACGATGAAGCAACCTTCTAGAGTGGCCCGTGGGGGTCATGTCGGGGGCCGCGGGTTGTGCACCACTGATTTAGATGGACTCACAATTAAACACCAACACGTTACACTGTAGATGTAAGTACGATGAAGCAACCTTCTAGAGTGGCCCGTGTGGGTCATGTCGGGGGCCGCAGGTTGTGCACCACTGATTTAGATGCACTTACAATTAAACACCAACACGTTACACTGTAGATGTAAGTACGATGAAGAAACCTTCTAGAGTGGCCCGTGGGGGTCATGTCGGGGGCCGCGGGTTGTGCACCGCTGATTTAGATGGACTTACAATTAAACACCAACACGTTACACTGTAGATGTAAGTACGATGAAGAAACCTTCTAGAGTGGCCCGTGGGAGTCATGTCGGTGGCCGCGGGTTGTGCACCGCTGATTTAGATGGACTCACAATTAAACACCAACACGTTACACTGTAGATGTAAGTACGATGAAGAAACCTTCTAGAGTGGCCCGTGGGGGTCATGTCGGGAGCCGCGGGTTGTGCACCGCTGATTTAGATGGACTCACAATTAAACACCAACACGTTACACTGTAGATGTAAGTACGATGAAGCAACCTTCTAGAGTGGCCCGTGGGGGTCATGTCGGGGGCCGCGGGTTGTGCACCGCTGATTTAGATGGACTCACAATTAAACACAAACACGTTACACTGTAGATGTAAGTACGATGAAGCAACCTCCTACAGTGGCCAGTGGGGGTCATGTCTAGGGCCGCAGTTTGTGCACCGCTGATTTAGATGGACTCACAATTAAACACCAACACGTTACACTGTAGATGTAAGTACAATGAAGCAACCTTCTATAGTGGCCCGTGGGCGTCATGTCGGGGGCCGCAGGTTGTGCACCGCTGATTTAGATGGACTTACAATTAAACACCAACACGTTACACTGTAGATGTAAGTACGATGAAGCAACCTTCTAGAGTGACCCGTGGGGGTCATGTCGGGGGCCGCGGGTTGTGCACCACTGATTTAGATGGACTTACAATTAAACACCAACACGTTACACTGTAGATGTACGTACGATGAAGCAACCTTCTATCGTGACCCGTGGGGGTCATGTCGGGGGCCGTGGGTTGTGCACCACTGATTTAGATGGACTTACAATTAAACACCAACACGTTACACTGTAGATGTAAGTACGATGAAGCAACCTTCTAGAGTGACCCGTGGGGGTCATGTCGGGGGTCGCGGGTTGTGCACCACTGATTTAGATGGACTTACAATTAAATACCAACACGTTACACTGTAGATGTAAGTACGATGAAGCAACCTTCTAGAGTGACCCGTGGGGGTCATGTTGGGGGCCGCAAGTTGTGCACCCCTGATTTAGATGGACTTACAATTAAACACCAACACGTTACACTGTAGATGTAAGTACGATGAAGCAACCTTCTAGAGTGACCCGTGGGGGTCATGTCGGGGGTCGCGGGTTGTGCACCCCTGATTTAGATGGACTTACAATTAAATACCAACACGTTACACTGTAGATGTAAGTACGATGAAGCAACCTTCTAGAGTGACCCGTGGGGGTCATGTCGGGGGTCGCGAGTTGTGCACCACTGATTTAGATGGACTTACAATTAAACACCAACACGTTACACTGTAGATGTAAGTACGATGAAGCAACCTTCTAGAGTGACCCGTGGGGGTCATGTTGGGGGCCGCGGGTTGTGCACCCCTGATTTAGATGGACTTACAATTAAACACCAACACGTTACACTGTAGATGTAAGTACGATGAAGCAACCTTCTCGAGTGACCCGTGGGGGTCATGTCGGGGGTCGCGGGTTGTGCACCCCTGATTTAGATGGACTTACAATTAAATACCAACACGTTACACTGTAGATGTAAGTAAGATGAAGCAACCTTCTAGAGTGACCCGTGGGGGTCATGTTGGGGGCCGCGGGTTGTGCACCCCTGATTTAGATGGACTTACAATTAAATACCAACACGTTACACTGTAGATGTAAGTACGATGAAGCAACCTTCTAGAGTGACCCGTGGGGGTCATGTCAGGGGTCGCGGGTTGTGCACCACTGATTTAGATGGACTTACAATTAAATACCAACACGTTACACTGTAGATGTAAGTACGATGAAGCAACCTTCTAGAGTTACCCGTGGGGGTCATGTCGGGGGTCGCGGGTTGTGCACCACTGATTTAGATGGACTTACAATTAAATACCAACACGTTACACTGTAGATGTAAGTACGATGAAGCAACCTTCTAGAGTGGCCCGTGTGGGTCATGTCGGGGGCCGCGGGTTGTGCACCCCTGATGTAGATGGACTTACAATTAAACACCAACACGTTACTCTGTAGATGTAAGTACGATGAAGCAACCTTCTAGAGTGGCCCGTGGGGGTCATGTCGGGGGCCGCGGGTTGTGCACCGCTGATTTAGATGGACTCACAATTAAACACCAACACGTTACTGTATAGATGTGAGTACGATGAAGCAACCTTCTAGAGTGGCCCGTGGGGGTCATGTCGGGGGCCGCGGGTTGTGCACCGCTGATTTAGATGGACTCACAATTAAACACCAACACGTTACTGTATAGATGTGAGTACGATGAAGCAACCTTCTAGAGTGGCCCGTGGGGGTCATGTCGGGGGCCGCGGGTTGTGCACCGCTGATTTAGATGGACTCACAATTAAACACCAACATGTTACACTGTAGATGTAAGTACGATGAAGCAACCTTCTAGAGTGGCCCGTGGGGGTCATGTCGGGGGCCCCGGGTTGTGCACCGCTGATTTAGATGGACTCACAATTAAACACCAACACGTTACTGTATAGATGTGAGTACGATGAAGCAACCTTCTAGAGTGGCCCGTGGGGGTCATGTCGGGAACCGCGGGTTGTGCACCGCTGATTTAGATGGACTCACAATTAAACACCAACACGTTACACTGTAGATGTAAGTACGATGAAGCAACCTTCTAGAGTGGCCCGTGTGGGTCATGTCGGGGGCCGCGGGTTGTGCACCGCCGATTTAGATGGACTCACAATTAAACACCAACACGTTACTGTATAGATGTGAGTACGATGAAGCAACCTTCTAGAGTGGCCCGTGGGGGTCATGTCGGGGGCCGCGGGTTGTGCACCGCTGATTTAGATGGACTCACAATTAAACACCAACACGTTACACTGTAGATGTAAGTACGATGAAGCAACCTTCTAGAGTGGCCCGTGTGGGTCATGTCGGGGGCCGCGGGTTGTGCACCGCTGATTTAGATGGACTGACAATTAAACACCAACACGTTACACTGTAGATGTAAGTACGATGAAGCAACCTTCTAGAGTGGCCCGTGGGGGTCATGTCGGGGGCCGCGGGTTGTGCACCGCTGATTTAGATGGACTCACAATTAAACACCAACACGTTACACTGTAGATGTAAGTACGATGAAGCAACCTTCTAGAGTGGCCCGTGGGGGTCATGTCGGGGGCCGCGGATTGTGCACCGCTGATTTAGATGGACTTACAATTAAACACCAACACGTTACACTGTAGATGTAAGTACGATGAAGCAACCTTCTAGAGTGGCCCGTGTGGGTCATGTCGGGGGCCGCGGGTTGTGCACCACTGATTTAGATGGACTCACAATTAAACACCAACACGTTACTCTGTAGATGTATGTACGATGAAGCAACCTTCTAGAGTGGCCCGTGTGGGTCATGTCGGGGGCCGCGGGTTGTGCACCGCTGATTTAGATGGACTCACAATTAAACACCAACACGTTACTCTGTAGATGTATGTACGATGAAGCAACCTTCTAGAGTGGCCCGTGTGGGTCATGTCGGGGGCCGCGGGTTGTGCACCGCTGAATTAGATGGACTCACAATTAAACACAAACACGTTACACTGTAGATGTAAGTACGATGAACCAACCTTCTAGAGTGGCCCGTGTGGGTCATGTCGGGGGCCGCGGGTTGTGCACCGCTGATTTAGATGGACTCACAATTAAACACCAACACGTTACACTGTAGATGTAAGTACGATGAAGCAACCTTCTATAGTGGCCCGTGTGGGTCATGTCGGGGGCCGCGGGTTGTGCACCGCTGATTTAGATGGACTCACAATTAAACACCAACACGTTACACTGTAGATGTAAGTACGATGAAGCAACCTTCTATAGTGGCCCGTGGGGGTCATGTCGGGGGCCGCGGGTTGTGCACCACTGATTTAGATGGACTTACAATTAAACACCAACACGTTACACTGTAGATGTAAGTACGATGAAGCAACCTTCTAGAGTGGCCCGTGGGGGTCATGTCGGGGGCCGCGGGTTGTGCACCGCTGATTTAGATTGACTCACAATTAAACACCAACACGTTACACTGTAGATGTAAGTACGATGAAGCAACCTTCTAGAGTGGCCCGTGGGGGTCATGTCGGGGGCCGCGGGTTGTGCACCACTGATTTAGATGGACTCACAATTAAACACCAACACGTTACACTGTAGATGTAAGTACGATGAAGCAACCTTCTAGAGTGGCCCGTGTGGGTCATGTCGGGGGCCGCAGGTTGTGCACCACTGATTTAGATGGACTTACAATTAAACACCAACACGTTACACTGTAGATGTAAGTACGATGAAGAAACCTTCTAGAGTGGCCCGTGGGGGTCATGTCGGGGGCCGCGGGTTGTGCACCGCTGATTTAGATGGACTTACAATTAAACACCAACACGTTACACTGTAGATGTAAGTACGATGAAGAAACCTTCTAGAGTGGCCCGTGGGAGTCATGTCGGTGGCCGCGGGTTGTGCACCGCTGATTTAGATGGACTCACAATTAAACACCAACACGTTACACTGTAGATGTAAGTACAATGAAGCAACCTTCTATAGTGGCTCGTGGGCGTCATGTCGGGGGCCGCGGGTTGTGCACCGCTGATTTAGATGGACTCACAATTAAACACCAACACGTTACACTGTAGATGTAAGTACGATGAAGCAACCTTCTAGAGTGGCCCGTGTGGGTCATGTCGGGGGCCGCGGGTTGTGCACCGCTGATTTAGATGGACTCACAATTAAACACCAACACGTTACACTGTAGATGTAAGTACGATGAAGCAACCTTCTAGAGTGGCCCGTGGGGGTCATGTCGGGGGCCGCGGGTTGTCCACCGCTGATTTAGATGGACTCACAATTAAACACCAACACGTTACACTGTAGATGTAAGTACGATGAAGCAACCTTCTAGAGTGGCCCGTGGGGGTCATGTCGGGGGCCGCGGGTTGTGCACCGCTGATTTAGATGGACTCACAATTACACACCAACACGTTACACTGTAGATGTAAGTACGATGAAGCAACCTTCTAGAGTGGCCCGTGGGGGTCATGTCGGGGGCCGCGGGTTGTGCACCGCTGATTTAGATGGACTCACAATTAAACACCAACACGTTACTCTGTAGATGTATGTACGATGAAGCAACCTTCTAGAGTGGCCCGTGTGGGTCATGTCGGGGGCCACGGGTTGTGCACCGCTGAATTAGATGGACTCACAATTAAACACCAACACGTTACACTGTAGATGTAAGTACGATGAAGCAACCTTCTAGAGTGGCCCGTGGGGGTCATGTCGGGGGCCGCGGGTTGTCCACCGCTGATTTAGATGGACTCACAATTAAACACCAACACGTTACACTGTAGATGTAAGTACGATGAAGCAACCTTCTAGAGTGGCCCGTGGGGGTCATGTCGGGGGCCGCGGGTTGTGCACCGCTGATTTAGATGGACTCACAATTAAACACCAACAAGTTACACTGTAGATGTAAGTACGATGAAGCAACCTTCTAGAGTGGCCCGTGTGGGTCATGTCGGGGGCCGCGGGTTGTGCACCGCTGATTTAGATGGACTCACAATTAAACACCAACACGTTACACTGTAGATGTAAGTACGATGAAGCAACCTTCTAGAGTGGCCCGTGGGGGTCATGTCGGGGGCCGCGGGTTGTGCACCGCTGATTTAGATGGACTCACAATTAAACACCAACACGTTACACTGTAGATGTAAGTACGATGAACCAACCTTCTAGAGTGGCCCGTGTGGGTCATGTCGGGGGCCGCGGGTTGTGCACCGCTGATTTAGATGGACTCACAATTAAACACCAACACGTTCCACTGTAGATGTAAGTACGATGAAGCAACCTTCTATAGTGGCCCGTGGGGGTCATGTCGGGGGCCGCGGGTTGTGCACCACTGATTTAGATGGACTTACAATTAAACACCAACACGTTACACTGTAGATGTAAGTACGATGAAGCAACCTTCTAGAGTGGCCCGTGGGGGTCATGTCGGGGGCCGCGGGTTGTGCACCGCTGATTTAGATGGACTCACAATTAAACACCAACACGTTACACTGTAGATGTAAGTACGATGAAGCAACCTTCTAGAGTGGCCCGTGGGGGTCATGTCGGGGGCCGCGGGTTGTGCACCACTGATTTAGATGGACTCACAATTAAACACCAACACGTTACACTGTAGATGTAAGTACGATGAAGCAACCTTCTAGAGTGGCCCGTGTGGGTCATGTCGGGGGCCGCAGGTTGTGCACCACTGATTTAGATGGACTTACAATTAAACACCAACACGTTACACTGTAGATGTAAGTACGATGAAGAAACCTTCTAGAGTGGCCCGTGGGGGTCATGTCGGGGGCGGCGGGTTGTGCACCGCTGATTTAGATGGACTTACAATTAAACACCAACACGTTACACTGTAGATGTAAGTACGATGAAGAAACCTTCTAGAGTGGCCCGTGGGAGTCATGTCGGTGGCCGCGGGTTGTGCACCGCTGATTTAGATGGACTCACAATTAAACACCAACACGTTACACTGTAGATGTAAGTACGATGAAGAAACCTTCTAGAGTGGCCCGTGGGGGTCATGTCGGGAGCCGCGGGTTGTGCACCGCTGATTTAGATGGACTCACAATTAAACACCAACACGTTACACTGTAGATGTAAGTACGATGAAGCAACCTTCTAGAGTGGCCCGTGGGGGTCATGTCGGGGGCCGCGGGTTGTGCACCACTGATTTAGATGGACTCACAATTAAACACCAACACGTTACACTGTAGATGTAAGTACGATGAAGCAACCTTCTAGAGTGGCCCGTGGGGGTCATGTCGGGAGCCGCGGGTTGTGCACCGCTGATTTAGATGGACTCACAATTAAACACCAACACGTTACACTGTAGATGTAAGTACGATGAAGCAACCTTCTAGAGTGGCCCGTGGGGGTCATGTCGGGAGCCGCGGGTTGTGCACCGCTGATTTAGATGGACTCACAATTAAACACCAACACGTTACACTGTAGATGTAAGTACGATGAAGCAACCTTCTAGAGTGACCCGTGGGGGTCATGTCGGGAGCCGCGGGTTGTGCACCGCTGATTTAGATGGACTCACAATTAAACACAAACACGTTACACTGTAGATGTAAGTACGATGAAGCAACCTCCTACAGTGGCCCGTGGGGGTCATGTCTAGGGCCGCAGTTTGTGCACCGCTGATTTAGATGGACTCACAATTAAACACCAACACGTTACACTGTAGATGTAAGTACAATGAAGCAACCTTCTATAGTGGCCCGTGGGCGTCATGTCGGGGGCCGCAGGTTGTGCACCGCTGATTTAGATGGACTTACAATTAAACACCAACACGTTACACTGTAGATGTAAGTACGATGAAGCAACCTTCTAGAGTGACCCGTGGGGGTCATGTCGGGGGCCGCGGGTTGTGCACCACTGATTTCGATGGACTTACAATTAAACACCAACACGTTACACTGTAGATGTACGTACGATGAAGCAACCTTCTATCGTGACCCGTGGGGGTCATGTCGGGGGCCGCGGGTTGTGCACCACTGATTTAGATGGACTTACAATTAAACACCAACACGTTACACTGTAGATGTAAGTACGATGAAGCAACCTTCTAGAGTGACCCGTGGGGGTCATGTCGGGGGTCGCGGGTTGTGCACCACTGATTTAGATGGACTTACAATTAAATACCAACACGTTACACTGTAGATGTAAGTACGATGAAGCAACCTTCTAGAGTGACCCGTGGGGGTCATGTTGGGGGCCGCAAGTTGTGCACCCCTGATTTAGATGGACTTACAATTAAACACCAACACGTTACACTGTAGATGTAAGTACGATGAAGCAACCTTCTAGAGTGGCCCGTGGGGGTCATGTCGGGAGCCGCGGGTTGTGCACCGCTGATTTAGATGGACTCACAATTAAACACCAACACGTTACACTGTAGATGTAAGTACGATGAAGCAACCTTCTAGAGTGGCCCGTGGGGGTCATGTCGGGAGCCGCGGGTTGTGCACCGCTGATTTAGATGGACTCACAATTAAACACCAACACGTTACACTGTAGATGTAAGTACGATGAAGCAACCTTCTAGAGTGACCCGTGGGGGTCATGTCGGGGGCCGCGGGTTGTGCACCGCTGATTTAGATGGACTCACAATTAAACACCAACACGTTACACTGTAGATGTAAGTACGATGAAGCAACCTTCTAGAGTGACCCGTGGGGGTCATGTCGGGGGCCGCGGGTTGTGCACCGCTGATTTAGATGGACTCACAATTAAACACAAACACGTTACACTGTAGATGTAAGTACGATGAAGCAACCTTCTAGAGTGGCCCGTGGGGGTCATGTCGGGAGCCGCGGGTTGTGCACCGCTGATTTAGATGGACTCACAATTAAACACAAACACGTTACACTGTAGATGTAAGTACGATGAAGCAACCTCCTACAGTGGCCCGTGGGGGTCATGTCTAGGGCCGCAGTTTGTGCACCGCTGATTTAGATGGACTCACAATTAAACACCAACACGTTACTCTGTAGATGTAAGTACGATGAAGCAACCTTCTAGAGTGACCCGTGGGGGTCATGTTGGGGGCCGCGGGTTGTGCACCCCTGATTTAGATGGACTCACAATTAAACACCAACACGTTACTGTATAGATGTAAGTACGATAAAGCAACCTTCTAGAGTGGCCCGTGGGGGTCATGTCGGGGGCCGCAGGTTGTGCACCGCTGATTTAGATGGACTTACAATTAAACACCAACACGTTACACTGTAGATGTAAGTACGATGAAGCAACCTTCTAGAGTGACCCGTGGGGGTCATGTCGGGGGCCGCGGGTTGTGCACCACTGATTTAGATGGACTTACAATTAAACACCAACACGTTACACTGTAGATGTGAGTACGATGAAGCAACCTTCTAGAGTGACCCGTGGGGGTCATGTCGGGGGTCGCGGGTTGTGCACCACTGATTTAGATGGACTTACAATTAAACACCAACACGTTACACTGTAGATGTAAGTACGATGAAGCAACCTTCTAGAGTGACCCGTGGGGGTCATGTTGGGGGCCGCGGGTTGTGCACCCCTGATTTAGATGGACTTACAATTAAACACCAACACGTTACACTGTAGATGTAAGTACGATGAAGCAACCTTCTAGAGTGACCCGTGGGGGTCATGTTGGGGGCCGCGGGTTGTGCACCCCTGATTTAGATGGACTTACAATTAAACACCAACACGTTACACTGTAGATGTAAGTACGATGAAGCAACCTTCTCGAGTGACCCGTGGGGGTCATGTCGGGGGTCGCGGGTTGTGCACCCCTGATTTAGATGGACTTACAATTAAATACCAAGACGTTACACTGTAGATGTAAGTAAGATGAAGCAACCTTCTAGAGTGACCCGTGGGGGTCATGTTGGGGGCCGCGGGTTGTGCACCCCTGATTTAGATGGACTTACAATTAAATACCAACACGTTACACTGTAGATGTAAGTACGATGAAGCAACCTTCTAGAGTGACCCGTGGGGGTCATGTCGGGGGTCGCGGGTTGTGCACCACTGATTTAGATGGACTTACAATTAAATACCAACACGTTACACTGTAGATGTAAGTACGATGAAGCAACCTTCTAGGGTGACCCGTGGGGGTCATGTCGGGGGTCGCGGGTTGTGCACCACTGATTTAGATGGACTTACAATTAAATACCAACACGTTACACTGTATATGTAAGTACGATGAAGCAACCTTCTAGAGTGGCCCGTGTGGGTCATGTCGGGGGCCGCGGGTTGTGCACCCCTGATGTAGATGGACTTACAATTAAACACCAACACGTTACTCTGTAGATGTAAGTACGATGAAGCAACCTTCTAGAGTGGCCCGTGGGGGTCATGTCGGGGGCCGCGGGTTGTGCACCGCTGATTTAGATGGACTCACAATTAAACACCAACACGTTACTGTATAGATGTGAGTACGATGAAGCAACCTTCTAGAGTGGCCCGTGGGGGTCATGTCGGGGGCCGCGGGTTGTGCACCGCTGATTTAGATGGACTCACAATTAAACACCAACACGTTACTGTATAGATGTGAGTACGATGAAGCAACCTTCTAGAGTGGCCCGTGGGGGTCATGTCGGGGGCCGCGGGTTGTGCACCGCTGATTTAGATGGACTCACAATTAAACACCAACATGTTACACTGTAGATGTAAGTACGATGAAGCAACCTTCTAGAGTGGCCCGTGGGGGTCATGTCGGGGGCCCCGGGTTGTGCACCGCTGATTTAGATGGACTCACAATTAAACACCAACACGTTACTGTATAGATGTGAGTACGATGAAGCAACCTTCTAGAGTGGCCCGTGGGGGTCATGTCGGGGGCCGCGGGTTGTGCACCGCTGATTTAGATGGACTCACAATTAAACACCAACACGTTACACTGTAGATGTAAGTACGATGAAGCAACCTTCTAGAGTGGCCCGTGTGGGTCATGTCGGGGGCCGCGGGTTGTGCACCGCCGATTTAGATGGACTCACAATTAAACACCAACACGTTACTGTATAGATGTGAGTACGATGAAGCAACCTTCTAGAGTGGCCCGTGGGGGTCATGTCGGGGGCCGCGGGTTGTGCACCGCTGATTTAGATGGACTCACAATTAAACACCAACACGTTACACTGTAGATGTAAGTACGATGAAGCAACCTTCTAGAGTGGCCCGTGTGGGTCATGTCGGGGGCCGCGGGTTGTGCACCGCTGATTTAGATGGACTGACAATTAAACACCAACACGTTACACTGTAGATGTAAGTACGATGAAGCAACCTTCTAGAGTGGCCCGTGGGGGTCATGTCGGGGGCCGCGGGTTGTGCACCGCTGATTTAGATGGACTCACAATTAAACACCAACACGTTACACTGTAGATGTAAGTACGATGAAGCAACCTTCTAGAGTGGCCCGTGGGGGTCATGTCGGGGGCCGCGGGTTGTGCACCGCTGATTTAGATGGACTCACAATTACACACCAACACGTTACACTGTAGATGTAAGTACGATGAAGCAACCTTCTAGAGTGGCCCGTGGGGGTCATGTCGGGGGCCGCGGGTTGTGCACCGCTGATTTAGATGGACTCACAATGAAACACCAACACGTTACTCTGTAGATGTATGTACGATGAAGCAACCTTCTAGAGTGGCCCGTGTGGGTCATGTCGGGGGCCGCGGGTTGTGCACCGCTGAATTAGATGGACTCACAATTAAACACAAACACGTTACACTGTAGATGTAAGTACGATGAAGCAACCTTCTAGAGTGGCCCGTGGGGGTCATGTTGGGGGCCGCGGGTTGTCCACCGCTGATTTAGATGGACTCACAATTAAACACCAACACGTTACACTGTAGATGTAAGTACGATGAAGCAACCTTCTAGAGTGGCCCGTGGGGTCATGTCGGGGGCCGCGGGTTGTGCACCGCTGATTTAGATGGACTCACAATTAAACACCAACAAGTTACACTGTAGATGTAAGTACGATGAAGCAACCTTCTAGAGTGGCCCGTGTGGGTCATGTCGGGGGCCGCGGGTTGTGCACCGCTGATTTAGATGGACTCACAATTAAACACCAACACGTTACACTGTAGATGTAAGTACGATGAAGCAACCTTCTAGAGTGGCCCGTGGGGGTCATGTCGGGGGCCGCGGGTTGTGCACCGCTGATTTAGATGGACTCACAATTAAACACCAACACGTTACACTGTAGATGTAAGTACGATGAACCAACCTTCTAGAGTGGCCCGTGTGGGTCATGTCGGGGGCCGCGGGTTGTGCACCGCTGATTTAGATGGACTCACAATTAAACACCAACACGTTACACTGTAGATGTAAGTACGATGAAGCAACCTTCTATAGTGGCCCGTGGGGGTCATGTCGGGGGCCGCGGGTTGTGCACCACTGATTTAGATGGACTTACAATTAAACACCAACACGTTACACTGTAGATGTAGGTACGATGAAGCAACCTTCTAGAGTGGCCCGTGGGGGTCATGTCGGGGGCCGCGGGTTGTGCACCGCTGATTTAGATTGACTCACAATTAAACACCAACACGTTACACTGTAGATGTAAGTACGATGAAGCAACCTTCTAGAGTGGCCCGTGGGGGTCATGTCGGGGGCCGCGGGTTGTGCACCACTGATTTAGATGGACTCACAATTAAACACCAACACGTTACACTGTAGATGTAAGTACGATGAAGCAACCTTCTAGAGTGGCCCGTGTGGGTCATGTCGGGGGCCGCAGGTTGTGCACCACTGATTTAGATGGACTTACAATTAAACACCAACACGTTACACTGTAGATGTAAGTACGATGAAGAAACCTTCTAGAGTGGCCCGTGGGGGTCATGTCGGGGGCCGCGGGTTGTGCACCGCTGATTTAGATGGACTTACAATTAAACACCAACACGTTACACTGTAGATGTAAGTACGATGAAGAAACCTTCTAGAGTGGCCCGTGGGAGTCATGTCGGGGGCCGCGGGTTGTGCACCGCTGATTTAGATGGACTCACAATTAAACACCAACACGTTACACTGTAGATGTAAGTACGATGAACCAACCTTCTAGAGTGGCCCGTGTGGGTCATGTCGGGGGCCGCGGGTTGTGCACCGCTGATTTAGATGGACTCACAATTAAACACCAACACGTTACACTGTAGATGTAAGTACGATGAAGCAACCTTCTATAGTGGCCCGTGGGGGTCATGTCGGGGGCCGCGGGTTGTGCACCACTGATTTAGATGGACTTACAATTAAACACCAACACGTTACACTGTAGATGTAGGTACGATGAAGCAACCTTCTAGAGTGGCCCGTGGGGGTCATGTCGGGGGCCGCGGGTTGTGCACCGCTGATTTAGATTGACTCACAATTAAACACCAACACGTTACACTGTAGATGTAAGTACGATGAAGCAACCTTCTAGAGTGGCCCGTGGGGGTCATGTCGGGGGCCGCGGGTTGTGCACCACTGATTTAGATGGACTCACAATTAAACACCAACACGTTACACTGTAGATGTAAGTACGATGAAGCAACCTTCTAGAGTGGCCCGTGGGGGTCATGTCGGGGGCCGCGGGTTGTGCACCACTGATTTAGATTGACTCACAATTAAACACCAACACGTTACACTGTAGATGTAAGTACGATGAAGAAACCTTCTAGAGTGGCCCGTGGGGGTCATGTCGGGGGCCGCGGGTTGTGCACCGCTGATTTAGATTGACTCACAATTAAACACCAACACGTTACACTGTAGATGTAAGTACGATGAAGCAACCTTCTATAGTGGCCCGTGGGGGTCATGTCGGGGGCCGCGGGTTGTGCACCACTGATTTAGATTGACTCACAATTAAACACCAACACGTTACACTGTAGATGTAAGTACGATGAAGAAACCTTCTAGAGTGGCCCGTGGGGGTCATGTCGGGGGCCGCGGGTTGTGCACCGCTGATTTAGATTGACTCACAATTAAACACCAACACGTTACACTGTAGATGTAAGTACGATGAAGAAACCTTCTAGAGTGGCCCGTGGGGGTCATGTCGGGGGCCGCGGGTTGTGCACCACTGATTTAGATTGACTCACAATTAAACACCAACACGTTACACTGTAGATGTAAGTACGATGAAGCAACCTTCTATAGTGGCCCGTGGGGGTCATGTCGGGGGCCGCGGGTTGTGCACCACTGATTTAGATGGACTCACAATTAAACACCAACACGTTACACTGTAGATGTAAGTACGATGAAGCAACCTTCTAGAGTGGCCCGTGGGGGTCATGTCGGGGGCCGCGGGTTGTGCACCACTGATTTAGATGGACTTACAATTAAACACCAACACGTTACACTGTAGATGTAAGTACGATGAAGAAACCTTCTAGAGTGGCCCGTGGGGGTCATGTCGGGGGCCGCGGGTTGTGCACCACTGATTTAGATTGACTCACAATTAAACACCAACACGTTACACTGTAGATGTAAGTACGATGAAGCAACCTTCTATAGTGGCCCGTGGGGGTCATGTCGGGGGCCGCGGGTTGTGCACCACTGATTTAGATGGACTCACAATTAAACACCAACACGTTACACTGTAGATGTAAGTACGATGAAGAAACCTTCTAGAGTGGCCCGTGGGGGTCATGTCGGGGGCCGCGGGTTGTGCACCACTGATTTAGATTGACTCACAATTAAACACCAACACGTTACACTGTAGATGTAAGTACGATGAAGCAACCTTCTAAAGTGGCCCGTGGGGGTCATGTCGGGGGCCGCGGGTTGTGCACCACTGATTTAGATGGACTCACAATTAAACACCAACACGTTACACTGTAGATGTAAGTACGATGAAGCAACCTTCTAGAGTGGCCCGTGGGGGTCATGTCGGGGGCCGCGGGTTGTGCACCACTGATTTAGATTGACTCACAATTAAACACCAACACGTTACACTGTAGATGTAAGTACGATGAAGAAACCTTCTAGAGTGGCCCGTGGGGGTCATGTCGGGGGCCGCGGGTTGTGCACCGCTGATTTAGATTGACTCACAATTAAACACCAACACGTTACACTGTAGATGTAAGTACGATGAAGCAACCTTCTATAGTGGCCCGTGGGGGTCATGTCGGGGGCCGCGGGTTGTGCAACACTGATTTAGATTGACTCACAATTAAACACCAACACGTTACACTGTAGATGTAAGTACGATGAAGAAACCTTCTAGAGTGGCCCGTGGGGGTCATGTCGGGGGCCGCGGGTTGTGCACCGCTGATTTAGATTGACTCACAATTAAACACCAACACGTTACACTGTAGATGTAAGTACGATGAAGAAACCTTCTAGAGTGGCCCGTGGGGGTCATGTCGGGGGCCGCGGGTTGTGCACCACTGATTTAGATTGACTCACAATTAAACACCAACACGTTACACTGTAGATGTAAGTACGATGAAGCAACCTTCTATAGTGGCCCGTGGGGGTCATGTCGGGGGCCGCGGGTTGTGCACCACTGATTTAGATTGACTCACAATTAAACACCAACACGTTACACTGTAGATGTAAGTACGATGAAGAAACCTTCTAGAGTGGCCCGTGGGGGTCATGTCGGGGGCCGCGGGTTGTGCACCGCTGATTTAGATGGACTCACAATTAAACACCAACACGTTACACTGTAGATGTAAGTACGATGAACCAACCTTCTAGAGTGGCCCGTGTGGGTCATGTCGGGGGCCGCGGGTTGTGCACCGCTGATTTAGATGGACTCACAATTAAACACCAACACGTTACACTGTAGATGTAAGTACGATGAAGCAACCTTCTATAGTGGCCCGTGGGGGTCATGTCGGGGGCCGCGGGTTGTGCACCACTGATTTAGATGGACTTACAATTAAACACCAACACGTTACACTGTAGATGTAGGTACGATGAAGCAACCTTCTAGAGTGGCCCGTGGGGGTCATGTCGGGGGCCGCGGGTTGTGCACCGCTGATTTAGATTGACTCACAATTAAACACCAACACGTTACACTGTAGATGTAAGTACGATGAAGCAACCTTCTAGAGTGGCCCGTGGGGGTCATGTCGGGGGCCGCGGGTTGTGCACCACTGATTTAGATGGACTCACAATTAAACACCAACACGTTACACTGTAGATGTAAGTACGATGAAGCAACCTTCTAGAGTGGCCCGTGTGGGTCATGTCGGGGGCCGCAGGTTGTGCACCACTGATTTAGATGGACTTACAATTAAACACCAACACGTTACACTGTAGATGTAAGTACGATGAAGAAACCTTCTAGAGTGGCCCGTGGGGGTCATGTCGGTGGCCGCGGGTTGTGCACCGCTGATTTAGATGGACTCACAATTAAACACCAACACGTTACACTGTAGATGTAAGTACGATGAAGAAACCTTCTAGAGTGGCCCGTGGGGGTCATGTCGGGAGCCGCGGGTTGTGCACCGCTGATTTAGATGGACTCACAATTAAACACCAACACGTTACACTGTAGATGTAAGTACGATGAAGCAACCTTCTAGAGTGGCCCGTGGGGGTCATGTCGGGGGCCGCGGGTTGTGCACCGCTGATTTAGATGGACTCACAATTAAACACAAACACGTTACACTGTAGATGTAAGTACGATGAAGCAACCTCCTACAGTGGCCCGTGGGGGTCATGTCTAGGGCCGCAGTTTGTGCACCGCTGATTTAGATGGACTCACAATTAAACACCAACACGTTACACTGTAGATGTAAGTACAATGAAGCAACCTTCTATAGTGGCCCGTGGGCGTCATGTCGGGGGCCGCAGGTTGTGCACCGCTGATTTAGATGGACTTACAATTAAACACCAACACGTTACACTGTAGATGTAAGTACGATGAAGCAACCTTCTAGAGTGACCCGTGGGGGTCATGTCGGGGGCCGCGGGTTGTGCACCACTGATTTAGATGGACTTACAATTAAACACCAACACGTTACACTGTAGATGTACGTACGATGAAGCAACCTTCTATCGTGACCCGTGGGGGTCATGTCGGGGGCCGCGGGTTGTGCACCACTGATTTAGATGGACTTACAATTAAACACCAACACGTTACACTGTAGATGTAAGTACGATGAAGCAACCTTCTAGAGTGACCCGTGGGGGTCATGTCGGGGGTCGCGGGTTGTGCACCACTGATTTAGATGGACTTACAATTAAATACCAACACGTTACACTGTAGATGTAAGTACGATGAAGCAACCTTCTAGAGTGACCCGTGGGGGTCATGTTGGGGGCCGCAAGTTGTGCACCCCTGATTTAGATGGACTTACAATTAAACACCAACACGTTACACTGTAGATGTAAGTACGATGAAGCAACCTTCTAGAGTGACCCGTGGGGGTCATGTCAAGGGTCGCGGGTTGTGCACCCCTGATTTAGATGGACTTACAATTAAATACCAACACGTTACACTGTAGATGTAAGTACGATGAAGCAACCTTCTAGAGTGACCCGTGGGGGTCATGTCGGGGGTCGCGGGTTGTGCACCACTGATTTAGATGGACTTACAATTAAACACCAACACGTTACACTGTAGATGTAAGTACGATGAAGCAACCTTCTAGAGTGACCCGTGGGGGTCATGTTGGGGGCCGCGGGTTGTGCACCCCTGATTTAGATGGACTTACAATTAAACACCAACACGTTACACTGTAGATGTAAGTACGATGAAGCAACCTTCTAGAGTGACCCGTGGGGGTCATGTTGGGGGCCGCGGGTTGTGCACCCCTGATTTAGATGGACTTACAATTAAACACCAACACGTTACACTGTAGATGTAAGTACGATGAAGCAACCTTCTCGAGTGACCCGTGGGGGTCATGTCGGGGGTCGCGGGTTGTGCACCCCTGATTTAGATGGACTTACAATTAAATACCAACACGTTACACTGTAGATGTAAGTAAGATGAAGCAACCTTCTAGAGTGACCCGTGGGGGTCATGTTGGGGGCCGCGGGTTGTGCACCCCTGATTTAGATGGACTTACAATTAAATACCAACACGTTACACTGTAGATGTAAGTACGATGAAGCAACCTTCTAGAGTGACCCGTGGGGGTCATGTCGGGGGTCGCGGGTTGTGCACCACTGATTTAGATGGACTTACAATTAAATACCAACACGTTACACTGTAGATGTAAGTACGATGAAGCAACCTTCTAGAGTGGCCCGTGTGGGTCATGTCGGGGGCCGCGGGTTGTGCACCCCTGATGTAGATGGACTTACAATTAAACACCAACACGTTACTCTGTAGATGTAAGTACGATGAAGCAACCTTCTAGAGTGGCCCGTGGGGGTCATGTCGGGGGCCGCGGGTTGTGCACCGCTGATTTAGATGGACTCACAATTAAACACCAACACGTTACTGTATAGATGTGAGTACGATGAAGCAACCTTCTAGAGTGGATCGTGGGGTTCATGTCGAGGGCCGCGGGTTGTGCACCGCTGATTTAGATGGACTCACAATTAAACACCAACACGTTACTGTATAGATGTGAGTACGATGAAGCAACCTTCTAGAGTGGCCCGTGGGGGTCATGTCGGGGGCCGCGGGTTGTGCACCGCTGATTTAGATGGACTCACAATTAAACACCAACACGTTACTGTATAGATGTGAGTACGATGAAGCAACCTTCTAGAGTGGCCCGTGGGGGTCATGTCGGGGGCCGCGGGTTGTGCACCGCTGATTTAGATGGACTCACAATTAAACACCAACATGTTACACTGTAGATGTAAGTACGATGAAGCAACCTTCTAGAGTGGCCCGTGTGGGTCATGTCGGGGGCCGCGGGTTGTGCACCGCTGATGTAGATGGACTCACAATTAAACACCAACACGTTACTCTGTAGATGTAAGTACGATGAAGCAACCTTCTAGAGTGGCCCGTGGGGGTCATGTCGGGGGCCCCGGGTTGTGCACCGCTGATTTAGATGGACTCACAATTAAACACCAACATGTTACACTGTAGATGTAAGTACGATGAAGCAACCTTCTAGAGTGGCCCGTGTGGGTCATGTCGGGGGCCGCGGGTTGTGCACCGCTGATTTAGATGGACTCACAATTAAACACCAACACGTTACTCTGTAGATGTAAGTACGATGAAGCAACCTTCTAGAGTGGCCCGTGGGGGTCATGTCGGGGGCCCCGGGTTGTGCACCGCTGATTTAGATGGACTCACAATTAAACACCAACATGTTACACTGTAGATGTAAGTACGATGAAGCAACCTTCTAGAGTGGCCCGTGGGGGTCATGTCGGGGGCCGCGGGTTGTGCACCGCTGATTTAGATGGACTCACAATTAAACACCAACACG
Organism: Prosapia bicincta; assembly: GCA_036971475.1. Classification (NCBI taxonomy): domain Eukaryota; kingdom Metazoa; phylum Arthropoda; class Insecta; order Hemiptera; family Cercopidae; genus Prosapia; species Prosapia bicincta. The sequence goes on along the minus strand of JBAIZL010000008.1, from coordinate 33,069,845 downwards.
TTACTCTGTAGATGTAAGTACGATGAAGCAACCTTCTAGAGTGGCCCGTGGGGGTCATGTCGGGGGCCGCGGGTTGTGCACCGCTGATTTAGATGGACTCACAATTAAACACCAACACGTTACTCTGTAGATGTAAGTACGATGAAGCAACCTTCTAGAGTGGCCCGTGGGGGTCATGTCGGGGGCCGCGGGTTGTGCACCGCTGATTTAGATGGGCTCACAATTAAACACCAACACGTTACACTGTAGATGTAAGTACGATGAAGCAACCTTCTAGAGTGGCCCGTGGGGGTCATGTCGGGGGCCGCGGGTTGTGCACCGCTGATTTAGATGGACTCACAATTAAACACCAACACGTTACTCTGTAGATGTAAGTACGATGAAGCAACCTTCTAGAGTGGCCCGTGGGGGTCATGTCGGGGGCCGCGGGTTGTGCACCGCTGATTTAGATGGACTCACAATTAAACACCAACACGTTACTCTGTAGATGTAAGTACGATGAAGCAACCTTCTAGAGTGGCCCGTGGGGGTCATGTCGGGGGCCGCGGGTTGTGCACCGCTGATTTAGATGGACTCACAATTAAACACCAACACGTTACACTGTAGATGTAAGTACGATGAAGCAACCTTCTAGAGTGGCCCGTGGGGGTCATGTCGGGGGCCGCGGGTTGTGCACCGCTGATTTAGATGGACTCACAATTAAACACCAACACGTTACTCTGTAGATGTAAGTACGATGAAGCAACCTTCTAGAGTGGCCCGTGGGGGTCATGTCGGGGGCCGCGGGTTGTGCACCGCTGATTTAGATGGACTCACAATTAAACACCAACACGTTACACTGTAGATGTAAGTACGATGAAGCAACCTTCTAGAGTGGCCCGTGGGGGTCATGTCGGGGGCCGCGGGTTGTGCACCGCTGATTTAGATGGACTCACAATTAAACACCAACACGTTACTCTGTAGATGTAAGTACGATGAAGCAACCTTCTAGAGTGGCCCGTGGGGGTCATGTCGGGGGCCGCGGGTTGTGCACCGCTGATTTAGATGGACTCACAATTAAACACCAACACGTTACTCTGTAGATGTAAGTACGATGAAGCAACCTTCTAGAGTGGCCCGTGGGGGTCATGTCGGGGGCCGCGGGTTGTGCACCGCTGATTTAGATGGACTCACAATTAAACACCAACACGTTACACTGTAGATGTAAGTACGATGAAGCAACCTTCTAGAGTGGCCCGTGGGGGTCATGTCGGGGGCCGCGGGTTGTGCACCGCTGATTTAGATGGGCTCACAATTAAACACCAACACGTTACACTGTAGATGTAAGTACGATGAAGCAACCTTCTAGAGTGGCCCGTGGGGGTCATGTCGGGGGCCGCGGGTTGTGCACCGCTGATTTAGATGGACTCACAATTAAACACCAACACGTTACTCTGTAGATGTAAGTACGATGAAGCAACCTTCTAGAGTGGCCCGTGGGGGTCATGTCGGGGGCCGCGGGTTGTGCACCGCTGATTTAGATGGACTCACAATTAAACACCAACACGTTACACTGTAGATGTAAGTACGATGAAGCAACCTTCTAGAGTGGCCCGTGGGGGTCATGTCGGGGGCCGCGGGTTGTGCACCGCTGATTTAGATGGACTCACAATTAAACACCAACACGTTACTCTGTAGATGTAAGTACGATGAAGCAACCTTCTAGAGTGGCCCGTGGGGGTCATGTCGGGGGCCGCGGGTTGTGCACCGCTGATTTAGATGGACTCACAATTAAACACCAACACGTTACTCTGTAGATGTAAGTACGTTGAAGCAACCTTCTAGAGTGGCCCGTGGGGGTCATGTCGGGGGCCGCGGGTTGTGCACCGCTGATTTAGATGGACTCACAATTAAACACCAACACGTTACTGTATAGATGTGAGTACGATGAAGCAACCTTCTAGAGTGGATCGTGGGGTTCATGTCGGGGGCCGCGGGTTGTGCACCGCTGATTTAGATGGACTCACAATTAAACACCAACACGTTACTGTATAGATGTGAGTACGATGAAGCAACCTTCTAGAGTGGCCCGTGGGGGTCATGTCGGGGGCCGCGGGTTGTGCACCGCTGATTTAGATGGACTCACAATTAAACACCAACACGTTACTGTATAGATGTGAGTACGATGAAGCAACCTTCTAGAGTGGATCGTGGGGTTCATGTCGGGGGCCGCGGGTTGTGCACCGCTGATTTAGATGGACTCACAATTAAACACCAACACGTTACTGTATGGATGTGAGTACGATGAAGCAACCTTCTAGAGTGGCCCGTGTGGGTCATGTCGGGGGCCGCGGGTTGTGCACCGCTGATTTAGATGGACTCACAATTAAACACCAACACGTTACTCTGTAGATGTAAGTACGATGAAGCAACCTTCTAGAGTGGCCCGTGGGGGTCATGTCGGGGGCCGCGGGTTGTGCACCGCTGATTTAGATGGACTCACAATTAAACACCAACACGTTACTGTATAGATGTGAGTACGATGAAGCAACCTTCTAGAGTGGATCGTGGGGTTCATGTCGGGGGCCGCGGGTTGTGCACCGCTGATTTAGATGGACTCACAATTAAACACCAACACGTTACTGTATAGATGTGAGTACGATGAAGCAACCTTCTAGAGTGGCCCGTGGGGGTCATGTCGGGGGCCGCGGGTTGTGCACCGCTGATTTAGATGGACTCACAATTAAACACCAACACGTTACTGTATAGATGTGAGTACGATGAAGCAACCTTCTAGAGTGGATCGTGGGGTTCATGTCGGGGGCCGCGGGTTGTGCACCGCTGATTTAGATGGACTCACAATTAAACACCAACACGTTACTGTATAGATGTGAGTACGATGAAGCAACCTTCTAGAGTGGATCGTGGGGTTCATGTCGGGGGCCGCGGGTTGTGCACCGCTGATTTAGATGGACTCACAATTAAACACCAACACGTTACTGTATAGATGTGAGTACGATGAAGCAACCTTCTAGAGTGGATCGTGGGGTTCATGTCGGGGGCCGCGGGTTTTGCACCGCTGATTTAGATGGACTCACAATTAAACACCAACACGTTACTGTATAGATGTGAGTACGATGAAGCAACCTTCTAGAGTGGCCCGTGGGGGTCATGTCGGGGGCCGCGGGTTGTGCACCGCTGATTTAGATGGACTCACAATTAAACACCAACACGTTACTGTATAGATGTGAGTACGATGAAGCAACCTTCTAGAGTGGATCGTGGGGTTCATGTCGGGGGCCGCGGGTTGTGCACCGCTGATTTAGATGGACTCACAATTAAACACCAACACGTTACTGTATAGATGTGAGTACGATGAAGCAACCTTCTAGAGTGGATCGTGGGGTTCATGTCGGGGGCCGCGGGTTGTGCACCGCTGATTTAGATGGACTCACAATTAAACACCAACACGTTACTGTATAGATGTGAGTACGATGAAGCAACCTTCTAGAGTGGCCCGTGGGGGTCATGTCGGGGGCCGCGGGTTGTGCACCGCTGATTTAGATGGACTCACAATTAAACACCAACACGTTACTGTATAGATGTGAGTACGATGAAGCAACCTTCTAGAGTGGATCGTGGGGTTCATGTCGGGGGCCGCGGGTTGTGCACCGCTGATTTAGATGGACTCACAATTAAACACCAACACGTTACTGTATAGATGTGAGTACGATGAAGCAACCTTCTAGAGTGGCCCGTGGGGGTCATGTCGGGGGCCGCGGGTTGTGCACCGCTGATTTAGATGGACTCACAATTAAACACCAACACGTTACTGTATAGATGTGAGTACGATGAAGCAACCTTCTAGAGTGGCCCGTGGGGGTCATGTCGGGGGCCGCGGGTTGTGCACCGCTGATTTAGATGGACTCACAATTAAACACCAACATGTTACACTGTAGATGTAAGTACGATGAAGCAACCTTCTAGAGTGGCCCGTGTGGGTCATGTCGGGGGCCGCGGGTTGTGCACCGCTGATTTTGATGGACTCACAATTAAACACCAACACGTTACTGTATAGATGTGAGTACGATGAAGCAACCTTCTAGAGTGGCCCGTGGGGGTCATGTCGGGGGCCGCGGGTTGTGCACCGCTGATTTAGATGGACTCACAATTAAACACCAACACGTTACTGTATAGATGTGAGTACGATGAAGCAACCTTCTAGAGTGGCCCGTGGGGGTCATGTCGGGGGCCGCGGGTTGTGCACCGCTGATTTAGATGGACTCACAATTAAACACCAACACGTTACACTGTAGATGTAAGTACGATGAAGCAACCTTCTAGAGTGGCCCGTGGGGGTCATGTCGGGGGCCGCGGGTTGTGCACCCCTGATTTAGATGGACTTACAATTAAACACCAACACGTTACTGTATAGATGTAAGTACGATGAAGCAACCTTCTATAGTGGCCCGTGGGGGTCATGTCGGGGGCCGCGGGTTGTGCACCACTGATTTAGATGGACTTACAATTAAACACCAACACGTTACACTGTAGATGTGAGTACGATGAAGCAACCTTCTTGAGTGGCCCGTGGGGGTCATGTCGGTGGCCGCGGGTTGTGCACCACTGATTTAGATGGACTCACAATTAAACACCAACACGTTACACTGTAGATCTGAGTACGATGAAGCAACCTTCTATAGTGGCCCGTGGGGGTCATGTCGGGGGCCGCGGGTTGTGCACCACTGATTTAGATGGACTCACAATTAAACACCAACACGTTACACTGTAGATGTGAGTACGATGAAGCAACCTTCTAGAGTGACCCGTGGGGGTCATGTCGGGGGCCGCGGATTGTGCACCACTGATTTAGATGGACTTACAATTAAACACCAACACGTTACACTGTAGATGTAAGTACGATGAAGCAACCTTCTATAGTGGCCCGTGGGGGTCATGTCGGGGGCCGCGGGTTATGCACCACTGATTTAGATGGACTTACAATTAAACACCAACACGTTACACTGTAGATGTGAGTACGATGAAGCAACCTTCTAGAGTGGCCCGTGGGGGTCATGTCGGGGGCCGCGGGTTGTGCACCACTGATTTAGATGGACTTACAATTAAACACCAACACGTTACACTGTAGATGTGAGTACGATGAAGCAACCTTCTAGAGTGGCCCGTGGGGGTCATGTCGGGGGCCGCGGGTTGTGCACCGTTGATTTAGATGGACTCACAATTAAACACCAACACGTTACACTGTAGATGTAAGTACGATGAAGCAACCTTCTAGAGTGGCCCGTGTGGGTCATGTCGGGGGTCGCGGGTTGTGCACCGCTGATTTAGATGGACTTACAATTAAACACCAACACGTTACACTGTAGATGTAAGTACGATGAAGCAACCTTCTAGAGTGGCCCGTGGGGGTCATGTCGGGGGCCGCGGGTTGTGCACCGCTGATTTAGATGGACTCACAATTAAACACCAACACGTTACTCTGTAGATGTAAGTACGATGAAGCAACCTTCTAGAGTGGCCCGTGGGGGTCATGTCGGGGGCCGCGGGTTGTGCACCGCTGATTTAGATGGACTCACAATTAAACACCAACACGTTACACTGTAGATGTAAGTACGATGAAGCAACCTTCTAGAGTGGCCCGTGGGGGTCATGTCGGGGGCCGCGGGTTGTGCACCGCTGATTTAGATGGGCTCACAATTAAACACCAACACGTTACACTGTAGATGTAAGTACGATGAAGCAACCTTCTAGAGTGGCCCGTGGGGGTCATGTCGGGGGCCGCGGGTTGTGCACCGCTGATTTAGATGGACTCACAATTAAACACCAACACGTTACTCTGTAGATGTAAGTACGATGAAGCAACCTTCTAGAGTGGCCCGTGGGGGTCATGTCGGGGGCCGCGGGTTGTGCACCGCTGATTTAGATGGACTCACAATTAAACACCAACACGTTACACTGTAGATGTAAGTACGATGAAGCAACCTTCTAGAGTGGCCCGTGGGGGTCATGTCGGGGGCCGCGGGTTGTGCACCGCTGATTTAGATGGACTCACAATTAAACACCAACACGTTACTCTGTAGATGTAAGTACGTTGAAGCAACCTTCTAGAGTGGCCCGTGGGGGTCATGTCGGGGGCCGCGGGTTGTGCACCGCTGATTTAGATGGACTCACAATTAAACACCAACACGTTACTGTATAGATGTGAGTACGATGAAGCAACCTTCTAGAGTGGATCGTGGGGTTCATGTCGGGGGCCGCGGGTTGTGCACCGCTGATTTAGATGGACTCACAATTAAACACCAACACGTTACTGTATAGATGTGAGTACGATGAAGCAACCTTCTAGAGTGGCCCGTGGGGGTCATGTCGGGGGCCGCGGGTTGTGCACCGCTGATTTAGATGGACTCACAATTAAACACCAACACGTTACTGTATAGATGTGAGTACGATGAAGCAACCTTCTAGAGTGGATCGTGGGGTTCATGTCGGGGGCCGCGGGTTGTGCACCGCTGATTTAGATGGACTCACAATTAAACACCAACACGTTACTGTATGGATGTGAGTACGATGAAGCAACCTTCTAGAGTGGCCCGTGTGGGTCATGTCGGGGGCCGCGGGTTGTGCACCGCTGATTTAGATGGACTCACAATTAAACACCAACACGTTACTCTGTAGATGTAAGTACGATGAAGCAACCTTCTAGAGTGGCCCGTGGGGGTCATGTCGGGGGCCGCGGGTTGTGCACCGCTGATTTAGATGGACTCACAATTAAACACCAACACGTTACTGTATAGATGTGAGTACGATGAAGCAACCTTCTAGAGTGGATCGTGGGGTTCATGTCGGGGGCCGCGGGTTGTGCACCGCTGATTTAGATGGACTCACAATTAAACACCAACACGTTACTGTATAGATGTGAGTACGATGAAGCAACCTTCTAGAGTGGCCCGTGGGGGTCATGTCGGGGGCCGCGGGTTGTGCACCGCTGATTTAGATGGACTCACAATTAAACACCAACACGTTACTGTATAGATGTGAGTACGATGAAGCAACCTTCTAGAGTGGATCGTGGGGTTCATGTCGGGGGCCGCGGGTTGTGCACCGCTGATTTAGATGGACTCACAATTAAACACCAACACGTTACTGTATAGATGTGAGTACGATGAAGCAACCTTCTAGAGTGGATCGTGGGGTTCATGTCGGGGGCCGCGGGTTGTGCACCGCTGATTTAGATGGACTCACAATTAAACACCAACACGTTACTGTATAGATGTGAGTACGATGAAGCAACCTTCTAGAGTGGATCGTGGGGTTCATGTCGGGGGCCGCGGGTTTTGCACCGCTGATTTAGATGGACTCACAATTAAACACCAACACGTTACTGTATAGATGTGAGTACGATGAAGCAACCTTCTAGAGTGGCCCGTGGGGGTCATGTCGGGGGCCGCGGGTTGTGCACCGCTGATTTAGATGGACTCACAATTAAACACCAACACGTTACTGTATAGATGTGAGTACGATGAAGCAACCTTCTAGAGTGGATCGTGGGGTTCATGTCGGGGGCCGCGGGTTGTGCACCGCTGATTTAGATGGACTCACAATTAAACACCAACACGTTACTGTATAGATGTGAGTACGATGAAGCAACCTTCTAGAGTGGATCGTGGGGTTCATGTCGGGGGCCGCGGGTTGTGCACCGCTGATTTAGATGGACTCACAATTAAACACCAACACGTTACTGTATAGATGTGAGTACGATGAAGCAACCTTCTAGAGTGGCCCGTGGGGGTCATGTCGGGGGCCGCGGGTTGTGCACCGCTGATTTAGATGGACTCACAATTAAACACCAACACGTTACTGTATAGATGTGAGTACGATGAAGCAACCTTCTAGAGTGGATCGTGGGGTTCATGTCGGGGGCCGCGGGTTGTGCACCGCTGATTTAGATGGACTCACAATTAAACACCAACACGTTACTGTATAGATGTGAGTACGATGAAGCAACCTTCTAGAGTGGCCCGTGGGGGTCATGTCGGGGGCCGCGGGTTGTGCACCGCTGATTTAGATGGACTCACAATTAAACACCAACACGTTACTGTATAGATGTGAGTACGATGAAGCAACCTTCTAGAGTGGCCCGTGGGGGTCATGTCGGGGGCCGCGGGTTGTGCACCGCTGATTTAGATGGACTCACAATTAAACACCAACATGTTACACTGTAGATGTAAGTACGATGAAGCAACCTTCTAGAGTGGCCCGTGTGGGTCATGTCGGGGGCCGCGGGTTGTGCACCGCTGATTTTGATGGACTCACAATTAAACACCAACACGTTACTGTATAGATGTGAGTACGATGAAGCAACCTTCTAGAGTGGCCCGTGGGGGTCATGTCGGGGGCCGCGGGTTGTGCACCGCTGATTTAGATGGACTCACAATTAAACACCAACACGTTACTGTATAGATGTGAGTACGATGAAGCAACCTTCTAGAGTGGCCCGTGGGGGTCATGTCGGGGGCCGCGGGTTGTGCACCGCTGATTTAGATGGACTCACAATTAAACACCAACACGTTACACTGTAGATGTAAGTACGATGAAGCAACCTTCTAGAGTGGCCCGTGGGGGTCATGTCGGGGGCCGCGGGTTGTGCACCCCTGATTTAGATGGACTTACAATTAAACACCAACACGTTACTGTATAGATGTAAGTACGATGAAGCAACCTTCTATAGTGGCCCGTGGGGGTCATGTCGGGGGCCGCGGGTTGTGCACCACTGATTTAGATGGACTTACAATTAAACACCAACACGTTACACTGTAGATGTGAGTACGATGAAGCAACCTTCTTGAGTGGCCCGTGGGGGTCATGTCGGTGGCCGCGGGTTGTGCACCACTGATTTAGATGGACTCACAATTAAACACCAACACGTTACACTGTAGATCTGAGTACGATGAAGCAACCTTCTATAGTGGCCCGTGGGGGTCATGTCGGGGGCCGCGGGTTGTGCACCACTGATTTAGATGGACTCACAATTAAACACCAACACGTTACACTGTAGATGTGAGTACGATGAAGCAACCTTCTAGAGTGACCCGTGGGGGTCATGTCGGGGGCCGCGGATTGTGCACCACTGATTTAGATGGACTTACAATTAAACACCAACACGTTACACTGTAGATGTAAGTACGATGAAGCAACCTTCTATAGTGGCCCGTGGGGGTCATGTCGGGGGCCGCGGGTTATGCACCACTGATTTAGATGGACTTACAATTAAACACCAACACGTTACACTGTAGATGTGAGTACGATGAAGCAACCTTCTAGAGTGGCCCGTGGGGGTCATGTCGGGGGCCGCGGGTTGTGCACCACTGATTTAGATGGACTTACAATTAAACACCAACACGTTACACTGTAGATGTGAGTACGATGAAGCAACCTTCTAGAGTGGCCCGTGGGGGTCATGTCGGGGGCCGCGGGTTGTGCACCGTTGATTTAGATGGACTCACAATTAAACACCAACACGTTACACTGTAGATGTAAGTACGATGAAGCAACCTTCTAGAGTGGCCCGTGTGGGTCATGTCGGGGGTCGCGGGTTGTGCACCGCTGATTTAGATGGACTTACAATTAAACACCAACACGTTACACTGTAGATGTAAGTACGATGAAGCAACCTTCTAGAGTGGCCCGTGGGGGTCATGTCGGGGGCCGCGGGTTGTGCACCGCTGATTTAGATGGACTCACAATTAAACACCAACACGTTACTCTGTAGATGTAAGTACGATGAAGCAACCTTCTAGAGTGGCCCGTGGGGGTCATGTCGGGGGCCGCGGGTTGTGCACCGCTGATTTAGATGGACTCACAATTAAACACCAACACGTTACACTGTAGATGTAAGTACGATGAAGCAACCTTCTAGAGTGGCCCGTGGGGGTCATGTCGGGGGCCGCGGGTTGTGCACCGCTGATTTAGATGGGCTCACAATTAAACACCAACACGTTACACTGTAGATGTAAGTACGATGAAGCAACCTTCTAGAGTGGCCCGTGGGGGTCATGTCGGGGGCCGCGGGTTGTGCACCGCTGATTTAGATGGACTCACAATTAAACACCAACACGTTACTCTGTAGATGTAAGTACGATGAAGCAACCTTCTAGAGTGGCCCGTGGGGGTCATGTCGGGGGCCGCGGGTTGTGCACCGCTGATTTAGATGGACTCACAATTAAACACCAACACGTTACACTGTAGATGTAAGTACGATGAAGCAACCTTCTAGAGTGGCCCGTGGGGGTCATGTCGGGGGCCGCGGGTTGTGCACCGCTGATTTAGATGGACTCACAATTAAACACCAACACGTTACTCTGTAGATGTAAGTACGATGAAGCAACCTTCTAGAGTGGCCCGTGGGGGTCATGTCGGGGGCCGCGGGTTGTGCACCGCTGATTTAGATGGACTCACAATTAAACACCAACACGTTACTCTGTAGATGTAAGTACGTTGAAGCAACCTTCTAGAGTGGCCCGTGGGGGTCATGTCGGGGGCCGCGGGTTGTGCACCGCTGATTTAGATGGACTCACAATTAAACACCAACACGTTACTGTATAGATGTGAGTACGATGAAGCAACCTTCTAGAGTGGATCGTGGGGTTCATGTCGGGGGCCGCGGGTTGTGCACCGCTGATTTAGATGGACTCACAATTAAACACCAACACGTTACTGTATAGATGTGAGTACGATGAAGCAACCTTCTAGAGTGGCCCGTGGGGGTCATGTCGGGGGCCGCGGGTTGTGCACCGCTGATTTAGATGGACTCACAATTAAACACCAACACGTTACTGTATAGATGTGAGTACGATGAAGCAACCTTCTAGAGTGGATCGTGGGGTTCATGTCGGGGGCCGCGGGTTGTGCACCGCTGATTTAGATGGACTCACAATTAAACACCAACACGTTACTGTATGGATGTGAGTACGATGAAGCAACCTTCTAGAGTGGCCCGTGTGGGTCATGTCGGGGGCCGCGGGTTGTGCACCGCTGATTTAGATGGACTCACAATTAAACACCAACACGTTACTCTGTAGATGTAAGTACGATGAAGCAACCTTCTAGAGTGGCCCGTGGGGGTCATGTCGGGGGCCGCGGGTTGTGCACCGCTGATTTAGATGGACTCACAATTAAACACCAACACGTTACTGTATAGATGTGAGTACGATGAAGCAACCTTCTAGAGTGGATCGTGGGGTTCATGTCGGGGGCCGCGGGTTGTGCACCGCTGATTTAGATGGACTCACAATTAAACACCAACACGTTACTGTATAGATGTGAGTACGATGAAGCAACCTTCTAGAGTGGCCCGTGGGGGTCATGTCGGGGGCCGCGGGTTGTGCACCGCTGATTTAGATGGACTCACAATTAAACACCAACACGTTACTGTATAGATGTGAGTACGATGAAGCAACCTTCTAGAGTGGATCGTGGGGTTCATGTCGGGGGCCGCGGGTTGTGCACCGCTGATTTAGATGGACTCACAATTAAACACCAACACGTTACTGTATAGATGTGAGTACGATGAAGCAACCTTCTAGAGTGGATCGTGGGGTTCATGTCGGGGGCCGCGGGTTGTGCACCGCTGATTTAGATGGACTCACAATTAAACACCAACACGTTACTGTATAGATGTGAGTACGATGAAGCAACCTTCTAGAGTGGATCGTGGGGTTCATGTCGGGGGCCGCGGGTTTTGCACCGCTGATTTAGATGGACTCACAATTAAACACCAACACGTTACTGTATAGATGTGAGTACGATGAAGCAACCTTCTAGAGTGGCCCGTGGGGGTCATGTCGGGGGCCGCGGGTTGTGCACCGCTGATTTAGATGGACTCACAATTAAACACCAACACGTTACTGTATAGATGTGAGTACGATGAAGCAACCTTCTAGAGTGGATCGTGGGGTTCATGTCGGGGGCCGCGGGTTGTGCACCGCTGATTTAGATGGACTCACAATTAAACACCAACACGTTACTGTATAGATGTGAGTACGATGAAGCAACCTTCTAGAGTGGATCGTGGGGTTCATGTCGGGGGCCGCGGGTTGTGCACCGCTGATTTAGATGGACTCACAATTAAACACCAACACGTTACTGTATAGATGTGAGTACGATGAAGCAACCTTCTAGAGTGGCCCGTGGGGGTCATGTCGGGGGCCGCGGGTTGTGCACCGCTGATTTAGATGGACTCACAATTAAACACCAACACGTTACTGTATAGATGTGAGTACGATGAAGCAACCTTCTAGAGTGGATCGTGGGGTTCATGTCGGGGGCCGCGGGTTGTGCACCGCTGATTTAGATGGACTCACAATTAAACACCAACACGTTACTGTATAGATGTGAGTACGATGAAGCAACCTTCTAGAGTGGCCCGTGGGGGTCATGTCGGGGGCCGCGGGTTGTGCACCGCTGATTTAGATGGACTCACAATTAAACACCAACATGTTACACTGTAGATGTAAGTACGATGAAGCAACCTTCTAGAGTGGCCCGTGTGGGTCATGTCGGGGGCCGCGGGTTGTGCACCGCTGATTTTGATGGACTCACAATTAAACACCAACACGTTACTGTATAGATGTGAGTACGATGAAGCAACCTTCTAGAGTGGCCCGTGGGGGTCATGTCGGGGGCCGCGGGTTGTGCACCGCTGATTTAGATGGACTCACAATTAAACACCAACACGTTACTGTATAGATGTGAGTACGATGAAGCAACCTTCTAGAGTGGCCCGTGGGGGTCATGTCGGGGGCCGCGGGTTGTGCACCGCTGATTTAGATGGACTCACAATTAAACACCAACACGTTACACTGTAGATGTAAGTACGATGAAGCAACCTTCTAGAGTGGCCCGTGGGGGTCATGTCGGGGGCCGCGGGTTGTGCACCCCTGATTTAGATGGACTTACAATTAAACACCAACACGTTACTGTATAGATGTAAGTACGATGAAGCAACCTTCTATAGTGGCCCGTGGGGGTCATGTCGGGGGCCGCGGGTTGTGCACCACTGATTTAGATGGACTTACAATTAAACACCAACACGTTACACTGTAGATGTGAGTACGATGAAGCAACCTTCTTGAGTGGCCCGTGGGGGTCATGTCGGTGGCCGCGGGTTGTGCACCACTGATTTAGATGGACTCACAATTAAACACCAACACGTTACACTGTAGATCTGAGTACGATGAAGCAACCTTCTATAGTGGCCCGTGGGGGTCATGTCGGGGGCCGCGGGTTGTGCACCACTGATTTAGATGGACTCACAATTAAACACCAACACGTTACACTGTAGATGTGAGTACGATGAAGCAACCTTCTAGAGTGACCCGTGGGGGTCATGTCGGGGGCCGCGGATTGTGCACCACTGATTTAGATGGACTTACAATTAAACACCAACACGTTACACTGTAGATGTAAGTACGATGAAGCAACCTTCTATAGTGGCCCGTGGGGGTCATGTCGGGGGCCGCGGGTTATGCACCACTGATTTAGATGGACTTACAATTAAACACCAACACGTTACACTGTAGATGTGAGTACGATGAAGCAACCTTCTAGAGTGGCCCGTGGGGGTCATGTCGGGGGCCGCGGGTTGTGCACCACTGATTTAGATGGACTTACAATTAAACACCAACACGTTACACTGTAGATGTGAGTACGATGAAGCAACCTTCTAGAGTGGCCCGTGGGGGTCATGTCGGGGGCCGCGGGTTGTGCACCGTTGATTTAGATGGACTCACAATTAAACACCAACACGTTACACTGTAGATGTAAGTACGATGAAGCAACCTTCTAGAGTGGCCCGTGTGGGTCATGTCGGGGGTCGCGGGTTGTGCACCGCTGATTTAGATGGACTTACAATTAAACACCAACACGTTACACTGTAGATGTAAGTACGATGAAGCAACCTTCTAGAGTGGCCCGTGGGGGTCATGTCGGGGGCCGCGGGTTGTGCACCGCTGATTTAGATGGACTTACAATTAAACACCAACACGTTACACTGTAGATGTAAGTACGATGAAGCAACCTTCTAGAGTGGCCCGTGGGGGTCATGTCTGGGGCCGCGGGTTGTGAACCACTGATTTAGATGGACTTACAATTAAACACCAACACGTTACACTGTAGATGTAAGTACGATGAAGCAACCTTCTAGAGTGGCCCGTGGGGGTCATGTCGGGGGCCGCGGGTTGTGCACCGCTGATTTAGATGGACTCACAATTAAACACCAACACGTTACACTGTAGATGTAAGTACGATGAAGCAACCTTCTAGAGTGGCCCGTGGGGGTCATGTCGGGGGCCGCGGGTTGTGCACCACTGATTTAGATGGACTCACAAATAAACACCAACACGTTACACTGTAGATGTAAGTACGATGAAGCAACCTTCTAGAGTGGCCCGTGGGGGTCATGTTGGGGGCCGCGGGTTGTGCACCACTGATTTAGATGGACTTACAATTAAACACCAACACGTTACACTGTCGATGTAAGTACGATGGAGCAACCTTCTAGAGTGGCCCGTGGGGGTCATGTCGGGGGCCGCGGGTTGTGCACCACTGATTTAGATGGACTTACAATTAAACACCAACACGTTACACTGTAGATGTAAGTACGATGAAGCAACCTTCTAGAGTGGCCCGTGGGGGTCATGTTGGGGGCCGCGGGTTGTGCACCACTGATTTAGATGGACTTACAATTAAACACCAACACGTTACACTGTAGATGTGAGTACGATGAAGCAACCTTCTAGAGTGGCCCGTGGGGGTCATGTTGGGGGCCGCGGGTTGTGCACCACTGATTTAGATGGACTTACAATTAAACACCAACACGTTACACTGTAGATGTAAGTACGATGAAGCAACCTTCTAGAGTGGCCCGTGGGGGTCATGTTGGGGGCCGCGGGTTGTGCACCACTGATTTAGATGGACTTACAATTAAACACCAACACGTTACACTGTAGATGTAAGTACGATGAAGCAACCTTCTAGAGTGGCCCGTGGGGGTCATGGCGGGGGCCGCGGGTTGTGCACCGCTGATTTAGATGGACTCACAATTAAACACCAACACGTTACTGTATAGATGTAAGTACGATAAAGCAACCTTCTAGAGTGGCCCGTGGGGGTCATGTTGGGGGCCGCGGGTTGTGCACCGCTGATTTAGATGGACTTACAATTAAACACCAACACGTTACACTGTAGATGTAAGTACGATGAAGCAACCTTCTAAAGTGGCCCGTGGGGGTCATGGCGGGGGCCGCGGGTTGTGCACCGCTGATTTAGATGGACTTACAATTAAACACCAACACGTTACACTGTAGATGTAAGTACGATGAAGCAACCTTCTATAGTGGCCCGTGGGGGTCATGTTGGGGGCCGCGGGTTGTGCACCACTGATTTAGATGGACTCACAATTAAACACCAACACGTTACACTGTAGATGTAAGTACGATGAAGCAACCTTCTATAGTGGCCCGTGGGGGTCATGTTGGGGGCCGCGGGTTGTGCACCACTGATTTAGATGGACTCACAATTAAACACCAACACTTTACACTGTAGATGTACGATGAAGCAACCTTCTATAGTGGCCCGTGGGGGTCATGTTGGGGGCCGCGGGTTGTGCACCGCTGATTTAGATGGACTTACAATTAAACACCAACACGTTACTCTGTAGATGTAAGTACGATGAAGCAACCTTCTATAGTGGCCCGTGGGGGTCATGTCGGGGGCCGCGGGTTGTGCACCCCTGATGTAGATGGACTTACAATTAAACACCAACACGTTACACTGTAGATGTAAGTACGATGAAGCAACCTTCTAGAGTGGCTCGTGGGGGTCATGTTGGGGGCCGCGGGTTGTGCACCACTGATTTAGATGGACTTACAATTAAACACCAACACGTTACTCTGTAGATGTAAGTACGATGAAGCAACCTTCTATAGTGGCCCGTGGGGGTCATGTCGGGGGCCGCGGGTTGTGCACCCCTGATGTAGATGGACTTACAATTAAACACCAACACGTTACTCTGTAGATGTAAGTACGATGAAGCAACCTTCTATAGTGGCCCGTGGGGGTCGTGTCGGGGGCCGCGGGTTGTGCACCCCTGATGTAGATGGACTTACAATTAAACACCAACACGTTACTCTGTAGATGTAAGTGCGATGAAGCAACCTTCTATAGTGGCCCGTGGGGGTCATGTCGGGGGCCGCGGGTTGTGCACCACTGATTTAGATGGACTTACAATTAAACACCAACACGTTACACTGTAGATGTAAGTACGATGAAGCAACCTTCTAGAGTGGCCCGTGGGGGTCATGTCGGGGGCCGCGGGTTGTGCACCCCTGATGTAGATGGACTTACAATTAAACACCAACACGTTACTCTGTAGATGTAAGTACGATGAAGCAACCTTCTATAGTGGCCCGTGGGTGTCATGTCGGGGGCCGCGGGTTGTGCACCGCTGATTTAGATGGACTTACAATTAAACACCAACACGTTACACTGTAGATGTAAGTACGATGAAGCAACCTTCTATAGTGGCCCGTGGGGGTCATGTTGGGGGCCGCGGGTTGTGCACCCCTGATGTAGATGGACTTACAATTAAACACCAACACGTTACACTGTAGATGTAAGTACGATGAAGCAACCTTCTATAGTGGCCCGTGGGGGTCATGTTGGGGGCCGCGGGTTGTGCACCACTGATTTAGATGGACTCACAATTAAACACTTACACGTTACACTGTAGATGTAAGTACGATGAAGCAACCTTCTATAGTGGCCCGTGGGTGTCATGTCGGGGGCCGCGGGTTGTGCACCACTGATTTAGATGGACTCACAATTAAACACCAACACGTTACACTGTAGATGTAAGTACGATGAAGCAACCTTCTATAGTGGCCCGTGGGGGTCATGTTGGGGGCCGCGGGTTGTGCACCACTGATTTAGATGGACTCACAATTAAACACCAACACGTTACACTGTAGATGTAAGTACGATGAAACAACCTTCTATAGTGGCCCGTGGGTGTCATGTCGGCGGCCGCGGGTTGTGCACCCCTGATGTAGATGGACTTACAATTAAACACCAACACGTTACACTGTAGATGTAAGTACGATGAAGCAACCTTCTATAGTGGCCCGTGGGGGTCATGTCGGGGGCCGCGGGTTGTGCACCCCTGATGTAGATGGACTTACAATTAAACACCAACACGTTACACTGTAGATGTAAGTACGATGAAGCAACCTTCTATAGTGGCCCGTGGGGGTCATGTCGGGGGCCGCGGGTTGTGCACCGCTGATTTAGATGGACTTACAATTAAACACCAACACGTTACACTGTAGATGTAAGTACGATGAAGCAACCTTCTATAGTGGCCCGTGGGGGTCATGTCGGGGGCCGCGGGTTGTGCACCCCTGATGTAGATGGACTTACAATTAAACACCAACACGTTACACTGTAGATGTAAGTACGATGAAGCAACCTTCTATAGTGGCCCGTGGGGGTCATGTCGGGGGCCGCGGGTTGTGCACCCCTGATGTAGATGGACTTACAATTAAACACCAACACGTTACACTGTAGATGTAAGTACGATGAAGCAACCTTCTAGAGTGGCCCGTGGGGGTCATGGCGGGGGCCGCGGGTTGTGCACCGCTGATTTAGATGGGCTCACAATTAAACACCAACATGTTACACTGTAGATGTACGATGAAGCAACCTTCTAGAGTGGCCCGTGGGGGTCATGTCGGGGGCCGCGGGTTGTGCACCCCTGATGTAGATGGACTTACAATTAAACACCAACACGTTACACTGTAGATGTAAGTACGATGAAGCAACCTTCTAGAGTGGCCCGTGGGGGTCATGTCGGGGGCCGCGGGTTGTGCACCCCTGATGTAGATGGACTTACAATTAAACACCAACACGTTACACTGTAGATGTAAGTACGATGAAGCAACCTTCTAGAGTGGCCCGTGGGGGTCATGTCGGGGGCCGCGGGTTGTGCACCCCTGATGTAGATGGACTTACAATTAAACACCAACACGTTACACTGTAGATGTAAGTACGATGAAGCAACCTTCTAGAGTGGCCCGTGGGGGTCATGTCGGGGGCCGCGGGTTGTGCACCCCTGATGTAGATGGACTTACAATTAAACACCAACACGTTACACTGTAGATGTAAGTACGATGAAGCAACCTTCTAGAGTGGCCCGTGGGGGTCATGTCGGGGGCCGCGGATTGTGCACCACTGATTTAGATGGACTCACAATTAAACACCAACACGTTACACTGTAGATGTAAGTACGATGAAACAACCTTCTATAGTGGCCCGTGGGTGTCATGTCGGCGGCCGCGGGTTGTGCACCCCTGATGTAGATGGACTTACAATTAAACACCAACACGTTACACTGTAGATGTAAGTACGATGAAGCAACCTTCTATAGTGGCCCGTGGGGGTCATGTCGGGGGCCGCGGGTTGTGCACCCCTGATGTAGATGGACTTACAATTAAACACCAACACGTTACACTGTAGATGTAAGTACGATGAAGCAACCTTCTAGAGTGGCCCGTGGGGGTCATGGCGGGGGCCGCGGGTTGTGCACCGCTGATTTAGATGGGCTCACAATTAAACACCAACATGTTACACTGTAGATGTACGATGAAGCAACCTTCTAGAGTGGCCCGTGGGGGTCATGTCGGGGGCCGCGGGTTGTGCACCCCTGATGTAGATGGACTTACAATTAAACACCAACACGTTACACTGTAGATGTAAGTACGATGAAGCAACCTTCTAGAGTGGCCCGTGGGGGTCATGTCGGGGGCCGCGGGTTGTGCACCCCTGATGTAGATGGACTTACAATTAAACACCAACACGTTACACTGTAGATGTAAGTACGATGAAGCAACCTTCTAGAGTGGCCCGTGGGGGTCATGTCGGGGGCCGCGGGTTGTGCACCCCTGATGTAGATGGACTTACAATTAAACACCAACACGTTACACTGTAGATGTAAGTACGATGAAGCAACCTTCTAGAGTGGCCCGTGGGGGTCATGTCGGGGGCCGCGGGTTGTGCACCCCTGATGTAGATGGACTTACAATTAAACACCAACACGTTACACTGTAGATGTAAGTACGATGAAGCAACCTTCTAGAGTGGCCCGTGGGGGTCATGTCGGGGGCCGCGGATTGTGCACCCCTGATGTAGATGGACTTACAATTAAACACCAACACGTTACACTGTAGATGTAAGTACGATGAAGCAACCTTCTAGAGTGGCCCGTGGGGGTCATGTTGGGGGCCGCGGGTTGTGCACCACTGATTTAGATGGACTTACAATTAAACACCAACACGTTACACTGTAGATGTAAGTACGATGAAGCAACCTTCTAGAGTGGCCCGTGGGGGTCATGGCGGGGGCCGCGGGTTGTGCACCGCTGATTTAGATGGACTCACAATTAAACACCAACACGTTACTGTATAGATGTAAGTACGATAAAGCAACCTTCTAGAGTGGCCCGTGGGGGTCATGTTGGGGGCCGCGGGTTGTGCACCGCTGATTTAGATGGACTTACAATTAAACACCAACACGTTACACTGTAGATGTAAGTACGATGAAGCAACCTTCTAAAGTGGCCCGTGGGGGTCATGGCGGGGGCCGCGGGTTGTGCACCGCTGATTTAGATGGACTTACAATTAAACACCAACACGTTACACTGTAGATGTAAGTACGATGAAGCAACCTTCTATAGTGGCCCGTGGGGGTCATCTTGGGGGCCGCGGGTTGTGCACCACTGATTTAGATGGACTCACAATTAAACACCAACACGTTACACTGTAGATGTAAGTACGATGAAGCAACCTTCTATAGTGGCCCGTGGGGGTCATGTTGGGGGCCGCGGGTTGTGCACCACTGATTTAGATGGACTCACAATTAAACACCAACACTTTACACTGTAGATGTACGATGAAGCAACCTTCTATAGTGGCCCGTGGGGGTCATGTTGGGGGCCGCGGGTTGTGCACCACTGATTTAGATGGACTCACAATTAAACACCAACACGTTACACTGTAGATGTAAGTACGATGAAGCAACCTTCTATAGTGGCCCGTGGGGGTCATGTTGGGGGCCGCGGGTTGTGCACCACTGATTTAGATGGACTCACAATTAAACACCAACACTTTACACTGTAGATGTACGATGAAGCAACCTTCTATAGTGGCCCGTGGGGGTCATGTTGGGGGCCGCGGGTTGTGCACCGCTGATTTAGATGGACTTACAATTAAACACCAACACGTTACTGTATAGATGTGAGTACGATGAAGCAACCTTCTAGAGTGGCCCGTGGGGGTCATGTCGGGGGCCGCGGGTTGTGCACCCCTGATGTAGATGGACTTACAATTAAACACCAACACGTTACACTGTAGATGTAAGTACGATGAAGCAACCTTCTAGAGTGGCCCGTGGGGGTCATGGCGGGCGCCGCGGGTTGTGCACCGCTGATTTAGATGGGCTCACAATTAAACACCAACACGTTACACTGTAGATGTACGATGAAGCAACCTTCTAGAGTGGCCCGTGGGGGTCATGTCGGGGGCCGCGGGTTGTGCACCCCTGATGTAGATGGACTTACAATTAAACACCAACACGTTACACTGTAGATGTAAGTACGATGAAGCAACCTTCTAGAGTGGCCCGTGGGGGTCATGTCGGGGGCCGCGGGTTGTGCACCCCTGATGTAGATGGACTTACAATTAAACACCAACACGTTACACTGTAGATGTAAGTACGATGAATCAACCTTCTAGAGTGGCCCGTGGGGGTCATGTCGGGGGCCGCGGGTTGTACACCCCTGATGTAGATGGACTTACAATTAAACATCAACACGTTACACTGTAGATGTAAGTACGATGAAGCAACCTTCTAGAGTGGCCCGTGGGGGTCATGTCGGGGGCCGCGGATTGTGCACCGCTGATTTAGATGGTCTTACAATTAAACACCAACACGTTACACTGTAGATGTAAGTACGATGAAGCAACCTTCTAGAGTGGCCCGTGGGGGTCATGTCGGGGGCCGCGGGTTGTGCACCCCTGATGTAGATGGACTTACAATTAAACACCAACACGTTACACTGTAGATGTAAGTACGATGAAGCAACCTTCTAGAGTGGCCCGTGGGGGTCATGTCGGGGGCCCCGGGTTGTGCACCACTGATTTAGATGGACTCACAATTAAACACCAACACGTTACACTGTAGATGTACGATGAAGCAACCTTCTAGAGTGGCCCGTGGGGGTCATGTCGGGGTACGCGGGTTGTGCACCGCTGATTTAGATGGACTCACAATTAAACACCAACACGTTACACTGTAGATGTAAGTACGATGAAGCAACCTTCTATAGTGGCCCGTGGGGGTCATGTCGGGGGCCCCGGGTTGTGCACCACTGATTTAGATGGGCTTACAATTAAACACCAACACGTTACACTGTAGATGTAAGTACGATGAAGCAACCTTCCAGAGTGGCCCGTGGGGTCATGTCGGGGGCCGCGGGTTGTGCACCCCTCATGTAGATGGACTTACAGTTAAACACCGACACGTTACACTGTAGATGTACGTACGATGAAGCAACCTTCTAGAGTGGCCCGTGGGGTCATGTCGGGGGCCGCGGGTTGTGCACCCCTGATGTAGATGGACTTACAGTTAAACACCGACACGTTACACTGTAGATGTATGTACGATGAAGCAACCTTCTAGAGTGGCCCGTGGGGTCATGTCGGGGGCCGCGGGTTGTGCACCCCTCATGTAGATGGACTTACAGTTAAACACCGACACGTTACACTGTAGATGTAAGTACGATGAAGCAACCTTCTAGAGTGGCCCGTGGGGGTCATGTAGGGGGCCGCGGGTTGTGCACCGCTGATTTAGATGGACTTACAGTTAAACACCGACACGTTACACTGTAGATGTAAGTACGATGAAGCAACCTTCTAGAGTGGCCCGTGTAGGTCATGTTGGGGGCCGCGGGTTGTGCACCCCTGATGTAGATGGACTTACAATTAAACACCAACACGTTACACTGTAGATGTAAGTACGATGAAGCAACCTTCTAGAGTGGCCCGTGGGGGTCATGTTGGGGGCCGCGGGTTGTGCACCGCTGATTTAGATGGACTTACAATTAAACACATACACGTTACACTGTAGATGTAAGTACGATGAAGCAACCTTCTAGAGTGGCCCGTGGGGGTCATGTTGGGGGCCGCGGGTTGTGCACCGCTGATTTAGATGGACTTACAATTAAACACATACACGTTACACTGTAGATGTAAGTACGATGAAGCAACCTTCTAGAGTGGCCCGTGGGGGTCATGTAGGGGGCCGCGGGTTGTGCACCGCTGATTTAGATGGACTTACAATTAAACACATACACGTTACACTGTAGATGTAAGTACGATGAAGCAACCTTCTAGAGTGGCCCGTGGGGGTCATGTTGGGGGCCGCGGGTTGTGCACCGCTGATTTAGATGGACTTACAATTAAACACCAACACGTTACACTGTAGATGTAAGTACGATGAAGCAACCTTCTAGAGTGGCCCGTGGGGGTCATGTAGGGGGCCGCGGGTTGTGCACCGCTGATTTAGATGGACTTACAATTAAACACATACACGTTACACTGTAGATGTAAGTACGATGAAGCAACCTTCTAGAGTGGCCCGTGGGGGTCATGTAGGGGGCCGCGGGTTGTGCACCGCTGATTTAGATGGACTTACAATTAAACACATACACGTTACACTGTAGATGTAAGTACGATGAAGCAACCTTCTAGAGTGGCCCGTGGGGGTCATGTAGGGGGCCGCGGGTTGTGCACCGCTGATTTAGATGGACTTACAATTAAACACATACACGTTACACTGTAGATGTAAGTACGATGAAGCAACCTTCTAGAGTGGCCCGTGGGGGTCATGTTGGGGGCCGCGGGTTGTGCACCGCTGATTTAGATGGACTTACAATTAAACACCAACACGTTACACTGTAGATGTAAGTACGATGAAGCAACCTTCTAGAGTGGCCCGTGGGGGTCATGTAGGGGGCCGCGGGTTGTGCACCGCTGATTTAGATGGACTTACAATTAAACACATACACGTTACACTGTAGATGTAAGTACGATGAAGCAACCTTCTAGAGTGGCCCGTGGGGGTCATGTAGGGGGCCGCGGGTTGTGCACCGCTGATTTAGATGGACTTTCAGTTAAACACCGACATGTTACACTGTAGATGTAAGTACGATGAAGCAACCTTCTAGAGTGGCCCGTGGGGTCATGTCGGGGGCCGCGGGTTGTGCACCCCTCATGTAGATGGACTTACAGTTAAACACCGACACGTTACACTGTAGATGTAAGTACGATGAAGCAACCTTCTAGAGTGGCCCGTGGGGGTCATGTCGGGGCCCGTGGGGGTCATGTAGGGGGCCGCGGGTTGTGCACCCCTGATGTAGATGGACTTACAGTTAAACACCAACACGTTACACTGTAGATGTAAGTACGATGAAGCAACCTTCTAGAGTGGCCCGTGGGGGTCATGTAGGGGGCCGCGGGTTGTGCACCCCTGATGTAGATGGACTTACAGTTAAACACCAACACGTTACACTGTAGATGTAAGTACGATGAAGCAACCTTCTATAGTGGCCCGTGGGGGTCATGTCGGGGGCCGCGGGTTGTGCACCGCTGATTTAGATGGACTCACAATTAAACACCAACACGTTACACTGTAGATGTAAGTACGATGAAGCAACCTTCTAGAGTGGCCCGTGGGGGTCATGTAGGGGGCCGCGGGTTGTGCACCCCTGATGTAGATGGACTTACAGTTAAACACCAACACGTTACACTGTAGATGTAAGTACGATGAAGCAACCTTCTATAGTGGCCCGTGGGGGTCATGTCGGGGGCCGCGGGTTGTGCACCGCTGATTTAGATGGACTCACAATTAAACACCAACACGTTACACTGTAGATGTAAGTACGATGAAGCAACCTTCTATAGTGGCCCGTGGGGGTCATGTCGGGGGCCGCGGGTTGTGCACCGCTGATTTAGATGGACTTACAATTAAACACCAACACGTTACACTGTAGATGTGAGTACGATGAAGCAAACTTCTATAGTGGCCCGTGGGGGTCATGTCGGGGCCCGTGGGGTCATATCGGGGGTCGCGGGTTGTGCGCCGCTGATTTAGATGGACTTACAATTAAACACCAACACGTTACACTGTAGATGTGAGTACGATGAAGCAACCTTCTAGAGTGGCCCGTGGGGGTCATGTAGGGGGCCGCGGTTTGTGCACCGCTGATTTAGATGGACTTACAGTTAAACACCGACACGTTACACTGTAGATGTAAGTACGATGAAGCAACAAAACGTTACACTATAGATTGAATTGCGAGCAAGCACCACACATTCCGATTATACGGATTTAAGACCAATTAGCCGGACATCATATTGTAGACGGAATTTTATTCAAGCAGCATCGACCCATTTTAGAAATCATAATTACACCTGTGACATTTTAAATTACTAGAATATTTAAACAAAAAAATTATATCATCTAGTTACTGTCGTTTAAAAAAATATGCCCGGGGGATGCCCTGTTCAAAATTGCATTTACTATGGTTCAAAATGGAACTACAACATAATTTCCGAGAGAGTTGACAATTGATTTTCTTAAGGTTATTTGGCTTAGCTACTTATAAAGTATAGACTAAAGTAGTGTAAACATTAAATTGAGTCAGAAAAAAGTAAATGGCAATATTGGAAAGTTGTTTCACCGTCCATAGTAGGCCATTCAACCATTGGAATTGGAAAACCTCTGTCAAAAGTATTGATTTTAAATTTAGTAGTAAACAAAAACAATTTATATGAGGGTAAATTTCCTTTTTTTTTGTATTGAAAGAGTTATGAGTTTTACGAATGATCCAATGCACTGCAACCTTGATTTGACAAATATAACTAGTATGTCTGTGTTCTATAAATAATTACAATTCATATGAATAATAGCCAAGTCGATAAAGAAGAAGAAGCAGCTAGGCCTAATGTCATTGGCCTGTCAACGTATAAGCACTTAGCCTGGAACTCGTAGACTCGATACTCTTGTCAACACCTATCGCTAAAAGCAGTCTCGCTTCAGACCTGCTCTTAATGTTCTTAAATTTAGAAATATTATAATTTAAAATTGAAATCGACAAATTCGTTGGTTCGAAAAAAGTTGTGATTTAACAATACAGACCTACCGTGCGTTTAGCCCTATTCCATGACACTAGAAATTAACCATGTATGTAATAAATTTAGTTGTCAGAACTCTATTCACAAATAAAAAATTCAAATTTTTTCCCAAAAATGTCACAAAATAAATTATATTATCTATCTAAACTTGAACTATGGTGGTTTTAATGTAGTTTTAAAATTATTAATCTACATTGAAGACCATTATTTTACTTTTATTTATTAAAACACAAGAAGATTCGTGATGTCTACTATTAAGGGAATTTTGTTTCAAGCCTCATTGAACATTGTAGAAAGATGAAGTAGCCACATCTGATCACTCCCAGTATTTCAATAGCTAAATGTATTTCGATGACAAGAGTAAGCTCAGAAGGAAATCATTTTACTTTGTAATTCGATTCTTTTGCGATTTTTTAAAAGGGTGTTACGAGAAAGGTGTTATTATTTCTGAATAAGTTTTTATTAAAATTTTATTTTTAAATAGAAAAAGATACGACTTTTGCCAAAGCTTTTGCAGACCTTAAAACCAGAAAATTAAATAGCAATATTTTTCTAAATAACATTGTACAAAAAATATAATTTTTTTAAAATATAACCATCAAAACAGTTGTAATTAAAAATATATATTTAGTGAACAGAAAAAACCATATCCTATTTTTAAAAAAACTATTCTACAGTTGTATCTAAAGTTTTATTAAAAAAAAGTTTATCGAATTTAAAATACACAATGCTCTTTATATTAGCTCGTATATTAGCTCGTATATTATCTCGTATATTAGCTCGTATATTAGTGAGTGACTTTTTAAGAAAGTTTACCTCATTTTAGTAACTTAATTTATGTTGACTTATTTAGGGCAGCGTATGGGGCCGGGAGCGCGTGTTTGTGAAAAACCATCTTGTTAACAATAAATTGTATAAATATCTTAAATTCTAAGGTAATACTCTTGTCAATCGTTTGAGACATATTTTTGAAGTGAAGACGTCTATATTCTTGGAGCGCATTGTGTTTATAATGAAATAAATGTCAGATAGAAACTCAGATGCAATGAATTTTTAAAATTACATGGTCTACATTATTAAATGCTGTTTTCATTGAGAGGTACAGTCATTTTCAATAACAACTTGGTATAAATCTTATCCATTATAAGGCTAATAGCAAAGATTTGTTTATTTTAAAATAAAAAGATTTTGGTAGCTTGACACTTTTCAAGTTAAGCTAATAAATAATTATTTGTTTGCAGCATTTGTTTTTTAGGAAGAAATAAGTTTTATTTTTTAAAGATAATGCTAATATTATCACAAATAGTAAACAAATTACTCTATGCAAACACGTTATATTTTATGCGTTTTATTTTATTTACCATCCAGTCATTTGCATCTTTGGACTATTAGTATTGGAATTTGCTTAGCATTGTTCTTTACGAGACTGAAGAACATCTGACAACTCATCACATTCAAACAGAATGTACTTGTATGTGACCGTATCTACAGAACTGTCATAATGACGGATCCACGTGTTCCATCAACCATTTATGATTTAATACCCCGGGTATCATCCCTCAACACTAACTTTAAACTTTATCAAATATCATAACTCTAAAGAACAACAGACAACTCATCACATTCAAACAGAAAGTACTTGTATGTGACAGTATCCACAGAACTATCATAATGGGGAATCACATGTTGCATCAATCATTTATGATTTAATAGCCCGGGTATCATCCCTCAACACTAACTTTAAACTTTATCAAATATCATAACTCTAAAGAACAACAGACAACTCATCACATTCAAACAGAAAGTACTTGTATGTGACCGTATCTACAGAACTGTCATAATGACGGATCCACGTGTTCCATCAACCATTTATGATTTAATAGCCCGGGTATCATCCCTCAACACTAACTTTAAACTTTATCAAATATCATAACTCTAAAGAATAACAGACAACTCATCACATTCAAACAGAAAGTACTTGTATGTGACAGTATCCACAGAACTATCATAATGGGGAATCACATGTTGCATCAATCATTTATGATTTAATAGCCCTGGTATCATCCCTCAACACCAACTTTAAACTTCATCAAGTATCATAACTCTGTATAGCAACAGACAACTCATCTCATTCAAACAGAATGTCCTTGTATGTGACCTTATCCAAGGAACTGACATATTGAGGGTTCCATGTGTTGCATCAACTATTTATGATTTAATAGCCCGGGTATCATCCCTCAACACTAACTTTAAACTTTATCAAATATCATAACTCTAAAGAACAACAGACAACTCATCACATTCAAACAGAAAGTACTTGTATGTGACCGTATCTACAGAACTGTCATAATGACGGATCCACGTGTTCCATCAACCATTTATGATTTAATAGCCCGGGTATCATCCCTCAACACTAACTTTAAACTTTATCAAATATCATAACTCTAAAGAACAACAGACAACTCATCACATTCAAACAGAAAGTACTTGTATGTGACAGTATCCACAGAACTATCATAATGGGGAATCACATGTTGCATCAATCATTTATGATTTAATAGCCCTGGTATCATCCCTCAACACCAACTTTAAACTTCATCAAGTATCATAACTCTAAAGAACAAGAGACAACTCATCTCATTCAAACAGAATGTCCTTGTATGTGACCTTATCCAAGGAACTGACATATTGGGGGTTCCACATGTTGCATCAACTATTTATGATTTAATAGCCCTGGTATCATCCCTCAACAAACACTTTAAACTTCATCAAATAAACATATAGAATTCAAATTCTATAGAACAAACAAATCAGAATAAATATAGACTTATTACAGTCCGTTCACTAGAGGAACTTCTGACTCAGAGAATTCAATTTACAAGTAGACTAAATATTATTTTCTATTGACGTTCATATTATGCTACACCTAAATTGCAGTTAAACATATAATATTTTTCTTGTCCTTTTAAATTTATTTATACATTTTCTTTTTTTCTCATGCTAATGGGGGATTCGGGCCCCTTATCCTCTCCCTTGGGTGCGCTATTGGTACATAAAAATCCTGAATGCTCTGTATTTAAAGGTTTTATATTTATGAATTTTTTACTTCCTTTGCACAAATGAAGCAAACTTCAATTTATTATCCTGGGAACCCTCCAGTTATTATATTGAATGTAACATTTTTAGTTGCTCCAAAGGAATTATTCTATTTTTTCGTTATATGAGCTTCTAAATATGCTTTCTCAAGGTTTGTTGGCCAGCTACTATCCAAATTTCGAGTAGATAGCATGATTGAGAGGTTAACCAGGGGTGAGAGAGTGGCAGGCGTCCCTCATGTAAGGGAGTCCCAATATGTACGAGCGATCATGTCAGTGCTGTGTTAGGAGCAACCTAACGGCACGAGTAATTGTGGGAGTTTCCATACCGTGAGCGATCCTGGGTTAAACTTGCCAAGTTAAGAATGAAAACAGTATCAAAATATTACGGGAGATTTTGCAGGGAAGTCAATTTTTATTCCTACAGTTTGAAATTAGGCTCAATCTAATTTTTAAATTATATAGCCTTTGGTGTACCTTTTGCAACTATATCATCCAATTTTGTTTCAGAAATTTTGTACAGCATCTACCACAAATATTTTCACTATCAAAATTCAATTTTTTTGTTCTGTTGAAGATTGTCCCCCTATCAAGCTGACAGAACCAGCATTTAATCATGCGATTTCTTTCCTTCCACATTCCATAGCATTTGTCTTTCCTATTAAAATCTGAACTGACATTGGCACATTTTTCCAATCTCTGTTTAAACTTCTAAGAAAAGAAACTGATTTATGTTTTCATGCTCGGAAGGCTTTATCAATTCTACTTGTCATTTCTGTGGAATTTACTTCCACACTAGATTTATTTTTCACTCTCTTGAAGAAATACCTAATCCTAAATACATTTCTTTAAGCTGAGATTTTTTTCAATTCAGGATTTTGTTCCTTTGTTATAACCATTTATTACCACTTGGTGGATATCAAACATTAAAACTGCAATATACAAAAAATATAGTATTTTAATGATTAAAAATGATGTAACAAACCTAATATAAAAATAGTACGTGGTACAATGAGATCACTATAGTAAAAGTAGCAGTGACTGTCTAATAGTAATAATAACTAGAACTTTATATTAGTATTA
Source organism: Prosapia bicincta (assembly GCA_036971475.1). Classification (NCBI taxonomy): domain Eukaryota; kingdom Metazoa; phylum Arthropoda; class Insecta; order Hemiptera; family Cercopidae; genus Prosapia; species Prosapia bicincta. Next base: position 33,040,366 of record JBAIZL010000008.1, on the reverse strand, counting down.
TTATATTACTAATATTTAGGGGTGGGCCAATTCCGATTCTTGATTCCAGGAATCGTTGATTCTAATGGTATAGAGTAATCCTTTATTCTCCATTGATTAAAGAGTCGATTTAAATTTTTGTTTTTCTTTTATTAAAATGTGTTCGGTGTAATTTATTGGGAAAATAATTAATTATTAACTATAACTTATTTATGTATTAGTTGGTTTGAATGAATTAAACAATTAAAGCAAACGCTGATTTGAGATAACAAAAATATTATTATTATTTATGACGCAACAACAAAGACTATTGGAAGACCTCTCTCTCCTCATCTCTGGCTGCTACCGCTTCATAGATGTCAAAACAAGACACAAAGAAAAAATAGTTGAAATTTTTCCAATTATACAAACTGAAATGGGTATTACTGAAGTTATATTGTAATTGTGAACCGAAATTCTTATTTGTAATTTTGAATAAATCACTACTTTTGTCCAATTGTTTCTATTGTTGTTCCTATTGTTTCCTATTCATAAATCAAGGTTGAACCCTTTGTGTAGCCTATTACACGAAACAGAACTTTTAAAAGGCTTCACCATATGACCAAGATGTTGACTAAATTTATTATTAGAGAATATTATATAGGCCTATATAACTTAAAAGAATCAAGAATTGACTTAAGAATCGAGAATCGAAAAAGAAATTTTAGAATTGAAAATTTTAGGAATTGATTCCGATTCCTACTAAATATTATATACTAGTAATAGTATATAATAATATTATTATAATACCATAAATTATTTTCTTACTTAGAGCTTTACCTTATGACGTATGAGTACTTTCATTGAAAATTGTTGATAATGAAGTCCCTTACATGAAGTAAGACTTGATAAATTAAGACGATTTTCTAGAAGAGAGATGAACAATTTGGAAAACTCCCAAACAAATTTTATGATTAATTAATATACAATCATTTTAAATTTCCAAACTAAACTCTCCTAAAATTATGCTAAAAATATTTCATAAGTTAACCTAATTCTTTGTTTTTCCCTGCTTAGAGTTATCCTTTTTTTACATATTTAGCATTTAGTTTACATGTTTAATGGATTTTTCTACAGTAACATATTTAAAAATAAATAGTTGGGGTAGTGGCTAGTCTCCATTGCTTCAAGTGAAGGCTGGATATTTTCTAACACTTTTTTGTTGTTCAGTTATGTTCTTTCCCTTCAATTTTCTAATAAGAAAGTTTTATCACAAATTTTAATGCTTATCTACCCGTATGTATAATATTATTCACATTTATACTATTTATAATTTTTTTGAAATATTTTAAAGTCTCTACATCTATTATTTTTAAAAACATCCTTTACTTTTTATTTAATTTTAATTTGTAAATATATCATCTAGAGCATTGCCAACACTGGCCAGAACTTAAGCACACCCTCAGTCCAAATTCTTGGATTATTTTTCAAGTAGGAAGGTGGGTTACAATAAAAATACTAACAAAAACCTCAATACCACAAAAATAACTTATATTACAAGTTACCTAAGATATCAGTCTAATTTGTAAATTATTGTAATAGAACCATCTGATGATGATGATGTGGTCATTGAAATAAACATAACCCTTAGGTAACTTGTAATATTAGTTATTTTTGTGGTATTGAAAGTTTTGTCAGTATTTTTATTGCAATGTATAGTACCATTGTGCTCTTGATACTATATAGAAAGGTAGCAATAAAACAGATGGTAATTATTACCCTAATAAAGTTGTATTAATTAATAAAGTTTAATAACCCAAAAGAACATTTTTGGGGAGTTTGGGATAGTAACTCGAAAGTTGGGTCAAATGTAAATGGGAAAAATTTAACAATATCATGCTGTAAATAAGTACAAACACCCAAGTTTTATAAATTTTGTATAAAAAACTAACTAGTAAATATTAATTTTAAATTTATGATATAATTATTCTTGGAAAAATTTTTTATTTTCCAACAAAGAAAGAGCAATATGGTTTCGTATAGCTCAAGACCAGTTTTATACGCTTAAAAATTTCTTAGAAGTGGGCTTCACTGTGTGAAAACTAAAATAAAAAAGAACTAAACGAACCCAATCAAGAATTTTTTATATTAGTTGCAGGAAAAGGTTTGGCTGCTTATAAAAAATGGCTTGAAAGTGTTGTGCAACCACCTTATCTAGATTGAGTGTGTGACTCATGATTTCCGTAGTCAACATGTTTATATGCTTACATGAGCAAACCCTTACACTAAAATCTGAGAATGATAGTATTTTTTATATATTACTTTCACTTTAATGCACTTAAACCAGAATCTTACTTGGTGTATAGTTTTGGTAGCAAAACTAAAGAAAGAAAATTATGTGAAATATTAGAAATAAATAGGGTAGTTCAAAATTGTACGAGGTTACACAATAAAGTCCGGAGGAGCCACCTTACTTTGTTGAAGCAGTGCAAGGGCTGCTTTAATGATAAAAACGACACTGACTTTAAGTTAAACACTAAACGTTAATTAAAAGAAATAGTTCAAGTTTATGAGTGAAGTTAAGTCTACGCCACTTACCATTCCAAACTATACAGTGTAGGTGAAGCGGTGATGCGGTGGTAGTCCCAGGCCTGGGTTAAGTCCTGAAGTGATGAGCCGTAAATTGCGAAAAGTGGCATAAACTAGAACTCATTTAAAATTAATGTAAAGTAAAATCACTTTAATTGTCACAATATAAAATCTTTAATTAACACTTGATAGTTCACTCACGAGGTTAAATAGTTAACTGTCTGCGGTATAATGAAATCCCACGCGGTTTACCTAAGACAATGGCATTCGAACTTATAACGCGGTTTAAATTGACTTATTAAAGTTTGACGGCGGTAATTTGTAGTTAGAACGCATTTAAGACATTAACTGAACATAATCAATAAGCGATGTAATATTATAACGCGGTGTAATATTATAACGCGGTTAGAACCCGATGTAACCGGCTAAAAGCACTTGACTAGAAACTGGTGAGTCGCACTAGGCAAACAGCCATATTGGAAGCGTGTAAATTAGGAGAATGCAGGAAGTGGCTAGCAAAAGGTAACTAGATCAGAAACTACGTGGACATAGTATAGAACATAGATGAATAGGCTCAATGCTTCTGGTAATTCGATCGCAAAACTATTTCTTTGCAGTAAAAGAAGCCTAGATTCTGGCCAGCAACTAATGTCTAATTGGCGGTGGAAATTGAACTGTGGTAAGGAACACCAGCTGTTCCGAGGTTGTATCGAAAATAATGACAGATGTCAACAAACGTGGTATTTGGAAAGTGAGGTTAACAATCCTGTACTTAACACTTGGTACATTTGTGAATCAACTCTTAAGAATTAATTATGTGCTCCCTCTTGAAAAGATATTAAATAGTTTTAATGGCGTTCAAGCTATTAAATTGCTTGAAAATGAGAACAAGTAATTAATAGTTCAGGAAAGTCGACTCCCAAATATATCAAATAAAATTCTTGTTTAATTACAACAAAGTATAAGTGTTACCTTATGAAGACGCACCTTTTGGTCACTTGATAATTGTCGAATCACTGAATCATTATTCTATTGTTGAATAGAATTCTACTGTTCAACAGTAGAATAATAATTCCGTGATTAGACGATGGTCAAGTGACCGAAAGGGGCCTAATCATAAGCTAAAAATTAATTGCACTTCATGGTGGAAAAGTTGTTAACAATATCATATAATAACTCTATAAAGTCAGTGCAACGGAAAAATAATGGAAATGTTAAATATCACACACACACACACACACACATATATATATATTTTTCATTTTTTTTTTTTTTTTTGATTGACAAAGATCATTTTTGATCAAAATATTTCAATAGTGTGATAAGTTTTTATATGTGTCTATTTATTTTCTTCCAAGAGATTGCAGTTTTGGACTATTGCCATTAGGTAAGTCTGTCAGTCTCCTATCTAGTTCAAAAATTCCACAAAAACTTATCATTTTTGTAGTATTATTTTTTATTATTTTAGTGAGGTGGACCTTACCGTTTGTAATTGGTTGGATAGTGTAAGAGGCGTGAAGAGGGCGTTAATGATGTATGGGGCTATATATTGAATATTACAGATATAATTGGATATAAGACCAATTATAGTCGGTCTTGTAGTAATGATTGCTTCATCAGCACATAAATAAAACGTTTTTATGGTTTAAGAGGTTTTATTTATTTATATTTAAAAGGATTATTGTTGTTTGTTTATTAAGAGAATCTTACTTGTTGAGTTTCTGTATCCAAACTTAGAGCTTCTACAAACTGAGTAGGATCTATATATCGACATCTGCTGAACTTGAATAAAGAAAAAAGCTGTTGGACTGTAATGTCCAACAACAGATTGAGGCACATATTTATTTTCATCACTAAGTGATGTGTTATTCATTTCATCTGGATCATTTAGCGGATCCCAGTCAAAAATGGCACTTCTGTAAAGCAAATTTAAGTAATTGATGTATCTTTTTTTATGAAACATTATAGGATAGTAAACATTTAAAACACTATTCAAAACTTTAAAAACTAAAAACAAAATTGTAACTTACCACAAATATAATTTGGAATGTGTTCTACTGAGGAGCATGTCTGGGTATTGTATATATAGCTGACAGTGGTTACATGGGGTGTAATGTGTACTATGCATCATATGCATACTCTGTCGAGACTATGATGACCGAGTTAATGCCAATATAAACAATCCTACCTTTATTGGCAACAATTTCGAGAGGACAGTTACAAACGAAGCTATGAGCCTATCATTGGTACATGGAATTCAAGAAGATTATATGCAAGTAGAAAATTAGCTAATATAACAGCAGAAATGGAAAGGCAAAAACTGAATACATTTGTATCAGCGATGTAATGAGCAGATAAAAACCGCAAGTTTTAACATTCAAGTAATGATGATGATGTTGGCATTATAGTAGAGAAATTAACAAATCAGAAGTGAGTTTTACCCCATATTCTGACTGAATTACAACAATGCAAATTATATTGGATAAAGGAGAATTAACTTCACTCTGGTAAATGCAGAGATAATTTTAGCCTTAAATGTAGCCTTAAATTTTATAGCAAAAAATCACTTACCCAGTGATACAGACAGACCTAAAGACAAGGAAATAAAATATGAGACAAACTTCTTAGCATTCCATGAAATCACCGTGTGGGTGGCAGGTCCATCATGTGGCTCCATGACTTGTGATTCCGGGTGTAGGTTTAAAGAGGCCTCTTTGTGATGATCATCAACATTCAGCTTTACTACTCATGTTACCCCTTCTACCTAGGCAAATTTTATAGGAGCCTGCTAATGCTTGATGGACAAGACGGGGAGAAAGGAAAACTAGTATGGCTAGTATACTGCTAGAAAGTAAAAATAATGAGTATGAAGAAGTTGAGGAAGCAAGGTGTTAATTTTTAGGAACCAGAAGTAGAGGTGTTTAACCCTGAGAGATGTAAGAGCTAAAAACACTAACTTATGTCAAACATTAACTTATGTTATTTACACGTGTAGTAAAAGATGTTCGGGTGTACACACCTCTTTCCACTAGAACTGACCACTAAAACACTTTATATCGGCTGAGTTTAAATGTTCACTAAAGATTAAATTACACAAAATTTTCACAAGTAGTCGCCCACTTTAAACTATTTATTTGCTTGAATAACGTTTAATGAGAAATGTAAAGTTAATAATTAGTTCAATTTGATGAAACAAATAACTCTTTGATTTGAGATTGATCCCAACACTTATTTGAGGAAGGAATGGATAAAATGGTGTGCACAAATGAGCCAAAATGGGAGAGAGAAAACAAAGATAAGAAGAGAGACATGTCCCTTGTCTTAGTAATTGTTTAACACTACCGGAAAATGACAAGAGTTTGCGTAGTAGAGTGTGCACCATAGATCACTAGTAATAGATTTTACTCAGTAGTTTGACAGATTCATGTTCACTAGAGCACTCGAAATAAGTATAAATGAATGATAAATCTATTTGTTGCCATTATCAAGCATGAAAATAATATTATATGGTTTTTAATTACGTGTTTAAAATACAAGTACATTCTTTACAATAATTTTAAATCCTTAAAAAACTCAATAAAATTTTAGTCAACATTTAATGCAATATCCTACCAAAGTAGTGAGGGTCATAAAATCATCTTAAAAACAGTAACAACACTAAAAGAACAATAATATTTACATATAAAACACACTCAAAAATAACAAAATAAAACAAATTACAACAAAACAGACCAACCATAAAAATTAACACTAATTAATTCTTGTTTTAAATTTATACAACAATAGCTTACCTTACAACATACTAAATACCCTATCAAAATAATTTTTAATGTTGATACCATTCTCTTGTAAGTTAATATGGATAACTTCAGAATAAATCTTCTTCCCCCAGTTGGACTCCAGTATAATAAACTCAAATAATACTCAAATTTATGGCCAGACCTTTCACTATGTTCAAAGAAAACACGAGAGGAAGAGTGTCTATCATTCTTACTATTTTTCTCATGTTCACGAATATGAACACCAACCTGTCTCTTAGTCTCCCTCACACAAGAGGCATCACACTCCAGAGAGTCAAGTTTATACCATATTATTTACTTATAATCGATCAGTAATATCCTTACCTCTTATGATAAGATTGCTTAGATTATCTGAAATTACAGGAACTGTTTTAATGTATAATCGTCTTATATTATTAGTAATTTTCTCAAAAATACTTTTAATATAAGGTAAAGATAATATCCTTGCAATTATTAGTAGTCAAATACCCTAGTAATATTATATTTATTTCTATTATATATTATTACTATATTATATTCAGCCCTCTTTTTCAAACCCACTTTTTAATATTGAAACCCGAAATGATGCAATATTAAAATAAATATCTTTGACTTGATATTCTACCAGGTTCTCATTTATTTGAAAAAACCCTGTAATACATAACCTGATTACTGAATACTTTTCCAAACTTGCCTGCTAACTACATAATAATAGTTCTAGGATAAATAGAGCTAAAATACACATATTATTCTATAGTAGAGGTAAAGTGGTTTTAATATTCTACATTATAATGACTGAATTTGTAAATTAAACTAATTTCAAAAGTAATACGTACTTTTAAAAACTAGAAACAAAAATTTACCTAGTATGATGAGAACTTAGTTTAGAATTTTTGGTGATGATGTAGGTGTTAGTGATTCTGGTTGCTGATGCTGGTGGTTTGTGAGATGGCAGCGGTCTTGATGAGAAGGAAGTAAGAATCTAAAAACAAGAATTAAAATATTTATTAAACACACACACACACACACACATATATATATATATATATATATATATGTGTGTGTGTGTGTGTGTGTGTGTGTGTGTGTGTGTGTATTTGGATGAGTGTATGCGTGTGTGTATATGTGTGATTGTGTGTGTATGTGTGCGTGTGTGTTTGTGTGTCTGTATGTGAAATAGCAAACATATTAAAATATTATAGTCAAGACATATTTTACACATAGTATAGTTACCTTCATACATGCTGACAGAAAACAGGTTGTTGAACGTTTAGTGTTACCCAGAGTGCACCACGGGGAGGCGCCCAACTTCACACCCCCTAAAACAAACAAAGGTGTTAGCAATGTTTGAATTTACATCATGTGTTTAATCTTTTAAAAATTTGATGTTGTTAACAAAATGGAGTTAATGTAATATTATAAATATTATGTTGTTTTAATTTAGAATATCTGTTCATTGGTTGTAATGAATGACGTTTTCTATAAATTATAGTAACAAATACCAACTTTATTTCAAGTTATAGTTTAGAGAATGATATTGATCTTCAAATATTATTATAAACACACCAACCGAAAAGAAAAAACATCCATTGAAAGTATTATTGACCTTTCATAAACACTAAACATCTAATCTATTGCAATTGAGGACTAGATATTTATCACTTAGTGCAAATTTTTAATAACATAGCTCAATGATTCTTCTAACTCTAACAAAACTAAAATTTGATATTCAAATATCAAGCAATTTTACCAGTAAAACAACCTAATACTTTTAGTTTTAGTTATAAAAAATTTCAATGTTTCCTACTAGAACAAAAATATTATTTTATTCTATTCAGATCATTTCAAAATAAAAGTGTGTGTTTTAAAAATTATTTTAAAAAATTATTTACTATCCATTCTGTTTAGTATTTTTAATGTTAAAATTATTTTCTTACTGAAAATAATTTGTTTAGACTGTAAATACAACAAAGTAACTAATAAATAATACACACAACCTCTAATTAATTATCTATTGTCAAGTCTCGGAGGATAGTTACTTTATAACCGAAATGTACATAAGACTAGAATAAAATATTTGTGTTTAGAGGTTTTGTGTATTATTTATTAATAATAAACGACTGTGAATTATTTCAAGTAATTAGTGATAGAGTAACTATTTTGAAAAAGTACTAAATTATATTTACAAATTTCAATACTCACGGAGGGTCAGCAGAGGAGGGAAGCTGCAGCTGCAGATTCTAGAAACAACAAAAGCACTTAGAACAACTTACAGACAACATATATTATATCCCTTAAGCTAAGTAGTACAGCAAAACCTCTCCTTATTGGCACTCCCATTTTACAAACATCTCTAACTTTTGAACAAATTTTCAATCTTCAGTCCCATTGCAAAAAATCATCTATCAAATCTCCCTCAACAACACACACTCTTAAATAGAGGCAGTATATTTGCTTGTTTTGTTAAAAAAATAAACACTTTTTCAATTTAACTTGTCACAAAACCAGCACTTACTGATATTTGTCAGTAAGCGCTTTTCCCACAGAAGGCATTTAATGCACTTGCATTGTTGAAGTCATGGACAAGGCTGTCTGCTCAGGTATGTGGTCTTTTAATGTTCTGTAATGTGGGGTTGTTCTCTGAGTTGATTATTTTATTATTTATTCGTATATAGTGTTTGTATTTTTTATTGTATCTTCTATCATTAGATATGTATTCTTTTTTATGGCGTTTGTATGTGGTATTTCAAAATTTTCTTGTGTTCAGTTTATTGCTTTTATTGGTGAAGTCTAGAATATCTAGGTTTATGTTTATGTTGGTATATGTGAGTAAGATGTCTTGCATAATTATACTGAAATATGATTTAAGTTGTAGTTTTTGATGTATTCCTTGTATCTTGTGGTGGAGTTTTTTCCTGTTTATCCTATGTAAAAGCTTGAGAAATCTTTGCTTTTGCAATGGACTTTTGGTGAGTACGAACAATGTTCGTTGGTTGGAAGTTTTACTGTACTATAAACCTAAACTAAATCATTAGTAATTATTGCGATAACTGAAAGAATAATTATGAACTTACTCACTGACACGATCATTTTATTGGATAACCCCGGACCTGCTGCTGTCGGGTACAGCTAAAGGTTGCAGGACCTATGATTTATGAGGGTGGAGAGGGGGGTTTAGATTAAGTAGGTGGTTTACAATATAATGAAATAAGGTGTTAAATTCAAAGTGTGTGTGGTTGTTTAAGATATGTTGTTTTTGTGTAGTGTGATGTTTGAACATTTAAAACTTTTATGTAGTGGTTAGTCTTTTACTATGGTTTAATATGTAGAGAATATATAAATTAGTATAGATGTGTGTATTGGGTGTTGTGCAGCTGGATTTTGGATTTATGTTTCATCAACAACATAAAAACATATATATTAAACCTAGGTAAATAACTAACCACTAGAAAAAAATTTGAAATATTTAAAAATCACACAACACAAAACCAACATATCTTATATGCTAACAAAGCCTTCAAATCAAAGTCCTTGTTCCTTTATATAGTAAAAAAACCCGCTTAACACAAACCCCTCTAACCTTCATAAATCATACATCCGGCAACCTTGATCGATCACTGGCAGTAGCAGATCGGCTTCGTCAATGAAATATTTGTTACAAAGTGTTTCAGCAAATAAGGTCATAACTATTTACTCAGTTATGCAATAATTACTCAAAATCTTATAATAAGTTTACATTGTTGGATATGATATCTTAGAACAACGCTATTGATAACATTTTATTAATAGCCTGTTTTGTTTTAGTCTGTAAACCTTAAAAACCTTTTACTAGTAATTAAAATTATAAACTTCCCAAAACGTAGCACTCTTTAATTTTATAGAAGAAGTTGCTACTGCTGGGAGATGTGTATCAGACCATAACTAATGTAGGCTTAGTATGAATTGTAGATAATGTTCTTAGAAAAAATGTGTTAGATGGCTCAGATGTCGATAGGGTATAAAAACTGTTGTGTAATTGGTTGCTGTTGCTGGGAGATGTGTATCAGGTCATAACTAATGTAGGCTTAGTATGAATTGTAGATAATGTTCTTAGTAAAACTGTGTTAGATGGCTCAGATGTGGATCAGGGTATAAAAGCTGTTGTGTAATTGGTTGCTGTTGCTGCGAGATGTGTATCAGACCATAATTAATGTAGGCTTAGTATGAATTGTAGATAATGTTCTTAGAAAAAATGTGTTAGATGGCTCAGATGTCGATAGGGTATAAAAACTGTTGTGTAATTGGTTGCTGTTGCTGGGAGATGTGTATCAGGTCATAACTAATGTAGGCTTAGTATGAATTGTAGATAATGTTCTTAGTAAAACTGTGTTAGATGGCTCAGATGTGGATCAGGGTATAAAAGCTGTTGTGTAATTGGTTGCTGTTGCTGGGAGATGTGTATCAGACCATAACTAATGTAGGCTTAGTATGAATTGTAGATAATGTTCTTAGTAAAACTGTGTTAGATGGCTCAGATGTTGATCAGGGTATGAGAACTATTGTGTCGTTGGTTGCTGTTGCTGGGAAATGTGTATCAGACCATAACTAATGTAGGCTTATTATGAATTGTAGATAATGTTCTTAGTAAAACTGTGTTAGATGGCTCAGATGTGGATCAGGGTATGAGAACTGTTGTGTCGTTGGTTGCTGTTGCTGGGAGATGTGTATCAGACCATAACTAATGTAGGCTTAGTATGAATTGTAGATAATGTCCTTAGTAAAACTGTGTTAGATGGCTCAGATGTGGATCAGGGTATAAAAGCTGTTGTGTAATTGGTTGCTGTTGCTGGGAGATGTGTATCAGACCATAACTAATGTAGGCTTATTATGAATTGTAGATAATGTTCTTAGTAAAACTATGTTAGATGGCTTAGATGTTGATCAGGGTATGAGAACTGTTGTGTCGTTGGTTGCTGTTGCTGGGAGATGTGTATCAGACCATAACTAATGTAGGCTTAGTATGAATTGTAGATAATGTTCTTAGTAAAACTATGTTAGATGGCTTAATGTGGATCAGGGTATGAGAACTGTTGTGTCGTTGGTTGCTGTTGCTGGTAGATGTGTATCAGACCATAACTAATGTAGGCTTAGTATGAATTGTAGATAATGTTCTTAGTAAAACTATGTTAGATGGCTTAATGTGGATCAGGGTATGAGAACTGTTGTGTCGTTGGTTGCTGTTGCTGGTAGATGTGTATCAGACCATAACTAATGTAGGCTTATTATGAATTGTAGATAATGTTCTTAGTAAAACTATGTTAGATGGCTTAATGTGGATCAGGGTATGAGAACTGTTATGTCGTTGGTTGCTGTTGCTGGGAGATGTGTATCAGGTCATAACTAATGTAGGCTTAGTATGAATTGTAGATAATGTTCTTAGTAAAACTATGTTAGATGGCTTAATGTGGATCAGGGTATGAGAACTGTTGTGTCGTTGGTTGCTGTTGCTGGTAGATGTGTATCAGGTCATAACTAATGTAGGCTTAGTATGAATTGTAGATAATGTTCTTAGTAAAACTATGTTAGATGGCCTAATGTGGATCAGGGTATGAGAACTGTTGTGTCGTTGGTTGCTGTTGCTGGTAGATGTGTATCAGACCATATCTAATGTAGGCTTAGTATGAATTGTAGATAATGTTCTTAGTAAAAAAAAACTATGTTAGATGGCTTAGATGTGGATTAGGGTATGAGAACTGTTGTGTCGTTGGTTGCTGTTGCTGGGAGATGTGTATCAGACTATAACTAATGTAGGCTTAGTATGAATTGTAGATAATGTTCTTAGTAAAACTATGTTAGATGGCTTAATGTGGATGAGGGTATGAGAACTGTTGTGTCGTTGGTTGCTGTTGCTGGTAGATGTGTATCAGGTCATAACTAATGTAGGCTTAGTATGAATTGTAGATAATGTTCTTAGTAAAACTATGTTAGATGGCTTAATGTGGAACAGGGTATGAGAACTGTTGTGTCGTTGGTTGCTGTTGCTGGTAGATGTGTATCAGACCATAACTAATGTAGGCTTAGTATGAATTGTAGATAATGTTCTTAGTAAAAAAAAACTATGTTAGATGGCTTAGATGTGGATTAGGGTATGAGAACTGTTGTGTCGTTGGTTGCTGTTGCTGGGAGATGTGTATCAGACTATAACTAATGTAGGCTTAGTATGAATTGTAGATAATGTTCTTAGTAAAACTATGTTAGATGGCTTAGATGTGGATCAGGGTATGAGAACTGTTGTGTCGTTGGTTGCTGTTGCTGGGAGATGTGTATCAGACCATAACTAATGTAGGCTTAGTATGAATTGTAGATAATGTTCTTAGTAAAACTATGTTTGATGGCTTAGATGTGGATCAGGGTATAAAAGCTGTTGTGTAATTGGGAATAAGAGGTGTGAAAGAAATCAAGAAGAATATACTCAAGCTGGAACTCTTTTAAAACGGCCAAAAGTAAGGCCAGTATATACAGTGCCATATAATAATATATTTCCAAGTCTTTACAAGTGAATTAGGACATTTGTTGATTCCATCTTCACGTGAGCTACTAGTTATCACTAAACACTTTTAAATGTTTTAAACTTGAATATAGTAGCACTCAGGCGCGTATCCAGCGACTTGCTTTGGGGGGGGGGTGTGGCGATCGATGCATTATATATATATATATATATATATATATATATATATATATATATATATATATATATATATATATATATATATATATATATATATATATTAAATATGGTGATATGTTTTCTTGTATATAGTTAATAAATTAAAAATATTTCAAAAACAAGAATACTTTTAATGAATATATTTATTCAAAGCTTTTCGCCGATAAAATAGTATCAGCATCTTCAGGAAAATAATTATCTAATAAAATACTTTTAAAAATCAAATCATGATATAATTTTGTAAAAGTATTTTATTAGATAATTATTTTCCTGAAGATGCTGATACTATTTTATCGGCGAAAAGCTTTGAATAAATATATTCATTAAAAGTATTCTTGTTTTTGAAATATTTTTAATTTATTTATTATATATATATGTATATATATATATATATATATATATATATATATATATATATAAAATAATATGATGATGTAGGTACTGTTAGCCAACGAAAAGCTTTGAATTGTAAATTTAATTATAATTCTTGTATTTGTATTTAGACTTTTGTTCTTTATTAATACACAAGAAAATATATATATATAATATATACATATATATAATATATACATATATATAATATATACATATATATATATATATATATATATATATATATATATATATATATAATATGTGTATGTGTGTGTGTGCGCACGCGCGCGCGTACGTGTACGTAAAACATAGAACAGAAAAAGTTCTTTCTACGCTTGCGTTAGAAATCGGTAACGTGATAAAGATTTGTAGCAAATTAGACTCTTTAATAAATAATTATTCCAGTTTCGATAACACTTATGGCTAGAGAATAAGCTATTATTATAAAAATGGTTTATTAATTAATATAAGTAGTTATTCTTCCAACACAAATAATTCCGGAGTCAACTACTAATATTACGCTTGCAAAATTACGTATTGAAAATCATATGTTCGAGACTAAGCTTCTAGCGCTATCTGTTGTTAAAACGTTTAGACGTTTACGAGGGTATGCCGAGGGAACGTGTCACATTTTGAAATTAAAATTTTATTTTTTATTTACAATAAAAGACGAATTAACTTAAGTAAAAGTCTAATTTAATAGAAAGTCCTAATTTAATAATATATTGTCGATTTTTAACCCAAAGTTCTTGAGGGTTGGGGGGCGATTGCCCCCCCTTGAATACGCCTGTAGCACTTACTTTGTTTGTTGAGGACGGCCGTTTCGGGAGTGTGTCCCATTGTCAACTGAAACTGTCTGTGTCCCATTGTTAACTGATCTCAAGGTTTACATAGGTTAGGGTGGGGATGGGATATTTTGGCGGTGTGGGTGTATTTTGTGTGTATTAGGAGTTATGATGTCAAAAAGTGCGCGTGAGTTGTAATTTAATTGTGTATTGAGTATGTGTGAAGGGTGTAGTATGAAGTGCCTGTATATTTTGTATTGTTCGGTTCTGTAGCGTTGGTTATTTCTGTGTTGTTTATGAAAACGCAGATAATCATAAACTATTGTTAAAGTGATTAATTAAGTTATTTTCTATTTAACCATATGACAGTTTTTTTAGAGAATGGGACGATTCTTCAACATCAGTGTAATTTCCACATGTAAATATTTAGGGGATGATATATTTCTTGGCTATCTTTGTAACAACATATGTCTATACATACCTCTCATTATCTGGCCCTCCGCCTTTTGTAGATAATCAGCTATTTCCAATCATTTCACATTAGGCTAGTTTGCAGATGAAGCTCCTAGATTCTACTGAAACAAACTATATAAGTATTTCTTCTAAAAACAAAACAGAAGGAATAAGATGGTTCATAGATTTACTTACCGTTATTATGTTTCTGATGAAAGTCATTTATTTTTCATCTTCTCAATGTCTCCATAAAAAATTCAACCAAAATTCAGAACAAAAAGATTTTAACAATATTTGTGACATATATATTGTTGTCATAACAATATTTGTTATGATATATTATCATACATTTAAAGAAATTATAAAACATAATTAAAATAACCTAAAAACAAACAAAAATACAAACTGAAACAAAAATACAAACCTCTTAATATATGCATATTACAATCAAATCTAGCATAAAAAATGTAACATATAACCTATGACAGAGGGCCCTTGGTTACTAACTTGACTAATTTTATATTTTAATACTAAAATTTCCTGAAAAAGAAAAACATTCATTAAGGAAAACATTAAGATATAAATATTGAAGTTCTATAAATCTCCTTGAAGGTATCTCCACTTCCACTGAAAGAGTAATATTATCTCTTTCAAGAAGCAATATTTTATAAATATTTGAATATTTATGACCAGATAATCAGTGTTTACTGAAATATATAATGAAACAGAAGTTTGATAAATATTTTTGTGTAGAGTATGTATGGTTAAGTGGAGGACATAACCATGTTACATAATTGAACACGAAAAGAGAGTTTCTGAAATAAATAATATCGAATGGGAGGCCAACAAACTTCTATTCCATTATAAAGGACATATCACAATACCTTATTTATAACAGGGAACAGAGGCAAAGAGGGTAAATATCAACTAACTACATCATGCAATTACCTATATCATCCAATTACCTACATCATGCAATTAACTACATCTTTCCATCTAAGACAAAGTAATTAGATCCACCCAATAACCCTTATAAAACATGCACATGCAGAAAATAATAATAAGGTATAATTGGAGATATACTAAATTGAGCTGACATGTCAGACACTATCTAAGACTCACCCGGCTGCAACTTTCAAACCTGAAACAGATAAACCAATTGGACTCACCGGGCTGCGACTTTCAAACCTGAAACTGACAATCCGGTTGGACTCATCCGGCTGCGACTTTCAAACCTGAAACAGACAAATCAGCTGCTATAAGATTATTTTTATCCTGCATCACTAACATATAACATTCATTTAATATTTCATAACAATATATTTCTCTCAACTATCATTTTTGAGTTAATGGAGTCAATATGTTTGTATTTTTGTAGCTTCTATGAAATTACTTCTCTTATAAATTTTTTGATATTCAAATTAGTAAAAAGTTCATTAATCTTTATTTAATTTTAATACTAAACACTTTTGAATGTTCATAAACTTCCCTATAGTAGCACTTACTTATATTTGTTGAGGACGGCCGTTTCGAGAGATGTGTCTCATTGTCAACTCAGACCGTAACTGATCTCAAGGTTTACGTAGGTTAGGGAGTTAGGGTGGGGGGTGAGAAATTATGGTAGTGTGGGTGTATTTTGTGTGTTTTAGAGCTTGTGATGTCAAAAGGTGCGTGTGAGTTGTAATGTAATTGTGTATTGAGTATGTGTGTAGGGTGTATGAAGTGTCTGTATATTTCGTATTGTTCAGTTGTGTAGCGTTGGTTATTTCTGTGTCGTTTATGAAGAATTTTTAGGTTAGATGTTATGTTTATGTAGTCATGTTTTTTGGAGTTGAGATGATCTGCGAAGTTTGATTGGTAGTTATTGTTTGTTAGTGCTTTTATATGTTCTTAGTAACGTGTGTAGAAGGACGTCCCTGTCTGGCCTATGTAAAAACTGGAGCACCGAACTGCAAGTTAGTTTGTAAACTCCAGTGGTGTTGTAAATGTAGTCAATTTTGTTGTTGGGTTTAAATTGTTTATTGAGAGTGTTGTGTGTGGAGTAAGCTATTTTGTAGTTGTATTGTCGTAGTTTGTTGGTTGGATTGTGGGTTTTGGATGATCCGCCTATACAATATTATTGTCTATACAATATCTGTCTATACAATACTATTATTGATAAGTATTTTATGGGATTATCCTGTTGTGTGTCTGTGTTTGGGTTATTAGGTTTATTTTTTATGTGGTTGTATAATTTGTCAATCATTGTTGGGTTGTATTCGTTAGTTTGGGCTATATATTTTATGGTGTTTAACTCCTGGTAGTGTTCTTCTTTGTCTAATGGTGTTTTAAGCAGGCAATATTTCATGGTGTTGTAAGCAGCTAGTTTATGTTGGTGTGGGTGGTTTGAGGAGCTGTGAATGGTTGTAATGGTACTAGTGGGTTTTCGGTATTTTTGTCCTTAGTTTATCATATATTGCTTACAAATGTTATACCAAATAAACATCAATAACCTTTATAATTGTTGATTCCATCTTCTCATAAGCTACTAGTTTTCACTAAAAACACTTGTAAATATTATACAACTTATCTATAGTAGCCTTACTTACGTTTGTTGAGGATGGCTGTTTCGGTAGATGTGTCCCATTGTCAACACAGACCGTAACTCTTCTCAAGGTATTTGTAGATTAGGATGGGGGTGGAATATTATGGTGGGTAGTGTGGGTGTATTTTGGTGAGTATTAGAAGTTATGATGTCAAAAAGTGTGTGTGAGTTATAATGTTATTGGGTGTTGAGTATGTGTGCAGGGTGTAATTTGAAATGTTTGTGTATTTCGTATCGTTGATTATTTTTGTATTTTTTATGAAGATTTGTAGTTTGGATGTTATGTTTGTGTAGTCATGTTTTGTGGATGTAGCATGTTCGGCGACGTTTGATTGGGTATTTTTGTTTGTTAGTGCATTTATATGTTCTTGGTAGCATGTGTAAAATGACCTCCCTGTCTGGCCTATGTAAAGACTAGGGCACGAACAGCAAGTTAGTTTGTAAATGCCATTGTGGAGTTCTATAAGTTGCTGGGTTTTAATTGTTTCTCCAGAGTGTTATGTGTGGAGTTGGCTATTCTGTAATTGTATATTTGTAGTGTGTTGGTTAGTTTGTAATTGTATATTTGTAGTGTGTAGGTTAGTTTGTAATTGTATTTTTGTAGTGTGTTGGTTAGTTTGTAATTGTATATTTGTAGTGTCTTGGTTAGTTTGTAATTGTATATTTGTAGTGTCTTGGTTAGTTTGTAATTGTACATTTGTAGTGCGTTGGTTAGTTTGTAAATGCCAGTGGAGTTCTATATGTTGTTGGGTTTTAATTGTTTCTTGAGAGTGTTATGTGTGGAGTAGGCTATTATGTAATTGTATATTTGTAGTGTGTTGGTTAGTTTGTAGTTTTGGAAGATCTTTATGGTTTTGTTAAGTATTTTATGGGTTTAACCGTGTTGTGTATTTGTATTTGAGTTATTGAGTTTGTTTTTTAGGTTGTTGTATATTTATTGACCATTGTTGGGTTGTATCCATTAGTTTGTGCTATGTTTTTTGATTTGTGCTATGTTTTTAATTCTTGTGCTCTTCTTTGTCTAATAATGTTGTAAGCAGGTGATATATATATATATATATATATATATATATATATATATATATATATATATATATATATATATATCATGGTGTTGTAAACAGCTAGTTTATGTTGGTGTGGGTTGTTTGAAATGTTGTGAATGGTAGTATTGGTGTGGGTGGGTTTTCGGTATATGTTGAATTTTTGTGTTTGTTTGTACAATTAATTGTAAGATCCAAGAGGTTGTGATACATAATTTACTGGTATACATAAATCAACGATATTATAACATCATTCAAAGGCAATACAGGCCGAGCACAAATATTTTTAAAACATCTTAATTTCATACATCCAAAACTAACATACACCACCGAAACAGAACGAAACAACTCTCTTAACTTCTTGGATCTTACAATTACACGTACAGACAAACAAACACATAAATTCAACATAAACCGAAACCCAGCAACACCAATACTACAATTCACAACTCTTCAAATCACCCACACGAACAAAAAACTAGCCACTTAGGAGACCATAATATATCGCCTGCTTAAAACATCCTTAGACAAACAAGAACACTAACAAGAATTAAACACCAAAACACATATAGCACAAACCAATGGATACAACCCAACAATGATTGATAAATTATACAACCACCTAAAAAACAAACTCAATAACCCGAATACAAATACACAACGTGACAAACCCATAAAATACTTAACAAAACCATACAGATCATCCACAACCCACAATTTAACCAACACACTACAAAATACAACTACAAAATCGCCAATTCCAAACACAACACTCTCAATAAACAATTTAAACCAAAAACATAATCAACAACATGTACAACTCCGCTAGCATTTACAAATTAGGAGAGCCAGTTTCTACATAGGTCAGACAGGGAACATATAAACGCACTAACAAACAAAAACACTCAATCAAACTTTGCTGAACATCTCATGTCCACAAAACATGACTACACAAACATAACATCCAACCTACAAATTCCTCATAAACAATACAAAAATAATCAATGATACACAACTGAACAATAAAAAATATACAAACATATCCAACTATTCCCTACATATATACTCAACACCCAATTATTTTATAACTCACAGAAACTTTTCGACATAACTTTTAGTACTCGCCAAAATACACCCACAACCCCACCATACAAAAACCTTGAGAGTTACGGTCTGAGTTGACAATGGAGCCCATCTTTCGAAACAGCCGTTTTCAACAAATATAAGTAAGTGCTACTATAGGTAGGTGTAAAATATTTACAAGTAATTTTAACAATAACCTTTACTACATTAAACACCGTTGATGTACATTTCACTAACACTGTTAGCATCACCAGAAGGTTACAAATATAACTGGTATTTTTCATATTTATAGGTACCTGGTATTTGGTATATTTGTATCCTTCTGATAATGCTAACAGTGTTAGTGAAATGTACATTGAAAGAGTTTAAATATTTGTAGCAAGGGTTATTGTTGTTTATTTATTATAATATTCTACAGTTCCCTATATAGATTTTGTAGATGTTACAATCTTTATTTGCATAACATTTAAGCAACCTTTTGTTGACATTTATTGAAATTTTGACTCTCATAATTTTGTTTAGTATTCTCTATATGACTCATTTATTTGAAACATTTGCTTCACCAGTCCTTATTGTAGTGAAAAGAAAATAATTCTCAGAACAGAAGATTTCCTTGTTCAATTTTATTTAATGTAACTAATATTGTAAGACATTCCTCTGGATATGATTGCTTTGCAATCGAAATGTACAATAGGGTTTATTTGAATAAAAATGTTTTATTTGTAACTAAAAACAATTGTAAATATGTTAATGTTGCCTATAGTAGCACTTTCTAGAGAACTATAACATATTTACCTGCTACTTGACGTAATCATGTTGAATTCACTGATTAAACTAATTTTAAAAATACTGAACTAAGTGAATACGTAATTGCTTACGCGTTTCAAAACTTTGTTCCTTTTACGAAACGGTATCCTAACCCTCTACTAGCGGCATCGGCTGTGTGCAAAGGCTCTAACAGGAATGGATTTATGACAGTGGAATAGGGTGGGTTGTTTGAGTTGTGTGTCATATAATGGAAAATACTGTTGGCTTCAAAGTGTATGTGATCATTTAATACGTTTTCTTTATCTGTTGCGTAGTGTTTGTAGATTTCATATTTTTCTAAGGTTGTTATTTTTTCACTTTGTTTTAATGTGTGTAGAACATTTAAATTAGTGTGTATGTCGATGTGTGTGTGTTGGGTGTATTTTAGGTGTTTTGCATAGCTGGATTTAGGGTTTGTTTGAGTAATGTGTTCTTCGAAGCGTGTATAGAATGACCTGCCTGTTTGGCTGATGTAATAGCCAACGTTTCAGCCAACATTTGGGACAATCGTTTCAAATTAATTTATAAATACCTGAGAGTTTGTATTTGTCAGTTTCTTTTTGAAAAGGTTGTTGTGCTGCCTTAAAGTGTTTGTTGTTTTGTAGGATATTTGGTAATGGAGTTTTTTGAATGTGGGGGCTATTTTGTGTGTGTTTTTGTTGTGGTAGGTGAGGGATATGTATTTGTTGTTTTTTGTGTGGTTTGTCTGCGTTGCCGTTTGATGGTGTTTATGATTAATTTTCCTGAGTATGTTGTCCATGAGTGTGTGTTGGTAGCAGTTTTGTTGAGCGATGTATTTTATGGTATTAAGTTCTTCGTCATAGTATTTCTGTAGCATTGGTATATTGATTAGGCGGTGTAACATATGATTAAATGCAGCGTGTTTGTGTTGTGTGGGGTTATTAGATGTATTATATATGACAATATCGGTAGTTGTTGGTTTTCTGTATATTTTGAAATTATGTCTGATGTTGTGTTTGGTGATACTAAGATCTAGAAAGTTTATTTTATTGTTTTCTTCTAAATCGAGGGTAAATGTAAGGTTATGGTGTATGGTATTAATGTAATTGTGTAGCTGTTTGATTTGCCGTTGTATAATACTAAAATGTCATCTACTTATCTATGGTAATAAATTATTTTATGTGTGTGATTATTGTTCTGTAGAATGTATTGTTGTTCGACATGATGTAGGAATATTTCTGCTAGGATGCCTGAGATGGGGGAACCCATTGGGAGGCCGTCTTTCTGTGTGTAGAATTTGTGTTGGTATGTGAAGTAGTTTTGTGATGTGATGAGTTTGTTGAATGTTATGATTTCATGTGTAAGTTTATGTGGAGTATTGTTTGCTGTGAACATATTTTGTAGTATGTGGAGTGTTTGTTCTATTGGCAAATTAGTGTAAAGGTTTTTTATGTCGAATGAGGCTATGGTGGAGTTGTGTGGTATGTGGATGTCTTGAATTTTGTGTATGAGGTCTATGTTATTGTGTATGGATGTGTGATTGTGAAAGTTTATGTTGTATCTGATAAGTTTGTCTATGTATTTGGCTAGTTTACGTGATGGTACATTAGTGGAAGGATGGGTGTGTTTTCTTTGTGGATTTTAGGTAAAGGATTTAATATGGGGACTTGGGGTTTTATTTGTTTGTAATATTTCTTTTGTACACTTTTCATGATTTTGGTGAATTTATTTAGAAGATTTTTAATTTCTGTTTGAAATTTAGGTTTCGGTTATTTTGTTTTCAGTTATGAAACTGTTTACTTTCTTGTCGATGTCTTGTTGTTGCATTTATTCGATGGAATTACCTTTGTCTGCTTTTAAGAAATTTTGGCCAAACCTGCAGGTCATTCTATACACGCTTCGGAGAACACATTACCCCAAAAAAAACAAACAAACCATAAATCCAGCTACGCAAAACACCTAAAAAACACCCAACACACACACACACCGATATACACACTAATTTAAATGTTCTACACACATTAAAACAAAGTAAAAAACTAACAACCTTAAAAAAATATGAAATCTACAAACACTACGCAACAGATAAAGAAAACGTATTAAATGATCACACACACTTTGAAGCCAACAGTCTTTTCCATTATATGACACACAACTCAAACAACCCACCCCATTCCACTGTCATAAATCCATTCCTGTTAGAGCCTTTGCACACAGCCGATGCCACTAGTAGAGGGTTAGGATACCGTTTCGTAAAAGGAACAAAGTTTTGAAACGCATCAGCAAGTAAGCAATTACGTATTCACTTAGTTAAGTATTTTTAAAATTAGTATATTTACAAGTGTTTGTAATTAAAAATTAGAAGCTCACATGAGAATGGAATCAATAAAAATGTTTATTTGTGACTAAAAACACTTGTAAAATTTGTTACAGTTGCCTATATTAGCACTTACTTTAATGATTGTTGAAGACGGTAGTTTCGGGTGAAGTGTCCCATTATAAATTCAGACCGTAACTGGCCTTTTGGTTGTTATAGGTTAGGGTGGGGTGGGATACGGCGTAATGATGTAGGTGTATTTTAAAGAGTATTGGGGATTATGATGTCAAAAAGTGCATGTGAGTTATAATGTAATTGAGTGTAATTGAGTTTGTGTGAGAAAATTATATTTTAACTCACATACACTTGTTGACATCATAACCCTCAATACTCTCTAAAATACACCTACAACCCTACCATATATTCCACCTAACCCTAACCTATTACAATCAAGAGGTCAGTTGCAGTCTGAGTCGTCAGACGAATGGATCTCCCAAAACGGCCGTCCTCAACAATCATTAAAGTAAGTGCTACTATAGGCAAGTATAACATATGTACTAGTGTTTTTACTTAAAAACTAGTAGCTCACATGAAGCCGATCTAATTAATATGAATTTTTTTTAGTTTTATCTTATATATAAATATAATAATTTTATAATCTCAGTGATTCAATGAAGATTTAACATACATTTAAAATTTGTTCCTTATGTTGTATGGTTCCAGGAGCTAGACATAATTAAAGTGAAAACAATTTTATTTCTATATTTTTATATAAATAAAAAAGATTTTTAGATAAATATATGTAGAATATTTTATGTGATTACATTATTCTCTAGTTCAGTGGTTCCCAACTGGTGGGCCGCTTGCTACTGGGCCGTGGTGAAACTTAAAATTATATTAAATTTGTGGAAATTAAGTACGGTATTGACAAATAAGTCATCGCGGATAAAATATTAATTTAGGAATTGTCTCCGATCGTGCTTGGCCTGGCAGAGAGTGTGTTGTTGTAAAACAGTGTCGGCAAGGTCATCGCTCTCTACTCCCTCCTACCCCATCCCCCGCCCAACCCTTACTATGGTCAAAACACTCAAAACCGGTTCTCTGCAGTCTGCACTCAGTGCAGTGGTTGTCACCTCGTTACGTTCAGTTCAGTTGTGATAGTAGTGTTGTGTTGGCATTTGGATTAATAATTATGCGGAAGTAACATTTTTAGTGGCAGTGGTTGTATTTACGTGTCGAATTTTACTGTGTCTGCTGTAAGATACGTGCATCTTACAAGTCAATATGGATGCTTGGTTTCGGACGGGATCTTGCCGTAAGAGAAATGTGTCAAATGATGTACCTTCCTCATTCACTTCTACAACTAGTGAGGCAGTAAGTAAGCCAAGTTCGAGTAGTACCCCAATGGCCAAGAAAGGTAAAACCTATAGTCAAAAATATAATCTTGATTTTTTGAAATTCGAATTTGTGTGTTCTGGTAATGAAGAAGAGCCTTTGCCTCAGTGTGTAATTTGTTTTGAAATGCTATCCAACGAATGTATGAAAGTCTCAAAACTTGAAAGGCATCTATCAACTAAACATCCAGAATGTGTAGGAAAGTCTCTCCAATATTTTCAAATAAAGAAAAGAAATTTATGGATGACTAAATCTACGATGGAAAAATCTTCCAAACAAAACAAAATAACTACCAGAGTTTCATATGAACTATCTTTGTTAATTGCAAAGAAGGGATCAGCTCACACAGTGGGAGAAGACTTAATTATACCTGCAGCAAAAATAATAAGTAATGCTTTGTTTGATGAGAAAAGTACCAAAAAAATCAATGAAATTCCATTATCCAATACTACTGTCAAAAGACGAATTGATGAAATGTCACAGAGTGTAAAGGAATCTGTCATTAACGTTTTGAAACAAAGTGAATATTTTTCTCTGCAACTTGATGAAAGTACAGACGTAGCCGGTCAGGCAAATTTATTAGCTTTTGTTCGTTTTGAACTCAATGGAAATAATGAAGAAGAAATGTTGTTTTGCAATAGCTTACTGTCAACAACCACTGCTGAGGAAATTTACAAGTCGCTTGACAATTTTATCACAGAAAATCAATTAGATTGGTCAAAGTGTGTAGGTTTGACAACTGATGGAGCAAGAGCTATGTCTGGAGTTCATACTGGTTTGATTGCCAAAGTTAGATCAGTAGCTCCCTTTGTCAAATGGACACATTGCAGCATTCATAGAGAAGCTCTTGCAGTGAAAGATTTGGGTGAGAGTCTGACAAAAACTCTTGACGATGCAGTAAAAATCGTTAATTTGATCAAATCAAGGGCAAAAAACTCGAGACTTTTCGGTATTTTATGTGATGAAATGGGCAGTGAACACAAACAGCTTTTACTTCACTGTGAAGTTCGGTGGCTATCCAGAGGTAAAGTGCTATCAAGATTATTTGAACTTCGTGATGAACTCAGGATTTTTCTCATGGAGGACGAATATGATAGAAAACGTGCAAGTTCTTTCTTAGAATGCGTGACCGATGAAAACTGGCTGAAGCGGTTGGCGTATTTGGCAGATATTTTTAGTGCCCTCAACACTCTTAATTTAACTCTTCAGGGCAAGGATACTCATATGTTTCTTGTACAAGACAAGATAGAAGCTATGATAGTAAAATTTCGACGATGGGCTCAAAAAGTGGAAAACAATGCTTTCGATACATTTCCTGTACTATACGATTACCTTGAAACAAACGAAGTCAAAATTGATGAACCAACAGCAGCAACCATAAAAGATCACCTCTCATCTCTGGCATCTAATCTCAGGTAATTTGAAATTTAATTTCACACTATAAATGTATCAACATTTTTATTTCAAATTTGTATATTATGCTTTGTGTCTCTGTACTTTTTATTTTGATCTGAGAAACTATAATTAAGAAACTGTAACTAAGAAACTAAGTCTTTGCATATTTTTTGTAGGTGCTACTTCCCTAAAATTGATGAAGTTCAATGGATCAGAAACCCTTTCGATGAAGATAACTTAAAAAAGGCTAACATGCCTTGAAGTGAAGAGGACTCTTTGATTGAGCTGTCTTGTGATCAGGTTCTGAAATCAAGTTTCAAAACGACCCCATTGATTTTTTTTTTTGATGAATGTGCGAAAAGACTATCCCGCAATCAGTAAAATAGCACTAAGACAACTGATGGGATTTTCAACAACTTATCTATGTGAGAGAGCCTTTTCTACTTTAGTTTATTTCAAAAATAAGTATAGGAATAAGTTAAATGTGGAGAGTGACTTAAGGTTGAAATTGTCAAGTTTTGTTCCCGATATTGATACATTAGTACAGGATAAACTATGTCAAAAATCCCATTAAGTTCGGACAGCCTTGATAATGAACTTGTAAATAAAGTTTCTTCAGTAAAAAGTGTTTTTTTCTTTTTTACCCAATATGTTTACCCAACAATTTAAATATATACTTAGAAGAATATATATATATATATATATTCTAGGTGGGCCTCGAAATTTTTAAAAAATATATAACTGGGCCCCCAAGCTACAAAGGTTGGGAACCACTGCTCTAGTTTATAAAAAACAATATTATATTAACTTAGTTATAACTAACTTATATTAGTTTAACTATATTATATTTTTTATGGTGTTTTTTTATAACTTGCAGTGGTGCACTACTTGTTGTTTATAGTTTATTCTATGTGTTTCTTAGTGTTTATTTATTGAGAACTCTAACTTTATTAAAAATTCACATGTGAACATAGTTCTGTAATTCATTTTCTGAATGCAAGGAATGCATATTAAACCACTTTAAATTCATCAACATGTCTTTGAGATATATGGACAAAATGTGATAGATTGGTAAGAAGATAATTCATTCATAGATATGAAAATTGCATGATAATGACTGAAATAGGGGTTTGTCTTTGGTTAAGGATGAATTTGTCCCTGCCATATGTGAAAACATTATTGAAATCTTTAAGATTAAAATTGTCACAATATAAATATTGGAAAAACCCTAATACCACAAAAGCATCTATAACTAAAAGTTACGTAAGATTAAACCTTTTGATGGATGGATCAAATGATAAATTAATGAATATAGGGCGTAACACACCTATATATTCTTTGCTTTAATAGTTTTATTTTAAATATATTGCATTACTTTAATTAGTTTGGATTCTATATATTTTTATTGCCTATAGTTTATATTACTGACACGGCTCAAGATGGCAGACCATTGTTTGTTAGTCGAAGTCAGAGAGGGGATGGAGAAAGGTTGGTGTCAGTCTAGTTTGTAAGTTATTGTATTCTAGATTGTAGTTTTGTAATAAGACCCTTTGTTGATGATCAGATTGCCATCAAAATATACATAAAGTTTTAATATTAGGTAACTTGTAATGTAAGTTATTTTTGTAGTATTGGGTTTTTTTCCAATATTTTATTCTAATATATAGCATCACTGTGCTCTTGATTTTGTATTTTCATATTCTTACTCTTTTTATGGAATTTCTATAATTTTCAAGACAAAATCTTCATGAAATACAGGGATTTCATAAATCAAAGAACAGTACTGTATATTGCAAAATTAAAATAAAGAAACAAACTGGAATAACAGTATCGAACCTTGCTTCACAAATGAAAGGGAAGCGAAAAGAAACTACAACACAACGTAAGGGACAAAAAAAAGAAAGAGTAAATAGTAACAAACTAAGAACTACAGGGAGGTAAGGGAAATGAATTTAATTTTCTATTGTATGCAATAATGTTAGAAAGAAAATGTGTGGGTAGTGCATCAGTGGTCTCAATCTTTTTTTTAAGAGAGCTATTATTAAATAAATAAACTAATGTACATGAACTCGTAATTTTGGGTTTTTGTGGTAATACCACTGATAATGACGACATAAATCATTGAAACATGTATAGTAATAAAGTGTTTATAATTGTGAGTGACTGTACATTTATATATCTATCTATCACTTTCACTCACAAACCAGCTTAAACATTACTTTTGTAATATTTAATAAAATATAGAGCTATTATTGTCCACCTTGAACTTTGAACATTTATAGTATTGACAAAATTTTATATATCCGTCTTCAAAATGGTATAAACTGAGCTGGCAATTACAAATCTTTTAATTACAGTGAATTATGTCAAGGCTTCTTGATGAGCTAGACTTAGGAGAACTAATGTACATTAAAACAAAGTAATTTAATAAAAGATACTAAGAATTATCAAGGATCAGGGCAGATTACTTATATGCATGGTAAAATTCTAGATTAGTAATTACAGGATAAACTATAAATAGGTCTTCCGGTGTTTGTGTTGTACATCTTGATGGTTTTTAAAATTACTACTATTCGTATCATTTGACAATAAACACTACTTACTAATATTTTTAAGCAGACACGTTTCACACTAGATCAGTGCATTGTTCAATACTGTGAGCCATGGTGAAGACTGTTCAATAGTAGTAAATAAACTACACAATAGCATAAGCTTCACACTTGAAACAGAACAGCATCGACTTCCTAAATCTCACAATAACTAACCAAAACAACAAACACATTTAAAATCACAGAAAGCCCACTACCACACAGACAGTGTAATACACAATACCTCCAATCACCTCACACAACACAAACATTTTGCCTACCACTCCATAATGCACATACACAGAGTAATCAACATTCCCATGAACAACATAAACAAAATGAACGAACTCAACAAAATAAAATACATAGCCTATAGAACAGATGCAAACAAACCCAACCTCTGATAGGCAAAATGATGTGCAAAAAACAACACAGACATAACATAAGAAAAATACATAGCATTAACATATCACTACAGAACATCACAACAAATAACTTCCACAAACTCATTCTGCAAACTCAAATACAAAGTATCCTTTAAAACATCAAACATAACTAAAAAATACCTACATGACAAAAAATAACAAACATGACAGGCCAGGAGTATACAAAATCACATGTAACGACTGCCCCAGTTTCTACATAGGTCAAAGAAAGAAAACTTTCATCACACGATCTAGGAAAGACATAAAAAAAAATACAATAAAAATCAAACTTTGCTATTCACATAGTCCTTCACTACATTAAAAAAGCAACAAAATAAACACAATAGAAACCTATGAAATATACAAACAACACAAAAACCATCCACAATACATTTTAAACACACTCACAATCAAATACTATACTTGAACATATAATTAACAACTACTCTATGAGTTGATACTACAACTATGAACAATAACACACCGCAGGACAACAATACACCACAGATACACTAATACAGCACAACTGAGGAAAAGTTTTGTCCATGTCTCACGGCATTGAACAATGCACTGGCCTAGTGTGAAACGCGTCTGCTGAAAAATGTCAGTAAGTAATGGTTTTTTGCAAATTATACCAATAATGGTATAAATAAGAATGAGCTACAGTGTATATAGTATAGTAACCAAGCCTATACAGTAAGGCAATGGTATTGCCTTACCTATAACCTGTATTCAACAGACACCTGTTCACAATGAAAATTAGATATATTGTTATGCGCTTCTGATATGAATAGGTATTCTTACTGTATTCAGGTATGTTTTACTCTACCATACTGAAACTACAGCATGTTGAGTATGTTCAACAATTACAGTATGTACTGAACACTATTCCCGTCAAGTGACAAATATTATTAATTTAAAACAAAATCCACTATTATTTATATATTACATCATTTCCTATTTTCTAATCATGGTATTTGAATTTTTAATTAAAAATGTGATGTTTTTGTTAATTTTTTATATTTGTTTAAATTTCCAACGAACAAAACTGATTATAATTATAAATATTAACAAATTGTTTTAAAAGGCGCAGCAATATTTTGAACAATATGTTTACAATGAAAATATTGGAAAGAACCCCAAAAATAATTGAAAATAACAAATAAAACAAGTTACTTAAGATTAAACCCTTATGTATATTTTGATGACCATGTCATCATCATCATCATCATCATCATCATCAGAGGGTCTTATTACAAAATTATAATCTAGCAAACAAGATGTTACAAACTAGTGTGATACCAATCGCATCTACGGTCTATCTACCAATCAGAACGCTCTACAGTCTATATATAGGCATCAGTGAAGCTATTTTTAACAATATTTTTAATAAGCTGTTGACTTATATAATTGATATTATGACAAGGATAGATTTATGGACGGTCAGATTTCAGTCAACAGTCTAACTACTACCAAAATAAAAGTACCCTGAGGCTAAGGTCTGTCAATTAAACAACAATATAGTATTAATTTGTGTATATACACTAACAAGTCTTGCTATTATAAAAGACGGTTAATATATATGAGTCAATAACATTTTTCAAAATAATGGTTATTAGCCTTTCGACAGCTAGTTATATACGAGGTGTGGCTATTAGATAACAAGACTGACACTGCTGTGGATCAAGGAGGCATGTATCAACCATCATTGTACAATAGCTGTTTAGTGTGAACATTTCTCTTTAGTATGAGGTAGTCTCGCTTCTGTAAACAACACCGTGTAGTCAAACATTTGTGTTATTGTTTTTTTGTTTTGCCGGATAAAATGGTTAGTGTAATACTAGAGCAACAAATTATAGTGAAATTGAGTGAAAACTGCTACTGAAACTTTTACTTGTGATCCGGAAATGAAGCGTTATTCATTGGAAGCATTTAAATAGCCCAATTTTACCAAGAGCCAAAACGCTTGAATGAGCAAGTCAAAATTTAAAGCAATGATGATATTTTTTTATATCCATGGGATTGTGTATCTTCACTTGGTTCCTGAAGGTCAAACAATTCATCAATATTACTACCTTAAGGTACTTTCTAAGCTACATAAAAAAATAAGGAAAATGCCCGAAATATGGAAGGACTCATCATGGGTTCTGCACCAAGACAATGCACCAGCTCATTCCGCGTTATCTGTCAAGAGGTTCCTAGCCAAGTAAAGGATCCCAGTGTTAGAACATCCCAGCTTATTCACCAGATCTTGCACCATGTGACTTCTATCTCTTTCCTAAGGTGAAATCTGCATTAAAAGTGAAAGATTTGAGTTTGTGAAAGCTGTAAAAGAGAAAGCAGGACGCGTCCTGAAGGATTTGACAGAAAATGACTTCTAGCACTGTTTTAAACAATGGAAAATTTGGATAGGAGCATTGTAGGAATAGAGAAGTAGTGTATATTGAAGCTGATTATAAGTAATTATGTATAAAATAAAAATACAACTTTTTACATCAGTCTTGTTATTTAATAGCCACATCTCGTATATGTATAGGTTTATGACTATTTATAGGTTTGATAGGTTACAAAAATTTACTATTACATGTCTCATGTTGTATAGTAGACATATATTTTTATATTTCTGCACCTAGACCTGATTAAAATGGTAAACTAGCTGTTGAAATGTCGCCGTTATTGACTCATACATCAACCTCCTTTAATAATAACAATATAGCCTTAAGTCCCAAGTTGAACATGTGTTGCTGAATTGCTCACCTTTTTCATTATAAAAAGTGTTTTGTTATGTTCATATAAGTGTCATATGAGTAAGAACATTTTACAAAAAAATATGGTCCTGTCATTGAGTTATCATTTTCAACTTAGTCCCTCAAGGAATATATTAAAGACAGAAGTTGATTTAGAGATAATTAATATAGACTCTTCCTAATAAATATTTCAAGGTTTTAATGAAGTTCGTCCCATTTTCAAAGTATAAACTTCTAACAGGATAGTTCAATCTATTGAAGTAAACAAATATACTAAACATTCAGTATTGTTAAGATATCTCCTCAGGAAATTGAGTTGGAAAATTAATATAACATAGCTTTTGTTGTATGAGAAGATACAACCAACTTGTATGCATAAGTTTCTAATAGCTTTTGTGGGAACTGATAATATTATCAGTTTGCAACAAGACTGTCACTGTTTTAAAAGAATTTAATGGCCGTAGACATTATGAAACAAAACACAAGAGCTAGTATTTCAATGAAAAGGCAAACTATGAGAGAACAAAATTACTTCTTTGAAAAATTTGCCTTCAATTCAGAGACAAATTATTACCAAGCCATACCAACAAATGATGCTGCTGTAAAAGCCAATGTCAAAGTCACGCATATTCTGGGTAAAGCTGGTAAGCCTTTTACCGACAGCCAACGTTGTGTGTTGTAAAGTAGCTGAAGTAATGATTAAATAATATATATATAAATATAATAAATAATATAATGTAATAAATATATTTCCTTTCAAGCATTTTACCACTAAATATGAGTACAGTACTTGTCTCTCATTTCCCACTTCTTATCTCTATAAGTGTAAAACTAGCTGTAAACAAGTAGCAATCAACCATTGAGCAATAGTTAGTGGTCAGCACAGACTGTATGTGAAAGGGCAGAAAGCTCGGTGCTGTTATACTTACCCCGACTGTACCTAAGGCTGGACCTTAATAACCTCGTCCCACCAACGCACCCTGCCATGACTCATCATTGCTTTGTTTGCTTTCTAAATTATATTTTCTTGTCAGTGGCATTCCAGTGTCAGTTACAATCACAACTAGTGCAAGTGTAGGTTGATGTTTCGCAATGTACATTAGTGATCGTGGACAGTGTCTTTTATTTTTTTGTTTTTATCGTTCATAATAATGGCTTCTTTTAAAAAAAGTTGATTTTGAGTGCCATGCTTTTAATAAACAGTGTACCCAATACTATTTTATGTTCGACAACAATAATAAAGCGTTATGTCTTATTTACAAGACAGGCGCTGTTTTAAAAAAATTTAACGGCCATAGACATTATGAAACAAAATTACTTCTTTGAAAAATTTGCCTTCAATTCAGAGACAAATTTTTACCAAGCAATACCAACAAATGATGCTGCTGTAAAAGCCAATGTCAAAGTCACCCATATTCTGGGTAAAGCTGCTAAGCCTTTTACCGACAGCCAACGTTGGTAAAGTAGCTGAAGTAATGAATGGAGTTGTAAAAACAGTTAACTTCATTATATAAAGTTACCTCAAACACCGCCAGTTCAAAAATTTGTTTGCTGAAATTGATAGCACTTACTAAGATTTTCCCTACCACTGTGAAGTTCGCTGATTGAACAGAGGCAAAGTATTTCAGCGGTTTTTTGAACTTCATGAAGTGATTGACATTTTCATGACTGAACAATGTCGTCCTGTTTCTGAACTTTCTGACAGTATGCAAATTGACTTTTCTTGTTGAACTCACAGCACATATTACCTTTTTGAACTTGAAACTGCAATGTGAAAACTCTTCAGTTTA
Source organism: Prosapia bicincta (assembly GCA_036971475.1). Classification (NCBI taxonomy): domain Eukaryota; kingdom Metazoa; phylum Arthropoda; class Insecta; order Hemiptera; family Cercopidae; genus Prosapia; species Prosapia bicincta. Next base: position 33,007,586 of record JBAIZL010000008.1, on the reverse strand, counting down.
TGACTTATTCTGGCATGTCAAAGGTTTTAGAAAAAAACTCATACTTTTCCTGAAGCATCTGGGATCTATGAACTTTGAAACTTGTCAGAACTTAAGTACACTAAGCACTGCCCCCTTCCCCAAGGATTACGTTTTAGAAATCTTGTCTAAGCTATGTCAAGAGTTCGAAAACCGCTTTGAAGACTTTGACCGTTCAGCAGAAGACGATCAGATGTTTCAAAACTCTTTTAAGTGTGACAAATATAAAGGGCCTGCAGAAATGGAGCTTGAAGTCATCAAGCTAACAACCAATGACTCACTCAAGACAGATTTCTAGGAATGCTACAAAGAAGGTAACCTACTTACAGTTCTCTTCCAGAAAAAGACTTTAAAACCATGCTCAAGCTATGTTTTCTCTTTTCGAATCTACCTACAAGTGTGAGCAGACTTTTTCAAAAATGAAGTTTGTTGAAGCTAAATACAGATCTTCCTTGTCAGATGAGCATTTGAAATCAATACTATTGCTCAGAGCTACAAAGTTTTACTCTAAATGGGCTGAAATTTTAAGTGTGAAATAAAATGCAGTCATCTCACTATAAAATAATTCTTCTTCTTAAGCTTTACACATGTTGTAAGCTCATGTATTGCCAAGTTTTCTTTAAAATTCAATAAAGTACAGTTTGTAATAAATTGAAAAGATTTGGTTTTGTATCATCCTATGTTTTCATTAGGCCTACTTGAAAACTCCTTCTACAGAAAACTATTATTTTATAGCAAATACAATTATTTTTTAGTTTTTTTTACAATCACGTAAAGAATTGTAGTTAGCCAACAACAAAGATATATAAGGAATTATAGCAACTTGAAAATAAAATAAGCAAGAAAATCACAAAAGCATCACTAAGCTCTTGATTATAAAAAAACGTCGTGGGTATATGACGGAGGAGGTGGACTTCTGCCCTGAAATATTACTAGCTCGCCTTCTTCCAAAAGTTTTAGATGTGACCCTTGAGTAAAAAAGGTTAGAGACCCCTGATCTAGAGAACTCTTCCACTGAATTTTCCAAACAGGCACTAAATTTCTTTCATTTAATGTGAGCTAAAGCAGTCTGTAATAAAGGTCAATTTTTAGCCTAGTTATCTATGCTAACTGAGTCTCATATTTAATGTTTACAAATACAATTTTTAGCTTCTTCATTAAGAATGCATAAAAATCCCAAATAACAATCCAAATTGAAAAATTGCTTCAAGATGTTATAGATAATACAGACTTGGGATTCTAAGTGATTTTTCTTCATCAAAGAAGTTTGAGAAAAACTAATATAACCATGATCTATAGAACTTTATTTTTAATGAAAATCAGAAGTTATGTGCAATAAATTTTATTAATCAATAAATATCACATTTATTTGTTGATTCCATCTTCACGTGAGCTACTAGTTTTCACTAAACGATTATAAATATTTGTAGACTTGCCTATAGTAGTACTTACTTATATTTGTTGGAGGACGGTTGTTTCGGGAGTTTTGTACCATTGTCAACTCAGACCGTAACTGATCTCAAGGTTTACGTAGGTTAGGGTGTTAGGGTGGGGGTGGGATATTTATAAATATCAAAATTTATCCAGATAGACTGGATAGACCAAAGGTGATTTAAAACAAAAAATCATAAAGGACTCAATACCATAAACATACCAATTCAACTTACCCTTCTCCTATTATTTCATTGGTCTGTATCCAGTTCTGACTCTAGCTACTGCCAAATATGAATATCTACTAAGCTCCTTCAACTCCAATTTACCCAATGTCTCCATGTAACACTCTGTTTTCTAAAAGAATTGTGGCACTGTCCAAACAGGAATTCTGAGACTGTTTTGGAAAATTTTAAATGAACATTAACTTCACTGGTGTCAATAAAAATGCCTCAACAGACACACACAAATATCACACCACACATACATACAACCATTACATCAGAGGCATTATTAGAGGTAAATTGTGTTTCATATAAATAACTTCAAATCAGTGAACCGACCTTGTATCAATCTCTTATGTAATGGTATTTTATCAGAATCACACATTAATGTTAACAACGGATAGTAACATAATTTACTTACATAAATTATTTTCTGCAGGATATGTCTTCACTATCTGCTCAAATCACAGATCTTCTTTTCTTCTTTTGTTGTCATAAAAATCAACCAAAACAAGTTTCTTATTTCATTAATGAGAATCAGATCTTCTTTTCTTCTTTTGATGTTATAAAAACCAACCAAAAACGTTTCCCGTTCATAAGAGAACAATTTAAAACTAAAATTGCTTAGAACTAAAAGAGCCCATTTGATGACGTAGAAGATGCTGAATCGCTCAAAACTCTTCTATTATATTGAAGATTTAGAAGAAAACTTATGGAAAGACCTAAAAACCTGAAACAGATGCATAATAACACAAAACATCCTACACCAAAAATCCTAAAATAAGACATCCTAACAATCCTATCAAATGTCATGAAATGACAAAGGGGCCGCGGTATCTAAATTCAACCCCCCAAAGTCTATAGAGCTTACCTCAGATGTGACCTCTACTAATGGAGGTATTTCTCCGCAGCATCTTGATAGTGTAAAGTGTAACACTTGGCTATTTGTCAAGTGTGTGTATATGTTAGTGGTGCTAGACGTCACAGAAGTAACTTCTGCTTATTCTAGTATGTGTCTGATGATAGCTCAGAGAAGATTATACTCACCCTTCTCTGAGCTCTAAGAGTAGGTGGACTGAAAGAGAAAGTACAAGTTAGATAAATAAAACTTAAAAACTATCTTGATCCATTTCAAATACAACAAAACCAATAGATTTTTAAAGTATTTTAATTTGACCTCAAAAAACTTTGACTTTGCAAACTCATAAAAAATTATACTATATAATATTTGTCAAAAGTGAATGGAAAATTAGTAAAATTTATTGTTAAAAGGCCTGATTTTAAATTCTTTAATGATATACTATATATTTTCTCAAAAACTGAACAATAAACATAAAACAATGACTTTCTTTAGTCTAGTAAATTAGATATGTATTTGTAATCAAATTTTGTTCAAATGAAGTATTTAATTTAATAGTTTATAACCAATATTTTATTCTAAACATTCCCAAGGTGAAATAATATGATATTTTTTAAAAGTATTTTTGATTTGTTTGATTTATATTAGTGATATTATAATTAGTGATGTATTTTATTTGTAAGTGTTTTAAGTGTACAGAAAAAACCTACACCTAATACTATCATTCTCTGATATTATTCTTATTTTTTTTAAAGTATTTTATATTATATTACTGACTCCTGGTACAAAACACATTATTTTGTTTCCCTGGCACTAACTAATAGAATGATAGTACTTTTCTAAACATACTCTAACATTATAGGAGTGAATCCTGATGCAGAACCCACTTCTTTGTTTCCCTGACACTACCTAATAGAATGATAGTACTTTTCTAAACATACTCTAACATTATAGGAGTGAATCCTGATGCAGAACCCACTTCTTTGTTTCCCTGACACTACCTAATAGAATGATAGTACTTTCTAAACATACTCTAACATTATAGGAGTGAATCCTGATGCAGAACCCACTTTTTGTTTCCCTGACACTACCTAATAGAATGATAGTACTTTTCTAAACATACTCTAACATTATAGGAGTGAATCCTGATGCAGAACCCACTTCTTTGTTTCCCTGGCACTACGTAATACAATGATAGTAATTCTCTAAATATACTCTAACATTATAGGAGTGAATCCTGATGCAGAATCCACTTTTTGTTTCCCTGACACTACCTAATAGAATGATAGTACTTTTCTAAACATACTCTAACATTATAGGAGTGAATCCTGATGCAGAACCCACTTCTTTGTTTCCCTGGCACTACCTAATACAATGATAGTAATTCTCTAAATATACTCTAACATTATAGGAGTGAATCCTGATGCAGAACCCACTTTTTGTTTCCCTGACACTACCTAATACAATGATAGTAATTCTCTATTAGACACTCTATTAGTCCAGAATGTCACTGCACTAGAAGTTCCCAAGTTGAGTAGACTTGAAGCTACATAGTCCGGAGAGTCACTGCACTAGAAGTTCACAATTTGAGTAGACCTAATGCTCAATTAGTCCATAATGTCACTGCGTTAGACGTTCCCCAGTTTAAAAGACTTGATGCTCCATTAGTCCAGAATGTCACTGCACTAGAAGTTCTAAAGTTGAGTAGACATGACAGTTCATTAGTTCAGAATGTCACTGCACTAGAAGTTCCCAAGTTGAGTAAACTCGACAGTTCATAAGTCAGGAATGTCACTACACTGAAAGTTCCCAAGTTGAGTAGACTCGACAGTTCATAAGTCCAGAATGTCACTGCACTAGAAGTTCCAAAGTTGAGTAGACCTGACGCTCTATTAGTCCAGAATGTCTCTGCACTAGAAGTTCCCAAGTTGAGTAGACTCGACAGTTCATAAGTCCAGAATGTCACTACACTGGAAGTTCCCAAGTTGAGTAGACTCGACAGTTCATAAGTCCGGAATGTCACTGCACTAGAGGTTTCCACGTTGAGTAGACCTGAAGCTTCATAGTCCAGAATGTCACTGCACTAGAAGTTACCAAGTTGAGTAGACTCGACATTCCATTAGTCCAGAATGTCACTGCACTAGAAATTCCCAAGTTGAGTAGATTTGAAGCTTCATAGTCTGGAATATCACTACACTAGAAATTCCCAAATTAGGTAGACTTGATTCTCCATTAGTCCTGAATGTCACTGCACTAAAAGTTCCCAAGTTGAGTAGATTTGAAGCTTCATAGTCCGGAATATCACTTATACTACATGTTAACAAGTTGAGTAGACTTGAAGCTTCATAGTCCGGAAAGTCACTGCACTAGAAGTTCCCAATTTGAGTAGACCTAATGATCAATTAGTCCAGAATGTCACTGCGCTAGAAGTTCCCAAGTTGGGTAGACATGGCAGTTCATTACTTCGGAATGTCACTGCACTAGAGGTTCCCAAGTTGAGTAGACTCGACAGTTCATAAGTCCGGAATGTTATTACACTGGAAGTTCCCAAGTTGAGTAGACTCAACAGTTCATAAGTCCGGAATGTCACTGCACTAGAAGTTCCCAATTCGAGTAGACTCGACAGTTCATAAGTCAAGAATGTCACTACACTTTAAGTTCCCAAGTTGAGTAGACTCGACAGTTCATAAGTCAGGAATGTCACTACACTGGAAGTTCCCAAGTTGAGTAGACTCGACAGTTCATAAGTCCGGAATGTCACTGCACTTGGAGTTCCCAAGTTGAGTAGACTTGAAGCTTCATAGTCCGGAATGTCACTGCACTAGAAGTTTCCAAGTTGAGTAGACCTGACGCTCCATTAGTCCAGAATGTCTCTGCACTAGAAGTTCCCAAGTTGAGTAGACTCGACACTTCATTAGTCCAGAATGTCACTACACTAGAAGTTTCCAAGTTGAGTAAACTTGACAGTACATAAGTCCGGAATGTCACTGCACTAGAAGTTCCCACGTTGAGTAGACCTGAAGCTTCATAGTCCAGAATGTCACTGCACTAGAAGTTCCCAAGTTGAGTAGACTCGACAGTTCATTAGTCCAGAATATCACTACACTAGAAGTTCCCAAGTTGAGTAGACTTGATGCTGCATTAGTTCAGAATGTCACTGCACTAGACGTTCCCCAGTTTAAGAGAATTGATGCTCCATTAGTCCAAAATGTCACTGCACAAGAAGTTCCTTAGTTGAGTAGACTTGACATTCCATTAGTCCAAAATGCCACCCCACTAGATGCTCCCAAGTTGAGTAGATTTGAAGCTTCATAGTCTGGAATATCACTACCCTAGAAATTCCCAAGTTGGGTAGACTTGATTCTCCATTAGTCCTTAATGTCACTGCACTAAAAGTTTCCAAGTTGAGTAGACTTGAAGCTTCATAGTCTGGAATATCACTTATACTACATGTTAACAAGTTGAGTAGACTTGAAGCTTCATAGTCCGTAAAGTCACTGCACTAGAAGTTCCCAATTTGAGTAGACCTAATGATCAATTAGTCCAGAATGTCACTGTACTAGAAGTTCCCAAGTTGGGTAGACATGGCAGTTCATTAGTTCGGAATGTCACTGCACTAGAAGTTCCCAAGTTGAGTAGACTCGACAGTTCATAAGTCCGGAATGTTACTACACTGGAAGTTCCCAAGTTGAGTAGACTCAACAGTTCATAAGTCCGGAATGTCACTGCACTAGAAGTTCCCAAGTTGAGTAGACTTGACAGTTCATAAGTCCGGAATATCACTGCACTAGAAATTCCCAAGTTGAGTACACCTGATGCGCCATTAGTCCAGAATGTCTCTGCACTAGAAGTTCCCAAGTTGAGTAGATTTGAAGCTTCATAGTCTGAAATATCACTACACTAGAAGTTCCCAAGTTGAGTAGACTTGATGCTTCATTAGTCTAGAATGTCTCTGCACTAGACGTTCCCCAGTTTAAGAGAATTGATGCTCCATTAGTCCAAAATGTCACTGCACTAGAAGTTCCTTAGTTGAGTAGACTTGATATTCCATTAGTCCAAAATGCAACCCCACTAGATGCTCCCAAGTTGAGTATATTTAACACTTAACTAGTTTACAATGTCACTACACTAGATGCTCCCAAGTTGAGTATATTTAACACTTAACTAGTTTACAATGTCACTACACTAGATGCTCCCAAGTTGAGTATATTTAACACTTAACTAGTTTACAATGTCACTACACTAGATGCTCCCAAGTTGAGTATATTTAACACTTAACTAGTTTACAATGTCACTACACTAGATGCTCCCAAGTTGAGTATATTTAACACTTAACTAGTTTACAATGCCACCCCACCAGATGCTCCCAAGTTGAGTATATTTAACACTTAACTAGTTTACCATGTCATTACACTAGATGCTACAGTAATAGTAAACCTTTATTTTCTTTCTCTAAAACTACCTAATACAATGATGTTTTCGGTTATAAATGTACTCTAATATTATTCTAATGGAACCTGATGCAGAACTAATGTTAATGTCCTAAAACTACCTAATCTAAATATTTTTTATTTATAAATGTACTCTAACCGTATAATAGATAATTCTGATGCAGAATCCAGTCTCTTCTTTCCCTAATACTACCTAATGTAATAAAATACATTTTGTATCCTTTGTGTAACATATTCGAGTCAAACTGTCTATAAAAATAGTGTCATATTAAATTTTGCAGAAATTGTTATTCATAATGTTCAACTAAATACTAGAACATGTTTAATTATATGTACGCATGTTTATTTATATACTATTTTTATTTATGAATAATAATTACTGAACATAATTGTAAAAACTTCAGGCTTCTCAAAGACTACTGTAATTTATTATGTATCTGTTATTTTTAACTGATTATTTTTTGTATGTCAACGTTTTAGATTTATAAAAACTTATTTTTGAATTATTATATAAAAATCTGTTTGGATTGTTGTACATGAAATATGAGCAAGACTTACAACTAGAGTTTATTCTAAAAGTACATGTCAGCCAACCATGGGGACTCCCTTATACATCTTCGGATTAATTTAAATCTAATTATAGAATTTTTTTACTTGTCATTCATAAGTTTACATCACCCAATAAAATTGACAACCATTGTTATTTTTAATATTAATCAGAACATGCCAGCCTAAAATTGAGTTTATATACTTGTTCTGTTTATTTAAATTAACATTTTTTTAATGTAAAGAAAGAAATAATTACTTTTATATCTAATTGAAGATTTGTTTTCTATACACATTTATTTAGTTTTCTTTATTTGTTGGTTTTTTATTGCATATTATAATTTCAATAGAATATTTTAATATTTTAGTCTCATTTGTAACACAAGTTTTTTATAACTACTGATACATATATATTATTATTTTTTTAATTTGTTTTTTAAAATTATTTATTAATCCTTATTTTTAATTAAGTTTTTAAATGTTATTTCTTTTAATACAAGAGTGAACTAAACTGAGATCCATACTGAAAGCAATTTGAGTATAAAACATATACTAGTACCTGTTCTTGTAGAAGGTATATAGAATACAATAGGTTAAAACAGCCCCTGACCTACTAAACTAAACCTAACAGATGACTTATAAATGGACAAAAGATGAGACACCCTACACGACAAATATAAAAGCATCCCAATACTGCCATGCCATGCTGTACAACAAAAGCAATATTCAGGCTTGCTTTTAACCAAAAGCAAAAATCTCAAGAAATTATAACCTACAGACAAAAAATCTACAAATCCTACAAACATAAATACCTCCCAACACTTGCTATACAACAAGACCAATATATATATATATAGCCAGATTTATTATTGTTATCCTTCTTTACCCTGAATACCACGTTTTTACCAGAGCGTTACAGTCATGATCCACTCTGTCCAGTTAGTCTTCGTATTCAGTTTGCACCCAAAGTATTCCCAAAAAGTAACCCAGAATTGCGACAATGTTTTAACCAATTATCTTATATAGCTATATATTTCTACTGAACATTGCACAGTGTACAACGCAATTTGCTCTCAGTATTGGAAACTCAACTTTAAGTCGTCATATAGGGACAAATAAATTAACATTATACACAAAGACATATTGGCTAAAATTATAAACTTGTATAGGTTTTAATTTCAATTTCTGATTAATTTAATATTTGCTTTAAAAATTATATAAAAATAATATATTTAATTGATTTAATATTTGATTTAGAAGTAGTATATGCATTAAATTTTTAATATGTTTTGTGCATTAAATTTTTAACATAATAAAAATATTACTATTCATTCCTTTGAAAACGATTATGTTTTAAATGTTACATAAATAATTATATTGTTTTATTTGTATTATAAAATTGGTTATGAAAAATCAGGTGATATTAAACTTTAGTGTAAAATTAAGATGAGAAACAATTTGAAATAAATGAGAGAAATGTAATGAAACAGAAAAAGGAGGGATGGTGGGATAAAGGAACCGATACCGTTTATAGATACTGTGCATCAACGGCGAACCGATCTGAGCTTCTATTCCATTACATTTCAGGGAACTCCATCACATCTTTGCATTACTGGGAAGCAGAGACAGGAGTGGTAACTTAAAACTAACTTAACATTAACTGAGGGGGTGGGCTTCTCCGGATCTGAAATTTTAAAAAAATACCTGAAAAGTAAAAAAAAAAAACAGCTGAAAACATAAAGGTACCTGAAAGAGAAAGTACATATAGGCCAAATGAGGCCCATGATAAAACCACCCTGGTATCTGCAGTATTTAAATGATTTAAGATGAAACCTTTTTGGTTTTAGCCATCTTTAAAAAAGGAAACAAAATCAAACAACGATAGTGATGGATACACTGGTTAGCTGACATGACTACTACTTGCTAACATGCACGTAAATTTCACGACAGCGAAACGCGTAATTATTTCTTTTTATAACGGACTCGGGCTTAAACTAACACTGACCTGCTGTCTGCAAGCTCTGGGCTTCAGACTACAAAAACCTGAAACAAAAAAAAAGATTTCCAAGTAAGATTTGGTTTTTAAAAACTAAAAATAAATTATAAAAGTCTTTATGAGGATTATTTAAATAAAACAATACTATATACTGTTGCATTTCTCAGTTTTAAAAATTTTATGTAGATAAAGATACATAATTTTTACCTATTTATAACTATTAAACTGATATGTTATTGCGATAAATTACCCCTATCAACTAAGCCTCATTTTATTTTGAGAATAAAGTCAGGAGAAATGCAGTCTAAGCTACTTCCATAGTTCCTTCCCTTAAAAGTTTTGACTTTAGAAGCTCTAAAGTTTTTATCATTGTTATTTTTATTTAATTAGAGATTTTAAATTTTTTTTATCCTAGAAAGGTCATTCAAAAAAGAAAGTTATTAATTGGAGTAATATACCAAAATTTTTGAACACATCATGAAAACTTACTATACTTTGATTTATAGTAAAATAGGAATGGGTCTGTAGCTGGGTAGGGATGTGGTGTAGTCAGTTAGAATGCTGTTACAGTTAACCCGCCATCGCCAGCGGCTAATACTGTCAAGAGTAGATTGTTGGTAAAATCATTCATTAACTTACTGAATTTTTTCTCATTTCCATCTCAAAAAATCATATTTTTTAATTCTGAATTTGTATTCCTCTCTCTACCTTAATTTTCAAAAACCTGGTTTTTCATATATTAAGGTGTGAAAAGTATCTCTCATAAATACCCCTTGATTATTAACTGGAATTAATTCAGAAATTGAAAAACGCGTAATTAATAATATATAATATGCAACAATTATTTAATTACCATCTTATATAATAAAATGTTTTTCATGCATATAGGTTAGAACTTTGAAGTGATTAAACAAAGAAATATTTAGTTTGATAGTAATACGACGAGTGTGTCACTTTCACACTTGTAAACAAATTTAATTCAATTACACACAAAAATACTCTCTCAATATATACACTTTTACATATACAAATTTACATAAAAAGTGTAATTTATTATATAAATACTGGGTGTATATATATATATATATATATTCCTGATATTTAATATTATCCATTGCTTTTCCGTTGCACTGACTTTATGAAGTTAATAAATTACCAATTTTGAGTAATTTTATCCACCATTAAGTGCAATAATTTTACCTTGAGTGATGAGGCACCTTTCGGTCTTTGACCATTGTCGAATCACTGATTGTTCTCTGATTCGACAATGGTCAAAGACCGAAAGGTGCCTCATCACTCAAGGTAAAATTATTGCACTTAATGGTGGATAAAATTACTCAAAATTGGTAATTTATTAACTTCATAAAGTCAGTGCAACGGAAAAGCAATGGATAATATTAAATATCAGGAATTTAATACCTACCAAGGTAAACAACTGTACCGTAAATATATTAACCTCAGAGAACAATCAGTGATTCGACAATGGTCAAAGACCGAAAGGTGCCTCATCACTCAAGGTAAAATTATTGCACTTAATGGTGGATAAAATTACTCAAAATTGGTAATTTATTAACTTCATATATATATATATATATATATATATATATATATAATTAGGGATGGGCCGATTCCTAAAATTTTCGATTCCGATTCCGATTCCGATTCTAAAATTTTCCTTTCGATTCTCGATTCTTTACTCGATTCTCGATTCTTTCAAGTTATATTAGCTTACATGCTAGTTCTCCAATAATTAATTTAGTTAACATCTTGGTCATATGGCAAAACCTTTTAAAAGGTCCGTTTTAATGTAATAGGCTACACAAAACCTTCAACCGTGAGAGTGATATCTGTCTATAATATAATTTATTAAGGTTAAGTTTCGGAGGAATAATACAGAGTTTCTGTTATCCGTCTACTCGCTCAACCGTCATGGCCACGGTTCCGACGGTGACGGTTAATCGAGTTTTTACTGTACTTTTTTGTGTTTTGTTCTGATATCTATAAATCAGTGGCAGTAAGACACGTGGGGGAGAGAGAGCAAAAGAGAGTATCGAACCCACTCTAGTGAGAGAGAGAGACGAGCGATGTCAAACGACCAGAAATGGTTACGATCTTGATTGCAGTTGTTTCATAAATAATAATATTTTCGTTTACTTTAATCATTTAATTCATTCAAATCAACTAATACATAAATAAGACATAGTTGGTAATTAATTATTTTTCCACACAAATATAATAAATTTGTTTGGTAATAAATTACTCCAAACGCATATTTTAATAGTTAACAAAATAGGAATCGGAACCGACACTTTTATGAATGAAGAATCGAGTATCGACGATTCCTCGATACCACCTAGAATCGACGATTCCTGGAATCGAGAATCGGAATCGGCCCATCCCTATATATAATACAATACGTTTTCTTGTTTAATAATTTAAAACAACACAGGTTATTCAAATACAAGAATATTTATTATTTTATATCCAAAGCTTTTCGTTGGCAAACAGTACCAACATCATCAGGAATGAAAATTACAATAATGATGAGGCCTATAGCTTACATTATTGTAATTTTCATTCCTGATGATGTTGGTACTGTTTGCCAACGAAAAGCTTTGGATATAAAATAATAAATATTCTTGTATTTGAATAACCTGTGTTGTTTTAATATATATATATATATATATATATATATATATATATATATATATATATATATATATATATACATCGCTTTCACTATATGTACTTAAACAAGAATCTTACTTGGTATTTATGCGAGTTAACTTTCAAAGATTGATAGCATGATAGCATCTTCATTGTCGAGCATCAACTGTAGAGTTGATGCTCGACAATGAAGATACTATCAATCTTTGAAAGATAACTCGCACAAATACCAAGTATGATTCTTGTTTAAGTACATATAGTGAAAGTAACAAGTGAATATAAGAAAACAGTGTTGCTAAGTCATATATATATATATATATATATATATATATATATATATATATATATATATATATACACATCGCCAAAGTATACTTCCAGTTGACGTGGCCGAGAAGGAGACTGAGAAAACTAGGAGGCATGGTACATGGTATATGTTCTGTTTACAAACCTAACATCACCATCGACAAGGTAACGCCAAAGATAAGATCTTCTTGGAAAACTATGGCGTTTACAGCGTTTCTTGTGAAGTTTGTAAGAAATCGTACATTGGCCAAACAAACAGACGTATCTCAGCTAGGCTTGAGGAGCACAAACTGGGCCTTAAAAACAAGCAGAAAACGTCGGCTCTGTACAGGCACTACTGCGATACGGGGCATACCATTGATTTCCAATCTTGCTCCGATTGCTCGAGTGGAAAACTACAGGACTAGAATTATTCGTGATGCTATCGAAATAGAGAAGCAAGGGAGTCTTAACAAACGCGATGATACTTCGAATTTGCCCGCAGTGTGGAAATGTGTCATCAATAGATTTTATCGACAGAAAGGCGAACAAAGGCAAAAGAATGTCAGTAATTGTTTGGCTCCGGTGTGTGTGGATTGACGTCAATGTGTGATTTGACATCAATGGGCGTGGCTTCATTCCTCTATATACAGGAGCAGAGTTATCTGCGCTCTTCACTCGCTCTTAAACTGTTGTTGGGTTCACCTCGTCAATGCTAGATGAGATTCTACCGAAACGTCAGAACTGCGTTTTTATGCAATGCAGAATGAACAAATGTACTCCAGATGATAACTATTCATCATATTTTTCCATCTATAACGGAATACTTATCAGCATATATATATAACACACTGATAAATGATAACTGCCAATAAAAACGAATGAACTGACTAATAAAAATAAGAGTCAAAGACCAAAATGTTTTGGACGTCTGAACGAGTATTCTGCTATAATAATGTAAAAAAATGTTAGATAATTACTGTTATAACTATATTAGGATTTGACATAAGCATTATCTGCGTTTACGTTATATATTTGTAAACAAATATTCTTTGAGCTTAGCTTGTGAGGTTATTTAAAAACAAATAAAAACATACACAAAAATCACAAATTAATCATTTATTTACTCATACGCGTTTCAATGATAAAGTCATCATCATCAGTGAGTGTTACTACTACAAACTCTAACTTACAACTCATCACTGACGATGATGACTGTGTCATTGAAACGCGTATGAGTAAATAAATGATTAATTTGTGAGTTTTGTGTATGTTTTTATTATATATTTCAGTTTTGGAGAGTTACCGTTACACATATTTCAATTTTAACCAAAATACAATTATACATGTGTTTTAACTTTATAAAATAAGACTACAACTATCTCATAAATAATGAATTTAATTGAGAGATTGGGAAAAGCCCTTTATCACAATTTAATAAATTATTTTTGTCATACTTGAGTATATGGAAAAAGGTATTTGTGGTATAGAAGTTTCATTTATATAAATTAAACATTACGCCACAGTTAGAAGTAATTTAAGTGTATTTAGACATTGAGTTTTTCCTATAAATGTTGGTACTATAAAAAAGTAAAATATTTGAGTTTCCAAACTTCGTTAAAGTTTATTGGATTTTCTACTATGCTCTTAGTTTCTGTTGTTTTTTCACTATTTAATCAGGAAGTGTAAAGTATAGCTGTTCACTCCTAAGCTGGTGCATGTAGATAGATAAAAAACAAAAAGCTAGCCCTATTCAAAAACATTGGTTTATGTAGTGTGTGTTGCATCAAAGTCCATTGCTAAGAAATTACAGGGGTTGCGTTCGTTTAGAAAACTGATAAAACTAAATTTTTTCAAAACGTAATGTAAATGATCTGGTTATTATGACAAAACAAATAAAATAATATTTATATCGGTCTTTCAGCCTTGTAATTCTATACCACATGTTACAATGTCTGTGGAACGCTCTTTTGCTTCCTCTACCCTTACCCTCACATATGATCGCCCTTCGAGGTCACCAGCTTACGTGTGAATAGCTACACCTCCTAGAGTTCTTTTGTAGAAACTTCAGCTTAAGTGGGTAGGGAATTCTTTAACTTCATTGGTGTGTGTGTTTTCAAGTTAAACAGAATTGACATTTTAGTTATCAGTGTGTGGAACATGAGTTAGTAAATGGAAATCAAATATTGAAGATAAATACATTTCAGTTTTTACCGCTTAAAAACTTACAAGTTTAATGCTAATCCTTACTAGTGTTGAGACAAAAAAGGGTTATCGGAGGAATAGTGTTTACTAAAAATAACATTAACTAAATAAATATCGCATCAAAGGAATTTGTCAAAAACTAAATTAAGCTAATTTTAAAAATACTTAACTAAGTGAATACGTAATTGCTTACTTGCTGACACGTTTCAAAACATTCGTTCCTTTTACGAAGCTAACCCTCTACTGGCGGCATCGGTTGGGTGTAAAGGCTCTAACGGGAATGGATTTATGACTGTGGAATGGGGGTGGGTTGTTTAAGTTGTGTGTCATATAATAGAAAAGGCTGTTTGTCTTCAAAGGGTGTGATCGTTTAATACGTTTTCTTTATCTGTTGTATAGTGTTTGTAGATTTCATACTTTTCTAAGGTTGTTAGCTTTTTACTTTGTTTTAATGTGTGTAGAATATTTAAATTAGTGAGTATGTCGGTGTGTGTGTATTGGGTGTTTTTTAAGAGTTTTACCTAGCTGGATTTAGGGTTTGTTTGTTTTTTTTTGGTAATGTGTTCTTCGAAGCGTGTGTAGAATGACCTATTATATGACACACAACCTAAACAACCCACCCCATTCCACAGTCATAAATCCATTCCCATTAGAGCCTTTACACCCAACCAATGCCGCCAGTAGAGGGTTAGCTTCGTAAAAGGAACAATAGTTTTGAAACGTGCCAGCAAGTAAACAATTACATATTCACTTAGTTTGGTATTTTTAAAATTAGCTTAATCAGTGAATTCAAGATGATTACATCAGGCAACTAAATTAAGGTTAATAATCTGTAATTGTTACAAATGAATGTAGGTTATAATTTAACAATTTACATTTTTTTAAAATTTCTCCTTCAACTCGAGCGGCTAGTTTACACTGCAACATATGTTAATATGTGACACTTGCTCTTCTTGAATAGTATTTACTCATTGTCTACAAAGAGGGCAGCTGTTCCAATATGTGATCTTTGGATAACCCCCAAAACTCTGTCAACTATAGCTATTATTAATAAACAATTACAAACCATTATGATGCTAACTGTGTATGTGATGGTTGTGTAACTATTTTGTAGCAAGGGTTTATAATTATTTATAAATACGCTGTTTTTTTAATTGCTTTTGTAATGTGCCTATTCTAACCCTCCTCCACCTCAATCTAAAGAAGACATCAGGTACTGCCTAAGTTGACTATGGGATAAATACCCTTTACTGCCAAACTCATTAAAAAAAAGTAAGAGCCCCTATACATATCACATATTATTATATCTTTAAGTGTTGACAATTTAAATGCATTGTTATTCTTTAACGCTTAATTACTTAGTTTTTGACAAATATTGTATGATGTAATGTTATTGAATTTTCATTTTATTCTTTTGTTAGTTTATTATATTTATAAAACTGTTTAATTTACGTTAATTACGAGTCTTCATTTTCGAGCATCAACTGAGACTAAGTACGTCTGCAGTTGCTAAGTGTGAGGGATTTCTGTTGCCACATGGTACACAGTTAATGTTCTCATTTAGGATTCACTGCACTGTGGGAAAGTTTTAGTATGTCTTGGGGTTAATTTTGTCTATTTAGTTGATTAATTTACCTTTCTTTATTTTATTTGTTAGTTAATGATTTATATTTATTTTAAAATTATTATTCTATTATTAATTTAGTTATTTTTGTGTATATAAATTTGTAGCTGTTCTCATATTGTCATTTTGTACTTTTTTTTTATTAGATGTACGTTTTCTAATGTGGGGGAATGTATGGTTGTTTTTGATGGGATGCATGGCCAAGTTTGAATTCTAAATGTTTGTTATAATGTATGCCTTGAGGTGCTCTTTATGTCTTTTAATTTCTTTATTGTTTGGCCGATGTATAATTTGTTAACAGTCTGGGTATTCAATTCTATATATTCTGTTATTAAGTGTGGGACATATTTCTTCAGATTGGTTTATTTTATTGATTATGCTTCCTTACTTGGTTTGTAAGTTATGTTAATATGGTTATTTTTTACTATTTTGCTTATTCCTTTAATGTTGTGTCCTGTGTATGTGAATGTGACCCATTTTGTTGTTGTTTGTGGTTCGTGTTTAGGTTGTTTTAATTTGCTTAATATTTTTAATTCTAATTTATCTATAGTTTTTTATTGTATCCAGTTTTTAGGCTTGAGTTTTTTTGTAGAAATTACACTTTTTGTGAACTAACACTAAAAAATGAAGGAAAAGCAAAAGAAAAACAAATAATATATCAAATAGCCCACAAAAATGGATACAATAAAAAAACTATAGATAAATTAGAATTAAAATACTAAACAAATTAAAAGAACCGGAAAACCTAACCCACAAACAACAAAATGGGCCACATTCACATACACAGGATACAACATAGAAGGAATAACTAAAATACTAAAAAATAACCGTATTAATATAACTTACAAAAATACAGGAAGCATAATAAATAAAATAAACTAATCAGAAAAAATATGTCCCATGCTTCTTAGCGGAATACAGTAAAGCGTCGAAAATCAAGATCAAATGGAACCAGGGCCTATCTGGACTACAGATTTTTAAACATTCTCTAAACTACTACTTATAACAGATATTCCATTAACTATAATCTATTTTAATGCTTACAGTATCATGAAGGTTTAAATTAAACCAGGAATTATTACAAAATAGATGTCAGAGGGCTTGAAAAGTACAAAATATTTTAGTGAAAGAACATATAATGTACATTCTAATACACAGCCTAGAACACCAAAAAAATATCCCGGTAAAAACTAGAGTGAAAAAAATGTTATTGTTCTTTCAACAAAAGTATATTATATGACAAATTAGTTAAATATTAAGTTTAACAATAAATTTTATTATTTTGTTAATTGGATACAATACACATTAATGCATATAAAACATTTTAAAAATTATTGAATATAATGTATGTTGCGATTTATGGGCTGCATGACCTTGACGTGGTGGAGAGGCTTAATCCAGCTAGTACCAGCTCTAGGCTGGTGGCTGAGACTATAGCTTCTCTAGCAGAGCTGAGTAAGTATAATTCACTCAACCTAACCTGGATTCCAGGACATTCTGGCTGGATAGGGAATGAGAGAGCTGACGCCTTAGCAAAACAAGGGTGTATAACTCAAGGACCGTTGCTGAGGGCAGTGGGCATGCCGCCTCAGGAGGGGTGCAAGAGGATCACGGCACATATAGACAGGTTGTGCAGGGAAGAATGGAATGTAACCTTGGGGTTACTCAGGAGATTTGTGGGGCAAAGAACTACTCTCCTTAAGTAGACATCAACTCAGGGCTACTGTAGAGCTCGTTACAGGCCATGGGAATCTGAGGGGGTTCCAATACAAAATTGGAAAATCTAGGTCCCCTGTGTGCAAGAGATGCGACGAGGACCAAGAGGAAAGCCCAATCCACGTACTCTGTGATTGTCCTGCTTTGGGAACTGCAAGGAGAAAGTGGTTTGGCTGGCAGGTATGTAAACCAGAGGATATCAGAAGATTTAGCATCAGGTGGGTACTTAATTCTGCAAAGAGGTAGGTATCCACTAAGCTAGCCCTGTGGTAGGGATGGGAAGAGAGTACAAAGGCTGCAGCTATGTGCTCTACACCGATAAGGTCCCTCCGAGTTGTAGTAATAATAATAATAAAATGTTGCGTTTTAAATTTAGTTATGATGAATTTTTCAGAATTGATGTATCTTCTTTGCATTTATAATTAAAGATAACACTAAGTTTAGATATGTATTGTAGTGGCACTGAGCGCCACACTCTGCACGCAGAGTTCCATGCGCACTGAAACCACAATCTGGATTTGCAACGCTCCGGATTACTGACGCTTTATTGTATATAAATCAAATGCCAAGACAATAACAAATTATACATCGGCCAATCAAAACAGAAATTAAGACAGATATAAAGAGCTTCTCAAGGCGTACATCAAACCAAACATTAACAATTCAAACAGCCACGCATACCATCAAAAAAAACAATACATTCCCCACATTAGAAAACACATCTAATAAAAAAAAGTAAAAAAAGGTCTCAAAATGACAATCAGAAACAGCTACAAATTTACAAACACAAAAATAATATCATTAATGAACAAATAAAATCAAAAAAGGTAAATTAATCAACTGACTAGACAAAATTAACCCCAAGACACTCTAAAATCTTTCCCACAGTGCAGTGAATCCAACATAAGAACAGTACACCATGTGACAACAGAAATCCCACACACTTGGCAACCTGCAGAAGCACTTAGTCTCAAAAAATGATGACGTTGATGCTCAAAAATGAAGACACGTAATTAAAGTCCTCGAAAGTTAACTCCCATAAATACCAAGCAAGATTCTTGGTTCGTGGAGGATGAATTTCTCCTGTTATGTGCATGTATTGAAACTTATTCCTAGTTCAGTAGTATCTGGTTTGCTTTGTTTATTTAAAGTGTTAGATTTTGCTAATTCTGTTTCAAACTCTTCTATGATAAGTTTGAGTGAACGTGTCGCTGGAAAATTTGTCTCTCTGCTAGGTGAAAACCCTGCTGAAACTGTTGACAACAGCCTATAGTGCTGATGCTATAATAAAACTAGTGTACTAGAGGTTTGTTTGTTTTCTCAATGGTGACAAGTCAATGAATGACTAGTCTCATTGCCCGATCAGAGGAGAATATTCAGATAATTTTAAAACATTTGCTCTCAGGCCATCGACAATCCAAAGTTCAAATTTTGGAGATGTGACTTATCTTAAAGCTTGGTTTAGCAAATTTTAACTTAAGATTTGGGAACAAAATGAGTCACTACCGACTCTTAAAAAAAGCAAGTCAAGTTAAAACACGCCTTGCTTTGAAAGAACAACTTCAAGCTGATTCAGATATCCTGTCGAAGGTCATTACTGAAGATGAGACATGGATATATGACCCAGAAACAAAGCTACAATGAAGCCAATATAAGATGTCATAGTCACCTTGTTTAAAAAGATGGCGTAAAATCAAATATTAGGCAATGATCATTTGCTTTTTTGATGTTCATTCAGTTTGTTCCACCAGGCTAGAGTGTTCGTCAAGCTTTTTATTCCAAAGTTTTAACAAGTTACACAATGTTGTCAAAAAAAATTAGATTTTTGTTAGATAGGCATCTAGTTTTTCCACTATGACAAAACACCTACATGCAGCCATTTTGGCAAAAAATGGCATGGTCCTGTTATTACACGTATTTCAGCTACTTGATCTGGTTTCATAGGATTTTATTTTATTTCTATGAATAAAAAGGGGTATGAAAGAAGTTGGATTCGCCAACATTGATATCAAGGAAAAACGAGGATGCAGCTGTCAGCCATTTCTGAACAAGAGTACAAAAAATGTTTCGGAACAGTGGCAATACTGATGGAACAAATTTATCAAGTGTAATGGAGAATAATTCAAAGGAGAGTTATGTAAAAAAATTGAAATTAATAGCTCTTAAAAACTAATTCTGTTTTTGGTCCCCTCTTGTGTATCTGTACACATATATTGTAATTGTATTGTGTTTAGGTTTTTTAAAACTAATACCATCATTTATGAGTTTCAGATAAACATTATTCTCATAGTATAACCATACATTTCATAAAAGAGAATATTTATAAAAATAAAGGCTCAAAGATTTTAATGAATTACCAGTAAATATTGACATAATCAAGAACCTCTTCACTAGTCAACAGTGGAAATGAAGGGTCTTGGTTTAACTGTTGGTTAGTAAAGAGGCTCTTGATAATATCAAGAATAACAAAATTATGACAGACTTAGAACCATTTTTATCATGAATATCCTTGTTTATGAAGTGTGTACGGATTAATAAATAATCCGTAGTCTATGTGATGACACTGTTTACATGTCGGTGAGCTAAACTTCAAAGGTATTTGGGGGCTTTCAAGTTAGAACTCTAAGCAAGAGCTGAGTGTACAAGCCAAGGATCTCTTTACGTTTCAGTGCTAAATGTAGGCAATATACATTGGCAGTACATAATGGGTTGTAGCAAACAAAGTACTCTTAAACAAGTAAATAAAAAGTTTTAAACTCAATTTCTACTTAGGTCAACAAATAAAAATTTCATTTAATTAAATATTAATTATTTAGTTAAATAATTACAACTAATATAAATATGTATATAGATATAACAGAATCACAATTTTAAGAGGTAAAATAGAAAGCATAATTAATTATTAAAATGGATTAATTATATTTAAAAAATTTTATTAATAAGTGTCATCCACTACGAGTTTAAGAAAATCTATTTGATTAAATAAAAACACGGTTGATGCATTAGTCAAAGAAATCTGATTTATTAAAAATTTGGCAACGTTTCAATGACTAAATTGTCGTCCTTATTAAGGCCTACAAGTATAATGGACAGAATTAACACCTACGTCATAAAAATTCACAACAAAATTAACATAAAATCAAATACATTACAATAATTAAAAACACACTATAAAACATGATAATCTTTGACAATAAAAACTATAAACAATTAATTAAATGTTTTCTGTAAGGTTTTGTTGACTCTCGCTTCAACCGTGTTTTTATTAAACAAAATCTTATGAGTGTACACCTCATCAAAATCTATTTGAGTTTGAGAGGATGGATACAAAGTATTTAATTAAAGATTGAAAATTTGAGCAACATATGTATAAGGAAAGTGTGAACTAATAGAAGGAATTGAAAAAACTCACTCCACAGTACTCTTTAGTAAGAAAAACCTTTCAAGTTAAAGGATTAAAATCAATAACGCATTAAAATGTGTGCCTGAATTTATTTCTAGTTATAATTTGTTAACCTAGTCCTTTTACTATTCTGTTGCACTTATACTTTTAATTTTTATACAGACCGATAACAAAATATTCATTTTAATATTTTGTATGGTTTTTAATATAATCACCCAGTTTTACTATTATCAGTTATAAAATTTTGGGAAGTCTTTTGAACTAAACCCCCAAGTACGTTTATAGAGAAAGGGAAAACTGGTGAAATTTAAAAAAAACTATTACCACAAAGATAAACAGGCCGAGCAATTTTATTAACCAACAAATGGCATATCTATAAGATTGTATTATGTGAGCCAAGTTCTTTTTCTAATTGGTGACATATGTAATCGCCGGCTTTCTCTTTGCTGTACCTTGATACTTGAATTTTATATAGGCCTATGTATGAAGGTAAAAGGTCTACTTATTAATGAACCACTAAAACATAAATAGCTACCAGTTCTGACAAGTGCACAAATTGCAACTAACATCGCTTTGGCCTTCAATTATGCTTGATTTAGCATAAAAAACCAGTATCTTCATTATAAAAATATACGATCAGTGATTCGATTTACATTAAACTAAAAAAAAAAATTACCTCTTCAGAGGAATTAATTTTGCCTTAAAAATGTTCCAGAGTTCACAACAAATCTGAGCTATTTGAAATAGTTATGAATGCCACTATTTGAAATGATCTCAGTCAAAATTAAAAATATTTCGTAATCCTATAGCAATATCAACTGAACATGAGAAAAACTCAATATTTTGAAATAATTGAGACATGGATAATGTCAATAAAAGTTAAATATAAAAAAAAGACTAAGAATAAATTACTCCTGATATAAACAACCAGATGATATAAATGAAAACAAGATAGAAAGGGATTCCACAAGGATGGAAAGGCAAATCATTTGATATAAATGTCTTTTCTTATATCTGAAACTAAAGTTTTATTTGTATAAACCAATAAAACTTTATTTTACACTACCGCCACTCAAAGTTTTCCACAATGTTGAAAAATTATAGCAGCAAAGTGTCTG
Source organism: Prosapia bicincta (assembly GCA_036971475.1). Classification (NCBI taxonomy): domain Eukaryota; kingdom Metazoa; phylum Arthropoda; class Insecta; order Hemiptera; family Cercopidae; genus Prosapia; species Prosapia bicincta. The sequence continues at coordinate 32,985,043 of JBAIZL010000008.1, read as the reverse complement.
TACAGCAATGCTGACAACCTGAAAAACAAATTTACTTTAGGTGAACACAAAGTTCAAACTAGATACAAGAAGGGATTTTTGTATCTGATTACTGGAAGATATGGTTTCAAGGTGACGAGGAACCAAAAATAATAACTGCAAGTTAATTCATTGCAGCATTAACGTATAGAAAAAAGATACGAGATGGGATTTTGGTATCTGATTACTGGAAGATATGGATTCAAGGTGACGAGGAACCAAAAATCAGGACTCTAATTTAGTTCAGTGCAGCCTTAACATAAAAAAATGAAGCAATGGTATGTGACAAGGGTGTCGGAGAACAGACATTATCACTAAGAGAAGTTCATACTAATAGGTTTTTTTAATACAGCAACAAAAATATTCAGGATTTGCAAAAAGGGTAAGGAACAGGCTAGTGATCTGACAATAAAAATTATAAAAATGTAAAAACAATACTTAAAATTATAGAACAATAAAACAATACTGTTTATTAAGAATTCTGGATGGAACTAAACCAGTAACGACTATTTCCTTCATCTCTATTGAACAAAATATATATTTTTTGACAATTATATTTGAATTATATCTACAAAATAATACATATGAAATGCAACAATTAATGAACAACTAAACATTCGTAGCATGATGTCCCAATATATTCAAGGAAACCAGCATATTAATAATTAAACTCATTAATAGAAACTCTTCAAAATTTGCTTCCTAAGAACATAGTGACAATTATAGGAAAGGTAGAGGCTGGCAATAAACATTCAGCAGGTTTATATGTTTCATACTTTATTGACCATATTGTAAATTACTAACCTTATTTCTTGCAAAAGATATATATACACACACACACATATGAAGTTATTATTATTAATTGTAACCAATATATTTATTTATTTATTGCACTTGATGGTGGAAATAATTGTTTACAATTAATAATAATAACTTCATAAAGTCAGTGCAACGGAAAAATAATGAACAACTTGAAATAACACTCTATATATATAGGTTAAGTGCTTTTATGTGTTTCTATTTCAAGACTACATAGTGGGCTCTTACCAAGGTAGTCAGTCTTCTAGTCCAAAAAATCTATATATATATATATATATATATATATATATATATATATATATATAATTTTAAAATAAAAACGGAAAATAATTACCTGATTAATGTAACAAGGAGGCAGTCTGAAATTTGATGATGATGAAGGCGTTAATGGCGCTGAGGTAAGTGTTACTGGTGCTGATGTAGGTATTGATGGTGCTGATGCAGGTGGTGATGGTGCTGATGTAGGTTTTGGTCATTGACGCTGGTGGTTTTACAGATATTAGTGGTCTTGACGAATGTTACCTAAAAACAGTAATTAAAATATGTATTAAATAAATATATATACTATAATACACACACACACACACACACACACACACACACACACACATATATATATATATATATATTACTATTGTAAATACTTTTATCCACCGCCAAGTGCAATAATTTTACCTTGTGTGATGAGGCATCTTTCGGTCACTTGACCATTGTCGAATCACTGATTATTTTTCTGGTGTGGATGTTAGGTTCGTGATGTTGGTATTTGTTGACGTTACACACAATTTCTCTTGATTTGTGTGTATAATGTTTTTATATTGTATATCTTCTGTATATGTGGTCTGTAGGTTCATTAAATTGTTGTGTGTGTTTTTATAAATGTGGTATTTTTCTAGTGAGTTTAATTCTATTGGGTTATTATTTATTTCAAGTATGGTTAGGTTATTTTCGTAATTTGTTATTTCATATTTATGTGATATTAGGTGTGCTGCAACATTTGATACTTTTGTATTTTTATTTTTGAATGCTCTGTAATGTTCTTCAAATCTTATTTTAAATGATCTGGTCGTTTTCCCTATGTAAAATGTGTTGCAGTCGCCTTTTTACAAAAAACATGTAATTTTGTAAATTCCTGATAGGTTATGTTTTTCTGTATTTGTTTTGTGGTTTGTGTTATTAAGATATTTTATTATTTTGTTGTTTGGTTTGTATGTTGGAGTGTAGTATTCTTTGTTGTATATATTTGTTAATTTTTCTATTTTGTTATTGGTGTATTTATATTTTAGGTAGATTTTTTATTTTTATTATTTTTGTGTTCAGGTTGTAGTGTTGTGTTGAGGTGGGTTTTATTGTAAATTTATTATATATGTTTTTCATAAGGTGTTTGTTGTATCCATTCTCTATTGCTATTTTTGTAATTATCTAATTCTTCATTTAATTTTTGTTTGTTATCTTGTGTGTCCAGGGGTGGTTAGATTTGTAGTGTATTGTGGTGTTGTTGGCAGTTGGTTTTCTGTGTACTGTAGTTTCTATTTTATTATTATTTATATTTAATGTAATGTCAAGATAGTTAATTGTTCTGTTTGTTTCTGTTTCGACAGTGAATTGTATGTTTTCGTTGTATATATTTAGTTTGTTTAGTATTATGTGTTTGTTGTGAATAGTAGGTTGGTATATTACAAGTATATTGTCTACGTATCTTGTGCATAGTAAAATATTATGTGTGTTTAGTATAGGTTTAATTATTATTTGTTCAAAGTGTTGTAGATATATTTCTGACATGACTGATGATATGGGTGATCTCATGGGGGAGTCCAGTTGTTTGTTGATAGTATTTATTGTTAAATTAGAAGTCATTTTGGTTACATGTGTTTTGTTAGTGTTACGATACTATTTATTGTGTTTTCTTTTTCGTTATTGTGTATTAGTTTGTTTTTCATTATTTCTATGGTTTCTTCTATTGGGATGCTAGGGTACATGTTGGTTATATCATAACGTATTATTTTTGTGTTGCTGTTTGTTTCTATGTTTTTAATTTATTAATTATTTATATCCGTTTTTTATATTGTATGTGTTGTTGATATTTTAGATCTTATTATTTTGTCTAGTATTTTTGAAATTATGTAAGATGGAGCTGTTTTGAAATTTATTAGCGGTCTAAATGGTGTCGGGTTTGTTGAGATGTGGTCCTTTTTTGTTGATGTGTAGGATTTCTAATTTATGATAAATGTCTGTGTATTTGTGTCCTGTTTCTTTTAAGTGATTGTATCACTTCTACACAACACACTAGAACAATATGAAATTTACAGATAGACAAAAACACAAAATACAAACATATTAAATGAACAAACACAATACAAATCACACATACTCTTTGATACTATTGAAAACCTACATTTAAAATCGTCACCGCTTAACCCAACATCTCCAAGCAGAAGACACTGATGAAGATCGGCACATAGTGATTAAAAACGTTTTGTCTCAGTAAGTTTTAAGAAATTTACCAAATATAAAGTTAGGATAGCCATAAACTATTGTTTAAGTGATTAATAAGATTCACAGAACGTAATGGACTACAAAATTCAAGAACCTAATAAAACATAAACATGAAATAAATTATGAAAATAACCCAACCATACTCGAAATAAATAATAACCCAATAGAATTAAACTCACTAGAAAAAAACTACATTTATAAAAACATGCACAACAATTTAATAAACCTACAGACAACTATGCAGACGATTTACTATTTAAAAACATTATGCACGAGGTTCAAGAAGAAATATGTGATGTCAACAAATACCAAACATCACGGACCGAACATTCACATCAGAAAAATAATCAGTGATTCGACAATGGTCAAGTACCGAAAGGTACCTCATCACACAAGGTAAAATTATTACACTTAGTGGTGGAACAAGTTATTTACAATAACACTTCACACACAGTGTAATAATAATAACACTTCACACACACACACACATATATATATACACTATAATATAATATGCATTCTTGTGTATTAATAAAGAAATAAGCCAATTAACAAATACAAGAATAATTTATTGAATTTATAATTCAAAGCTTTTTGTTGGCAGCCTGTTTTCATAAATAGACCCTCCTCCACATACACAACTGTGTAAATTAATTTCAACATAGAACTTTTTGTTAATTTTTATGATATAGCTACATTGTTAACTACACCCATTCTGTAAGTTATCTGTGACATAAAGATGTTTTTGTGGCCTGTAGCAGTTACATGACATTAATTATAAAGACATAAAAATATATGAACTAAACAGGTTTAATTTTAAATAGTTTTTTTTTAAAAATGAAACTCCACAAGCCACCCACCCCCCTATGAAAGGGTAAATTTTATAGTCAGATCATTAATTAGTAATGAATTTCTTGACAACGAACAACTGAATCCCAGTATAGTTTGGAAGTAATACCACAATGAGGCATAATATTTCAAAAGGGGGATATACTGCATCAACAGCTTACAACTAGTGATAGGACATAATTGGTGAATATGTAGTATGTCTGTATTTATACTTCTAGATATAAGTAAAGCCTGTGTCAACAAATAAGTTAAGCGAGTCCCATTGCCGCAATACGTAGTCGTAAGGTTCAATGAACTGTCATCTAATGCCAAACCCGAATCCTCATTCTAGCTTATTACTAAATTTAATGAATCAAATTGTAATTAAACAGAATTAAATTATTGTGTTATCAAATAATAAGCCTTTTTTACGTTCTATCATTGTTATAATAAGTTACTTATGAGAAACAGGCTTTCCTGTCGAAGGTTAATTTTTCAATACATATATGCCTCTTAACACGTTCATTGACAAGCTGGAAATTGGAATTTTGTGTGGTGGTCGCTACAATAGTTCACTTAGAATTTGGATAGCAACGGCCACGCGATATCTCGTGAATGGCCATCCGGTAAGATCTGACATCACACAATATCGTGTTAAAGTATACATGATTTAAAATATTATCTATGAGAAGTTGCTTCACTCATGACTCAATCCTGACAACTCCAGATAAATCTTTTTATGCTAATCATATCTAAATTGAATAAATTTGAATTTATTCATAACTGTGTACATCATATATGGCCTGAAGAGAGTTATTGTTTAATCCATTTAAAAAATTTATTTCTACAAATTATTAAATATCGAAATCTTGTTGCTGTTCATGACGAGCTGGTTGTTAATTCTTATTACACTTTTGCTATTACTTGTAACCAGACTTTTTGTTAACTAAAAGTTGTTAAATTGTCAACTTACACTTGGAGGAAACGTTTTTGTCTTACGACTTCCTCAGCCTTGTATTTTTGCCGCTAGAAATGCTGCAGTTGCGCTTCTTCGGTACCATTATTTTGAAAGTTAGAAGTGGTGACAATTTAACAACTTTTAGTTAACAAGTCTGGTCGCAAGTAATAGCAAAAGTGTAATAAAAATTATTGTTAGGAAGGAACAATATACCATCCTACCTGGCAGTGATCCATAAAAAACAAACTCTTTAAAAAAATATTTTACCTGATCTAACATCACCTGGTTATAGCAAAAGTTAAGAATGTTCTGTTATATGAAGAAATAAGTGTTAAATAATATTTGTACAATTTTTGTTCAAACCTTATAAACTAATTAAAAGATGATTTCAAGTAAACTCCTAATCTTACATATCCAAGAAACCCCAAAGGCAAATTTTCTTTCAATAAATAAACCTATATACAACAAACAACCACTAAAGTGGAAATAACCAATTTCCAAAAAGTCACCCATGAAATAAAATATATAAACTTGACTTGCAAACTGATCACCCTTTTTATGCAATATACTTTACCTTTTGGGTAACCTCGATTTTAGTAATTTCAAAAACTGTTGTTCAGGAATACGCTCTGAACACGGCTGTGTTAATGGCAAGCTGCGTGTTTGAACGTCTCTAAATATCTACTCACAAAGTAACAAGCTAAAGTAGTTACTCTATTTCTAAAAAATAACATTCTTTAAACTGACAACAAAGCACTTGTAAATCTAACTGTGAATTTACAAATGAACTATCCATCAAGTTTGAAAAATCAATCCATGTAACATTAATGAAAGCAAAGCGTAGAATATTTATGAATTGACAATTCTGAGGGACAAGGATGGGCTTGATCCCACTTGCTCTAAGGTTATTGAAACATTTTTAAGTTTCAATTTTCCTAGTTGACACAGTATTGAAAACAACTAATGTTAGACAATAAAATAAAATGTAATTTAATAACATGTTATCTATTACCAAGGTTATCTCTTTGGAGAATTTAATAAAAAAATTCTAAGGTTTCCCACAACTAACCTAAAAGTAATAAGTAATTTAAAATTAACTAATAAAATATTAATGCATTTGTCTACTTACAACAAACAGCTTCTACAACCATTCCTAGGAAGTGTTACTACACTCTACAAAGCTAAGAGTGTTTACAGTCTCTCTGTAGTCTTTACTTCTTGTCAGCTTGTTTCACGAACCTTTAAAGGTTCTGAAACTGAAAAAAGAAACAAGTTTTATTTACAACATTATACCTTCTGATATTATAATTTAGCTCCTACTTTTATTATAGCTTCTGATTTGTATGTATATAGAAACTGATTATTAAAAAAAAATGTAAAATTATACCATGTAATTATAAATGTTTTAATACATAATAGCAATAGTATACATGTTTTAACATTCATTTAACATTAACATTTTGCCAATCGTCAAGGACAATAAAACCCACAACTTAATTTACGAAAAGCACATTAATAAATATTGGACATGAAATACAATATTTACACTACAAACATTCACTCATAAACACACTCCATTTATCTTCGGTACCTAACCTCCTGCATTAACACAATCAGAGAATCTTAATATTGGCTCAGAGTTGCAGTTGTGAATTTGTAGTAGTGTCACTGATAATGATGACATATAGCAATAAAGTATATTGTTTTGTGAGTTAATATGCAGTTATTTATTCATTCAAGACATTCCTATAAGGAATTTATTGAAAATAAAAAATATAATGAAATATATGTTGAAGTATACTCAACAGATTTTAAAACTATTGAATTTATTGATTTAATAAACATTTCCATTTAATTCTACACCAAATCCTCAGTGCAACAGCTTTTACTAGCAACACAACCATACAACAAAAAATTAATACAATCATGGACAAAATCTCACAATTGGAAGTTTCTTGTTGGTTTCATGATTTACTGTGTTAAAACATCCATCACTAAAAAAATTCTCAATAACTTCAATTCATAGTCTAAGGTTAAATAAAATAGATAAAAAATCGGTTATAATCAATAAAGTGAATAATAAGAAAAACAATTTATTCAGACATATAACTTACCATTTTTAATTTTCTTTCAAGTGTTGGACTGTGTCTATGGGCTACAGCCCTTGCCTATCCATTGAGCTTGCATGGCAATGTTTCCAATTCGCGGCAACGGCTGCACTCTGCAAAATACAACATTTATTGAACAAAACGTCTTTACTAAAATCTGTAATAACTATTTTCTTTTTGCATTTAATAGATACTGGCAGAAAAATTAGGTATTTATTTCCTTAAGCCACATAATCAATCTTTGCATTAAAGTTATACCAAGCAATACAGAGTTATAACAAATACAAAAAAATTAAAACTGAGCTCTCACCCCAAGATTTTCAAATTTTAGAAAAAAGCCCATTTTACGCAACCCACAAAAATCAATGTTTTGCCTATTTTTTTCTTGAGGTAGAAACTACCAAAATACTTCGAAAAGTAATTGTGTGTGCTGGAGACGCCCAAAAATTAAAACATTTGAATACAATTTAGCTTTACCAAGCCACCATCAACACCACAGTTCACCTCACACGCAAACTCTATAGAATTTATAAAACACCCACAAATGTTTTTGACGAAGTCGCCACACGGACAAAACAAACATTTACACACGTTCCTTGTCTAACTTTGCCTTAAAAACGATTCAACTTAACACGCAATAATAACATGAAGGTTAAGAGTTCAAATACGACATATTCCTGTACTTATAATTGCTATAATGAACAATATTTTCAGTAATTGTTTACATTCCTAAACCGGGCCTATATTTGCATGTAACATTCTGAAACATGTAAAAAGGCTATTTTCATTGAAATTATTTTTTTTGTGCCTAGAAACATTATTTTTTCTTAATTTAAAGTTGAGTAAAATTTTCAGTGCGGATGTAGCAGCTGTGAATAGGCTGCCTGCCTCTCGGAGGGATACACAACATCACAAATGTACTAACTGTTACACTTGGATAATGTGTAGCATTATGTTTTGGCATAATTTTAATGAATTGAACAAATTAAAAGTATGAAATATGAAGTATCCAGTCAGGATAGATTTAGTTCTAATTGTATAAATATAACCATTTAGTTAATGTATAAAATTAAAACCAAATCTAACCTGACTGGACACTTTTTAGGTATATTTTAATATAGATATACAGTAATGTATAAATTTAAAACCAAATCTATCCTAACTGGAGACTTTATAAGTATATTTAAATATATGTATAAAAATTAAGCCAAAATGTTGTTTCTCAAATATCTATACACGTAAGGTTGCGTGACGTACCGCGGCAGATGCATACAAGCTTATGCGCACCACTGTGATGTACTAAACATTTGTATCACTCCGCGCCCATTCACAACTTCTACATCTGCGCTGAAAAGTTTACCCAACTTTAATTTAAGAAAAATAATGTTTCTAGGCAAAAAAAAATAATTTCAATGAAAATAGCCTTTTTACATGTTTCTGAATGTTTCATGAAAATATAGGCCCGGTTTAGGAATCTAAACAATTACCTTATTTTCAAATAAATTTTATAATCTTTAGAAAAGCAAAATGTTTTCTTTATTGGACACAATTTTGTCTATTTAATATTGCTTATTTGCAATTAGTATTATTACCAACAAAACCAACCCTAATGCAAAATGAGTGGCCTAACATTTAATACTTCTTGTAACGTTAAAACTTTAAACCAAAAATCATTACTTTATCTATTACTTTCATATAATTATGCTAATAATTAAATTATTTTCACCCAGGCGAAAAACCACTTTTAAAAATGTTACACTTGCCTGTAATAGTACTTACTTTTATAATTGCAGAGGACTGCCATTTCGGGAGGTGTGTCCTATTGTCAACTTAGACTGTAACTCTTACAGTTTGGATCTGAGTTGACAATGGGACACATCTCCAACAAAAGCTGTCCTCAACAATTATAAAAGTAAGTGCTGCTATGGGCAAGTGAAACATTTTAAATAAGTGTTTTTAAATTAAAAAAATATTTTTTACTAAAACACTTGTAAATATTTTAGAGTTTTAGTGCAAACTAGTAGCTCACATGAAGGTGGAATCAACAAATATAAAAACTAGTAGCTCACGTGAGGATGGAATCAACTAATATATTTTAATTTCTATTACAGAACTACTTTCAAATTTTAAAACCTAAAAAAATTGAATATTTCTACCATAATACGGTTTAACTTTTGAGGGAATTTTGTAGATTCGAGCCCTGGAGCTCATACAAACATTGTAGAGTATGGTTGGAGGGAGTACCAAGGTATAATCCAGATTTGGCAAAGGCAGCATTATGCAGAGTATTTAGCAAAATTTCAGCTTCACTACCCTACCCCAACAAACATGTACAAATATTTATTTTTTTAAAAGCAGCTGCTGATTTATATTCCACAAAATATTATTATAAATACATCTATAGGTCATTATATTTAATATTACAAACTATTTACAATATAATATCACAGTTAAAATGTATCGTTATTTTCTTGTTAAGAAACACATATCCCCTACAGACCTAAACCCATCCAAATCCAAGGCCTTTCTTTATTTTTAGAGACTGTAAGAAATTATTTTTAACCTCATCTTCACAATGTACACAAAGTATTATAAACTCAAGAAAGGTTCCATTTATCCAGCACAACTATACCTCTAATCAAGCTAATATTGAGCAAATATAAGAACACTGCATTAACTAATGCTATGAAATATTTTGTTAGGATAGATTTGATTTTTAACAAACTTAGAAATTAAATTACCATAATATTTAAAGGAATTAAAATAGCTTACATTATGGGCCAAACATTCTAGTAGTGTGTGTAAAACCATTAGGAAGGAAATGATTGCTTATGTTTAGTATGTGTTAAAATTACTTACAAATATTACATTATTCAACTTACTTTTACATTGTCGTGCAGTAAACTGGCTGACAAAGACGAATACAAACGTTCTTGCATTGCAAGATGAAGTAAATGTATTTTGTAATGGCTTTTGTTAACACCGCTTGGTTTCTGCCATTACAAGGTTTATACGCTTAAAGAATCCAAATTTGGTCCATATATTGAGAAGGGTTACCCTCTCAAATACTTGCAAATTTACGACAACTCTTTAAAGATACGAACGCCTACGATATTTGTGGAAACAAATTCCAATATTTACAAACACTTCCTAACGTAGCCATTTTTTCTTCAGAAAGAAATAAATAAAGCGCCAACAATTGAGATGAGTAAGCGGTGGGGGAAATGGCTGTGGAAATAACGTACACGGCCAGTAAATATTAAAGTAATAATAAGTTATACTTTGAAATATAATAGATAAAGAATGACATAATATGTATTTTACGTTACATCTCAATGTTAAAGCAATTTTACAGAAGAAATATTATTATCAACTGAAGTTGGATTAATAAATAGACAGCTTTGACAAAATATGTAAACACAACACCACTTAAAACATGTATTAATATATGACACTCAGCTCTAGTAGTATTTGCTTTGTTTAATAAGGAATTTATCTTGGGAGATGTATGACATTTTCAGCTCAGACCTTAATTCCTTGAAAAAATTCTGCAAACGATACAAATATATTGCAGCATTTACACGAAACTGTGAACATACCTTTTTAAAAAAATAAAACATTTTACTTGGATACATCTTAGAAAGTTAGACTAATTTTCTTTGTTTATAATAAATCAAAAGCGATCATGTTTATTTATTTCACCAATAAAAGAAAAACTGTCAGACCTGGAGGAGATAATAAATTAGCTGTCGAAACGGAGCTATATATAACTGTCGACTCATATACAAATTGTCTTTTTTCTCAATATGAAAATTTGTGAGTGTATAGAGATGTTAGCAAAACTGTATATGAAAGCATAGTACAATGTTAAAAATGATTCAATGCATCTTTGCCGCAATGATTATATCGCTCTTGTAAAACACACGGAACAGCACTTGGTTAGATATTCAATTTATAAAAATCAGATGTGATACAAACTTGTATGGATATAGGTTAAAACCTTTTACATAATTTATTTTAAATAAAATGTGAAAACATTAATGAATTTATTTATTTCTCTCAATAAAAACAATATCGATGGAAGAACTATTGCCACTTCCATGGCCAATTTTAAAGTTAGGCTATTAACGGGTCTTAGCCAAACAATTTACATTCTAGTACTCATTTGTTTAGCAAGATGAATGTAAAAATAATAATAAATAAAGTATTTATGGTTAGTAAAGAATGAGAAGCTGTGGTGAATGTACTTTATTTTAACAGCAAACAAAAAGGTTTTATGATGACTGGAGTAGAACTGCATACATTGTACATGAACCTGACCTAATAGATTTACATTATATTTTAGAAATAAAATATTATTTCTTGCCATTTTAGTTACTTGCATTAAAATCTGCTTGATTAAAGAAGTATCAGATGTTTTGGTAATTACAGACAAACCCCAATTGTAGAAGGTAAAAATTGTTATCTCTTGATGCAGAAAGGCCTAAAAACCATTATACAGCCTAATTCTTTTGCTACTTTCAGGTATATATTTCCAGTGCACACATGTAAAATGTTTGCAAACAAAAATTATACCGGCCGATACTGAGTCATCAGGAATACAAAAAAATAATGAAAACTCTCCTTCAGGAAAATCAATACCATTTTATCAAATTAAAGTTGGGAAAAAATTCAGTGCGGAGTAGTCAGAAGTACTACGTTTAAGTATCAAATACGTATTACGTATACTTGAATATACGTATAAAGGCTTCAGTTAGGATAAATTTGGTTGTAATTTTAAACATTACCTAATTAGCATCTATTTCCGCCGAATAATACTTTGTCACGTAATCTCAGTCTAGCCTTACATGTGTACATTTGGTTATAAAATTATAATCAAATCTATCCTAACTAGATACTTCATACGTATATACAATTAACCTTCTATGGCAATAATTATTAACATAGCTTCAGGACATGTATTTTATATTTATTGTATTGGGGGTGGGCAATGTACATTTTTACCAGCACTATTAGCACCAAGTAGGGGGGGATTACAATTTTCCAAAATTGTTAATTTTTGGGGCGTAAGCGAGAGCTGTAATAATTTTTTTTGTATCTCTGATGCCTTACTGTGTCAGCTGGTATCATTTTTTCGCTAAAATCATACACGAGGGCATGGTAAATGAATACCACTTCAAGTATCACTTGCAAAAAAAACTAATACTTACTGATATTTATCAGCAGACATGTTTTACACTACATCAGTGCTTTGTTCAATACTGTGAGTACTGGACACAAGTGTTCTTGTCATGAACAGTCTTGTCTGTGAAACACAGCATTAAACAATGCACTGAGCTATTGTGAAATGTGTCAGCTGAAAAATATCAGTAAGTAGTGTTTTTTTTCTATCAAGTGATACTAAAAGTAGTAATTTAAAAATTTCTCAAGATGTACAACACAAAAACTACAAGTTCTAATTCTTTTGTTCCTTTTATGTTGATAAATTTAATTTTTGAAAAACAAAATACAAGTAAAACCTATCAATACTTGATTTTTAACAATATAAACAAGATAATAATACCAATGTATTATATGTGACAATACTGGCATCATACCTCAACACCAATGTGACAATACTGGCATCATACCTCAACACCAATGTGACAATACTGGCATCATACCTCAACACCAATGTGGCAATACTGGCATCATACCTCAACACCAATGTGGCAATACTGGCGTCATACCTCAACACCAATGTGGCAATACTGGTGTCATACCTCAACACCAATGTGGCAATACTGGCATCATACCTCAACACCAATGTGGCAATACTGGCGTCATACCTCAACACCAATGTGGCAATACTGGCGTCATACCTCAAAACCAATGTAATTGGCGTCATACCTCAAAACCAATGTGACAATACTGGTGTCATACCTCAACACCAATGTGACAATACTGGCATCATACCTCAACACCAATGTGACAATACTGGCGTCATACCTCAACACCAATGTGACAATACTGGCGTCATACCTCAACACCAATGTGACAATACTGGCATCATACCTCAACACCAATGTGACAATACTGGCATCATACCTCAACACCAATGTGACAATACTGGCATCATACCTCAACACCAATGTGACAATACTGGCGTCATACCCCAACACCAATGTGACAATACTGGCATCATACCTCAACACCAATGTGACAATACTGGCATCATACCTCAACACCAATGTGACAATACTGGCATCATACCTCAACACCAATGTGACAATACTGGCATCATACCTCAACACCAATGTGACAATACTGGCATCATACCTCAACACCAATGTGACAATACTGGCATCATACCTCAACACCAATGTGACAATACTGGCATTATACCTCAACACCAATGTGACAATACTGGCATCATACCTCAACACCAATGTGACAATACTGGCATCATACCTCAACACCAATGTGACAATACTGACATCATACCTCAACACCAACTTGGAACTTCATCCAATATTATAACTCTGAAGAACAACAGACAACTCATCACATCAAAAAGAATGTACTTGTAAGCGATCGTATCCACAGAACTGACATTATTGGAGATCCACGTGTTGTATCAACCATTTATGATTTAGTAGCCCTGGTATCATCCCTAAACACCAAATTTAAACTTCATCAAGTATCATAATTCTGAAGAACAACAGACAAATCATCAAATTCAAACAGAATCTTCTTGTCTCTGACAATATCTACAAAATTGCCATATTGGGGGGATCCACGTGTTGCATCAACCATTCATGATTTAGTAGCCCTGGTACTATCCCTCAACACCAACTTTGAACTTAATGGAATATCATAAATCCAAAGAACAACAGATATAATTTTTTTCCTTGCCAATGTGATCTTGAGTATGGATGAAGTGTATGCAATCAGTGTGCACTAGTAGCTGCCTACTTTCAAAGCATTAGAAGATTTCTGTCCTTATACTCTGAGTCATCTCTTTGGAATATACAAGAATACATTTAGAAGAATTTGGATAAAGAATAGAGATGATATTTCTATTGGCAATACTATAGAAGGAAATGCATGTAGTACTGAGGACTGCAACTCACTAAAACAGCAGACAATCAAAGAGTTGATGCTGTGAGAAGATCAGCTTCTGGGAAAGCTCTGTATTGTAAAGTATGTAATCAAAATAAAATGGCTCAAATTTTAAAACATTATTGGCCAAAGAATTGGTAAGATGGAAGGACAGGAACTTTTACAGTCTACCAACAGATCCAATGTATTGTGACATCCTTTAGCAAGATTACAAACCAGGTCACTTTATAACACAAAAACACCTAAAAAGATGCAGGAATCTGCTAGAAATATGGTGGGACAGAAGAAATTATTGGACACAATCTTTGCAATCTCCTGAACCTCAATATTCAAGAGAGGTACACTGTTGCACACTACCTGATATTCTGCATTGGAAGTCTTTGTGAGTTCAGTTGATGCAGCTATTGAAACAAAATATAGGTTCTTCTTATCTATATTAACCAGAACAGATTTTAATTCAGGAACTGTCTGTAATGTGAGCAGAAAGCCAATCACAAACAATGTATTTTATTAAAAAGTTATGAATCACAAGGCTAGAAAGAATATAGATATTAATTAGACAGAAAAGAAGTAACATATACGTATGAGGATAGAGAATAAATTTGGTGGAAAAATAAATTTAATGGTATCCAATCATAGTCTGTAGAAATATAAAGCGAAGAACGACAAGAATAGTTACTAAAATACGGACAAAGTACTTAACCATTGTTCTATTTCAAATGTAGTCATAAAGGGGCTGTGGGAATCTTTAACAAAAGAAGGGTCCAAGTATTTTAAGATGGGAGTTTCCAAGGACCAAAATGCCTAGGATATAATAACACTGTACCATTAGAGAAAGCTATTTGTAAAAGGTGTGGGAATCACCAGATTGAACTAAAATATGTAAAGGGGAAGAGATTATGATAGGTTGAAAAAGTAAGTGATCGGAAGAGGAGTCTTGGAGGAACTTCAGAAGAGGGCAAACGTATTGGGGGGGACTAAGTGTCAGCAATGTTAATAAGGGGTATATTTGTTTAATACAATTAAGGGAATTGTCAAGTTATTTTACGAGTAAAATTTAAAAGTGCAACATAAATGATTTAGTAAAGAATTAGGAAAGGAAGTTAGTTATGTGAAAAAGTGTAGCGAAGCAGCTATCAACGGTCAAGATTCCAGGAACTCAACAAGCAATATGCCAACAGAGCTTTATAAACTTAATAAATTCAGCACAATTTTAAATTCATTGGTATAAAATATTAATCTAGTTTTTTTCACCACTTTCTAATTTATAAATGATCCATAATAATGACCCAAGGAAAAGAGCAAATAACACTGTGGTTATTAAACTTTATTGTATTAAAAACCTAAAGCCTCGAGAGCCCAACTTTTTAGTAATTATAGAAGGCTTGACTGTAGAAAGGTAAGGTAATTAAATATATAACCTAAAGGTAAAAAGTTATATTTTAAATAACTTAGGCTATAATATATGTTGATGATATAATAAAATAACAGACTGAATGGGTTTGGTAACATAATGAGAAAGAGAATGATATCATTAAAACATAAACATAAACAAGATGAATGTCACAAAAAAATAATATCAGGAACAAATGATATTGTAAAACCTAGAGTAGAAAAAAGAAATACAATGATGTTAAAGAACACAAAATACATGACTTTATAAGAAGATGAGCTATTTCATAGCACAAGAAATTGGAGAATGACATAATATACAACAATGAAGTACACATTTTAATTTAATTAAGTATAATTATCCTCCAAATATCATTGTACAATACAAGATAGTTACATAGTGCTTAATAATATTTGGTTTAATATTTATATTAAAATAATCTAAGTCCATAAACTGTATAAACATATTCAGCTATACATACTGCATCTGATTAAAGAAATTCAGTGCAATATACTCAATTACTGCTCTTTGTAAAATCAGATAACTTAAATACAGCCTACATATTGAAAGCAAGATAACTATTTTATTTACTAATTGATAATAAAAAATGTTTATTTTAATATTTTTAAATTTGTGTGTATAATAACAACTATTAATTTATTTTGTACATGTATTTTATAATGTTTAACAACAATCTCACATTGATTAATTAGTATTAACATTATTTAAGTTTGTTTTATCAACTCCCTTTTCTTATGCTGTTATTTTTTAAATATGAAGAACAATAAATAAGAGGAAAAAATCAAATGTTTAAAGCATATCCTGAAATTTCATATTTCTTAGGTACCACTATCTGAAACATAAGACATGAAATTTTGGAATAAGTCATTATATATATATATATATATATATATATATATATATATATATATATATATATATATATATATATATATATATATATATATATTAGGTTAGTTTTGGTTGGTAAAGATTATTTAGATTTTTTGGACTAGGAGACTGACAGACTTACCTTGGTACAAGTCCACTTTGTAGTCTTGAAATAGAAACACATAAAAGCACTTAACCAACGATATATTTCAACCACACAGTGGTCTTTGTCAACAACAAAAATAATTAAATCACTCCCCCCTGATTGCAATCCCTCAGAACTGAGAAGATGGTAACTATCATACCAGTGGTATACCAAGTCCAGAGAATCCCCTAGCCTCAACATCAGATAAATCCATTCACTTTTTTTCCTAATAGCCTCATCAGACGTCTCCAATCTCTTTCCCCCTGACAGACTTATATAAACTATAATCACTCATATGCTCATGGAAACAATACATATATCTTTAATCTGTGCATCTGTGCCATCTGATTTCTACACAATCTGTGATTACAACTTATATTTATTTTATTTCATTCTCTCATATTTCTTTTTGTGTTTTCTCTCTGATTGAGAAAGACCACTGTGTGGTTGAAATATCTCATTGTTAAAGTGCTTTTATGTGTTTCTATTTCAAGACTACAGAGTGGACTCATACCAAGGTAAGTCTGTCAGTCTCCTATTCCAAAAAATCTCTCTCTCTCTCTCTCTCTCTCTCTCTATATATATATATATATATATATATATATATATATATATATATATATCTTGATATTTTACGTTGTCCATTATTTTTCCGTTGCACTGACTTCATATATATATATATATATATATATATATATATATATATATATATATATTTGATATTTTACGTTATCCATTGTTTTTCCGTTGCACTGACTTTATGAAGTTAATATATTACTATTGTAAGTAATTTTATCCACCATTAAGTGCAATGATTTTACCGTGAGTGATGAGGCGCCTTTTGGACACTTGACCATTGTCGAATCACTGATATGTGATTGGATATGCACTTAGTGGTGGATAAAAGTATTTACAATAGTAATATATCAACTTCATAAAGTCAGTGCAACGGAAAAATAATGGACAACGTAAAATATCAAGATATATATATATATATATATATATATATATATATATATATATATATATGTATATTTATATAAGCAATATCTAGAGTGAATTATCATATATTATAAAATATTATATACTATATGTATACTTTAAACCTGCTCATTTTTAAAATATAAAAATTTTTGAGTGTTAACTCATATCTCCTTGCTTGTCTCAACTCACTCTGACAAAAAAAAGGTCACTCTATAATTCTCTTCCCTTCCATGCTGTCACTAATTCATGTCCCTGAATCATTTAGTAAGAGAATGAGGAGTGTATTAATTTCATTCTTCATTTGCATTCCACGTGTTGTGTTGTTACTAGCTCTTGCTATTAATTTTTAATTTCAGTAAAACTTCTAATTACAATTGTGTAAATTGGAAAAAATCAATTTATTTTTTACAATTACCCAAAAACAACCTTTTTTATGTTTCAACAACAGTTAAAAAATGTCATTAAAAATGGTGTAGATTTGAAAATATTAGTTTATGAATTTCCCAAAGATAATATTTGTCAATGGCTGTTTCAACCCTCATATTAATTTCTTAAAGAAACAATATTTGCAAAGTAAAAGTAAATTTTAATAACACTTAGAAGATGCCAGTAAAAGAGGTGTAAATTGGAAAAGATCGGTTTGTACAATTTCTCAGACATTTTTAAATCTTCCATATAAATTGTTTAAAGTAACAATTTGCAAACAAATTATTTTTTTTTCAATAGCAGTTAAAAGACAGTCAATATTATACAAAATAATTTATACTGTTTGGATACAATACATTAATAAAATATGTAAACATTTTATTTAGATATTATAAATAAATACAGAGCTAAACAGAAGATGGGGTAGAATGATTACATCACATTCAGAGAGATAATTTGTGTTCGATAGTACTGCAATAGGTGTGTTGAAGTTGCTTTCGGACGCTATGTTAGTTGCAAGGAGAGGAAAGTGGTGACTCCTTTAGTAAGTGAGTGACCCCAAACTGACCTTACAAAAGAGTTACTTTGGCCATCTCTAGAAAATTCACACAGTTGATAGTTTTAACTGTCATAATATATTTTGAAAGTAATGGATTTTAGTTTAACTCAAATTGTTTTACAACAATCATAAATTTTATTTTACAGAATATTTAGTTTGACTATACTCTTCAATATGAAATAAATACAAAATATTTAATTAGTAAATATTAATATATTTGTTTCTTTGTCTCCAATAAACAAAGAAGTTAATAAGTGTGTTATTTTAATCACATTTTCTATTCCAAAACAAAAGAAAAGTGTGACTCGCTTTATCAGAAACGAGTATTATAATCTGGTTTGGATATAGTCTAAGATGAAAAGACTAATTAATAGCTTAATGAAAGACTTTACAGCTTAATATGAATTCAAAAGGAAAGAAAAATTTTGAAAGAATTCTTTTTTTAAAATAGATCTACAAGATAACATATTTAATTAGATACATTCTTTTGATTTTGGTAATTTCAATCCCACTTTCTTTTAGACATTAATTGAAGTTTTTTAAATTGCTAACTATTTTTGTGGAGTATATTTTAAATAATGTTCACTACTTTTAGCAAAATAATTTTCAACATTGTAAATGAACATTTTAAGTTTAAAAATAAATAAAATAATTCTACATAAACCCTGTGGGGGAGAATCATTGGAAGAAGCTAAGTATTCATTGACCATGAAACCTGTAGAAGTCCTTAAACTCTCGCTTGCCAAATGCTGAAAAAACGCTGGAGAGGTATTCTGGTTCTGAAGTGGGTTGAATGATGGAGATTGGAACCTGCTGAAAGATCATTATTTAACATTCAGAAGGAATGCCAGCGATAGCTCAATATGCCATAGATGTCACACTGAATTAGAGATCATATATCATTTATTGTGCTACTCTGTACAGCGTCAAACCAAGACAGAGAAAAACTGAAATCAAGACTCAGAGGTGCATTGGGTGGGATAAGCAAGGATTACATGACACTGATGAGAGCTGTTTATTTCAGAAATCGGGATGTCTGTGTCTCCTGATGCTGGACCAAGAAGTTAGTAAGAATAATTGGAAGAGGAAAATTAGCTTTAGATATTTAAAAATTATAGTTTTTGTGTTGCTCATTTTGACAGTTTTTGACAAAAAGGGTGAGTCTGTGACTTACAGCATTGAGCAATGCACTGATCTAGTGTGAAACGTGTCTGCTCAAAATATCAGTAAGTAGTGGTTTTTTGCAAAGTGATACCAATAAAAATAATTAGCAATTTAATTCTGGTTTAAAAAGTGTAATTCTTTTCTTAGAAATCAGCCCACATATTCCTTCTTCAACTATTCACCTACCATCTCTTCATCAAAATATCATTTCCCCATTCCCTACTGCTACTCACGTACAACCCAGTTCAAATTTTTTATGTCAGTGTTGTATATTATAAAAAGTACTACCAATCATGTAATACATTGTCTTTCCTAAAACTATTGGAAATTTGTTTCATTAATTTATTTTTCGATAAATACGTCCTAGTAACGTAGAGCCTCCGATATCCTGCCATAATAAGAAAATAAAGTAAACATCTTTATTCCGCAGGGTGCCTTGCTGTCGGGCCAGTTATAGTCGGCTCGACTCATCCAGTTGTGTTCACGTCTCTGTATCATTAAGTTTACATATATTCTACAGAATTTGGGTAATTAGGTAATGTAGTTAGTATTCTCCCTAGAACTTGTAATGTACAGTCAGGCGAAAAAGCAAAAAAAAGGTGATGTCGCTCTATGGGTTGCTATAGCATAGGATGCAATCAGGTCAAGAACATGCCTGACGGATAGAAAAAACTATTGGATCATAAAACAATGAGGTGATTGATTACAGTAAAACAAATGAAGAAATCGTCATTCTTCTCCACAACATTCCTAGTTATAAAGACAATCAGTGTTGGCGTTTATGTACATATGTAAGTACAGTACAGTATTAACGAACTGTATATACAGGCAAGTAACTAAATTGTATGTAAAGTTCTATATAGCTAATAAAATATAACTAAAATCTCCATTAGTCTAACTTATTTACTTGAAACAATCCTACATTTACTTCCAAGTAACACAAATTAAATTCTTAGAAAAATGCAAGAGAAAAGGAACCTGTTGTCTCTGCAGGACAAAGAATAACTAATTATATTATTAATTAAGATTTTTGAAAACGTCTAACTTCAAGAACTGGACAGAAAAAGATTGTGCTTATATTTTAAAATGAAAACAAATTGTTCAACTTATTACAGTCAAAACACACATCTCTTTTTAGCTCTGACATATTCATCAAACACATTTCAAAGTTCTGGATTTGGATAAATTCAAAATTATTAAAGTATAGATTTTGTACAGCCGCTTTTCTATTTAAAAAAATGTAGTTCTTTGTACACTCTCTAATTGAATAAAAATATCTGAAATAATTTCAATAACATTAGACTACTACAAACATTAATTTAAGGTCTTTGGTCTTCTTCTGAGTCTCCATCTTCTACATCTCCATCGCCAGGCACATCAGGCATGTGTATGTTCGATAACAAATCTCTCATTGCGTCTAGCAGAGAGGTTACACTTCTTCGTAAGTCCATAGCTGCTCCATCTTCATCTGCAAGTTCATCAGACAGAGGTTGATTCATATTAAAGTTTGGAACTAATGACCGAAAGAACATAGACAGAGCATTAGCGTTTTCTAAAAGACGAAGTCGTTGTGGTCGACTGTAGAGGTTGATAGAATCAGGTGGTGGTAGAGGATCAAAGCTCAGTATTGGACTGTGTGTTCCCTATAAAAAAATGGTTTTATTTATAAATGGAAATATAAAAACCATTTCACATTGTCAACTAACTAAAATTCTATAAAAAAGATTATGCAAAAATATTTCAACAGAAGATTATTTTAAATGGCTTTACGATCTGGTTTGATGGATAAATATAGGAAGTTATAAATATGTGCACAACATGAAACAAATAATTTCAATATACATATGATGCAAAATAACTAAGATACTGTATTTTAGTTTCATCTATAAAAATCGTATGTCTATAAATACTATCTATTTCAGGTAAATAAAAGAATTTTTAGTATTTGCAATATATTACCTTATAATATAAGCACTAATTACATTAATTACTTAGACCTTCTATAAACATTAAAAAAAAATTTTTTTTATAGCATTCAACTTACCGAAAGTTGTGTTACACCATTTTTTTATAATTACAGCACTTCATAGTTGACAAATTTTTAAAAAGGTGTTTCTTCGTGTTTTACAAGATTCCAATGTCCATCTCAATTTCCACAAGATATCATTAAATTTACACTAGATTTAAGTTATATTTAAATGTTTGTAAATTTATGTAGTAAATATAGGTAAAAGTATGTATGAAGTAGTCACACAAATGCGAGTGGCACCAGAAGTACTAAGTAAGTGTCCTAGCGTACCCATGCCTTCTTCTTAGCATGAGTATTTGCTTCACATTGTTGTGCATAATGGACACCACCAGAAGTACTAAGTAAGTGTCCTAGCGTACCCATGCCTTCTTCTTAGCATGAGTATTTGCTTCACATTGTTGTGCATAATGGACACCACCAGAAGTACTAAGTAAGTGTCCTAGCGTACCCATGCCTTCTTCTTAGCATGAGTATTTGCTTCACATTGTTGTGCATAATGGACACCACCAGAAGTACTAAGTAAGTGTCCTAGCATACCCATGCCTTCTTCTTAGCATGAGTATTTGCTTCACATTGTTGTGCATAATGGGCATCACCAGAAGTACTAAGTAAGTGTCCTAGCGTACCCATGCCTTCTTCTTAGCATGAGTATTTGCTTCACATTGTTGTGCATAATGGGCATCACCAGAAGTACTAAGTAAGTGTCCTAGCGCACCCATGCCTTCTTCTTAGCATGAGTATTTGCTTCACATTGTTGTGCATAATGGGCATCACCAGAAGTACTAAGTAAGTGTCCTAGCGCACCCATGCCTTCTTCTTAGCATGAGTATTTGCTTCACATTGTTGTGCATAATGGACATCACCAGAAGTACTAAGTAAGTGTCCTAGCGTACCCATGCCTTCTTCTTAGCATGAGTATTTGCTTCACATTGTTGTGCATAAAGGACACCACCAGAAGTACTAAGTAAGTGTCCTAGCGTACCCATGCCTTCTTCTTGGCATGTATAATACTAACACATTGTTGTGCATAAAGGACACCACCAGAAGTACTAAGTAAGTGTCCTAGCGTACCCTAAGTGGTGGAGAAATTACCAAAACCATGACTGTATACAGTTATACAAGCTTCTGGAGGACTTCCTGATACCCAGAATTAATTCTGAAAAAGTCTAAATAACTGCGATAATGCAAGTGTAAGACCCTAGGAAAATTATAGATAAACCAGTTGGTCATACTTAATGTCAAGAATGCTTTTGTCTTGGTTCATTGGGTAAACGTAATAGAAACATTAAAACAAAGATTTCTTGTAACGGGATATCTAATAAAAGTGGATTGCCAATAGTATATCCAAAAGGTCGTAGAACAGGTAACCATTTATTAAAGAGATCGACGAAGTAACAACATTACATAACAAACTAACGGATTGTTCCTGTTGTGACTAAGCTGAAAGCAGAACAACTATCCAAGTTAACTCGCTGCGTCATGTAGATCTAAGGTCTACATTACAGCGCAATTCTCTCTTTGCTTTATGTATTGTACGGATTTTCAAATGTCAAATAAATCTTAAAGAAAAAAATGATAAACTATATTTAAAAAGTACTTAACTAAGTGAATACGTAATGGCTTACTTGCTGACGCTTTTCAAAACATTCGTTCCTTTTACGAAGCTAACCCTCTACAGTAGATAACCCTCTACTTTTTAAATATAGTTTAATCAGTGGATTCAAGATGATTACATCAAGCAACTTTAAAAAAATGATAGTTTCATCATCAACAAATAGCTTAGACTGAATTTTTAATGAACAATTTTCTATAATGGAATACTAAAAAATGACATGTTCATAAAACTGTCTTTTTCATTTATAACACAAATAGAATTGTTATTCATTTTTTTATTGTTATTTACAATTTATGACAAGTATAAAAGCTTATCAACTCTACATAATTTCATATTACTCATAACCTAAATATCAATATTTATAAAAACATAAATAACAAACACAAATATTATTTTCAAACATGCAAAATATTAATCAATACGGTACCTCAGTTAATGAGGCTGTGACATCCTTTAAATCAGAAAGGATAATATGCCTTTGTATATTGACTGGAATGTATGAATATCGTTTCGATCGTTTTACTTCACAATCTTTTACAAAAGGATCATTGACATCAACTTTGTCTAACACAGCATGAACATTCCTTTCGAGCCAAGGAAGTAACTCAGATTCTTTCCAAACATGGTAGCAACGGACTATATACAAATTTATTAAAGATGATAGTGCTGGGCTTTGACTGAAACAAACAAACTGGTAAACTTATTTACTTATAACTGGTAAATTGAAACTAACTACAAAAACATATATTACTTAAGTTTTAATTTGTAAATTTTATTGTTGATAATTTACCTTGAGGACGCCTGTGTAAAAAATGCATGGGAGGAAACTCTACTATCTGGCTGAACTCCACATTTATCTAATAATGGCAATAAAACACCAGGAAACATAATGACAGCTTTCTGAAGTAAATGATGTGCAGTTTCGATATCAGTACCCAACTGGAAATGTGCTACGGCTACTGAATATGCAAAATTAGGAAGCTATAACAAAAATTAATTATTATTAATTTTAATAATTAAACATTTCAATTTAAAATAAACTCATGTTGTAGCTGTTCATTCATAAGCTGGTGCGCAATCGATCGATAGAAAACAAAAAGTTTGCCATAGTAAAAAACGGTTTTTGTAACGCGTGTTGCATTAAAGGAATTGAAGACATGTGGTTGTTTAGAAAACTAATATAAGTAAATTTGTTCAAAACTTTATGTAAATGATCTGGTTAATATAAAAAATAAAATAATATTTATAATGGCTTTCGGCCTTGTCAAATCTACATTATTGTAATATAAATACTGTATCTTGTACTAGAATATCTGTGGAACGGTCTTTTGCTACCTCTACCCTTCTCCTCGTCTATGCTAGCCCTTCTAGGTCGCATTCCACCTTTCGTGTGACCAGCTATACTGGGATGAAATTTAAAATTACTAAAATAAAAAACAATTGCTCGATTTTCCGACTCATACCAATAAAATATATATTTTTTCTGTGTTAAGTACAAGCTGCAAAATATAACTCAATGATTTGAATGGTAAAAAAGTAATAAAAAAATTAATAAATAAGATATATGATTGAATTTTATTTTTCTGGTAAAAAACAAGTACTGTATTTTCAATTAGAGTTTTTAAAAAATGACACTGTTCAAATGAAGGTCCTCATTGTTAAGGCATTAAGTTAGCAAATTTCTGAAGTTCTGTTCAACGTTTTCAAGCATGTTGACTAATATGTTGTGGTGGCTTGACGTATGTTATTTTTTAGATGAGGTAGGGTTCTGAGATGAATTTTTAGTACATCTCTGTGACAAAAATCTTTCATACTACATTAGTATTTAACTTCTTATAAGTGCATAACAAAGTGGGTTACTTCAGATGCCTATTCACTAACATTCCTCTAATATATCTGTATATTTAACTAACAATAGTTAACATTTAATTTTACAACTATTTATACTTTTAAAACTGAAAAAATCACATGAATTATGGGGTCTTATAAGTACTGAAAACTACTTCTAAGTATTTTATTTAACAATTTCAGAAGTCAAAAAATTATTTAAAGTAAAATTGTTTCTCT
This sequence comes from Prosapia bicincta, assembly GCA_036971475.1. NCBI lineage: Eukaryota > Metazoa > Arthropoda > Insecta > Hemiptera > Cercopidae > Prosapia > Prosapia bicincta. The sequence continues at coordinate 32,959,442 of JBAIZL010000008.1, read as the reverse complement.
GTTTGGAAATTTGTTATAATATTTGAAATAATATTCTATTTATACTTAACAACTTATAGAAAATATATCTAATGAACTATAATTTAAAATAAAAGTTACATACCTGAGATAGATTTCTTGATGGTTCTAACTCTAAAGCAAAGCGTATTAGCCAGTCATATTTCTGAGATCGTAAAGCATAGAAATCGATTGCTAAGATAATACCCAGTGGATCATTTTCTGGATCTAATGATAATAATAATTTACAAAATTCCAAGGCAGTTCGATAGCAAGCACGTGCTCCGACAAATGTTAAGTGTTTGAATATAGCAATAAACAATGCTCTGAAATACAAAAATATACAGCTGGTAGAGACAAATCAAGTATACTTCGCCTTACAAATTATATGATGAACACTATTAAATTGTATTATTACATCAAATAGAAAGTATGTAGTATGAAGAAAATCAAGAAGAGTCATAAATATTCAACTAAAAATAATTAAAAATGTGCATTACACATGTTTGTATACACTCTCTTAACTGGCTCATAAACGACTGAAATCTGGTAAAATAAAACAGGGTTTGGGGCTTCATTTTCTGTTTTAAGGGACAAAATTTGTTGTAATTGCCTGGCAGTAAAGTGATAAGTAACATTTTGGAATTGGTGAATCCAGAGCAGAATCATAGCGAATATATGTAGTGTCACTTGTCTGCACTGTTGTACCAAGTTATTCAATGGTGCTTGAAGTTTATCCTTGTTGTTGGTGTTGTGTTGTATTTTGTATTGTAAATTGTTATAAGTTTTGTTTGCTATTTTGTATTGTAAATTGTTATTAGTTTTGTATGCTATTTTGTATTGTAAATTGTTATAAGTTTTGTTTGCTATTTTGTATTGTAAATTGTTATTAGTTTTGTATGCTATTTTGTATTGTAAATTGTTATTAGTTTTGTTTGCTATTTTGTATTGTAAATTGTTATTAGTTTTGTATGCTATTTTGTATCCAGTTTTTTAAAATTTGTGGCATAATTTATTCGATGTTCTGTTTATTGTGTTCTGTATGGTATTGTGATGTATTTGTTCTCCCTCTCTGTAGTGTTACTTTTAGTTTTACAGATTTTACAAGATTCCAGACTCCAAGAAAACAATGGGAGAAGAGGAGAAATCACAGTGCAGGGTTTTGGAGCAAGTCAGGAATTTTAATAAAAAATTAATTATTTATTAAATTCAGTAAATTTCTTAAAAATTATAGATTCAGTTTTCTTTAAATAAAATTTCAATAACTAATTGATTATTCATAATTGAAAAAAAATATATAATCAAATAACTTTCTCTTACACAAAAATATAAGTGGTGGTAATTAAATAAAAAATTATTCAAATATAAAATGCTAGTTCTAAAATATCAAGATTAAAGTTAAATCAAGTTATAACAAGTTAAAGTTTAACAAAGTTAAGACAAGAAATATTTAAAGTCATTAGTAACATAATCTATTTAAATTCAACCAAAGTAAAAGAATAAGAAATTCAGAGAGGAAATCAATGATAAATGATTAAGTACTTAACCAATAAGTTGATATAACTTATTTTATGTGCATATAACATATATTAAATAGCCAGGATTAAACAACTGTAAAGAGAAAATCACATAAATTTGGTTTTGAAATCCTTCAGATTTAAGTTTGGGCGCACAAACATAAATTAAAAATAAAGTCATTAGGAAGTAACATAGCCTTTTACTTCTAGAAATAATTTTATGGACGTAAAATAAATAAATTTGTATAAATTATTCTCATCTTGCACTCAAGTAAGAATGTAAATTTATGTGTGTAATTTTAACTAGTGTTCTCAAATGACTACAAATGTTAGAGAATTTTAAATAATAGTGTTAACAAAATAATTGATGAACTTTATGCAAGGATTACATGAACATTTGTGAACTATATGAACCATTCAAGTTTATTTCATGTTAAATAACTGCTTCTCAAAATTATAATAAATATGAAGCATTAAGAAAAATTAATTCATCTGCAACATATTCTGAAAAGTAAATTTTTATTTTCTATTTTAATATCAATTCAATTTAATCGAGTTTGAATAAACATATTATAATTATCCTGTGGTAAATCAGCTAAATAAAATTTCTGAAATTTTTCCAATCATAAACAAGAGTAGAAGTAAATAATTCAAACAAGCTAAAAAAAAAGAATTTTTAAGGAGTATTTTTGCAAAAGCAAAGTAATATATTAATTTTACTACTAAAATTAATAATGAATATATAATTACATAAATGAGAATGAACATTTTGGTTGGTTTTTAAATAAAGTCCAGGGATTTATGCACAAGCAGATCGTGCTCAACACTCCACAGGTACCAAGATATGGTAAGTCGGGTGGGATCATATTTTGACCCTGGTTGAACTGGCGTGTTTCTGCCCTACAGTACTCGTCATCAACATGTATATGTCTCTTCGCCAGATGAAGATTACTGATTTTAAGTGAAAAATATAGTTAAGTGTTTGTGTCTTTTCTTTTTAAGTGAAACATATAGTTTAGTGTTTGACTTTTTTATTTTTATTTTACTGTCAATAAATTTTATGTTAATGAAGTGCACAGTAGTACAGTATAAGCCTTAATATTATATCATGGTTTTACAGTGTCAATTCCAATATATTACACATCTCAGTCCTGTTTTACGTAAGTAGCAAACTTTGCGTACATACTTCATTAAATTTCTTTAAATTCTGACTGCACAAAACGGCTCAGCATCGCCCGACACTGTATTTGAAAGCTCCCCCATAAAAACTGTGTATTTAGTAACCAGGCGATTAATGCACTGCTCGGCATCACCCAGTCCGGCTTTGGTGTGAAACCCCACTAAGAAATTACTCACCTATTTTCTTGTTTTCGATAATCCAGTCTACAACAGCCAGTCGCAAAAGTAAATGATGGATGAAAGGCACACTCAAGACAAAATAAAGCCCTTTCTATTAATTCTGCAGCCATTGCTAAGTCCTCACTGAGACGACACAGTTCAGAAAGCTGTAGAAGTGCATCTACATGGTAGGGATGAGTGTTGATAATAGCCTGAAATTAATTTGTAATTTAGTTATTATAATAAAACGCACATTGTTTATTTTGTAGAAACTAAAAAGAGAAAGAGGAAAAAGGGTGTTCACAAGGAATGACACCTGATGTTATTACTGGTTATTATAACGTCATGTTTACTGTGATCTGCGGCTCATTACCTTCTTAAAAGTTACTTAATATTTGTGAAAGTGTACCTTCTTAAAAGTTACTTAATATTTGTGAAAGTGTTTTTATAGTCAAATCAAATTGTAAATTAATGAATGCAGATAAAGGACCTATTCCTAACTCACCATTATATACTTTACTTAAATAGCTTTCTTTAAATACGATGTATTAATTTAATTATTTTTAGTTTATTTATTGTTATTGCTGTAGTTTTTATTACATATGTATTATTATAATGTACTTTTTGACTTAACCTATTTGGTTCCTGATGGCCGATCGTTATTTGTCGGTCGAGTGCGAAGAGGGGGCGGAGCTTACCTCACGCCTATATATAGCGACCGCTGAGAACGATTGGTATCATTCTAGTTTGTTACTTCTTGTGTGTTAGATTGTATTTTGTAATAAGACCCTCTGATGATGATGACATGGTCATCGAAATGTACATAAGGGTTTAATCTTAAGTAACTTGTTTTATTTGTTATTTTTGTGGTATTGGGGTTCTTTCTAATATTTTTATTGTAATGTATTTTCTTTAGTCGCAAAACACAATTTTTATTCAAAAAATTATTAATTACTTTACAGTATTTAGAGCACTAACCAAAATACAAAGCCCTGTAACAATGTTTTGTAGTTTACAATACTGTGGTACTTTGATTACCCCGGATAACTTAAATTTGTATTGTTTTCAGAAATGTTACTAGGCGGCATGTTTAATACTCTCAAAATTTCAAGCGGCGGGATTAACCCTTTGATTACCATTCACCTACCAGTACGTGAGATCGCGCTACAGCCACTGGGAGCATTCCATTATATGTACGTTTTACCATTTCACTCAGATTAGCATTGCCGTTTACGATTTTTTAAATGTGTATTGTGCTGTATTCTAGGTAAAATATTTACAGCTATTTGGACAGTAAATTGTACACAGAGTACATAGTTACCATTCATTTGTGTCCAAAGTCTATGGGTTTTCCCACATATTTATAGATTGTCTCAAAATTTGTGCGGTATTTTACAAATTAAAGTTTAACAGATAATTTTTAGCAAAGAAATTGTCAGTAAACGTAAGGTAAAGTTGGGTTAACATGAAAAAATAAGTAAGTAGAAAAAAAATATTAATAAATATTACTATAGTTAGAAAGAATTAGAGAAAAATAAAGAAAAAAATTAGAAAAAAGTATAAAAATATTTCCTGAATATGTAGCTTTCAAGGGCCATATCAGGCCAGGCAAATGTTGCTAATCAAAGGATTAATAAATAGTGATAAAAAGTGACACAAAATTTTTCAATATGCTGGAAAAAGTCAATACTGAAGTGAGACTGTACCTGTTAGATGCTAAGCCCATCCTAAGACTCTCAAAAGTAACAACCCATAATCATAAACATTCTGCTGTAAAGCGTTTGTTAATGTATTATGGCTTTATCTTTCAGGCTTGACTAACAGAACTTTTGTAAATACACCCTGAGGTTACATTCACAAGTACTATGTTAAGGTCCATACAGTGAAAGCTCTATTCTAGATACAGTACCATACCTACCTTAACTTGTTTCTTTGTTAGCACACTTTATTAATTTTTCTGCTTGAAATAAAAATTGTTTTGTTTTAAACATATTCCTGAATAACTGATTTAAAACAATAAATATCGAGGTTACCCAACATTTAGTAAAATACAGTAGCTCCCGCTAATTGTAATCATATTTATCAGAAACATATTTGATAACAATAATTGATGGCATAGTCACGATATACAGTAGTATCACATTGATCACACTATATTACGGTCACAAGAGTTTACTGAATGATATGTAGGCCTAGCAATATAGTAAATAATTTTATTTCTATAACACTACAACTACAATGTAATTCAGGCACATGGAAATCATGAGTGATTGATTATTTACCAAATTTTGCAACTCAACACAGTTTTATGTACTGTTGTCAAATATTTTTCATTAAGTCTTCTACTAGTTATATTTTGAAAGCATACTTCATTCACCCTATTTTAATCCATTGTAGAATTTTTTAAATGCTAATTAAATCTAGCATAAAGTAAAAAAGTTCAATGATAAATAAATAACAATAACCCTTGCTACAAATATTTCAACACCCTTGATGTACATTTCGCCAACACAGTTAGCATCATCAGAAGGTTACAAACATACTGTATGTTTGTCACCTTCTGATGATGCTAACTGTGTTAGCGAAATGTACATCAAGGGTGTTTAAATATTTGTAGCAAGGGTTATTGTTCTTTATTTATCATAATTACGCTACTATGCTCTGTATAAAATTTCTTAAAAAAATTTACTGAACTTTGTAAGAACAACTTCATAATACACTTAAAAAAGAGCTTGGTGAACTTCCTGCCTATATCCTTGTGGTACACATTTGTCATTTTCATCATCATCAGTATCTTCTTCTTCAGTAACCTTTGATGTTGAAAAAATCTGCCTTAGAATCTTAAGAGCTTGGTGAACTTCCTGCCTATATCCTTGTGGTACACATTTGTCATTTTCATCATCATCAGTATCTTCTTCTTCAGTAACCTTTGATGTTGAAAAAATCTGCCTTAGAATCTTAAGAGCTTGGTGAACTTCCTGCCTATATCGTTGTGGTACACATTTGTCATTTTCATCATCATCAGTATCTTCTTCTTCAGTAACCTTTGATGTTGAAAAAATCTGCCTTAGAATCTTAAGAGCTTGGTGAACTTCCTGCCTATATCCTTGTGGTACACATTTGTCATTTTCATCATCATCAGTATCTTCTTCTTCAGTAACCTTTGATGTTGAAAAAATCTGCCTTAGAATCTTAAGAGCTTGGTGAACTTCCTGCCTATATTGTTGTGGTACACATTTGTCATTTTCATCATCATCAGTATCTTCTTCTTCAGTAACCTTTCATGTTGAAAAAATCTGCCTTAGAATCTTAAGAGCTTGGTGAACTTCCTGCCTATATCGTTGTGGTACACATTTGTCATTTTCATCATCATCAGTATCTTCTTCTTCAGTAACCTTTGATGTTGAAAAAATCTGCCTTAGAATCTTAAGAGCTTGGTGAACTTCCTGCCTATATCGTTGTGGTACACATTTGTCATTTTCATCATCATCAGTATCTTCTTCTTCAGTAACCTTTGATGTTGAAAAAATCTGCCTTAGAATCTTAAGAGCTTGGTGAACTTCCTGCCTATATCGTTGTGGTACACATTTGTCATTTCATCATCATCAGTATCTTCTTCTTCAGTAACCTCTGATGTTGAAAAAATCTGCCTTAGAATCTTAAGAGCTTGGTGAACTTCCTGCCTATATCCTTGTGGTACACATTTGTCATTTTCATCATCATCAGTATCTTCTTCTTCAGTAACCTCTGATGTTGAAAAAATCTGCCTTAGAATCTTAAGAGCTTGGTGAACTTCCTGCCTATATCCTTGTGGTACACATTTGTCATTTTCATCATCATCAGTAACCTTTGATGTTGAAGCAATTGCCTTACAAATGTCGTCTTCAGCCATCTCCGCTGATGTTTCAATGCTATCGTCAACCTCCATCCACCCAGTGTATTCTTTTAAAGACAAATCACTAAAATTCTTTTAAAGGCTTCAAAATCTCTGTTGACTTTTTTTAGATGTAGCTTGCTCTTGAATTTCTTTAATAAAAAACCACATTTTCTAAAGCATTTTTTCAGAAACTTGATTCCAAGATTTTGCTACAACATTAATGAATTGAATTAAGATGTTTTTTTAACCAATTATTTCGAGGTAAGCGTTCATCCATATTTTCTATTAGGGGTACGAAATAGACTCACCTCCACGTGGTGTATCCTGGGCAACGTCTCTTTTGACGGCAAAGAAGTCTATTAACTGGCACTAAACCTCAGCCATGAAGACGAAGATGAGAGTTAAAGGGAAAACCCCTAAACGTTTATTTCAGAACGAAACACTACACCTACGTGTCATCCAGTGGAATGCTGGTGGCATGTCTCAAGACAAGAAGACACAACTTCAAGACCTATTACAAACACACAACATCGATGTTTTCACTATAATGGAGGCCAATGTCACTGATGATAGTCTCCAATACTACCAATTCCCAGGATATAGCATCTATCTCCTCCCAAAATTTAGACAAGTGGCAAGCGGGATCATAACAGGAGTCCGAAACAGCCTGACTACAGAATTTGAAACCATAAAAGAAATGGGAAATACAGAGGATACATGTGAAATTGTTAAACTACATGTCTGGAAAAATGAAAACCACTTCAAGATTTACTCTGTTTACAGCCCACCTAAAAATGTACCAAATCTTGAAGCACTAACCTTTATCTCTAAAACCATTCTAATAGGGGACTTTAATGCCCATTCTCCCAAATGGGGTTATTCCGACACAAATGGAGCGGGGAAAGAAATTGAGGATATACTCACCACTAAAGCAATGGACCTCATCTACAAAAATGAAGATCCGGCTACCTACCTCCATCACAGTGGCTCAACGACAAATCCAGATCTGCTTATAGTATCCAGCGATATAAGGCACAACACCGAAAGAATCATAGTAGATGACTCAGGACCTCGACATATACCCGTAATTGCAGATATAGCTATCAACTGTAATAGGAAATGCCAAACACCCTCCCCTAAGCCATCATGGAACTTCAAGAAGGCCAACTGGTCCAAATTTTACTAAGTTACTTGATGAAATACTATTGAAAACTAGTACCAACCATCCAGAAGTTATCAATGAAGCTCTAACGAAAAATATAATCTATTGTGCAAAACATAGTGTCCCACGTGGCAAAGTAAGACAATATACACCCTTTTCGACAGCAGAACTTCAAGCCTTAAAATTGAAATGAGAAGCGCTCCGAATCGAAGCTGAAAGAACAAAAGCTGTGCAGGATGTTCAAGCTTGGAAACACCAATGTGCTATCTTAAAACAGGAAATCTTAAATGCCAAAAGAAACTGCTTCAATGCATTCATATCCAATATTAATTATCGGTCAGATAGTTCTCGCACGCACAAATACCTGGCCAACCTCTTAAACAAACGTTCCTGCCCTAAGAAGGGCCCTATACAATACAAAAACAAGGAGCTAACGTCTGATGCTGTAACTTATCCACAAGCACAAAAGAAGAATACACATATTAGGAAAATGACTAAATCTCTGAAGCAATTAATACGCAGAAGTGCTACAAATAAAAATGACACAAATATCCATGACATATTCCATGCACCATTTAATGAAAATGAGTTGGCCCTTGCCATAAAACAGCTAAAGACAAGGAAATCCCTTGGAGCAGAAAACATTCACCCAGAAACATCACCTAGGCATGGCTGCCACAGAAGTTCTTCTCAAACTATTCAATAAAGTTTGGGATAGTGGCTTTGTACCCAGCAATTGGAGAACTGCAATTGTTATACCTGTCCTTAAGAAAAACAAGAACCCCTCTCAAATCAACAGCTACAGACCTATATCTCTCACCAGCATCATTGCTAAAACAATGGAGAGAATGGTGAACAACAGATTAAACTGGTACCTCGAAACCAACAATATTTTAGCAGAGGAACAAGCAAGCTTCAGAACTAACTGCTCCACAAATCAACAAGTGGCAAAACTTTTGCAACACATCAAGGATGCACTAGGTCATAAAAAAGTATTAACAGCTGTGTTTGTTGATCTTAAATCAGTGTATGATCTAGTCGGCTCAGAAAAAGTAACTCTAAAACTTTCTGAAATGGGTGTCACATCCAAAATGCCACAGTGGATGCAATCATTCATTGGACGAAGATCGTGCAGGGTCAAATATGGAAATAACCTATCAAAACACAAAAAACTGCAAACTGGCCTTCCACAAGGAGTAGTGATGAGTTGCACACTCATTAACGTCTATATAAACGACCTAGTAACAGCACTAAAGAAGGTATGTGGAATCAAGTGCCTACTATATGCCGACGATCTTGTTTTCTGGTAAGAAACCCCTAAATATAAGGCTGAAATAAAACCCGAACAATCATTGAATCAGGCCTTGGGTGCACTGGCCCATTGGCGTGATGATAATGCTATGAAAATAAATGTTGAGGAAACAGCATTTCAGACATTTTCTCTTGCCCATACTGATTTAGAGCCAAAAACTACAATTAAGAGGCTCACTTATCAACAAAACAAACGAGTCTTCATACTTTGGGATGACGTTTGACAATAAACTCACCTGAAAGTCACGTGTAAACAAGACTGTCAACCGAACCAGCAACCGACTCTGCATCTTGAAACGTCTTGCTGGAAGCAAGTGGGGTTGCAATCGGACTACTCTTAATCTAACTTATAAAACCTATATACTTCCTTTGCTTTCATACTGCTGCGAGTCTTTAGTCACCGCCACTGACCGGACACTTGCAACCTTGGGACAAGTGCACAATCAAGCATTACTGGGGGAATTAGAACAACGCCAATAGATGCAATGCTCCTCCTTACTGATAATTATAGTCTTCAACATATAATACAAAGTCGCTGTCTGCAACTCTTTGAGAAATTCCAGAGAATACTTCATGACCAATACTGGAAAACCTACAATACCCCTTCGGTAGCTAGACTAAAAACACAAAATGGTTTTATCCAAAAAGCTATAAATTTATTTGAGAGATTGAATTGTAGCAGCCTTAATGAACACTGGCCTCTTCCGCTGCCGCAAAATCCAACTGAATCCAAACAGATAGAATACTCCCTGCAACTTTGTGACCAAGTGAAGAAAAAGGAAACAGAGAAAAATCAACTAAAACAGCTTGCACTTGAAACTATACATAGTAAATATCCGGAAACTGACTGGCTACATATTTTTACCGATGGCTCTTATTCAGAAACAACTGAAAAGGCAGGAGCAGGAGTAACTAGCAACATCTTCTCCTTTTATGGGGCAGCAGGAAGCAAAAGAACTGCCTTCGACGGAGAAGTCGAAGCAATTAGGATTGCGCTAAGTCAACTGTATGCAAATATGAACAAATTTAATAATGCTGCTATATTCATCGATTCAAAATCTGCTATCCAGGGCATAGCATCTCCTGATCTGCCAATAAGCCCTGAAGTGCAAGAGTGCCGAAGGCTGTACCACTCGCTAAATTCTGAACGTAAATCAATCGTACTACAGTGGATTCCTGGTCACTGTGGTGTGACTGGAAATGAGCAGGCAGACACCCTTGCTAAAAAAAGTACTGAAATAAAACAAGAACAAAAAACACAAGTTTCTTATTACACAATAACATTACAAATTAAAAAAGCTATCAAAATCCAACATGTAAAAGATATAGTGGAACGTACACAAGGAAAACAAGGGGAAGATGCCATAACGACAACACCTGAGGGCCTTAGAAACATAGCAGTTGCCACCTTCCCCTCATTAAAGGACACGACCTTCTACGAAAACACCTATACCGCATTGGACTAGCTGAGGACCCACACTACAGCCTATGCCAACAAGAACAACACATGGATAGAAGTCACCTTAAGATGTGTCCAGCACTATCAAAGACAACTGAACATGAACGATACTGGGAAGCACGAGGTTTATTACAGAGTGTATAACTAATGTTATTTTGTACTTGCCATTAGAATAAATAAATAAATACTTTCTATTATTCTAGAATGCATCTCTCGTTGGTAAAAGGTTTGCAGGTTATCGCCAGTTGCAAAATTCGTGCTGTGATAGGGTTTTTTAAATGCAAAACAGATTTCGCCCATTGACATTTATCGTCAGTTAATCGAAGGTTAACACACGAAAATTCATGATGAAGACCTGAGCGGAAGGCTTTCGGTTTCAGTCGGAATTGAAGATCGGAGGATTGATATTAAGGAACTTGCTTTGCGTATTCCTGAGACTTCTACCATAACCTGGTATTCCTGAAACCACAATTCATAGCATTTTAACCAAAAAATTAGGCTATCACAAAGTGTGTGCGCGGAGGGTACCGCGAATGTTTACAGAAAACCACTAACAGCAACATGTCGAGTGTGCCCAGCAGTTTTTGCAACAATGTGAAGACAACAAAGATGAATGTTTGGATTTCATTGTTTCAGGCGATGAAACATGGGCGTTTCACTTTACCCCCGAAACCAAGCAGTAATCACGTGAATGGTACGTTAAACAAACACAGTCTGCTGGAAAAGTCATGGCAACTGTCCTTTGGGACAGGAAGTGCCTGCTTTTAATCGACTTTTTGCCTCATGGAACACAGTTAATTCGGTTAACAGATAAACGCCAGAGAGGAAGATTGTCCAGTGGTGTGAGGCTTATCCATGACAACACTCAACCTTATCGCTCACATCAAACTCAAGAACTGTTGACAGACTTTGGCTGGACTGTTTGATGTGCCCCAGCCCCCTTACAGTCCGGACCTAGCCCCCAAGTGATTATCATTTATTCCCAAAATTAAAGGAACACTTGAGTGGCTTACGCTTCAGTACCGAATATTAAGTCAAGGAAGAGGTTACTCGATTCCTCAAAGGTTTGGCGGCAGAATTCTATATAACATGGGGATAGAAAGGTTAGAGCATCATTTTCAAAAGTGTTTGGACAGAAACTGTGATTATATGGAAAAACTGCATAAGTTTTAAGCTTTAAAATGATATATTACATTAACAACAAAAATAAAGCTGTCTATGTTTAAAAATTAAGGGAGCCTTATTTTATGAATAACCCTCGTATATTAATAGTTCTTAATTTTTAATTAAGTAACAGAATACTCAAGTTAGAAATGTAGTAGCATTTTTAATGCTTGTTTTTTGGTTTTACAGTTGATTCTACAACAGAAGTATATTTCTTCTATTATGATGAATATTGACTTAGGCACCACCAATAGGACTACAGATGTATTAATGCATTCCCCCATACCTACCTGTGTTATAAATCTGACCTCAATTGGTCCAATGGTTCTTGAGCTGTAGTTGGACAAATGCACATACAAAATATTTTTTTTTTTTTTGTATCAAGATAATAATTTTTAACAGATATTATAAGGAAAATATTATATGAATATAATAATTTTGTACAAAAATACTTACAACTATATTATCTGGATTAAGGGTTTCAACAGCATTCAGAAACTTCATTTGCACTTGCTGATAATTAATGCTATGCTCATAGCCAAAATAGGTATTCCCGTTTTCTGTTCTCACTAGACTCATTGACAAACCTGAATAACATTTACAATAACTTATAAACTTAATTAAAATAAAAATACTGCCACCTTCAGTAAATATTTTAGAATATACCTAAATTAATAATATAATTTTAACGTGCCATATAATTTTTTTTTTATTTTAAAAATTACTATCTCATTTCATTATTTTACCTCAAATTATTATTATTTATGGTAAATCTAACCCCAAATATCTTTACTTTTTAAAACTTTAATGTTGAAAAACTTAATTGTAGATATGAAAACTTCTTATAGTTTAATATACCTCAAAGTTTAAAACAAATAAGTTAAAATAATTTCTACGTTACAAATCTATGCTAAAAATTATCACATGCTTAAAAACTCACAGGGTTATGGTCTGAGTTGACAATGGGACACATCTCCCGAAACGGCCGTCCTCGACAAATATAAAAGTGCTATTATAGGCAAATTTGTAAATATTTACAATATTATACATAATTTACTAGCATCTTCTCTTAGGGTTTTTGACTAGAATCGTTGTATGCTGGGAGTGCTGAAAAGATAACAGCTTGACAAACTTTGGCATGGGATGCTGCTGTGAGCTTGCTCTGTCAAAGACGGAGCAACCACTTTGGCTATTTTTTAGTGAGTCAGGGTGTCTAGTAAAATAGCTTGAAGAAATTCCCTGAGTTTTCCCTGACTTTTCCTCTTTTAGATGTCTATAAAAAGCCCAGTTTACATTGGGCCCATCCATTGATATCTGAAGGATCTTGGATAAATCCAGACTTTGAACACCTTTTAAGAACGAATTGAGTAACTCTTCTGCTTTTGTGTCTGTAAGGAACACAGAATCAAAATATCGAGCTTTCACTTCATCCGTCTCTGCATCCCAATACCTAACACTCAAATCCATTTGGGCTCTTTGTGATATTTTGTTTAAACTTTCATCAAAGCCAATTACATAGTTAGAATTTGAATTTAATGATGTCAGTAACAGGTCTTTAATATAATTTGATAAACCGAATACAACACTATAGGAAATTTTATCTTTCCGCAATCTCATGTTCTGTGCACCGGTGCTATCAGGGAACATCCTTGGAAAGAGGCACACACTATTTTCTGCATTGCGTAAAGAAGTGTTGCATTACTAAATTCACGCACCATATAATCTCTGCTTCGGTCACTTCATCTTTTAGTTTATATTTATCCTAAGGAAGGAGGGGAGGTAATGACGACATCTACATGACGCGATTGCCCGCTACGGCAATGAAAACTGGAACCTTCCATGTTGAAATAAACAGTGTACAAATAATCACCGTCAAATAAAACACATACTATCACGAGTCTAGACAAATAGCTGGCTGCAAATGTTTACACAGCGTTCTGTGTGGTCAGAAACAGACTGAGTTATCTGTTATCCCCACCTGTCCATATGATAACAGAACCACTGCGCACCCCAAGGCCACGGTCCAGGCTAAAACTTCCCAGCTGTACCGACTCGACACATTTATTATTTATTGACATAAGTCCTGAGTCATAGCAAAGGGCTTATCAAATAAATAATGGGCATCTAAATAAAGAAGTGTTATTTCCTGACTGCCCTGCCCCTAAACCAGCCCGCTGGCTTACAATACCAAATATTCGAGAGCAATGGCCACTAGTTTTGTTTCTAATCAAAATAAATATTTTCCCGATTTTTAAAAATTTTCCCTGACTTTTCCCTGAATTTTTCAGAATCTTAAAATTCCCTGACTTTTCCAGGTTTTCCCGGTTTTCCCTGTCCCTACACACCCTGTGAGTGGACAGTAGTTAGTGCCTGTGCAAAGAATTTTTAACTGATGCCCATCTAGCCAAGCTAAGAAGAAATTAATGAGCCCCATAGAACGGGGATTGGAAATGATCTAAAGCAATCTATGGGTGTACCCGTTGTCATAGTCCCACTCTTAATACCTGACATGATGGGTGGGGTAAACTAATTTATAGAACCTCAGAAAAAATCAAATTGGTTTGGAGGAAGAGGCGATCATGCTGTTGAAGAAATTTTGTTAAGAAAGTTGAGGTTCTAGCAACAGCTCAACTATTATCAGAGTTTTTAGTAGTAGCACGTGCATGTCAAAGACTAGTCTAAAATGACGCCATTTTTAATATAAAAGACCATAACTGGATGTCCAGCATGTTATGTTACTTTCAAGAGGAACTTACGTAAAGAAACACTGCTTGTAAAGACAAGAAACCAGAAGCAATCACTTTCTTTGCTGAACATGACCTTCTTTTTCAATCAGGTCAACATTTCTGTAGCTCCCAACAAAACACTGCATTCTTTAAAAAGAAGTTATCACATGTATTTTGCTTGTTGAGTAGGAGGAATTTAAAAGAAAACTATGAATTAAATGCATAAGAGATGTGCACAACATAAAGCCAGAACAGAGATACAGAGTTCCAACTCATTACCTAATAGTTACATTCAGGAAAACCATCTATCCCTGAATTTATCCAAGCAGGGTAACATCAGCTCTCTGTTACGCCTTATGTTCTATACCCCAGGCACTTCTACAAATGTCACCAATTCAGGACAAATGAATTCAAAACCAGAAGTCTGCGATCAGTGTTATAGTGAAGGCCATATAGATAAAAATTGCAGGGATATTCCAAAATTTCCAAGAATCAATTCAATGCCCAAAATTAAGAAGATTATTAGGCCACAGAGGTCTTTAATTCTTTCAAAATGTAGAGAGATGGCGGTGGTTAGTAAAATTGTTGTAATATAATTTAGTTATTAATTATTTTAATGTAATTCTTTAATTTTAATTTTAGTATTATTCTGTAGGACACAAAAATGTAAAATTATAATTATAAAAACATTATCTCCTGTAGGGAATATTGAAAAAGGTAAACTTTGCCTGAGTTAAAATGTGTTTTCACTGTGCAGTAAGCTGCAGAAGAGGCAGAGGATGCATTTATATCACCTCACTTAAAACAGAAAACTGTGAACAAAACTGTATCCCTCACTTAGGGACTGTGAACTGTGAACCCTAATACAAGAAGCCATAGGGTTCTTTGCTATACATGTATTTCTTTTATTTCTGTTTTCTATATCTAGGTTTTAATCTTGCTTAATATTTATTAACTATTAACAATTTTCGACAGTTATCACTACAGTATATAATAATCACGTGGCAATCTTAAATAAGCAATTATTACAAATACTTCATTAAAAGATACCTGGTTTTCCAACTTGAGGCCAATTTTCCTTAGGAGATACGAGCCAAGTAGATTTTAAATGACCTCTACTTCGATTACCCCTTCGTTTACTACAAATTAAACAACACAAATTTTACAAAATATCTCAGATTTTTATTGCAACAAACTTATTTATTTTGTTTGAAACTTTATAATTTAAAATGTTTAGTTGTAAATTAACCAGCAAAACACGTTCACTGAAAACTTTATTGCTTTTTTCTTATTCCTATAACATAATCTTAGTCTGCATGGTGGCCAATATAACAGCCAAACATAGAGTGCTTAACACATACAGGCCATAATATCAGCAAACATCCTTCATGTGATATCTTATATTTACAAGTTTTGACACCTGTATCCTCTCAAATTGTATGTTAAATTTTTTAAATATTTGTTTTAGAATTGAGTTTTTTTAAATATTGGCAAACACGTATAACAAAATATCTTGTATTTACATCTGCTTTCTAATAAAGTTTACAAAAATTAAAATAAAATGCTGGAGAGTCTACAAAGCATTCATTTTATTCAGCCACCTGCTGCATCATCAATTCGTTGTCACAGCAACCAACAACAATGCACATATGTATTTGAAATATTTTGATTTAGACCCGAAATTCTTTAGTGTGAAATAGTAATATATTTATGATCATGTTTTTAGTGTTGTTTTTACCTGTAAATTACTCAAATTATGAACATTTTTGGCTGTAAAAACTATATAAATAATTGTAACAAAAACTGTTTTATTTTTTGACCCTTACATATATGTAAAAATTTAAACTGAACTTTAAAAAGAGTGACACTTAATTTTTATATACTAATTTCATATTAGCGATAAATAGTCTATTTCATATACAGCACTCAAAAAGATAAAATTTAATCATGGTTTTTCAAGACACCATTACATTATAAACTGATGAAAAAAATTGTGTTGAACTTTTGAATACATAACACAAAAAACTATTAATAAAAAATCAAAACAATTTATAATGTTATAGAACTCATAACATAGTAACCACACATACATAATAACACAACTAATAAAAGCAAACAGTTCGGTTTGTATTTCAAAGTATTCAACAATGCACCAACTTAGTTTAAAATTGGCCTCCTACGACATCTCATTAAGTTAATGGTTTAAGTCAATTTTTAGTCATAAAAATAATGAATTATAAATAAATCTCATGGTTGAAAATAAAATAATAAGTTTATATTTGAATTCGAGTCTGCAGAATATAATATAAAAACTAACATCTGGAAAAGGGTGATTAATAGTGACAGTGGCAGGATTAAGTTGGGCATGTAAGCAGACTAGAAGTTCTGACATCTAGCCCCTGAAGCAGAACAGCATTATAGGATGAGTACAAGTAAAGGATCTAACATCACTCCCACTCTATAAATCTATCAGTCTTTCTATCTAGCACTGTCAGTCCATCATGTTTTCAAGCTTGCCACAAATACGAGGGCTGTTTTTTTTTCAACTTCCGACTGTACCGCTAGACGGCAGGGAGAGCGGCATCGGCTAGTAATACACGGCAATCGACTGCTCACCTCTCCCACTACAACCTCACTCGTTTTCGGACGTCCGACGCCATTACCAGTTTATCCAGTGACACATAAACATGGCTACCTTGATAGAATCTCCCGCCAAGTGTGAGTTGCGAAGTAACATTCGTTTCTTGCAAGCTGAAGGGTTATCCGCAGCAGAAATTCACTGTAGAATGAAATGAGTATACGGTGAAAGCTTTATGAGTGACAGTGCAGTGCGTGATTGGTGTAGGAAATTTAAAGATGGACGAGTTGACATTCATGATGAAGGGGGCCAAGGACGAAAGTCGATTGCAAACGAAGACCTCGTTGAACGAGTTGACCAAAGTGTAAGAAGCAATCGGAGGTTTACGATTACGGAGCTATCAAATCAGTTTCCTGATATTTCAAGGTCAGCCCTATACACTATCGTAACTGATAAGTTAGGCTACAAAAAACCTTTGTGCTCGATGGGTGCCGAAGATGATGACTGATGACCACAAAGCTTGGCGAATGGCGTCAGCAAGGTCTTTTCTGAATCGTTATGAAGCTGATGGCGATGATTTTTTGAACAAAATCGTGACAGGAGATGAGACATGGGTTCTGTACGACACCCCAGAAATGAAACAGCAGTCCCAACAATGGATGCATTCAAACTCTCCAAACAAACCCAAAAAATTCAAAAAAACGTTCAACAACAGAAAGATTATGGCCACCGTGTTTTGGGATCAAAAAGGTGTTTTGCTTGTGAAGTTTTGAGCCAGGGACCACAATCAATGCGGAAGGATACTGTGGTACGTTACAACGTTTGCGGAGAGCTATCCAGAACAAAAGGAGAAGGAATGCTCACATCAGCAGTTGTGCTCATTCATGACAACGCCCGTCCTTACAGTGCTGCTTTGACTAAACGTCTTCTTGACGGGTTTAAATGGGACGTTTTTGACCATCCGGCGTATAGCCCTGATTTAGCGCCGAGCAACTATCTTTTTTTCCCGGAACTGAAGATGATGCTAGAACGGCAGAGCTTCCGAACTGACGACGCGCTGCAAGTCGCTGTGAAAACCCATCTCAAATCACTGGCGGCAAACTTTTATGAAAGAGGTATTAAGAAGCTTGTACACAGGTATGAAAAATGCCTCAATTTAAAAGGCGATTATGTTGAAAAGTAACTAATAATGTACCTAACTCTTGATAATAAATTTATTTAATTACTCTCACTAGTTTTATTTTTATACCACATCGGAAGTTGATAAAAAAAACAGCCCTCGTATCTTGCAGTAATGAAGTGGAATCCTTTGGATCCATGAAGAGATATAATGAGCTATGATACATGTTAAGCTAAAAGTTTACTAGCTAGCCTAACTGCAGAAAAACAAAACTTAAACAAAATAAAAAGTTTACAGTTATAGTTAGTTTAAGAAATTAAATCCCCTGAATATAATATCAAAGTTTATCTTAAAATGTGATAAATAAAATCTTGTAAGTTTTTTCATTGTGTTTTATGGTTGGGAATTCATACATATTTTGTTTCACAATGCCTCAAAATTTGAAAATGTAGGACGTAAATCTAATATGTGCGCCTTTTGTTAAAACCAAATACAAAAAAAAAATTACCTTTGCTCGTTCTGAATAAGTTTTGATCCAAATATACGTTTCAATTCATTGTTAGGATTTAGAGAACGGTGCTCAATGGTTAAGAGACTTTTCTTACAGAAATTTGGTCTTGTGTCAGAGTTCAAATCTGAGCTAGGACAAACGCCACAAGTATCTCCCAGGATTGAGTTAACCTCACGGACAGATCTTTCCACTTCATCCTAGACAACCAATACTAATATAATAGTTAAAATATATATACTACACATAACAGTATTTCTTATTAAATAATAAAAATAAAAACGATGTTATAAAAATTGATGTCACAATAATTCTAATATTAAATTTAAGAAATTAAATAAATTGATACAAGATTAATGAAAAAATAAATGTTAACATAGAAAAATTATGTTCAAAGTAAAGTTTCTTACATATTTAATAACAAATGTACCATATGTTCTTATAATGGATCCATGGAGCAATAACACTTCAGTGAGGGAATATCTATATTGTCCATTAGCATACAGGGTGCGGTAGATAAGTAATGAGACTCAATCTAGAAAAACAAAGTTATTGATCCGATTTGTACAAAACGTTACTATTCTTCGAAGAAGTCGACACATCGTTGCCAGCGTGTTTTCCAAGCTTCATAGGCCCCACTGTAGTCCGCTGGAGTTATCCCTGTTAGTGCCTTCGTGACAGCACGTTGGATGTCCGGAATATCGTCAAAACGATGACCCCTCAGGCATCATTTTACCTTCGGGAATAGGAAGAAATCAGGAGGACTCATGTCAGGGCAGAACGGTGGCTGTGGCAGCACTTCAACTAAAATTCGGGTCAAATAGGAGGTCACGAGGAATGCTGCGTGGGCCGGAGCGTTGTCGTGGTGGAGACACCAGCGTTGAGCAATGTCCTGTCGCTTCCGTTTGACGGCTTTCTGCAATCGCTGAAGGACTTCTTTGTACAATTCGGCATTAACTGTTTTTCCCTGAGGGAGAAACCCTTTGTGAATTAACCCCCGCTTGTCGAAAAACACAATGAGCATTGTCTTGACGCGGGACTTTGAAATTCTTAATTTCTTCGGCCGCGGGGATGCCGATGTGTGCCACTCCGAGCTCTGGGCTTTCGTCTCCGGGTCGTACTGGAATGTCCACGATTCCTCGCCTGTTACTACGTTGTCTAAAAAGTCTGGATTATTTTCCAATTCATTCAACATCTCACGGCAAACATTCACTCGTCGTTGCTTCTGTTCGGCGGTAAGCACTCGGGGAACAAATTTTGCGCAAACTTTCTTCATCATCAAATCTTGTGTAACAATTTGGTGGACCGTAAATTTATTCACAGAGACCTCATCGGCGATCGTTTTGAGACTTAAACGATGGTCGGAGTCCAGGACTTCTTTAACTTTGGCCACCCTTTCATCCACACGACTCGTTGAAGGGCGTCCAAATCGTTCCAGGTCTTCAACGGATTCCCTCCCGTTTTTAAATTCATTAAACCACCGGAACACTTGAGCTCTTGATAGGGCATCCTCTTTGTAGGCTTCCGTAGTCATAGCAAAAGTTTCCGAAGCAGTTTTGCCCAAGCGAAAGCAAAATTTGATTGCACACCGCTGTTCTATCGAGCGATCCATCTTCAGCGTTTTCACAAGTGTCACGGGCACGCAAACAACGTATACGCGAAGGTCGACTCTCACTGCGCCAGAGCTACGACGCAATTGCGAACCGGTTCTATTGTTAGCTCAGATCTCCCACCATCATGTCTGCCAGTGAAGAGCGCACTGCGAGCGACTGGGGCGCAGCGCGGTGGCCAGTCTCATTACTTTTCTACCGCACCTTGACTTACACCAAAACATTTTCTCAATTCCTTTGAAACATCAGTCCATTTTGTAAGAAGCGAATTTTGAGATTTGTCCTTGAAAAACTGAATTTGCTCCTTTCACTATGTTATATAACAAAGAATCTTCCAAAATAATTTTAAATACTTCAAATAGATCAGATGTTTATAGCTTTATTTGTTTACTGCCCAAAAACTGTACCCTAGGGGTAAATTTATTTAGCTTTTCCTAGCCCCTGAACTAAGACATTATGCTCTTGAACAGTTTGTAAGAGGGCTATTCAGAAAGTAAGGAACGTTTCTGTCTGATGCCGCTAGGCGTGCGCCAATCTCGTACATTTTAGTGCGTGCGTACTCGGCAACTCAGTCGGCGTCCACCCGTGACAACAGAAACTTTTCCGCAATTTCAACTGAAGATGTGCGATCCGATTGAAAATCCCGCAAGTTGTGAGGTGCGGTCAGTGATACGGTTTTTGTTGCCAAAAAACTTAAAACCGGTAGACATTTATCGCCAAGTGTGTGAAGTTTACGGAAACAACGTAATGAATGAAAGTTCTGTGAGAAAATGGTGCATTCAGTTTAAAAATGGCCGAACTGACTTTCATGACGAAGCGAAGAGCAGACGCCCGAGCATTGTGACTGATGAACTGGTCGCTATAGTTAATGAAAAGGTTCCCGAAAATCGCCGATTCACAATAACAGAGCTTTCGCTTTGTTTCCCACAAGTTTCATGGACTTTGTTATTTGAAATTGTCACACAAAGGTTAGGCTACCACAAATTTTGTGCAAGATGGGTGCTGAAAATGCTCACTGACCACTATAAAAACCAGCGAATGGAGGCAAGTTTGACATTTCTGGATGCCTACGACAGACATGGTGATTCACTACTGGATCGCATCGTAATTGGTTATGAGACATGGGTAAAACACGTTTATTGCGAAACAAAATTACAGTCCATGGAGTGGGGGGTACACAAGCTCCCCCAAAAAACCAAGAAAATGTTTGCAAACATTGTCAGCAAGGAAGATTATAGGGACGTTTTTTTGGGACAGGCAAGGCGTGCTTCTTATTGACTTTCTTGAATGTGGTGCAACAATAAACTCTGAACAGTACTGTGAAAGTTTGCGCAACCTTAGGAGAGCAGTTCAAAACAAGCGCCGAGGGAAATTGACGTGAAAAATTTGGTTTGTGCATGACAATGCCCGACCTCACACAGCAAACCGCACCAAAAATCTTGACTCATTCAAATGGGAGGTTTTTCCTCATCCGCCCTATAGTCCTGACCTTGCACCAAGCGATTTTCACTTGTTTCCAAGAATGAAGACCTGGCTAGGAACACAGTGCTTTGACGACAATGCGGAGCTCAAGCTGTGCGTCACTTAGTGGCTGATATCGCAGGCGATAGACTTCTATGATGAAGGAATTTCAAAGCTTGTCCACCACTACGATAAGTGTCTCAATTTGTTTGGCGACTACGTAGAAAAGTAGTATTTTAGTTGCTCTTTCAGATTTATATAATAAACAATTTTTATTGTACTTATTTTTTTTATTTAAAAATGTTCCTTACTTTCTGAATAGCCCTCTTATAATAAACTGAATATTAGGGCTGATATCACTGGCCCATGTTATTAGGGGCACACGGAGGTTACCTCTGTAATAAAAAAATACAATTATTCAGTTAAAAAATGGGTTTATTGTTTATATAATGCATAAAAAACCATACAAGGAATATGATATGTTGCATATATATAACTTACATGGCATACCAAATGTATTGGTAAACGGTTATATATAAAAACAAATGTGTTTACATAATGAAACAGTGTTGGTATATAAACAAAGCTAATTGTTACAGTAATTCATAAAGTCTATTGTACAAAAATATAACAGTGTAAATGCCTTGAATGTATAGAACCTCATGTCTACGATTAACTTTTACTTAGAATCACTAACGTTCATTTCTTCATTGTGTCCTACTGAGCAGTTTACACAGCATGTTTTTCTCCAGTCATATAAATTACATTGTCCAGATGTAACACCATCGGCAGGTCCAGATGTTTGGTATCGTTCCTGTTCAGTGCTAAAAATCTAACAAAGTCTTTTTTTTGTCGCTATTGGAGTGCTTTGTATAGTTATCCTGGAGACCATGTACCCCACACAAAGTTGCCTTGACAATTCCTGTATAAAGTCTATTCTTCCCTATGTTTGTAGTTTCTGTTTTGCTTTATTATAATGAAGCTGTTCAATGATCCTATCTCTAATAGAGAGTATAAAATTACCACAGACCATCTGTACTAGTTCTAGCAACAGAATATAGTGATTTGTAATTGTATCTACGGTGTCTTTCCTACCATTGCCAGAATTGTAGAATAGAATAATTTCAGATCTTCCAAAAGTATGTGAATAATCACCCATATCTACTATTGAGTAGCCACAGTCGTTGGTTCTTCTCGCCAATAAGCAAGCAATTCTTTCATGTAGGGTCGCACACGGAAGCTAACTCTGGGCTATAATGGGACGTGGTAAAGCGCACGCGGATGTTACTTCCAGGCAGTTCTGAAAACTGTTCCAACGCTGAGTAAACAATGAGAAGGAGACTGCCCCTAGGCTTAATGCATTTTAAGAAAGAGGCTCGTCAGGTAAGTCAAAGTGTAGAACTGCCGACAATATGAAAGTATTTTTTTGCAGGAAATTCAAGCCCCCTTGTGGTAAACTCAGTGATTCGACTTCTCTAAGGTTAAAGTCGTTTCACTTTAATACTAACTCAAGTTGTCAAAAATTTGGACATAAGTATAATGCTGTATAAATATAGAATTCACTTATTTAGCTTTTATTTATCTATCACTCAACTAATCACTAACTATCAGACGTTCCATTGCAAAAAAAATTTTTTTTCATGTGTTAGCAACAAGAACTGAAATCAATCAGTTCAAAAGGTAATTTAAAATAAAAGCTGGTAAAATTATTAACAATACAACATTTATAGAGAAAACAGGATTCTAAAAGAATTTTATGCTAATAACCACTGCCTAAAAACTAAAAATGATGGTAATATTTCAATTATTTTTTAAATCTAAAACACTTTCAATTCTTCAGCAACTGAAACCTGGATCCTGATTATCCAGTATAATATATTCTAACACATCAGTAATTACTGTGTAACTGAGTAAAAATTTTTAACTTACTTGCTGGCGTGTTTCGAAACAATTAACAAAGCTGACCCTCTACTAACGATTGTTCAAGTCTTGAATTTTGTAGTCCATTACGTTAGGTGAATCTTATTAATCACTTAAACAATAGTTTATGACTATCCGAACTTTAAGGTTTGGATAGTAATAAACTTATTATTATCTTAGTAATAAGATTGTTCAAGGTTGAAGGCATATAATTTTTGAGGAGGTGTGGGTTAAGCGGGTGAATATATAATAGCTGAATAAATATTTATTAAAGCATATTTTAAGATTTTACTTTGGAATATAAATCAGGCATTAACTATCCACAGATCCAATAATCATGTAAAAAACATTCCATTTACAAAAATTTACTACTCTCAAATACACATTTCTCTATTTCAAATAGTAAAAATGAGAACACTTGATGCAAGAGTTTGATAACACATTCCTCTATTTGGAATAGTAAAAATGAGAACACTTGATGCAAGAATTTGATAACACATTCCTCTATTTGGAATAGTAAAAATGAGAACACTTGATGCAAGAATTTGATAACACATTCCTCTATTTGGAATAGTAAAAATGAGAACACTTGATGCAAGAATTTGGCAAGTTGTATACACAAAAGAAACCAGTTGAAATACTCACTTCAATGTTGTCTTCACTACTTCGAGCATTACTTGGAACTTTTCCAGGCTTTTTCTTTTTCTTTTTTTTCTTTCTTCGTGTTGCCTCTTTTCCTTGTATACCACTTTCTTGTGCATTTAATGAGCCTGCAGTCTCATGATCGTCATCTTCTTTCACTTCAGATTCAGAATGTGACATCTGATTCAACTAAAAAAAATCTTTATACAATACCAATAACAATGTTCAAGTTTTTTTAATTTCAAAAACTTTTCTAGTAGCCATCGATTCCAAAGTATACTAAAATAGATACAATAAATCAATAAAAATTTGTAAATTACATAAAAGTTATTAAAGAGGATATGTTGAAAAAGTAAAATTAAACATGAAAACCTCAAATACATTTAATAGAAATATTTTTCAAAATTATTTTGTAAATTGTATTTCTTCTAAGATTGTATTGTATTTCCAGAAGATTCACAAGATGCAGACTACATTATTTACTTTAATTAATTAGCTACATACTTCCACTTTAAAATTCGCAACAGAATGCGATTCACACAAGTGTTAATGCATAGTTTGTTTAATACAAAATTGTATTAATATATATATATATATATATATATATATATATATTTTCTTGATATTTTACGTTATGCATTGTTTTTCCGTTGCACTGACTTTATGAAGTTAATATATTACTATTGTAAGTAATTGTATCCACCATTAAGTGCAATGATTTTACCTTGTGTGATGAGGCGCATTTCGGTCACTTGACCATTGTCGAATCACTGATTACTTTTTCTCGATTTTTCTGGTGTAGATGTTCAGTCCGTGGTGTTGGTATTTGTTGGCGTGATACACATTTCCTCTTGAGTCTTGTGTATTATGTTTTTGAATAGTATGTCTTCTGTATATGTTGTTTGTAGATTCATTAAATTGTTGTGTGTGTTTTTATAAATGTGGTATTTTTCTAGTGAGTTTAGTTCTATTGGGTTATTATTCATTTCAAGTATGGTTAGGTTATTTTGGTAATTTGTTTTTTGATGTTTATGTGATATTAGGTGTGCTGCAACATTTGATGCTTTTGAATTTTTGTTTTTGAATGCTCTATAATGTTCTTCAAATCTTATTTTAAATGATCTGGTTGTTTTCCCTGTAAAATGTAAAATGTGTTACAGTTGTTACATGTAATTTTGAAAATTCCTGATAGGTTATGTTTATCTGAATTTGTTTTGTGGTTTGTGTTATTAAGATATTTTATTATTTTGTTGTTTGGTTTATATGTTGGAGTGTAGTATTCTATGTTGTATATATTTGTTATTTTTTCTATTTTCTTATTGGCGTATTTGTATTTTAGGTAAATTTTTTTATTTTTATTATTTTTGTGTTCCGGTTGTAGTGTTGTGTTGAAGTTAGGTTTTTTTGTGAATTTATTGTATATATTTTTTATAAGGTGTTTGTTGTATCCATTTTCTATTGCTATTTTTGTAATGTTATCTAATTCTTCATTTAATTTTTGTTTGTTATCCTGTGTGTATTTTATTGCTTTATTTATCATGTTACTGTAAGTGTTAATTTTGTGTGTCCAGGGGTGGTTAGATTTGTAGTGTATTGTGGTGTTGTTGGAAGTAGGTTTCCTGTATACTGTAGTTTCTATTTTATTATCATTTATATTTAATGTGATGTCGAGATAGTTGATTGTTCTATTTGTTTCTGTTTTGATGGTGAATTGTATGTTTTTGTTGTATGTATTTAGTTTGTTTAATATTATGACGTGTTCGTTGTGAATGGTAGGTTGGTATATTACAAGTATATCGTCTACATACCTTGTCCATAGTGAAATATTGTGTGTGTTTAGTATAGGTTTAATTATTATTTGTTCAAAGTGTTGTAAATATATTTCTGACATGGCTGATGATATGGGTGATCCCATGTCAATAAAGCTTTATTATCAATAAAGCAACAAAAATAGCCGAATTACACATAATTAAACAAAACATTAAATCTGCCTACCATAAAAAGAGCCAAATCAACTTACAACTTTACACAACCAATTTGGAAATAATGAAAACTTTTGATACTCTCACACGTATTATACACGAAAAAACACAACAAATTATAATAAAACATAAAACAAACACAATAAATAGACAAAACAGAAAAATCGAAAATTTATCAAAACAACAACATAACCTAAAAAATAGCCTAGAACAAATCCACACCTCTAACAACAATAAATTCATAAACTTAACTAAAACACAGTTTACTGAAAAAAATAATAATAATAACAAATTCCTTCAAATAACCAATACAAATTTTCCAATTTTGAATAATTTAAGAGTATTATGATTTTATGATCAGTGATAAAAATAAAATACATGATGTTTCATATTAACCTTTCCAATTTTATACGGTCGTTGCTTGAACAAGAGAGGGGGGTAAAGAGTGAGGATGGTGTCTCAGGACGTGTCATGGCATGCAGTTTTCAGTGTGACCAATGGCTTGGTGGGGGTAGCATAGTGTGTTTGTAGTGAAAGAGTTTATTCAAAATGGCGAATCCATGATCACAATACAGTGAGCATTTCTTATTCATCAGGCTATTGGTCACCATGATCCCATTCCCACTGGACCAACAATTAGAAAACGGGTATCGAATTTCAGGGTTACAAATTTTTCCCGGTCATCTCATTCCATTGCGACTTGACATAATCTGTTCCCCAAAGATCATTTAATTTTGTTTAAGAGGTTGCCTGAAGGAAAAGGTGTACATGCAACATCCCCAAAATATCGATGAACAGAAGGCTCCTATTCTCATACTGAAGAAATCAACATTATTCCGTCAAATATGATTTGCTGAGCAATGAAGCACCTCTGGGATAGGTTACGTCAGTATGTGGAAAATGGAGGTAGACATTTACAAGATATCATTTCAAAACCAAGTAAATTAAAACTCTATACTATGTACTTTCAAATAATAAAATAATTTTCATTGCATGTCACTTTGTTTTTTTTTACATACTTTATTGAAATTAAAAAGGTTAATATGAAACACCTTGTATATGACTATTATAATAAGCCTTCATATCAATAAATATATAATTTACAAGGAATGGTCATTTTTTCTTGTTAATAATTGTTCTAGTATAGAATACTTGACACTAGTCTTCTTATCCTGTTTTTTTTGTGCAAGAATTACATATATACAGTAGATATATTTTTAATCCGCTTGTTAGTTAATTCTGCAGCCAATTTACTACTGTATAATAAGTTGTTTACTATTGGATATAGTAACCGATGGTGAGCACAGGAAACCTCATTTAGTTTTGTAACCCACCATTAAAATGTACTAGTGCCTATATCTGGCATACTATCTGAAAGAAGATAATCAGGGCAAAAGTTATGGGAACTCTTTGTCACTTGTAATTGATGTTATGTTTGATGCTTGAGATTATTTTATAATGTCAAAATTTAATGGTATGAGATGGTTTCATTTATCGATTAGTGTTCTATTATAGTTGTGCCATATTTGGTGAGTGACATTTGAGTTTTATTCTTTTTCAGTAAATAATAAGATTACATTTTTTTAACAGAACCTGTGATTCAGATTAGTTTTTGTATGAATGTTACTGCTCTATGTGTCTTGTTTATTATAAGTCTTATAAATTTGTATTCATAGTGTTTATATCTAATTAACTATTAGAATATTCTTATGATAAATGTGTCTAAAAAACAGAAAATTTCACTAAACACTTTTAAATCCAAACCAGTTTCATCTGTTGTTCAAATCACTCTATAATTTTTGACCAACGATTTTATTACTCCACAATAATGTGTAAGACATCAAAGCTTTACTTTGTTCAAAATCACTTCCAATTGCATCTCTTTTTGCCGTAGAGTTATTCATCTATGTATGTACTTTTCGGTATGTATTTTTATGTACAAGAACAATGTAATGGATCACGTCACTATCAAACAACTGATTCTAAGCCTTCAAAAATGAATTTGCATTTCTGCTTACGTATTTACAACAGGCAAACAAATTATGCCTCGAGTCTTTCAGGAAGAAATTTAAAGACTTATACATTGCGTACCATGAACAAAATATGCTTTTGAATTTTGTAGTCCATTACTTTCGGTGAATCTCAATTAATCACTTTAACATTAGTTTAGACCATCCGAACTTTAAATTTTGTAAATTGAGAAGACACTGATGAAAATCACCACATAGCGATCGAAAACGTTCTGTCCAGTAAGTTTTTACAAATTTACAAAGTTTAAAGTTTGGATAGTCATAAACTAATGTTAAAGTGATTAATTAAAATATCCATGACACAACACATCAGTAGTAAATCATACATATGTCATTAGCTCATTATGAATGTCATTGCTGTCTGGTTTTCTTCAAGAGAGTTTATTTTTTGATGTCATGTATAAGACTAGACATTTGAGTTCTCTAAGAGATATTTATTGCCTCTTGATACTTGCAGCATAAATAAAGATACATATTTATAGCCCATAAGTGGTCCTTTTTCATACATTTAAGACATAACATATCATGTTTTTATGCTAAATGGACTTTTTTGCTCAGTATAATTATTACTTGGTTTCGGTAAGAAGCTGATGTTTGTTGTATACTCTACTCTGTAAATAATGAAAATCTATTGTCATCTGCAGAGCTTTGTGAATTCTAAATTTAAAAACTACTTAGTACAAATATATGTTAATATTTTTTATAATTAGTGTACACTTTTTGTGTACATCCGAAGTGAACAATAATAGCAGGAGAATAAAATTCCTATACAATATTCAAACTTTATGTAACTTTAAATTTGTTTTTACTAATTATGATTACAAATAATAAACCAACTAAGGTACAAAATAATGAATAAAAAATTGCACCTCTTTAAAATATATATTTAGTGATTCATAAGTGAGAATATTTTTGTAGCAAAATACAGCTCATTAGACGCGAGGAATTCATTTGTACCTGCTCATAACGTGAATAAATCAATCCAGAATGAGTTAAGGAGATAAACTTAGTGCATAGAAGTATGAGGAGATAGTGTTGAAAATTAAATTTAGTAACATTTGTCTACGTACAAAAAAAAAAGATTTTTTCAGTTTCCCTTTATTTTTTTTACTTGCCCTTGTATAATATAATATTACCAATAAAATCTAATATTGCAGAAAATTTGACTAAAAAATATTACACTATTCTATAAAACTGTATGAAACAAAAGACTGGATACGCTATAAATAATTTTGTAAATGGTGTGTGAGCTGTTTTCAACATTTATTGTGTTAATTTTCATAATAGTATCAAATGTAGTAGAAAGTGGTATAAATTATTATATTCTTATTTTCAGAAGGCAAGGCACAGAAGTAAAACTTAACAGTCCCTGTATACATGGGTTTAAATACTTGCTACCTCAATATCTCCATTTTATACAATGATATAATATGCCAGATTCAGATAAAATAAAATGAATACACTTTTAAGAAGCTAGATAGTACAAAACCTATGACAAAAGATTTTAGTGCTGCAAACCATGTATAATGGTTAATTTTGTTTTTAAATATTGTTTATGTACAACACACATAAAACTGTATGTATGAGAATAAACTGTAAAATTGTATGTGAGTAAACATTCACATAACCTGAATGTTAGTTTATTAAACATAGCATTATTTATAATGCATTCAAATATGTATTTCCCGTGCCCACGTGTACGATTTTAGCAAACAAATTTATACCGGCCTACGCAGAAAGTCACCAGGAATACGAAAAGAATTGTTACAACTCTTGCCCAAAAATGAACATTTTTAATTCAATTGTAATTCCTCCCATATGTGGTGCTAATAGTGCTGGTAAAAATGCAAATTGCCCACCCCCAATACAGTGCATATAAAATGAATTAAAAATATTTTCTGAAGTTATATTGATAATTATTGTTTGTTATTGCCATAAAAGGTTAATTTTATAAACCTATGAAGTATCCAGTCAGGATAGATTTGGTTGTAATTTTATACATTTAACCAAATGTACACAAATAGGTCTAGATTAGAGATCACATGACGTCACCTGGCAAAAAGTATTACTCTGCAAAAGTAGACATGTAATTAGATGTTGTATAAAATTACAACCAAATTTACCCCGACTGGTTACTGTACAGGTATATTTTATTATAGGTATATAGTAATGTATAAAATTACATCCAAATCTATCCTAACTGGAGACTTTATAGGTATATTTAAATATATGTATACATACTACAGCGGGCTGTTGATATGTAGCACCGCAGTGAATTTTTTACCCAACTTTAATTTAATAAAATGGTATTTATTTCCCTGAGGGAGAGTTTTTGTAGTTTTTTATCATCTCTCTGATGACTTTCTGCGTCATCCGGTATAATTTTTTTCACTAAAATCGTACGTGTGGGCACGGAAAATAAATACAGCTACCCTAAATGCCAATTATATATTTTAAGTTTATAAATGTAACTCAACTTCAAGGAGGAACAAATAAGGTATTGAAATTAAATTAATCAATATTGATTGTTTAAAACTAAAAGCCTAAACTGTATTTAGTAACTTGGTAATTACTAAGATCAGGGACTAAACTAAATTATTAAGATCTTACCAGTACCTTTTTTATACACAAACATAACAGACTTCTCCTTACCAATTCATATCTATTTACGTTTAGCTGTTTTTTCTTGGCACCTCCAGAACTTGAAAAGTCAGCTTCAGTATCACTGCCGTCATCTCCAAGAGAAGTAATATCCTTCTCGCCTAAACCAAGTTTTCGTAATACACGTGATGACATTTTCTTTCTAATCACCCTCCCTAATCACATTATTCTGATAAAGCCTAGCTCAATTATAAATACAAATAAATAACTTATAAGTCTAGGTAATGTACCTACATTACATTATAATCACGGGTTTTTTTTTATTTTGATAGTATACTAACAATAGTTTATTCAACGGTTAAAACAATTATAATTCAGAAACACTTTAATTGTGGTTTAAGTTGCATTAATAAGTAAAACTCCAATCTGTCAATAGCACAATTTCATTACTGACGTTTTACCACAATCCACAAGCTTAGTAATGGACGATATGCTTGCAATTGAATTTTATGTTTCTAAAATTTATTTCTATTACAATTTTTAAAGAGAATTATACAATTTATAAAACGTATGTGTAGCTATATGACATAACACCACATAATAAAACTCGACATCAGATGACACCAATGAATACTATAGCTGTAATGCTGTAGTGACTATTATGTATATTGGTAATAATATATAGATTTGTAGTTTGTAGATTGGGAAAATCTTTACTACGTGCTATTACACAGATTTTACGTAAATATTCATCTTTCAACAAATGTACCAGCTTGGTGACTATTTCTACCATGTGTAAATCAATTTCATCTATGAGGGCCAAACAAATGTAGACACCTCCTCAACCGACAAGCGCATGGGTAAAATGTTTCAAAAACAGATTTTGGTGTATTATGCAAAATGTTGTTTATTTCTCTTTATAAAAAAACCATAAAGAATTTCAAAATATCGCGATCTTACTGAAAAGCACATAGCATTATCTCTAATGTTTTATATTAGTGCTAAAAAAAAAAAATGACAAACCCAATAAGATTCTCATTTAACTTAAGTTAATTAGCATGCCCAAAAGATTGAATTGCAGCATTACTTGAAAAACCTGTATCTACAATATTCTATTGTAGAATTTATCAGAATTTGACGAGAAAACTTATCAGCACGCAAAGATTCTTAAAGTAAAATATATAATTAAAACATATATAAATCAAAATAGTTTACTGGTGAAATTTATGATTATACATTTAATAATACCTAACGAAATACATCCATTAAAATAGGATACAATTTTGATGAACAATGCATTAATATCATGATTAGATATAAAGGGAAAAATATCAACATTAAAATAAAAATGCAGAAATAGTTCATAATCTCATCCTAATGTTATTACTTGAAAGAATATGAAATTCCCCAAAAATAATTTTTGACAGTGGGACACATCTTCCTAAACGGCCGTCTTCAACAATTATAAAAGTAAGTGCTACTTTAGGCAAATGTAAAATATTTACAAGTGTTTTTCGAAGAAAATGTAGTCAAGCTTTTGTCAATTTAAAGAAGCTTACAAAAGTGAGGACGCTAAATATGCAATTAATTTGTAGTACAAACAAACCAAATGGGTGGGGTTAAATTCCTAAAAAAATGTACATGTTTTAAACGTGATTCACATTTACGTGATTCACTCATTAGACCAACTGTTTTTTTCAAATCCAGGTTACTTAGACTAAATATTAACGCTTTGTTATAATACGAATATGTTTATATTTGTTGATTCCATCTTCACGTGAGCTACTAGTTTTCACTAAACACTTGTAATGTTTACAAACTTGCCTATGGTAGCACTTACTTATATTTGTTAAGGACGCCCATTTCGGGAGATGTGTCCCATTGTCAACTCAGACCATAACTGATTTCAAGGATTTAGTAGGTTAGGGTATTTGGGTGGGGTGGCATATATGGTGGTGTGGGTGTATTTTGTGAGTATTAGGTATTATGATGTTGAAAAGTGTGTGTGGGAGTTGTAATGTAATGTGTGTAGGGTGTACTTTGAAGTATCTGTATATTTCGTATTGTTTGGTTGTGTAGCGTTGGCTATTTCTGTGTTTATGAAGAATTTGTAGGTTAGATGTTATGTCTATGTAGTCATGTTTGTGTTGTTGAGATGATAGGCGAAGTTTGATTCGTAGTTATTGTTTGTTAGTGCTTTTATATGTTCTTGGTAACGTGTGTAGAAGGGCCTCCCTGTCTGGCCTATTTAAAAACTGGGGCACGAACTGCAAATTAGTTTGTAAACCCCAGTGGCGTTGCAAATGTCGTTGACTTTGTTGTTGGGTTTAAATTGTTTATTGAGAGTGTTGTGTGTGGAGTAGGCTATTTTGTAGTTGTATTTAAATAGTGTATTAGTTAGATTGTGGATGATCTGTATGGTATTGATAGGTATTTTATGGCATCGTCGTGTTGTGTGTTTGTATTTGGGTTATTAGGTTTATTTTTTAGGCGGTTGTATAATTTACCAATCATTGTTGTGTTGTATCTGTTAGTTTGTGCTATATGTTTTATGGTGTTATTACCACACACACTTTTTGACACCATAACTCTTAAAACTCACACAATACATCCACACCCCCATAATATCCTACCCCCATCCTAATACTCTAACCTACGAAAACCTTAAGATCATTTACGGTCTGAGTTGACAATGGGACACATCTCCCGAAACGGTGGTCCTCAACAAATATAAGTAAGTGCTACTATAGGCGAGTTCGTAAATACTACAAGTGTGTATAGAATATGTTTTCAAAAAGTAACAATTAATTTTGTATACGGTCATGGCAATTCTATTCTATTCCATAATAAACTATTTGTTGATTCAATCTTCGCGTGAGCTACAAGTTTATTAACAATCAATAATAAAATCTTATTACCTTTGTTTTATTTTTTGTATCTATACTGGTTGATTTCATACTGATTGAAAACAGTATTGATCAATAAGAACATTACTATTTATTAGGAATATACTGTGGTTGAATTTATTTAATAAATACACAAAAACCTCTTAACTACAAACTTTCTTTATTTTACCCTTATGTACATTTTAGTTACCAAGTAACCATCCTCAGAGGGATAACATACAAAGACTTGTATGTTATTTCTCTGAGGATGGTTACTTTGTAACTGAAATGTACATCAGAGTAAAATAAAGAAAGTTTGTGGTTAAGAGATTATTTTGTATTTATTAAATAATAACATTTTATATATTAACATTAATATTATGTTGCAATTACAAAGAATTTAAAATATTGCGTTTTCACTTTAAAACGGTGAGAAATCAATCATGTAATCGAAGAGGCTGTACGTTGTCATTTGTCATAATTTAGTTAACAAGTTTTTCTGCTAGCTACTAAATGATTTTCACTGTCAATTTTTACAAATTTCAAGTCTTATAGGAATATTATGTGTTTTAGATGATATTTGAATAAACAGTTATTTACCTACTGATTGTTAACCTTTAAATGCATTTTTGAAAAAAAAAATATTTGAAACGTTTTATGTGGGTGGTCTAAGGTAGGGTTGCAAACGTAAGTACTAATAACACACTTTTATATTTAAATCTGAGCACAGTTATATTGCAATGCCATTTATTTCTTTACTTTAAAAGAAACAAAATCAATTAAAAAATACTACTAAACAGATATTACTAAGAAAGTACTGTCATTCAGTTTTTATACTAAAGTTTTTCTAGATTATTTATTGATATATGTTAGATCTAAATAAACTTTCATATACAGTATTCTTAATGATTTATTTGTTTTTAGCTTAAAAAGTTAGTTTACGAATTTCAAGTCAAACGCTTATAATGGATGGTAATTATGGTGGATATTCTTCACAACAGTCGAATGGAACTGGAAGAGGACGGTCTAAAGATTTCAAACAAATATCCCAAACAATTGGGACGAATATTCAGAAAATATCCCAAAATGGTATGTTAACTCTACACTTGAGTAAAACTTTAGATGGTCAGAAGTACATAAATATTAGTAGTCTGTTCTTAGTTTTAATTATAATTAATGAAACAAAATACTTGTAGTTTTAATGACTAAGAATCTATATAAGTGCAGTTATGGATAAAGAACAGAGTAGCATATGGTAACAATATAAACTCGTAGCTTTAATGGTAAAATCAGTTACAAAACTTTACGTCACTGTATAACTCTGCAGATGTTGCATAACTTACTACTGCACACTGAATTTTTTACCAAGCTTAAATTTGATAAAAAATAACTTTCCAACACACACAAAAAATATCAATGAAATTATCTTTAGACATATTTGGGAATGTTCTATACAAATATCTAACTGTTTTAAAATGTAAACAATTACTGTACATTTTACTAAAATAGGTAAACATTAGAAGGTTGTAGCTGATTAAATTTTTGCAGCTGATGTTTATTATTCAGATTATTTAATGTAATACTGTACTGTAAAATCTGAACTTTTCCAAATCCGAACAGGCTATAGCCCCATTAGTTCGGATTTGAGGGATTCCACCCTATAATGTAAAAGTGTAATTAAGTTTCACTGAACGTAATGGACCACAAAATTCAAAAGTGTGTATATATATATATATATATATATATATATATATATATATATATATATGTATGTAGCCTTTTCTTTTACATAAATCAACAATATAGTCTAAAGATTACCCTAAAGTTTATTGTGAATGTTGAAAACCATAAATAGTGCATTAATTTTTGAAAAATTAAAATTCAATGTAGAGGTCTACACCACACGAGACTGTGTTAGTTGGATGGGTAATACTTGACTCAATAAAGCTCTTCTCTTATATATTAAATTCTGATCTGTGTTATTTAACAAAACATTGAATACTTTGTAAGTATGTTCTAAGATAGCTATATTTTATTGTAATATAAAACAGTGTTCTGCTTTTTTAAGGAAATTCTACCTTTTGAAATTTTGTGTTTGTTTATACATTTAGGTAATGTTTACTTTTTTTTTAATCCTAACTCTAGATTACTTATGTCTAAATTTTGTCACACGATTATTTATATATCGTCAATTTGACTACTATAATCTCTTTTTTTTATTTGCCAATATATTATTTTTCTTATTAATGTTTTAAATATTGTAATATCCTATACTTTTTTAGTGTTTGAAAAAAATATTATAGTAGCTACGAATCCTACTATTTGAAAGAAAAATAATAATTACGGTGACTACGTTTTAATAGAATAGTGAAACACATGTTAAAACACATGTGTTAACACAAATGTTAATAAAATTTTTTAAAAAAATACAGTAATACCTGGTACTTATGCGATAGGTGGGACTGAGTGATAACCGTTAAGTCGGGATATAGTTTTACATACAATTACATAGGAATCATGTTTAATTGGGAAAAAAGACTAAATAAACTAATATTTTAGAAGAAAAATGTGTATGTATTAAAATCTTAAATACATGATACAACAAAAAATTATATTATATACATACATATTGCAAAGAAGTAAGTAAAAAGAAGTTATTTTGACATAGAAGGCTTCATAAAATCTAGTATATTCAATTGAAGAATGAAGATTTTTCTTCTCACGCAGAATTTTTTCTTAACTCGCTAAATTTTTGTGATGTGGCAGAAATTTGCTTATCGTTGGGAGTATATCTTTTCCAAAATTTATAAGCCCTTCTCAATTATACTAAGGTCTATTGTCAAGTTTCTAATCGTCATTTTATCTTCTACGTCAACTGGGTTTAAAGAATCTTCGTTTTTAAAGTCTTGCTCATGCATTTTTATGAGCTCATCAATTAATTGTCAGCTCCTGGTTGTGTAAATCCAGCAGTTCTTGAACATTATCATTATCCACTTTTAAATTTAGTTGTCCTGGCAAAATTGACTTCTTAAATCACATCAGCAATTTCATCAGACTTTGGCACTGATTCCGCTTGAGATTCAGTGACGAAAAAAATAGACATACCTTTTACCAAATGCCATTCAAAGTTTTTTGTGAAATTTCATTCCAAGACTGTCCAATGATCAGCAAATCATCTAACATTGAATTGTTTCCAAAAATATTCAACAGAGAGCTCATTATTCTGTCTTATAGCTTCATGCAGATGCACAAATGATCTTCTTGTGTAATAAGCTTTAAATGTTTTGATGACTCCCTGATCCGTCGGTTGAAGTAAATTATTTGTGTTTAGTGGTAAAAGTATCACTTTCACACGTGTGTCGAAATTAGATAAAGCAGTAGGAGGCATTGCCAAATAATAGGAATTTCTTTGAAAGGACTTTGTTTAGACCGACTTTAACGTTCGGCTTGAGGCATGAAATGATGACCAAATAAGCCCTCAAAAAATGCTGTCACCCAAACCTTCCGTTTCTACTTCCAAATCACGGGCAAGCTAGCTTTAATATTTTTTAATGCTTTGGATTTTCTGAGCAATAAACCATGAGAGGTTGCAACTTACAAACACCACCTGTAAATTTCCTTGAGCTACAGACAAACAGACATATAAATATAAGATATTCTGCAAAGTCATTTACTGCCACCATTCACAACTCTTCATATCACCCTCACCAATACAAACTAGCCACTTACACCATCTGTCGCCTTTATGGATACATAATGATTGATAAACTATGTAACATACTTGAAAATAAACTCAATAACCCAACTACACACATCCATAAAATACATAACATCACCATACATATCATACAAAACTCATGCACTACCCAACATATTTTGTAAATATAATTTCAAAATAGTCTACTTCACACACAACATTCATAACAAACAATTTAAACCTAACATTAAAAAAAAGACATTTATAACTCTGCTATTATATACAAACTAACTAGCAGTTCCTGCTCCAGTTTCTACTTCACACACAACATTCATAACAAACAATTTAAACCTAACATTAAAAAAAAGACATTTATAACTGTGCTATTATATACAAACTAACTAGCAGTTCCTGCTCCAGTTTCTACTTTGGCCAACAGGGAGGTCATTTTACACATGGTACTAACAATATATAAAAACATAAACACTGAATTAAACTTCGTCAAAAATCTCATATCCACAAACCTCAACTATAACATCAAAAACTTACAAATTCTACACAAAATAAAAATAACCAAAGCTACACAACTGAACGTATGAAATATACAATCATTTCAAATTACACCTAAAATACATACTCAATACCCAATTACATTGTAACTCACACTTTTTGACATCATAATCCCCAAAACTGTAAACAATTCACCAAATGCCAAATCTTAAACTAAAACAAACAAAACATCTATTAATGTCTGAGTTGACAAAGGGATACATCTACCAAAATGCCCATCCTCAATAAAATAAATAAGTAATTGTTACTATAAGCAAGTGTAACATGTATGTTCAAGTGTTTAGTGAAGTGCAATTAGTGTGACAGAGATGATAAAGTTATTTATAAAATATATGAAAATATTATCTAACAGATTTTGATAAGTTATTAAAATATTTGTGTGTGTAACTTAAGACCTTTATTTGCATATTTTCTACATTTCTTTTTTTTTGCTGTAGTATCTTCTATGAAGAAAATGGTCAACATAATTGGTACATCACAAGATTCGCATGACCTCAAGCAGCAATTGTAAGTACCCCCACTATGTTACTTGCAATTACTCATTACATTAATATCTAATGAGTAATTTTTAGTGGCTATTGTTACTTTTTTTAAAGTGGGAATTATTTAAAGTGGCATTAAACTTAATAATAACAATTAATTAGTGTATTTGGTTTTCCATATTTTTTAATTTTAATTATATAATAATTTTAATTTTATATATAATTGTAATTTATTTAATTTTATCTTTTAACTCTAAATCTCTCATACAAGTTGTATACCCAGATACTATATTTACTTTTTGGCCTTTCCTTACTAGGCGTAGTTCAGTGATAATCATGTTTAAAAATTCATTAAATAAAAAAATACAACATTTGTTGATTCCATCTTCGCGTGAGCTACTAGTAATCACTTACAACTTTTTTTAAAAAAAATGTTTTAACTTGCCTATAGTAGCACTTACTTTTTTTTTGTTGAGTCTCAACAAAAAAAAAAGTAAGTGCTACTATAGGCAAGTTAAAACATTTTTTTAAAAATAGTTGTAAGTAAAAAAATACATTTAAAAAATCTAAATCATTTCATTAAGTCAACAGACTACAAAAACTTTTGAAGTATGTATATATTTTTTGTATTAACTTTTATATAGGCCTACATTTTTTATTTTTTAAGCACTTACATATTATTTTGTTGTGGTTGTATGCGTAAACAAATTGTGTGTTTTAAAGGTTTGAACAAATTTGTTAAAGCAGTTCTTAATTATTGGTATACAAAATGTTTCCTTAGCTTACTGGATTCACAGTAGTTAAACAAAATGTTAAGATAAACTCTTTTGCAAATTGCATTACATTTGTCAGATGTTGATTTTAATGTTAAAAACAGATTATATACTTTTCCGGTCTGAAGCCTCATTTAAAACTGGGTTGAATGTAGTTATATCTGATTGTTAATGACATTATTAAACATTTTTGATTTTTCAAGCATTTAAAATTTTGTACATGGATGGCCAGTTAGTAGTACGGGTCCTGATATTGTCATCATGATATTAAAATTATATCTAGTAGTGTCTATTCTCACATACTGCATATTTTATTGTCTTGAAGAATATGTTTTAAACATTATAATGACACATTTGAGTCAAGTTAAATTTCGCTTACCTGCTTCCATAGGTTTATATACTATAAATTTTTATTTTACATAGGCTGTGCTGTGCCATTAGATGATACATATAGTTTTCTTAATATAAATGTAGAATTCATGTTTTGCTGAAATTTAGACATAACTATTGAACCCCAATCAAATCCTGTGTGCCTATATCTTTCTTCTTCTTTTTTTATCATACCTACAGTATTCTATCAGAAAATTACTTAAGGTATTTGGGTGCCTAGGTTTATCTCAAAATGAATGATTTCTTTTGTTTGAAAAGGTACTGTCCTGTGAAGTCTAATAGCCAAACCATGGTGTGCATTTTATTAACTTAATATCCATCCTTTCATTTTATAAGGAGTACGTATACCAGTATGTTGACCTAATAAGTTCAGATAAATGTATATTAAAGTTGTAATCATCTTGAATTCACTGATTAAACTATAAGTAATTATTACATAACTAAGTGAATACTTTAGAACTTACATGCTGACACGTTTCAAAAACAATCGTTTCATTCACAAAGCTCATCTACATGAAGAGTAGTCGGTTAGGTTCTTAAATGAAACGATTGTTTCAAAACTCATCAGCAAGTAAGCTTTAAAGTATTCACTTAGTTATGTAATAATTACTTATAGTTTAATGTATATTGTTGGAAAGTTAAAAAGAAAAACTAACTTAGTGTCAGTTAAAATGACAAATTCATGTAGAAAAAACTGCTAGTGATTGTAAGTTCACTTTGCTTCTTTTCAAAGACTTTGTTTCAAAATCACCAGGGATCACCTTGTCAATTTCACAGGTATCAAGTTTATGTAGATCAGGGGTTCTCAACCTTTTAGGCTCTGAGCCCCCCTTCACACTCTGGTGTGAGGTCACGCCTCCCTTTACGGATTAACTTAATTTAGACTTATATATGATACATTTACTTATATTATGTTTGAGTAAAATGACTTTGAACTTAGGCTAGACATACTCTAGTAAGGGTAAGGAATATAAAATCATATTTGCTCAAATACAAATTTTATTTACACAAATCATCGAAAAAATCACAACAAAATATCAATAATGTAACCAGAAAAATGTTCACTACTTTTGTAGTGCTAGTGTGAGGGCTGGCACTGTTTCTCGTTAACTATTTTTTGTATGTTTGGATGAAATTTTGACAAAGAACGCCGCAGGTCACTTTCCACATCTAGTCTGGCTCGATATTTAGATTTTATATTAGCCAAGTCTGAAAATCCTGTCTCGCATAGATAAGTTGATGAAAATTGTACAAGCAACTTGACTGCCTCCATTGCTACTTCTGGGTAAACAGGAAGATATTGTAGCCAGAAATCTTCGAGATCCATTTTTGGGAAATCCAATTTAGCTTTGGAATCCCATTGCAAGTCAATTGTTTGTTCTTGAATGTGATCAGGAAGTACATCAATGTTGATTTGAAAGGGGTCTTTTGTTAACTTGAATTCCCAGTTTTCCGAGCTTATACCTGGGAAATAGGCTCCGATTTTGTTCTTCAGAGACAACAAATGCTAAGATATTAGGTCCTTCATTTCATTTACTAGGTCTTTTGGAAGACTTTGGGTATCATCGAGGAGGTTGTTTAATTTTGGAAAGGAAGAAAAGTTCGGCTGCGAAATGTGCAGGCGGCGTTGCCAAAGAGCCATCTTCTCAGAAAAACTCTTAATTGAATCATTAATTCTTCAAAGTACTTTTCTGACCTTGTAACTTTAGGTTCAGAAGATTTATTGTTTCGAAAAAGTCTGACAAATATGCGAGGTAAAAGATAAATTTGTAATCTGCAAATTTCTTGTACAGTTCTTCACTTGAACTCATCAAAAAGATTTCAACTTCTGATTTCAAGTTGAACAATCTTGCAAGCATATTACTTTTGGACAACCAACGAACTTTGTTTGTGAAAGAGAAGTGTTTCTTGATCACTGTTCAGTTCTTGACACAACACTCGAAAAAGTCTGGTGTTCAAAGCACTGGATTTGACGTGATTCACTACTTTAACTGCTAAGTTCAAAGCAGCGTTAAGTGATTCAGGGAGAGTCTGGCAAGCCTAAGCTTGTCTGTGGATGATACAATAGGATCCAATTATTTTAGGGTTTTTTTTCTTAGCCAATTCAATAAATCCTGATCGGCAACCTGTCAACGCTTGAGCTCCATCAGTACATATTCCAATAACTCTCTCCCAGGGAAGTTCATTAGCTTCTAAAAATGTTTAAAGAGCAGAAAATATATCGACTGCTTTAGTTGTTGTTTCAAGATTTTTTGAAAACAGTATTTCTTCAAGGAATTTCTTTTCATCCATATATCTACAGTAAAACAACAACTGCGCTTGTTTTGAAATGTCTGTGTTTCATCGCACTGCAATGCAAAGAATGGGGAGTTTTTTAGCTTTTGCACCAGTTGATTTTTCAAATCAATAGCCATATCATCAATTCTACACTTGACTGTATCGTTAAGATAAAGAGATTTTGGCAACTTTATTGTAGCTGTCTTCACCGAGCACAGTACTACAAGCAGTAAGCAAACAAGGTTTTATGAGTGACCCACCGATTGTGTGGGGTTTCTTGTCTTTAGCTATCAACAAGGCAATTTTGTAAGAAGCCTCAATGGCCTTTTCAATTTCCATTCGAAAACCTCCACTGGAATCAAGTTTCATTCTCTTAAGGCAACTTTTCCTAGAAACGAAAAATTCAGTAGGTTTGTCCTTCA
This sequence comes from Prosapia bicincta, assembly GCA_036971475.1. NCBI lineage: Eukaryota > Metazoa > Arthropoda > Insecta > Hemiptera > Cercopidae > Prosapia > Prosapia bicincta. The sequence continues at coordinate 32,916,943 of JBAIZL010000008.1, read as the reverse complement.
GGACAGCGTGATTTGTAGTCAAATGGCGTTCCAAACGTCCAGATTGCATTGCATCATTACTCAGAACTACATGACAAATTAAGCACTGAGATAAATGACTACCGTTTTCCGTTTTTCTCAATAAATGTAAACCCGTATTTAATATAGTCATCACTGTAGAGTCTTTTCTTTGCCACTGATTTATTCATTTTAATAGCAACTAACTACTAAAACACAATATTTGTCAAAGTTATGGCGATGACAATTAACAACACAATCGCTATAATAATTACAATAAAGCTACATTCACAGGCGGAGGCAAATGCACAACTGGATTCTGTGTGACAAGTAGCGCTTGTGGTGGACAGGAGTGGCACTGTGGCAGACATGTGCACTACCCCCTGCTATGCTATTAATAAACAAAAGCCCTGCTATGCTGTCACAGCTAGTTTCTCACGCCTGGACAGAAGTTCACTTACATTTTATTGAGTAAAGAAATAGAGCTTTATAGCTCTTTTAAGCTATAAAGAAATTTCAATGATTGTGTGTTTGTGTCCAACATCAAATTCAATTTTTTAAAAAATTTGTTGACGCCTACCCTGGAATTCTTCCACGCCCCCCCCCCAGGTTGAGAACCGCTGGTGTAGATGATGTCACAGTAATTAGTAGAAATGGATACTTTCAAGAGGAAGAAAATTTTGCTTCTGATAGATAAACCTCCTAGCACTCTCTAATATCTGACTTCCAAATCATAATTCTTTGCTTTTTACTAGCCAACACAAGTATCTATCAACTAGTTCACCAGAGAGTTACAAAAAGTTTTAAAATTTCATTTCAGGAAAAAACAATGATGTGAGTCTAAAAATCAACATGCTTGGTCCTGTAAATGGTCCTAAAAGACTGTCAAAACTATAAAGCATTATTTCACACATGCAGTGTGTCTAGAATTCCAAGAATATGTCTATGAGAGCTGAAGGATTATATTGATGCAAATTTTCAAGTTATTTTATGTGGAAGAGATTGAGGGAATGGTACTGAACCAATGTCAGGACCAGTCTTGCATTGCATTTAGTAACCTTTACATTTAGAAAGATGCTGTATAGTGTGTTGTAAAAAAATAATTTCTTTTAAAGAGGAAGCAAAGTTGGCAGAACGAGTTTTTCATCTAGTTTTAATGAATATACTCTTTTAATTATCTAGATATAAAATAATATTTATTTAAAGCAGGCACTTGAATATCAAAAGAAACTATTGTATACATTAACTGTGAAAACAAACATTACCAACATTCTAATATTTCTAAAACAAAAATAATATAATCTTATAACATATAAACATATAATAGGGTTATTATATTTTTATTGAAATAACTTGTTTAGGCAACAGCTACATCACTATACACAAAACCTGGTAAAAGATACGGGTTTCAATTTGAGGGAGTTGCAGAGCCTACCTGCTCCTTTGAATGCTTTAGACCAGGTAAGTTTTATCTTAAATTGGTTTATTTTACAACTAGTGACTATTATTACTTTTACTTATATATATATATATATATATATATATATATATATTAGGTTATATATATATATATATTTAGGTTAGTTCTAGTAGAGCTTAAAGCCTATTTAGGAATTTTTGGACTTGATAGGAGACTGACAGACTTACCTAAAGGCAATAGTCCAAAACTGCAATCTCTTGGAAATAAGCACATATAAAACACAATAAAACACTTAATACACTATTATTTGAAATATTTCGATCAACATGATCTTCTTCAGTCAAGAAAGAGAGAAAAATTTTTTTTTTTTTTATTTTTTAAAAATTTTTTCTCTTTCTTGACTGAAGAAGATCATGTTGATCGAAATATTTCAAATAATAGTGTATTAAGTGTTTTATTGTGTTTTATATGTGCTTATTTCCAAGAGATTGCAGTTTTGGACTATTGCCTTTAGGTAAGTCTGTCAGTCTCCTATCAAGTCCAAAAATTCCTATATATATATATATATATATATATATATATATATATATATATATATATATATATATATATATATGAAGTTAATATTTTACTATTGTAAGTAATTTTATCCACCATTAAGTGCAATGATTTTACCTTGAGTGATAAGGCGCCTTTCGGTCACTTGACCATTGTCGAATCACTGATTACTTTTTCTTAATTTTTCTGGTGCGGATGATTCGACAATGGTCAAGTGACCGAAAGGCGCCTCATCACTCATGGTAAAATCATTGCATTTAATGGTGGATAAAATTACTTACAATAGTAATATATTAACTTCATAAAGTCAGTGCAACGGAAAAACAATGGATAACGTAAAATATCAAGAATATATATATATATATATATATTTTTAGGTTAGTTTTGGTTGGTAAAGATTATTTAGATTTTTCGGACTAGGAGACTGACAGACTTACCTTGGTAAGAGTCCACTCTGTAGTCTTGAAATATAAACACATAAAAGCACTTAAACAATGATATATTTCAACCACACAGTGGTCTTTGTCAATCGAAGAGAAAACACAAAAAGAAATATGAGAGAATGAAATAAAATAATTATAAATTGTAATCACAGATTGTGTAGAGTAGAAATCAGATGTCACAGATGCGCAGATTAAAGATATATGTATTGTTTCCATGAGCATATGAGTGATTATAGTTTATATAAGTCTGTCAGGGGAAAAGAGATTGGAGACTTCTGATGAGGCTATTAGGAAAAAAAAAGTGAATGGATTTATCTGATGTTGAGGTTAGGGGATTCTCTGGACTTGGTATATCACTGGTATACCAGGGTATATGGGAACTATCATACCAGTGGTATATATATATATATATATATATATTTTTTTTTTTTTTTGACTAGGAGACTGACAGACTTACCTTGGTAAGAGTCCACTCTGTAGTCTTGAAATAGAAACACATAAAAGCACTTAACCAATGATATATTTCAACCACACAGTGGTCTTTGTCAATCAAAGAGAAAACACAAAAAGAAATATGAGAGAATGAAATAAAATAAATATAAGTTGTAATCACAGATTGTGTAGAAATCAGATGTCACAGATTAAAGATATATGTATTGTTTCCATGAGCATATGAGTGATTATAGTTTATATAAGTCTGTCAGGGGAAAAGAGATTGGAGACATCTGAAGAGGCTATAAAAAAAAAAAAATAAAAAAAAATGAATGGATTTATCTGATGTTGAGGTTAGGGGATTCTCTGGACTTGGTATACCACTGGTATGATAGTTCCCATCTTCTCAGTTCTGAGGGATTGCAATTAGGGGGGAGTAATTTAATTATTTTTGTGGTATAGCAGTCATCAAAAATTGTGATGTTGTGAGTCGCAGCATGTTGAGCTGTTGGCCTATCCATATTCATAATTTTAACATCATGTCTGTGGCCATTCATTCTGATATTCAGACCATCCGTGGTCAGGCCTATGTACTGTGCTGAGCAAAATTTACATTGTAGCTGGTATAAGACATTTTTCGATGTACAATTATGATGACCCTGTATTTTGAAGATCATTTTTGTTGTTTGGCTGTTGAAACTATTTGCTGAGGGGTGTATTGGACACGTTTTGAATCTAGGTCTATTGCATGGGAAGGAGCCATGAGGAAGTTTGTGTGGTTTCTCTGCATCAGGGTCTGGTAGTTTAGGATGTACTAGGATGTTTTTCAAGTTGGGAGGTTGCTTGTACCAAATTTGAGGTGGATCGGTGAAAAGATTTTTGGTGTTGACGGAAACTTGAAGAATTTTGAAGCCATCTCTCAATATCTTGTTGAGTTTATGTAGACCTTTATTCTATTGTAAAAGTACTAAAAATGTTTCCCTTTTTATTATTATTTTATATATTTAGTATTATTATTTATTTATATATGTCAATACTCTATTATATTCACATATTGTATTTTCTTTCATGTAATATTTGTTGTGCGGGGCTGTGGACTTCTGTATGTCAAGTGTCAAATGTTGTATTGTCCAGTTTCAAAGCATTAGTTTAAAAAAAATCTTTCAGGTTCAATGGTCAAACCAATATACCATGGTTTTAATACAAATGATTTTACTATGAATAAAATGTATCTACATGATATTCTATAATTAAATATATGAGTGCTATTTCAGAGGGAATACAAAATGCAAAAAGAAAGATTGACAGAAGAGTTTGGAGTTGCTGTTAATGCATATCAAGATATTCAGAGATATGAGCTACAAAAAGAAAAAGAAGAAGTTAAACGTACACGTGCTAATTCTAGTATAGCACCTCCACCATCATCAGCAGATGTTTTTGGAGGTGGGTGTAAATTCGTAAAATTTGTTTATAAATTTGATTTAATTTCCATCTTAATGTTAATATTTTTTAAACCAAGTTAATATGTAATATATTATTTGAAAGAAACGAATAACATACCTTATGATCTGAAAACAAATTACTCCTCAGTCAAAAGTCCTTGTAAATCACAAGGATACAGAAATAATATGGTGTAACAGTAATCCTGACTGATTACTTGTGAAGTTTTTACATTACACATAAGTTGTCATTGAATAACTTTGTTTGATTTAGATAATATGATCAAGTAATTAATTGATTAATGAAATACAGTGAAATATCACGCTTCCATTTAAGACGATTTCCCACTTATTATTTTTTCCTGGCCCTAAAAACGCATAAAAATATTCTAATTTTCACAGATTATAGGCTTTGAATCACGCCTAATACACTTTTTAACACTATTTTCTGAAAGAAATTTTTAACACTATTTTTAACACACTGTCAGAAATGTTCCTGTATTGTAGGAATAGAACTTTGATAAAGACCATCTAAAATGATTCAGTAGGTTGTTTACAATAATGTTATAGAGTCCCGAGTTTACACGGCATAGGATGACATCCTTCCTCTACTCTCCCTACATCCTCTAAACACAGAGGTCATACAAAATGTCAAGCCAGTCACATTGGAGATTTTGTGCAGTAAGTACTTGACTGTATGCCATATTATTACAGTCTGTAGTTTTTATCAGATATTGAGTGGTGTGTTGTTTAGTCTTATGAGATAAATGGGATAAAAAGGAATGTTTCATCAGTTGGTGATAAATTGAAAATTTTGTGGTGTTATGATGAAAATTCACACATGAGAAATCAAAAGCAAATTGCGGCCTATCTGAACATCCTGAGTTCCACTTTAGAACAATTTAAAAAAAGAGAAAGGATTTGGAAGAAAACGCAGTGCAAGGTGAAACAAAAAGAAAGAAAATCAAAACTGGGAAGTATGAAGAATTGAAAAAAGTTTTGTTATAATGGTTTCATCAATCTCGTAGCTTACATCTGCTAACTAATGGTACAGTGCTAACTGAAAAAGCACGAGAAATAGCAAAAGACCTTTACTATTTGTGCCCAGTAGATGGATTGACAGATTAAAACAAGATATCCCTTTGTGTATTGTCAGATCAGTGGAGAAGCAGAGTCAGTAAATTAGGCAGATGTAAATGGGGAAAGACCTGTGTTACCACAGTTGCTGAAGGATTTCTCCCTTTTTAATGCTGATGAGCTCGGAGATTTTTTTTTCAAACTCATGCCAGTTAAGTCTCTTGTTTATAAGAAGGACATATGCAACAGTGGAAAACTAAGTAAAGAGAGACTTTCAGTACTAGTGTGTGCAAGTGCAAACAAACATTACCATAAGCGACTAGTGCGAAGATACGAATGTGCCGTGGATCAAGGTAATCACCAACATTGTGTAATTATTTTGGATGCTATTAATTATATTACTTCGGCATGGAATGAAGTCTGTCCTGAAGAGTCTTGGTGTGAACTGGCATTGAAATGTACTGACAACAAAGTTAAGGAAGTCATATTTGATAACTTTCCCGACTAAATATCTGTCGACAATAATATCGCGACTTGTGAGGTACGAATAGTAGGAAATTGTGAATGACGTTGCTTCACTAGCTTCCACTACAGATGAGGAAAATAAGGATGATGATGATGATAATGGTAATGAAGAAGAAGGAGACGAGTCTCTGCTGCCAGTAACGCTCGATGCAGCATTTATTGGACGTTAAATTATCACCGTGCCTAGAATTTCAGACGAAGTTATTGGAAATATTTAAAATTCTTCTTTAACTAAATTAAAACAAAAATTAAATCAAATAGAAAATGATTTTTTAAAAATATAAATATTAGAAAAATATCCACTCTAAACTAATGCAATAATGTACGGTATGTAGGCTATGGCGTTATATACATTTGTATTACATGACTTTTTGTTTAAAGTTGTTTTAGTGAATAAGTGGGAATAATACAGCACACATAGATACAGTATTCTTTTACTGGTATTACAGTATCTTGAATTCAAGTGTAAGATGTTTTCCCATTTAAGACGCTATTTTTGGATGGTGCCTTGAAAATCGTTTAAGCTGATTTTACTGTATTTCTTTTAGAAAACTCTTTCTTAACTTGCCAAGTTTGTTTAAACTTATCATATTCTGTTTTTGTTTGTCAGGTAATATCTAGACTTCATTTATAATAGCACATAGCTGAAGTCTCAGTCATACTCGTTTAGTTCAGTAATGCCAATATAAGAAAATGCAGTACATTTTTGTGTTTAGTAAAGTTTGATAAAATATCAAAGTTTAGTGAAGTTTACTGTCCAAAAACGTTTTGACAATATTATAAGAAAGAAATATTTACACCTTTTGAGGATAAAATAAAACAATAGTGTAAATAGATTAAATAAACTGGTAATGTGAGAACTCTATTAATTTTCAGTATTTAATTTTACCTTAAATTTCATATGAAATCAATGTATCAGTGATAAAGCTAGTGAAGAATATCCTACCTTCACTGGGTTAAACAGAGAACCAGTTATTTGGTCACAGAGACAAATTTCAGAAGAATGGCCAAAAAAGTTATCCCACGATTAGGTTACTTAGATTAAGATAATTTACAATGTAGTTGGAACATGTTTGTCAGAAGGCTGTTGAAACTTTTTTCTATAGAGGGTCAGTATTTAAGAGAACAGTTTGTGGGTAGTATGCTAGTATACATTATTAATGTGACACAAATCACTATACTTCCATATTCTTTTATAAAATAATTGCCCAACCAAGAATCATTAAACTGCGTTCACTTGCTGACAACTTTGGATGGTTTTACACAACTTTGCATGGTTACTGAAAACATTTTATACTTTTAGGAACAAAGACACAGTGCAGATTAAGAAGTTTTAAACACACCTGTTGGGCAACAAACTTAGAAAGGGTGAAGGGAGAAAAGGAGAAATGCTAGGGTTAAATAATGGTACCAGGAATAGCATGAGTTGGATATTATTTCTAAACTTGGATAAAGAGATGATATTCCAACCACTCAGAGTTGTAACTTGAAAACAAGATTATATTGATTGCTAGCTCCTACCTAAGTAATGTTTGTGGATTAATGTTAGTAGGTATATAAATAAATTGTGTGATATTTTTTCATTTATTTTTATTATTATAAAAATTTAAACACTGAATACTTAAGGGGTCGCTTAAACGTCTTGGTCGGGCTGTAGTTTACCTGGCACTGTTGTAAAGCAGTATTTTTCAACCTGTTCAACCCCTGGGGATCGTGAAGTCCTTACAAAGGTGTTAAATGCAGTTGCATAAATAAGTAAATGGATAAGTTAAGGTTGTGTTGATTACACATTAATGTGATGGTTGTGTCTGTTTCTTGTTTCACATCACAGATCTGTTCTTAATATGAATAGTATTAGACCATTTTCTAAAGTTAGGCCAATTATTTGTTTTCCTTCTATTTTGAGTCATCAACGTAAATGCGATATCAAACAAGTGAATGGAATGAAATATTTCAAAGACTCTGTGGTTAATTGTAGATATTCTGCTTAACCAAAAGGTATCTAAGTGACAGACTTGATTTGCAGGCATAACAATCCATCAGCAGGTAATTCTAACAACATTTTTTTAGGTTGGTTTCCATAATAGTCTTATCTGTAACTGCATTTAAAAATGAATTTATGATCCACCTTTTGCCAGCATTTTTAGAAAGTTCTTGTTGTGAGAAATATTAACACAATTGTTAGAATATTTTTCCAAACTATACAAGACACATTCACGCCAGCTATGTATAATATTTATGCCAGGTTTTGATGTTTATATCAGGACTCACTTCTTAAGTATAAAACTATTTGAAGGAAATAAATCAAACCTTATAATAAAAAAAGTTTATAAGGAATAATAGCAATAGGTTTATTTTTTTCTTGGACTCATTTTGTACAAAGCGTCCTCGACAGCAGATGGTAGGGATTACAAAATATTTTTCCTTACTAAAGGGGACACACCAAGATAGAGGTTGAAAAAATGTTATAAGGCATCTAATAGTTTTAAAGTTTCATGTTTTGGATAGTTAAAAATAATACAAAACATAAATAACAGTTGTGAAAGTGTACAAATAATTGCGTAAATTAGTATTAGTTTATAAAATAATAATACTGATTATATTTTGCATTAAACATAGGAGTGACTTAGCTGAATTTTAGCTTGAATTGAATAAGTCATATTTTCATTTTTTCCATTACAGCACTAATGTTCTTGGGTATGCAAAAACATTGACAAAAAAATTTAATTAAAAGAAAATTTTCAAGAGCTTTCTAAAAATGTAATTACAAGACACATTTATATTTTCAGATAGCAGGTTTTCTAACCAATTAATAGAATTACAAGATAGTAATTTGTCACGGAAACAAATTCAAGATCAATTGCAGGATGAAGTCAATTTGGAGATGTTAAGGCAACAAGAGGAGTCAATCCATAAATTAGAGGTAATTTACTCGAATAATAATATTTTTTAAAATATCTTTTTAGTTGAGTTGATTTCAGAATTCTTTATTATTTGAAAATCGATATAGTTGTGCGTTTGTGACTTATAAAAGGGACATGTCAATATCATTGTTATTAAAAATGAGACATTAGGGAAATTTTTATTAAACAAGAAAACCCAGTAACACAAATTAATCAAGAGTATATGTTACTTTTGCTAAACTCTTCAAAACGGATTATAGGAAACAATTACTAAGAATGTTAAAATGTTAAGAATGCTTAAAATTTTAAAACTGAGTATTTAGTCAGATTGGTTTATATTTTTCTACTTTTAATATCTAGAATGGTCTCTTGCAACCTTTGGAGAAAAATCATTTCCTTGAACTGTTCCAGTAATCTTAACAATAAGCTCTTCACTAATTACAAATGACCTGGCACTTCTTTCTTTGTCATGCATATTTTTTCGTACAATTTTTAACAAACAAACCAATTATCATGCAATTTCTTCACTTATAATCTTTGGTTCACTTTGCTCTTATAATTTTCCAAATAATACTGGGTAAAGTTACATATAAAAACAAGTAATATTAAATTTTAAAAAATTTTTTTACTATCATATGACTTTTTATTTATACCCTGCTTTAAACATATAAAACCAGAAAAGTACTTACTAGAATAAATCGTTTATTAACCAAGCTTGTGTAAGTAACATTGATGGTTTTGTAATTAATTACTCTTGCTTATTATTCTATAAAATGTACCTATTTGTTATATATTTATATTAACTTTGTTATTTAAGATTCAGATACAAATTTGGCAGAAATAAAATATCTATATAAATAAAAATGAATGTTTGTCTGTTTCTCATGCCTTCCTAAATCATTCATCTGATCAACATTAAAATTTGGAAAGTTATTGAATACAGTCATGGGAAGGCTCTGGCATATTTTAGCAATAAAAAAAAAACATTAAAAATGTGACTGCATACTTTTCTGACTGATCACTTATATTGAAATTAAGAATTATTAATATAAATGCAACTAATAATAGATGGTGGTAATCACGCTAGGACGTACATCTGTTGATTTTATACAACAATTTTTATATGTGTTTAGGTTAGTTGCCTTAACAGGTGTTTTAAAACTTAAGTTGTATTACTTTATTTATATTTACTGTACAATATTGAGTTGATAGCTATTGAGATGAAAACTTAATTTATGAGTTAATAAATATGTTAATTTATAAAATAAATCTTAGTATATTATTTTGAATGTAATAAATATAGAACTAGACTAAATTGTTTTGTTTTGAGATTAATATGAATTTAGTTATTATTTTCACGCCAAAGTCCAGGGAATACTGATCGAGATTTATTTATTAACTACGATGCCGAATGATTTTGTACATATTGGGTGGTATCCATGGTTGTTTTCCAGTAACTATAAGTACATGGTTAGATATGATCTGAAATAAATTGAATATTGTTGTAGATCACAATAAGCATTATACTTTGTAAGAAAATTTTTTTTATTTTACTTTTTATTTATGTTCAAACTAAATATTAATAGGTTAGACAGGACATCGTCTGTCGGGTTGCTATTATGCTCATAAATACTAAATTAAGTTTCGCTAAAGTTAACACAACATTCATTGATTGTTATTACAAAGTTCGCCGGGTAAGCTAGTACCTTATAATTTTCATATTTACTATCTGTTACAAGGCTATATTAAATTCACAAAAACATACAAATTTTAATTTACTTAACCTTATCAAAAAACAAAACAAAAAATTGTTTCAACTAATTTCCAAATAGTGACAGTAGCAGATAGTAGAAAACTTTAAACATTTTAGTACTAGAATTAATTGTACTTTATCCACACAGAATTGTTTCTTCTTGTTTGAAAACAGTATGTTTAATTTGACAGCACGACATTAGTGAAGTCAATGACATATTTAAGGATCTGGCTGCAATGGTACATGACCAGGGAGAGATTGTTGATAGTATAGAAGCTAATGTAGAAAACACTGAAGTGAGAGTACATCAAGGCGTTAATGAATTGCGTCAAGCAAGTGAATATACCGTAAGTAGAAATGTTATCAGAATATTTTATTGTACTAGGTAATAAACTAAAGTAAATAAATTTTACCTAAACATGTAATAATAAAATTTTTTTTACCTCAAGTAAATATATATGTATATATCACAGGCGGTACTCAGCTGCTCCAATGGAGCCCTCACTATTGTTTTATTATATTTATAAAATAATACTGATAATAGAAACTACAAGTTATAAACATTTTATCGTAAAAGAATATAAATGTTAATTTTATAGTGCAGAATTGATTCTTTAATGTTATTTTATAAAATTTATTGAGATACTTGCAATATAAAAATCACCAGCCTATCCTTATAACCGGTCCTTCGATTAAACAGCCTATCATTTAACAGAGTGATCCAGAAAAAAGTGACTGGATATAACATTACTTTTCATAGTCTACGTAATTTCATAACTTTTCACTTTTGTTACTATGTACATTATGCAGTATACAAGAATGTTCGCTTCATTCTATATTCCTTATTAAATATAGAATGTTTTTAACTGGTTCTATTTTTCATGGATACCCTGAATCAACCTGTCCTGACCGATTAAGAGGGATTATATTGTAAATTTATAGTTAAAAATTAATTTTTAATTTCAATAAATAAACAGCTCCCTTAATTTCTTGGCCTTGACAATTACACATACAGACAAACAAACACATGAATTCAACATATACTGAACACCCACCAACACCATTCACAACACTTCGAACCACCCACACCAACATAAACTAGCTGCTTACAACACCATGGCATATCCACTTATTAAACACCACTAGGGAAAGAAGAACACTACCAAAAATAAACACTATAAAGATATAGCACAAACCAATGAATACAATACAACAATAATTGACAAACTATACAACCCTAAAAATAAACTCAATATCCCAAATACAAACACAGAACAGGACAAATCCATGAAATACTTAACAATGCCATACATAATACTCAAAACCCGCAAACTAACCAACACACTTTCTAAATGCAATTACAGAATAGCCTACTCTACACACAACATCCTCAACAAACAATTAAAACCCAACAACATATAACAAAGACATATACAACTCAGCTGGTGTTTACAAACTAATTTGCTGTTTTTGCCTTGGTTTTTACAAGGCCAAACAGGAAGGTCATTTTACATTCGCTACCAAGAACTCATAAAAGCACTCACAAACAAAAACTCTCAATCAAACTTCACTGAACATCTAATACCTACAAACCATAACTACACAATCATAACATATAACCTACAAACCATAACTACACAATCATAACATATAACCTACAAACCATAACTACACAATCATAACATATAACCTACAAACCATAACTACACAATCATAACATATAACCTACAAACCATAACTACACAATCATAACATATAACCTACAAACCATAACTACACAATCATAACATATAACCTACAAACCATAACTACACAATCATAACATATAACCTACAAACCATAACTACACAGTCATAACATAGAACCTACAAACCATAACTACACAATCATAACATATAACCTACAAACCATAACTACACAATCATAACATATAACCTACAAACCATAACTACACAATCATAACATATAACCTACAAACCATAACTACACAATCATAACATATAAACTACAAACCATAACTACACAATCATAACATATAGCCTACAAACCATAACTACACAATCATAACATATAACCTACAAACCATAACTACACAGTCATAACATATAACCTACAAACCATAACTACACAATCATAACATATAGCCTACAAACCATAACTACACAATCATAACATATAACCTACAAACCATAACTACACAATCATAACATATAACCTACAAACCATAACTACACAATCATAACATATAACCTACAAACCATAACTACACAATCATAACATATAACCTACAAACCATAACTACACAATCATAACATATAACCTACAAACCATAACTACACAGTCATAACATAGAACCTACAAACCATAACTACACAATCATAACATATAACCTACAAACCATAACTACACAATCATAACATATAACCTACAAACCATAACTACACAATCATAACATATAACCTACAAACCATAACTACACAATCATAACATATAACCTACAAACCATAACTACACAATCATAACATATAACCTACAAACCATAACTACACAATCATAACATATAACCTACAAACCATAACTACACAATCATAACATATAACCTACAAATTCTTCACAAACAAAACATAAATAACCAATGATACACAATTGAACAATATGATATAGAAACATTTTAAATTTACACCCTACACAAATATTTAACACCCAACTACGTTATAACTCACATACACGTTTTGACATCTCAACACCCAATACTCACCAAGAACACCTACATCCCCATCCTAATATCCCACCTCACCTTAACCCACAAAAAACCAGGAGATCAGTAAGGTCTGTGTTGACAATGAGACACATGACCTGAAACGGCCGTCCTCTATAATTATAAAAGTAAGTACTGGTATAGGCAAGTGTAACATATTTACAAGTGTTAATAAAATAGTAATTTCCTACAAAATTTGTTTAGATAGCTTAGAATAAATTACATATATCATATGTGGGTTTTGTTTTATCAAAACCCAATGAGGTTGTTAAAGAGGGAGAATGAGCAACCCTCATATTACAAAGTTACAAATCATTCCAAGAAAAAGATGTGTAATTTGAATGAAGTCCAAAATTATTCAATGTATTATTATTGAATGAATTTGAGAATAATTAGTTCCCTTTAAGCACGACCTGAGATAAATGTTGTATTAAAAAATTATATATTCATGATTTTATGTGTGTAAATATGCATTAAAATACTATCAAAATCCTTGGAAAAATATTGTCGCAATGTAGCTTCCTTTTTTAAAAATATTTTCAGAATGATTTTTGTTTTATACACATTATTATTTTAATTTTGTCATAGCTGTTGGTGTCTCAACTACCTTCTAGATTCTATTCCTTGAACAACAATCCGTAACTTTTAAGTTCATCATAGCTGTTGGTGTCTCAACTACCTTCTAGATTCTATTCCTTGAACAACAATCCGTAACTTTTAAGTTCATCATAGCTGTTGGTGTCTCAACTACCTTCTAGATTCTATTCCTTGAACAACAATCCGTAACTTTTAAGTTCATCATAGCTGTTGGTGTCTAAACTTCCTTCTAGATTCTATTCCTTGAACAACAATCCGTAACTTTTAAGTTCATCATAGCTGTTGGTGTCTCAACTACCTTCTAGATTCTATTCCTTGAACGACAACCCGTAACTTTTAAGTTCATCATAGCTGTTGGTGTCTAAACTACCTTCTAGATTCTATTCCTTGAACAACAATCCGTAACTTTTAAGTTCATCATAGCTGTTGGTGTCTAAACTACCTTCTAGATTCTATTCCTTGAACAACAATCCGTAACTTTTAAGTTCATCATAGCTGTTAGTGTCTAAACTACCTTCTAGATTCTATTCCTTGAACAACAATCCGTAACTTTTAAGTTCATCATAGCTGTTAGTGTCTAAACTACCTTCTAGATTCTATTCCTTGAACAACAATCCGTAACTTTTAAGTTCATCATAGCTGTTGGTGTCTAAACTACCTTCTAGATTCTATTCCTTGAACAACAATCCGTAACTTTTAAGTTCATCATAGCTGTTGGTGTCTAAACTACCTTCTAGATTCTATTCCTTGAACAACAATCCATAACTTTTAAGTTCATCATAGCTGTTGGTGTCTAAACTACCTTCTAGATTCTATTCCTTGAACAACAATCCGTAACTTTTAAGTTCATCATAGCTGTTGGTGTCTAAACTACCTTCTAGATTCTATTCCTTGAACAACAATCCGTAACTTTTAAGTTCATCATAGCTGTTGGTGTCTCAACTACCTTCTAGATTCTATTCCTTAAACAACAATCCGTAACTTTTAAGTTCATCATAGCTGTTGGTGTCTCAACTACCTTCTAGATTCTATTCCTTAAACAACAATCCGTAACTTTTAAGTTCATCATAGCTGTTGGTGTCTCAACTACCTTCTAGATTCTATTCCTTGAACAACAATCCGTAACTTTTAAGTTCATCATAGCTGTTGGTGTCTAAACTACCTTCTAGATTCTATTCCTTGAACAACAATCCGTAACTTTTAAGTTCATCATAGCTGTTGGTGTCTAAACTACCTTCTAGATTCTATTCCTTGAACAACAATCCGTAACTTTTAAGTTCATCATAGCTGTTGGTGTCTAAACTACCTTCTAGATTCTATTCCTTGAACAACAATCCGTAACTTTTAAGTTCATCATAGCTGTTGGTGTCTAAACTACCTTCTAGATTCTATTCCTTGAACAACAATCCGTAACTTTTAAGTTCATCATAGCTGTTGGTGTCTCAACTACCTTCTAGATTCTATTCCTTGAACAACAATCCGTAACTTAAAATACGAAACCAACTTAAATATAAAAGACCCACTTCTTGTGCTCAAGATAATTTTGAAATTATAGTTTTTTCCAAGCCAGAAATAAAGATTTTGTATTTTTGAGCAATACCTTGCACAGTTAGTTGTCTTCTTTCTAGTATGAGTTTTGTAGTCCCCAAAATGATGTCATAAACTGTTGAATCTTAGTATTTTGGCCAAGAGTAAATACCTTTATAGTCCTCTGACATTTTAATTTTGATTTACAACAAATTTTAAATACATATTTCTAGAGATATTTTGAATTTGTCATAAAATTTTTATTTTGTAATGTTGATACATTTTTGTTAACTTAGTTATAACTAATACAAATATTTCTTCTGTTTTTTTTTCAGACAAAGTTACGAAAGAAAAGATGTATTATTTTATCATGTGTTGCTGTCATCTTGACAATATTGTTAATGGTTATTTTCTGGAGCAATTAAGTGACTGAAACAATCATAAACAGAATCTGTTTTTAAAATGATATTAAAAATATTTTTGCTGAATGCCATCATAATGTAAGCAGGTTTTATAAATAGTTTATATTGTACATACCACTTTACATTTATAAGTTAAAGACTCTATTGTAATACTGTAATGTATAATTATTATTAATATAATATACGGCTTGGATATCTAATTATCAAGTAACCATTTAATTTTATTTATGATTTAATCATTATTTAGTTTTCTTCAAGAGTTATAGAATTATTATGAAGGACTATGGAATGTTATTTTTTTAAAACTAGCTAATGTTGAATTATATATATATATATATATATATATATATATATATATATATATATATATAATAATAATTATTATATATATAATTTTTATAAACAAGTTATTTTAGGTTTGGAAATTTGTGTCCAACAGTATGTTACCAAATGATTAAAGAACATAATTTATATTATGTTTTAATAGTATATGTCACCAAATTATTTTCTCTAAAAATTTATTTTGTTGAGGTTTGGCTTACTTAAAGCTTCCTTTATGCTTTATGTTAGTATAAGCACACCCATGCACACACACACTCACATACCTACATAAACAATTTGTACTTGAACTATTTGAAAACTGATTAAAAAAGAATTTTGTATAAAGTAGCACCTCGATGAATTGAATTCTACAAGGAGTTCTAGAATTTTAAATGATCGAGAATTTTAAATACTGAGGTTAGATTTAACAATGACTTTCATCAGCAAAGTGTGATTTATAGAAATTGCCTATACTAAAACATTGTATCATTTATATTTATAAATAAACCTGTGATTGTTTTCTTCTTATAAGAATTCTAACTAATCAACATCTATTGTTAGAATTCTCAAGAGCTAATAAAGTGTTGGGAAACAACAACATACATCTGTTTTATTAATTGTCTATTCTAAAGATGACATTCAGTATGTTAGATTTCTATATGTTTTGTCACTCAAAAATCTACTTTGTTGATAATGCTGACAGTGCATCTTGGAGAAAATCTGACAGCAGTTTTAATCAATATGATTTTTGTGATGAAATGTTTTTGAGCTAGATAGGAGATTTAACTTAGTGATAGTCTGGTATATAATCTTAAAATAGGCAAAAATGAAAATACTTGAATGATTGTATATTTGACACACTGTATCCTTTGTCAATCAGTGAGAGAGAGAGAGATAGAGATAGATAGATAGATAGATAGATAGATAGATAGAGAGAGAGAGAGAGAGAGAGAGAGAGAGAGAGAGAGAGAGACAGAGAGAGAGAGAGACAGAGAGAGAGAGAGAGAATAAGAATAGGAGTAAAGAATAATAAAATTAACCATATTATAAAATAATATCTAAAATTCTATTAAATGTTTGAAATTTAATGACACCTAATAGCAAAACTGTGCTCGTGTTTATCTACCTTGCAGTTAGAATGAGATGCATCAAAAGCGGAAAATAGTAAATCTCAGAAATTGAGTCTGATAAATACATTTCATTATGACTTTAGGAGGAACAATGGTTTTTTGTTTCATGTATTATTTAGAAAAATAAAGGAAGTTTTAATTAAAAAGTCTCGATCTTTTCAAAAATTATTTTATGTTCAACTTCTATGTTGAAAATCTATCATTTGTATGGCACTTTTACACTGAGATTTCATCATCTGGAAGAGATATTTCTGATTACCCAGAATTGGAAATTTAAAAGTAAACTTATTTAAAATATTAACTGAGAATATCTCAAGATTTAAAAAACACATTTTCCCATGTTGATCAATTAAATAATGATGATAAATTTTTTAAAATTTGTAATAAACTAATTATTAATAAATATATAATAGTTGAAATGTTTCATTCCATTTATAATTAAGTGTGTTTATGTTGTGAATATGCAATTGCTGTTGATGGATTTGAGTAATGTTTACCTACATATTAAATAAATTGTTATAATTATTTATTTATATAGTATAAAATATTTGTTAAAATGGTAATATATATTTCAGTATTGTAAAATTACATGTAACTATTTTTCTTCCATTTTAAAATTTATTTTATTGGATATTCCACTACTCCTTTTTATATAATTTTGAAAAACTGTCAATCCTACTGCCCTATTTAATTTTTGATAATTTTGTAAAAACTTGCTGTTCAACAGTAATTGATTGGACCTGAAGTTTGGAAATTTTTTTTGGGTAAACAAAAATTATAAATAAAGTTTATATATATATATATATATATATATATATATATATTTTTTTTTTTTTTTTTTTTTTTTTTTTAGAAAGATATCAGATTTTTAATAGAAAGATATCAATAGGAAGATTTTAATAGAAAGATATCAACAGCCTTCCAGAGAAGAGGATACCCAAAAAAACTCATTGAAAACCAAATTCATTCAGCACAATCCTCGGTTCACCATAAACCACAAACAGAACAAAATAAACTGTCTTTAATAACATACTACCATCCTGGTCTACATAAACTCAACAAGATATTGAGAGATGGCTTCAAAATTCTTCAAGCTTCCGTCCACACCAAAAATCTTTTCACCGATCCACCGCAAATTTGGTACAAGCAACCTCCCAACTTGAAAAACATCCTAGTACATCCTAAACTACCAGACCCTGATGCAGAGAAACCACACAAACCTCCTCATGGCTCCTTCCCATGTAATAGACCTAGATGCAAGACGTGTCCAATACACCCCTCAGCAAATAGTTTCAACAGCCAAACAACAAAAATGGTCTTCAAAATACAGGGTCATCATAATTGTACATCGAAAAATGTCATATACCAGCTACAATGTAAACTTTGCTCAGCACAGTACATAGGCCTGACCACGGATGGTCTGAATATCAGAATGAATGGCCACAGACATGATGTTAAAATTATGAATATGGATAGACCAACAGCTCAACATGCTGCGAGTCACAACATCGCAACTTTTGATGACTGCTATACCACAAAAATAATTAAATCACTCCCCCCTGATTGCAATCCCTCAGAACTGAGAAGGTGGGAACTATCATACCAGTGGTATACCAAGTCCAGAGAATCCCCTAACCTCAACATCAGATAAATCCATTCATTTGATGTGTGGATTTTTTTTTTTCCAAATAGCCTTATCTCTTTTCCCCTGACAGACTTATATAAACTATAATCACTCATATGTTCATGGAAACAATATATATATCTTTAATCTGTGACATCTGATTTCTACTCTACACAATCTGTGATTACAATTATTTTATTTCATTCTCTCATATTTCTTTTTGTGTTTTCTCTTCGATTGACAAAGACCACTGTGTGGTTGAAATATATCATTGTTTAAGTGCTTTTATGTGTTTCTATTTCAAGACTACAGAGTGGACTCTTACCAAGGTAAGTCTGTCAGTCTCCTAGTCCAAAAAATCTATATATATATATATATATATATATATATATGGTTGAAATATATCATTGGTTAAGTGCTTTTATGTGTTTCTATTTCAAGACTACAGAGTGGACTCTTACCAAGGTAAGTCTGTCAGTCTCCTAGTCCAATATATATATAGTATTTTTAAGATGAAATTTTTTCTTGATAAAATGTATATGTTTAATAAAACCACTTTCATACAAGAATAAAACCTTTTTTTTATTTTATTATAAAGTTGAAGCTTTTCGCCGATTAGTAGTATCGACATTATCAAAACTAACCTAGCACACTTCTTTCTAACGTATTCTGTTCCTACATTAAGACTAATCATATACAAATTTTACTACGTTCAAACAGATAATTTTATTGACTTACTGTGCCTGAACAAATAGATAATATTGATTCTTATTCAATTACTCTTTCATTTCCAGAATATCATTAAATATGCTAAAGATTGTGTTGTGCTTAGATTTTGTTTGTTACTTGTTCATGAATGAGTCTATCTGTAATTCTATGTTTGTATATTTCCATATTTTCCATGATATTCATTTTTAATCCCTTCTCCACGTGTTTAATTAGCGTTATATTCTATATTTTTGGGAACTCATGATTATTTAGTATACAATGTGTCGCAAGATTAGACATATAAATTTCCGGTTTTTTGAATGCATTCAAATGCTCTTTGTATCGCTCTTTTATTTTCTTTTTAGTCTGTCCTACATAATATTTTTGGCAATCATTACATTTTATACTATAAACTCCATTTATATTATAATATTTAGATTTAACATCTGTCTTTAAAAACTTATTTATTTTATTATTTGTATCATAAACTATCTTGATATTAGTATTTTTAAATAACTTAACAATAGGTGTAACTTCAAACCCCTTAATAAGAATTTGGACCAAATTATTTTTTTATTTTTATATGTTGCATTCTCAGTTTTTCTAATATTATTTCCCAATTTTTGAAGCACATTATTATTTAATTTATTAATTGTTTCCTTTCTATATCCATTATTCACTGCAATTTGGTATATAATGTTTAATTCCCTAGTTCTATTGTTTTGATTTAATGGAACTTTATTCATTCTATACAATAAGTTATAAAAACATGCCATTTTTTGACTATACAGATGGTTTGAGTATAATTTTATCAGTTTGTGTAGGTTTTCTAAAAATTGAAAAATTTATTGCATTGTGCTTTTCTATTTTGTGTGTGAATTGTATTTTATTTATCTCATTAATTATTATATTTAAACCTAAAGCATTATTTGTGGAAACATATAACCCATCATCCACATACCTAAACCAATGTCCTTTATTATCGTATTTTTTAATAATCTTAACTATTTCTTTATCAATATATTGTAAAAATATTTCTGATATTCATGAACAAGTACAAACAAAATCTAAGCACAACACAATCTTTAGCATATTTAATGATATTCTGGAAATGAAAGAGTAATTGAATAAGAATCAATATTATCTATTTGTTCAGGCACAGTAAGTCAATAAAATTATCTGTTTGAACGTAGTACAATTTGTATATGATTAGTCTTAATGTAGGAACAGAATAAGTAAGAAGAGTGCTAAGTTAGTTTTGATAATGCCGATACTACTAATCGGCGAAAAGCTTCAACTTTATAATAAAATTTAAAAAAAGGTTTTATTCTTGTATGAAAGTGGTTTTATTAAACATATATATATATATATATATATATATATTATAGTCTATATAAACCAGTCTGCTAATTGGAGCTGCTATAGATCTTTAAAAAATATTAAATTATTAGGCATAAACTAGTTCAATGGTTCAGTAAACGTGTTTTAGGGCTATAATGTTTTGAAACCCGTCAGAAAGTAAGCGCCTAAGTATTCACTTAGTTATGTATTAATTAATTATAGTTTAATCAGTGAATTCAAGATGATTGCAACAAGCAAGTTTAATGAATGTTAGTTTTTAAAATTTAGATAAGTTATTTCAGTTTAGTATTTAACCTATATATCCTACATGTATGAATATTGCAGGCAAGAATCCTTATTTAGTCATCAGGAAGGGAGTAGTGATGAACTGGTACAGGATTTATTAGTTTGGCCCAATGAAGGGGTAACAATGTACTGGTATATTTTTTGTTTTATAACATAAAGTAATGTTTTATTATTCTTATGAAATGGCAACAAGGACCTTATTGAGTTTCTTAACTTTCTGGGAAGTGTCTAATGGAATAGCAAACCATCCTACCATAGTAATTTGATAGGCTATTAGTGTTTTGTCTGATGTTGAGCAGGCCCACCCGGAGAAATTTCAGACCCCTGGGCAAACATGAGCACCCCCTAAAGCTCGAACAATTTTACATTGTACTTTTTTGGTATAATGTTTTTATCTTTTGTATGGATCTCGCCACACGAGTAATTGTTTTCCGCAGTAAAACAACACCATTCTGGCCGGGTTTCTGGGCATTTGCCCCCTCTCTGGGCGAGCCAGAGTGCATGTGATCAATGGAATCAGCAGTAACTAACTAGGTGTTTCTCTCTTTTGTGTTTTTAGTGTTATATAATTTGTTTTAACAAAAGGAATATTAACAATTAGAATAACAAAAACCACTCCCTAACCACATAAGATTAATAAAAAATAATTGCGGGTTGAGGATGTTTTGTATTATTATAAATACACCACTGTTTGTTCTTTAACAGTTAAGGAAATGATTCCTGGACTATCAGAAAAAAGAGGAAAAGGAACAACGCATATAATTATGTGTCAGTATAAGATCTAAATGAAACCATATTTATAAACTATTACAAAGTAAAAACTTATATTGTCAAAAAAAATTTTGAAAATATAAAAGCATCAAATGTCGCAGCACACCCAATATCACAAAAACATGAAATAACAAATTACGAAAATAACATAACCATACTTGAAATAAATAATAACCCAATAGAACTAAACTTCACTAGAAAAATACCACATTTATAAAAACATACACAACAATTTAATAAACCTACAGACAACATATGCAGACGGCGTACTATTCAAAAACATACACGCAGCTCAAGAAGAAACATGTATGACGTCAACAAATACCAACATCACGGACCGAACATCCACACCAGAAAAATAGAGAAAAATAATCAGTGATTCGACAATGGTCAAGTGACCGAAAAGGACCTCATCACATAAGGTAAAATTATTGCACTTAGTGGTGGAAAAAATTATATATATATATTGTGATATTTCACGTCCATTATTTTTCCGTTGCACTGACTTTATGACATTATTATTAATTGTAAACAATTTTTTCCACCACTAAGTGCAATAATTTTACCTTATGTGATGAGGCTCCTTTCGGATAATCATTGTTGCTTTGTTAATGACGGTATTTTGTTTATTTCGTATGTGTAGTTTAGCATCGGAAACTTGACCATTGTCGAATCACTGAATTAATTTTCTCTCTGACCTTCTGTCAGATGTTCTAAACATAATATAACCCTTAATCAGTTTCTATATTGTGTGTCACATTACTGAGTAAAGATAGAAAATATGCAGTCGTCTAAGATGGAACACATCTCTTGAGAGTGAAAATGAGTCTAGTGACATTGTAAAGTTACAACACGTGCACAAAGAATGCTTAAAATTCTGTGAATTTGAGTGTGCAGTAAAAGCTCGTATATACAGCATTCTATCATCCGGCACATTTTCAAAACAAACAAAAAATTAGTACAGTATCCTATTTTGTTGTTACAAGATGTGACTCAACAGAAATACAGTACAAAACAAATGTGAAACAGGTGCCAATTAACCAACCTAACTAAGAAATAGTTTAAGGAAAAGTAAGTTGGAGTAAGTAATACTGGAGCCGCTTTTACACGCTGTTAACTTTGTTGAAGGGGAGAAATGCTACTCAGCTCCTGAAGTTTTGCAACTGCAGATGCTCCATTCAAAATTTGTTGAAGAACGGCCATCGTACCAGGCAGACATCATTAGTTTTTATAGTTGAGTGTACTAGTACAGGTTTTATTTTAACGTTGTATGAACAAAAAAAGTTTTATTTTATAAATTTCTTTTCTTACTTCAATTTTTTTAAAATAAATTTTGTGTACACAGGCGTATGCTTTTATTAACCTATTCACTACCAAAGACGGAATTTGCCCATCATCATTGTTTGAGCGTCGTAAATACCAAGGACGTGCAGTGCCCATCCTGTAGTTTTTAGGTTTTCTTGTATTATAACAGCGTTTGTGTCTAGTTATGCATAGCTGTTTTTCTACACTATTTGTTTGGGGTTCCCGTAAATATAACTTCTATTTTAGTTCTTTTTACATTCTTATTTAGAAGTGTTTGCACGCGCATTCTTAGGTTAATTTCGTTGTTCAGTTTACATTTTATAATTGCTAATTGTGAACAGGTATTTCCTGATTCAGAAGAATTTACAGAGTTCATAAATGCTGTATTATTTGACAGTGATGAAGAAGTAATGAAAAATATTGACTGTAGGCTTAATGAAAGTGATATGATAGGGTTTCTTCTGAAAGTAGTAATGACGGCAATGAAAATACAATAACACTGAGTTGTGTGTCTAGTATTATTTCATATAATAAGTAAATATTAACTTTTTTCATCTTCTAATTCCACAGATAAACTTATAAAGATTTGGCCTGTTTTAGATATAATATTGAAAACCTTTACACAATTCAGGCTAAACTTAGCAGAACAACTCCTACAGTCCGCACAGGTACCAAACAGGTCAAACTCTGGACGACCATCCATTTCCACAGATTTGCCTCTACGCCCACAAGGGAAATATTGGAGCCACTTTATTGAAAAAATTCCATCAACATCAAAAGCTAGGCCTTCAAGATAATGTAAAGTCTGAACAAAACAGGGGAAAAGGAAAGAAACTGTACACCAGAGCAAAAAATGTAAAAGTTCCACTACATTTGGAAGACTGTTTTGAGATTTATCATACCCAGACAAACTATTAAAATTTAATTAAATTGGTGTAAATATTGTAAAACGTGTGTAAATATGTTTGTTCATTACTGTAACAAATCAGGTTGAAGAAAGAGTTGAGTGTTAATAATTCATTTTTGGCATGCTAATCAATTCAAACTATAAAAATCAAAAATATATTCAGTACTGGGGGTCACATTTTTTTGATAAATCTGGTAGTGAATGGGTTAATACATACAGAAACACAGTAATTGGATGCAAAAAATTATGGAAGGTAAGATTGCAAGAGCACATTTAATTTTCCTTGATAGGTATCATAACATTATGCACAGTACATACTGTATACAGGCTATGTAGCTTAAATTCTATTATCCGGAAATTTTCAATAACCACCAACATGCCGACTGAGCTTTTACTGTACTTTTAAATTGAACAATGTTACTGGGAGCACATAAGCTAAGGCAAACTTCAAACTGTCAGTAACATTTTGTTGGTTTTACTAATAATTACTACAAATAATAATAAAAAACTAAATAAGTTAAAATACAACTTAAGTGATGTGAACTATATTGCTGAGGCATGCACCTAATTAGACCCTTAATGGGTTAGATTTCACTTGTATACACACTTTCTAGCACATTTTGTTTTTATGTAACTTTCTATGCTGATACGAAATATGTAACAGGAATTTTTTCTTCATAAATAGTTTTTGCTTATTTTAGTTATTACCCTTTTAACCCCTGCATTATAAAATAAGGAAGGAGACAATTCTATATTTGAAAACTGTGTCTCCAGTGAACTAATGACCTAGTTCAGGACTTTAAATGTACAAAAAAAACAGGGTATTTAGCAGTAAACCTGTTAAGTGACGCTTAAATTAAGAAAGGAATTTTTGCAGGCAACAAAATTAGTAATTAAATAACTGACAAAATTTTCATAGAGTAGGTAACATAAACTGAAAAAGCAAGATAAAAGTCATTAAAAATGTTAGAAATTATTTACAAAACAAATTATCCATGATACTGTAAGTGAATTGTCACAATCACACAAAATATTTATTTGAGCTGTAAAGATGTACTTTTCATAAAGAATGGCCTTTATTAGAAACCTTGCGTATGTGTTTTGAAAAAGCATTCCTGCCGGCAAAAAACATTACAATTGATGCTGGTATGTGTAAATATCGTGGAAAGCTGTATTTCAAACAATACATGCCACAAAAGTCAAGTAAATATGGCATAAAATTATTTATGCTAACCGAATCAACTTCAAGATGTGTGATCTTTTCAAGTTTATTGTGGCGAAAGCATAACAAACGTAAATCTTATAATGCGAATGTTGGGGACCTGGTCACATAGTGGGTGCATTCTATTTACTGACAGATTTTATACAAGTCCTGAGCTAACTGCTGTATTAGAGGTAAAGAATATAGGACTAGTTGGTACTTGTATGAAAAATAGTAAAAGAATCCCAACTGATATAAAACAAGCATGCTTGAATAGAGAGTAACTACTGAGTTCATAAAAGTGCTTTGTGCAAAGGGGATTGACAGAACAAGAAAATCCTCGACCGAGGGTAAGTGGCCTATCACTTAGTCAGCCTGGCAAGCATTTTTTAAGAAAAAATGCGCCAATACCACCAGGAAAAAATAAAATACAAAGACTGTGTAAAGTGTGTTCTACAAAGGGGTCAAAAGAGAGTGGGAAATCCAAGAGGAAGGACAAATCATTCTGGTGTTGTGAGTGTCATGATCCATGGATGCAAAGAACCATGTTTCAAGGTTTATAGCACACACACACAAATTTTAGTGTATAAGTAACTTTTGTCTACGTATATAAACAGTTATTTGCAATTTTGTTTTATTTTAATTTTTTTTTCAGAAATGACAGTTATAAAATGTTATTATAAATATATAAAGTAATTGTATTATATATCAAAATAAAGAAGAAATTAAGTCAATCCAGCCATGTAAGATTCATTTTTATAAGTTTGCTATGATTTTTATAAAACACCCAAAAACCTCCAGCATTCTATCATGGAACCTGGGCCAGAGCTCAAAGTGTTAAGAAATTTATGTTTACAAAATTGTACGCTGACAACTGGGACCTACAAAATTCTGAGACAAATGAGTATGCAAAATTCAACTAAGAAAACCATAAACATGTATTTAATCAACAAATAAAAATTGCTAACAATTATAAAAATTTTACTGTGTAACGTCATAAGGCATAGCAATAACTTTGAGTTTTAAATGTGCAGTAGCACACGAGTGGAGTGGAGGAATATTTGGTCTGCTAAAAATTTTGACCCTGCTGCTCTCCAATCACCAATCTTCAATCAGCTTTTTATTAATGAAATTCGCGTAGGCTCTGATTTATCAATTTATGTTTTTAATGCCACTGCAATGTTTAATTCATCATATGGAGAAAAACTGTGAAAGGAAATATTCACCACATGTGGAAGGAAAGTTTCTATAAGCCAATGTAAAGAGATATTGACAATGGATATTTAATTAAAAAAAAGAACGTGAGGAATGAAGTTACACAAACTTTAAGGTAATTAAAAATGTGTTTTAGAAGTGAGAATTTTTTTATTATCAATGGAAATAATAACATAAAATGAAATATTACAACAGGGAAACAACTAAACCATGTAAAAAACAACTGCAAACAAACCTTTTCAGATACTTCTTTATTATTGACAATAATAGTTTTTAAAAATCAACAATAAAATCAGGAATAGAATTTAATACCCCTAAAAATTGTACAATGTGGTAGATATTGACAATTTTGGTTTAAGTATGTGCATTAATGACAACAATACGTTTCTTGAAATATCGTGGCCTTAGTTTGACAAGATTCTAACTAGCATTGAGTTATATATAGTATATGACTCTTACATTAATAACTTAAGATACAAATGTCGAAAGTAGAAAAAAATTACTACTTTTGAAAGATTTGACATTCACATCTCATTTTACTCTCTCAGAAATGCAACAGGAAAGAGGCACTTCATCTTAAATACGACTAGTCGTGCTTTAACAAAACTACCTAAAAGAAGGCATATTCAAGATGATGAAGAGAATTAAGCAATGATGAAGGAGAAGATATTGAAAATCAAAATGCAAAGAAAACTGACTTTCGGAGGAAGTATTCTCTTCTTTACTTCTTTAACGTTAACGGCGAAAAGGTCCAGGTGTGCAAAACCTTATATTTGTCCATTCTTGATGTATCACAAAAACCAATGTACACTGCACATAAAACAAAGAATGTCAGTACAAATACACCTACTATAGACCAAACGGGAAAAAAGTGCAATAGCCATAGAAACCCAGAGGCTGATGTCATTTTGCAAGACTTTACATACAATCATTTCTAACAGTAGAATCCCACTACTGTCGAGCAAACATTAGTATATTGTCACTTGAACATCACAAAGATGTACGAGCTTTACGTTGGAAATTGTCAAAATGAAGACAAAACACCAATAAAAAAATCGATATACTACCAGATTTTCAGAACAGAATTTAATTTAGGGTTTCATTTGCTAAAAAGCGATAGATGCAATGTGTATGAAGCTTATGAGGTAGCGAAAAACACTGAAACCTTGAGTGATGAGCAAAATGACAGTTATGAGAACCATATTCTTTGTAAGAACCAAATGCGTCATCATAGATAAAACAAAAAAGAAAATATAGACCTTCCAGTCCTTTTATCTGATATACTAAATGTGATAACATGTCCCCACGCTGATATCAGCAGCTTATTTTATAAGAGGAAGTTGAATATTTAACTTGACAGCCTACTTCACTTTAACCAAAAAAGTATATTGTGAGGAATGGAATGAGACAATGGCGGGATGTGCAGGGAACGACATTGCAAGTTTTTTTAGAAGAATTTTAGATGCAGTAGTTGAAGAAAAATGAGATTACGGAATTAATTACCTAATCCAACTCCTGTGTTCCACAAAACAGCAATTCACACATCTCTTATGCAGTTTTGGACATTCCTGTGTTCAGGAAGTGAACCATGTCTTTAGCTCAATTGAAAAGTCAATGAACAAAACTGATTTTTATTCTTCTTTAGGTTTTGTGAAGAATGTACATTGACACAACCTATACGGTGTAGTGCAAATGAAGAAAAATGACTTCAAAGACTTTGGACGAACAGCCAAATTTCTGAATTACAAATGTGTGCCTTTCACTCAAGTAGCACACTGGAAGTTTACACAAGTATTTGCCACAGTTTTTTACAAAGTTAACCATGATGACTACGAGCCTGTTAATGCAGCAAGTATAAAATTATTAGGAACTCCAAGACGAGAAGAGAAAGTTTCACAGCACTGCAGTGGGAGTGTTTTTGATGTAAAAACCAAAGCAACAAAAATATTCTGTGGGATTTCCAGAAGCTAAGAAAAAAGACATTAAAGATTCTCTTGTATTCATGCCACTGGGAGTCAGGGACTACTACACTAAACTGTTGCACTTGTAATAGCATTTTACTGCCGTTCATGTTTTAAAAGAATGAATGATTAACTTACTTAATTGCAGTTACACTCTCATCACCATAAGCCCTGTTTGTTGACCAATAAAACTTTGGTTTGACAAAGTTCTAATTGCAGTTACACTCTCATCACCATAAGCCCTGTTTGTTGGACCAATAAAACTTTGGTTTGACAAAGTTCTAAGTGCAGTTACACTCTCATCACCATAAGCCCTGTTTGTTGGACCAATAAAACTTTGGTTTGACAAAGTTCTAAGTGCAGTTACACTCTCATCACCATAAGCGCTGTTTGTTGAACCAATAAAACTTTGGTTTGGAAAAGTTCTAAGTGCAGTTACACTCTCATCACCATAAGCCCTGTTTGTTGGAGCAATAAAACTTTGGTTTGGCAAAGTTCTAAGTGCAGTTAAAACTTTTTGCCACTGAAAATTATAGTTTCAGTATGACAAGGTTCTAACTGCATTTTAATTGTTGACTGAATTAAAACCCTAAGGTTCCACTCCCATAACAAACAATGCAAATGCAAAGTCCCTTGGAAGTATAATATTGTATAAAAAAATCATAATGATAAGTTTATAAATGAATATGCTACAGGTTATTACAACTTTAAATGCATTTTTCTCAAAATGTAATCACGTTCAGTTAGAACCTTGTCAAACTAGACTGTAGATATATTTCTCTTATACACATAATGTATACCTACAGACTATAATTCTAAACTAAATTCTTTTTCAGAAAAAAGATATACTTTGAATTCTTACCTTACATTGACAAATTTTCAATTATCTATAAGTCAAAACAAACTGACTAGTCATAATTTTATTCTTTATAACAATTTATATTAGAGATCGGCAAAATTTCATTTTTAAACTACAGTCGAATCTCTGTATAACGAAGTCGATTATCCAGAGAAAAAAATCGTTGTAGAGAGGTATTCGTTATTGAGAGGTTGTGTTGTAAAGAATGCTCCCACCCCATCTTACGCATATCGCACTACCTGCAGTAATAAAAGGGATACAGTATAATATCGCGAGCGTAGTTAGTGTAATAGGCCAATGTTAATATAGGATAATGTTTTATAAAGTCTCAATTTAATAATAGGCTATTATGATAAGTTATCTAATGCTTATGAAAATTTACTGGTAAATAAGTACACTCACCAATTTATTTTCAGGAAGCGTTCATGACTTGAACGTAGTGGAATTTAATCGAAGCAAACTCAGTAGGCCGTAATTTAGTAACTGTATTATTGATTAACCGTATTACATTTATTAACTGCCTATACTGATTTTATTTGAATACACACAATCTATCAGTATTTTTATATACATAATTCAATTTCAAACAACATAAACTGGTTCGTATAGGTACTTTTTAAATCGTTTCTAGTTTTCAAAATTTTACTTGAAAAAGTTAGTAATTTTTTGTTGCACTTTACGGCACGAATAAAAATAAGTAACTGAGCTAGCAACATTTGTGCCACGTGTTCCACAAAGCCATAGAGATCGATAATGTAAACGCATTCATAGATAATACATATGTCACATCCGAGACTATTTATAGCCGAGATTAGCTGACATTTGTTTACTACAACCTTATGTTGACACATTAGGTTTTCGGGCGCCCAAGCATTTTATCAATGACTCATATTTACAATAGTGTGTTCCTACCTCCAGTTGGTTTACTAACTCTACTAGGACAGTTATCGTTTATTCTTGCGTTAGTTCAGAAAGCTTGGTTAATTTTTATGATCGATATTTTTACCGGATATTCTGCCGCGTTAAATGGTTCAAACTAAAAAAAAACTATACAACACTACATTTCTTTGGTTGAAATGGAAAAAAAAACTTCGTTATTGAGAGGTCCGAAATTCGTTACATAGAGGTAAATAAGCAGTATAACTTCTAAAATGTCATGGAACAAGATAAAAATTCGTTATCTGGAGGTTCTTTATATAGAGGTTCGACTGTATTTTCAAAACAATTTGTGAACTTTTATTAAATAAGTTGAGTGTCTGTAAGAAGATATACTCATGACTTGGCAATTCCTTCTACACTCTCACCACCAATGCACCTCTCCTACTACTTATAATTTCTTATATGAAGTATGCTGCTATAATACAATTTAGAGGCAAGTAATTGTATCTTATAGTTTGATGGGAGAAAAATTTTGATTTATTATATAAAAAATACATCTACTTTGACATTATTTTAAATTATAGTTAGCCTAAACTGTTTATTTACAACAATATATATATATTTGAATATAAAAGACAATAATCTTGTCATTTTATAATTCTCAGAGCCAAATATTTGCCTGATTAGTCACTTTAGATCCCATATAAGAAGGCCAATTCCATTTATACAGCTAAATACAATCAATCTTAAATACTTGACCAGACGTATATAAATTGGTTGTACTATAAAGTCAATAATGACTTTTGGAAACCACAAATACGAACCACTTTGCTAGTCTAAAGAAGCTGGTAATAGGAAGATTTTTTCCTTTGTCCAAAACTGACTGAATCATCTTTGAGTTTGAGGTGTTTCTCTGGCTTCATTGATTTCTTCAATATTGAGATGAGCTATGAAACGAAGTCGCATTTGGAGGGCAGGTCTGAGTCTTCTTATAATACCTTCTACCTCACTCTTCATGGTGTCGCCAACAAACATGTATTTGATATGGTATCTAGAAATGTAATTAAGGAAATTTTGCAGAAATATTTCTTTAGACGTTTTTGTTGTAAAATTAGTTTAAAGAAATAGAATAAGGTTTTTACAGAAAAGATTTTCTAAAATATAAAGTTATGCGGCGGAAACATAAATATTACACAACACACAAAAGAAAAGGGGGAAAAGGGAAAGGTGCACAAAACACACATGTCAATGAGAAATAATGTTTTTAAAGCTATTTGAGCAAAGCTTGGTTTCACATAACGTTAAGCTACCTATTGGGCAATAAGGACTAAGGTAAATGTGTATAGCCGTGTAAGCTAGCACTTGACTGATTGTCCATACTAGCCTAGATAAAAAAACTTGTCTACCAATATCGTCAACTGTGCTCTAGAAGATGAAATACAAAATGCTATATGTGATGTATGTCTATATCCGGAGAAATGCTCGCTAAATGGTCTTTGCCTAATTTCCACCCATCTCCCACCTATAGGTCCGCATCTGGTCCAAGTGCCAGCCTACGTGTCAACACCTATACTAACTGTCTCAATTTCTTTAATAATAAACATGCATATTTAAAATTAAAAAAAAAAAATTGGTTTGTCGATTAAAATACTTTTTATAAAATACAATCATAGGGATATAGTATTATTTCAAATACAAGAAAGAAAATGTAATTAAATAAATTAGCCAGAATAATAACACTGAGATAAACATACAAACTTAATTGTGGACAAATATGAAAAAAGGAAATACAGAAAAAGATTTACATTAATTAGAATAAATGGTGGGGCTTTAAAATAAGCTCAAATCATATACATAAAGTCTCAACAAGCAATATAAACAAACAATTTTTAAAGTCAATTCTTATTTAGGTTAGCAAATTTTAAAAAAAATTCTAGTTACTTTTTATTAAATAAGAGTAGTTAATATAAATAAAATGACATAACCTATCCATTTAAACAGTTGTTATACCACATAACCCTTAACATAAAATCAGTTGTTTCATGAAATCATATGTTGTCACTTGCGTTAAGCCAAATGGTATGAAATAACTATATTGCATACTTTGCCCATTTTGTGAAAAGTTTTTCTGCATATAAAACTAAAATTTAATTCATTAAATTAATGACTTAACATTAAACAAACTATAACATCAAGTGTCACTACTACAAGTTTAAAAAACTGTATTTGAACTTGAGTGGATGAATAAAAATTATTTTATTAATGATTGAAAATCTGAACAAGATATAAATATAAAGAGTGTGAACTAATAGAAGGAGTTGAAAAAATGATATTAAAGTTGTCAATGGAGATGTTATTAGTTCTGATATTTGTACATCTGAAACATGTTGACTACAGAATAAATGACACAAAAACGAAAGGCAGAAGATTAGTGTACTCAATATATGTATATAAATCCTTGAATCCTTACAGAATATAACATTCTGTGTCAACATAATTAGGATGTTAGTAATTATTGATGTTAAATATTTAACGAAAAATAACACATCAACCAAATAACATTTAATCACATTCTACTTATAATATATAGTGACCTACACAAAACGACAGCAGATCTAATGGGGAAGTGAACAACACTTGTGCTGAATACAATCAGTGAACCTGTTTCCTAGAAGTAGCTTCCTGGGAAGAGTGAACTAATAGAGATTTGATTTTTGTAAAATGTACGGAAGCACCGAGTACTTTTGAAACAGTTGGTAATTCCATGTAAACTGAAGCAGACACAGCTAGATGAGCCAATATGATTATATAAATGTAAATATCATCATAAAAGATAGATATTTACTCTACGGTTTTAGTTCTGTAAAAAAACATGATTTAATATTTACTTTGTATCAAGGTTTTATATACTGAATCCCAAGTTAACTTAAACCATATTTGGCAACGCTTAATTCAATTACAATTGAAAATCAAGGATTTTTTTCAAGGAAATTAACAGCAGCAGACAAACATCTGAATTTTATAAACATTTTCAAGATAATGGTAATGCTTTATATAAAGTGGGATACAGTGTTGTCTAATATGAAAAGAAGCCTCTTACAACTGTAGAAGAGTTAATATTACCCACTGTTGTTGATGTAATAAAATCATGCTCATTAAGGATTACAATAAAAAAAGAGGGGGCGGAGCTTACCTCACGCCTATATATAGAGACCGCGGAGAACGATTGGTATCATTCTAGTTTGTAACTTCTTGTGTGCTAGATTGTGTTTTGTAACTAGACCCTCTGATGATGATGACATGGTCATCGAAATGTACATAAGTTTTTAATCTTAAGTAACTTGTCTTATTTGTTATTTTTGATTATTTTTGTGGTATTGGGGTTCTTTTCAATATTTTTATTGTAATATATTGTACCACTGTGCTCTTGATATTGTGTGTCTCATTAAGGATGTTGCTAATCAGCTTCTAAAATTTCCACTCCCCAATAACACTATTAATAAAAGGACAGACAACATACATTTAATCATTAACAACAAACTTAATAATCAAAGCATTTCCAATTCAGCTAGATTAGGTAAAAGATGACCACAAATTAAATCCGCTGTTAGATTTGTAAGTAAAAAAAATCAGATGATTCAAAATTTATTATTTTGAGACTGACGGAGAAACATGTGGAAAAGATTATTTAGGATTATGGATAAGTTACGACAAACAACAAAATAAAATGGGGAGAAGTTTTAGGGTATATAATGATAGTGGATAATCGATAGCAGACTACTAAAATCAGGAATTAAAATGTCTTCATTCAGAAACATTTCACTCTCTTTAGACTCATTGTATTATACTGAGATACTGGCAGCAGAAAAATATAACGACATGAATGACCTTTTAAACCTGAATACACAAGCAATAAATTTTACTAAAAGCAGACCAAACAAAGTTAGATTTGTTTACCAAAATGTATAATGACATCGGTGCTGAATATTCAATTCTTTTTTATTTATAGCAGTGCTTGTTTGACAGTTGTTATTGAACAACTCCATGGAATGATTATATGAACTAAGTCAATCACCTTTTTTTGGAAAGGTTTTCTTGTTAGGATTTCTTTGTTAAATTACCTCCTTAAATGAACTTTTTGAAAGGTTAAATAACCTGAACAACTCCTTGCAAGTTAATAATGCAAACATTTGTCTACTCTTCAGTAAAGTTGAAGGACTTGAAGGTTAAATAACCTGAACAACTCCTTGCAAGGTAATAATGCAAACATTTGTCTACTCTTCAGTGAAGTTGAAGGTTAAATAACCTGAACAACTCCTTGCAAGGTAATAATGCAAACATTTGTCTACTCTTCAGTGAAGTTGAAGGTTAAATAACCTGAACAACTCCTTGCAAGGTAATAATGCAAACATTTGTCTACTCTTCAGTAAAGTTGAAGGAGTTGAAGGTTAAATAACCTGAACAACTCCTTGCAAGGTAATAATGCAAACATTTGTCTACTCTTCAGTGAAGTTGAAGGTTAAATAACCTGAACAACTCCTTGCAAGGTAATAATGCAAACATTTGTCTACTCTTCAGTAAAGTTGAAGGAGTTGAAGGTTAAATAACCTGAACAACTCCTTGCAAGGTAATAATGCAAACATTTGTCTACTCTTCAGTAAAGTTGAAGGAGTTGAAGGTTAAATAACCTGAACAACTCCTTGCAAGGTAATAATGCAAACATTTGTCTACTCTTCAGTGAAGTTGAAGGTTAAATAACCTGAACAACTCCTTGCAAGGTAATAATGCAAACATTTGTCTACTCTTCAGTAAAGTTGAAGGAGTTGAAGGTTAAATAACCTGAACAACTCCTTGCAAGGTAATAATGCAAACATTTGTCTACTCTTCAGTAAAGTTGAAGGAGTTGAAGGTTAAATAACCTGAACAACTCCTTGCAAGGTAATAATGCAAACATTTGTCTACTCTTCAGTAAAGTTGAAGGAGTTGAAGGTTAAATAACCTGAACAACTCCTTGCAAGGTAATAATGCAAACATTTGTCTACTCCTCAGTGAAGTTGAAGGAGTTGAAGGTTAAATAACCTGAACAACTCCTTGCAAGGTAATAATGCAAACATTTGTCTACTCTTCAGTGAAGTTGAAGGAGTTGAAGGTTAAATAACCTGAACAACTCCTTGCAAGGTAATAATGCAAACATTTGTCTACTCTTCAGTAAAGTTGAAGGAGTTGAAGGTTAAATAACCTGAACAACTCCTTGCAAGGTAATAATGCAAACATTTGTCTACTCTTCAGTGAAGTTGAAGGTTAAATAACCTGAACAACTCCTTGCAAGGTAATAATGCAAACATTTGTCTACTCTTCAGTGAAGTTGAAGGTTAAATAACCTGAACAACTCCTTGCAAGGTAATAATGCAAACATTTGTCTACTCTTCAGTAAAGTTGAAGGAGTTGAAGGTTAAATAACCTGAACAACTCCTTGCAAGGTAATAATGCAAACATTTGTCTACTCTTCAGTAAAGTTGAAGGAGTTGAAGGTTAAATAACCTGAACAACTCCTTGCAAGGTAATAATGCAAACATTTGTCTACTCTTCAGTGAAGTTGAAGGTTAAATAACCTGAACAACTCCTTGCAAGGTAATAATGCAAACATTTGTCTACTCTTCAGTAAAGTTGAAGGTTAAATAACCTGAACAACTCCTTGCAAGGTAATAATGCAAACATTTGTCTACTCTTCAGTGAAGTTGAAGGTTAAATAACCTGAACAACTCCTTGCAAGGTAATAATGCAAACATTTGTCTACTCTTCAGTGAAGTTGAAGGTTAAATAACCTGAACAACTCCTTGCAAGGTAATAATGCAAACATTTGTCTACTCTTCAGTAAAGTTGAAGGAGTTGAAGGTTAAATAACCTGAACAACTCCTTGCAAGGTAATAATGCAAACATTTGTCTACTCTTCAGTAAAGTTGAAGGAGTTGAAGGTTAAATAACCTGAACAACTCCTTGCAAGGTAATAATGCAAACATTTGTCTACTCTTCAGTGAAGTTGAAGGAGTTGAAGGTTAAATAACCTGAACAACTCCTTGCAAGGTAATAATGCAAACATTTGTCTACTCTTCAGTGAAGTTGAAGGAGTTGAAGGTTAAATAACCTGAACAACTCCTTGCAAGGTAATAATGCAAACATTTGTCTACTCTTCAGTAAAGTTGAAGGTTAAATAACCTGAACAACTTCTTGCAAGGTAATAATGCAAACATTTGTCTACTCTTCAGTGAAGTTGAAGGAGTTGAAGGTTAAATAACCTGAACAACTCCTTGCAAGGTAATAATGCAAACATTTGTCTACTCTTCAGTGAAGTTGAAGGAGTTGAAGGTTAAATAACCTGAACAACTCCTTGCAAGGTAATAATGCAAACATTTGTCTACTCTTCAGTGAAGTTGAAGGAGTTGAAGGTTAAATAACCTGAACAACTCCTTGCAAGGTAATAATGCAAACATTTGTCTACTCTTCAGTAAAGTTGAAGGAGTTGAAGGTTAAATAACCTGAACAACTCCTTGCAAGGTAATAATGCAAACATTTGTCTACTCTTCAGTGAAGTTGAAGGAGTTGAAGGTTAAATAACCTGAACAACTCCTTGCAAGGTAATAATGCAAACATTTGTCTACTCTTCAGTGAAGTTGAAGGAGTTGAAGGTTAAATAACCTGAACAACTCCTTGCAAGGTAATAATGCAAACATTTGTCTACTCTTCAGTGAAGTTGAAGGAGTTGAAGGTTAAATAACCTGAACAACTCCTTGCAAGGTAATAATGCAAACATTTGTCTACTCTTCAGTGAAGTTGAAGGAGTTGAAGGATAAATAACCTGAACAACTCCTTGCAAGGTAATAATGCAAACATTTGTCTACTCTTCAGTAAAGTTGAAGGTTAAATAACCTGAACAACTCCTTGCAAGGTAATAATGCAAACATTTGTCTACTCTTCAGTGAAGTTGAAGGAGTTGAAGGTTAAATAACCTGAACAACTCCTTGCAAGGTAATAATGCAAACATTTGTCTACTCTTCAGTAAAGTTGAAGGTTAAATAACCTGAACAACTCCTTGCAAGGTAATAATGCAAACATTTGTCTACTCTTCAGTAAAGTTGAAGGTTAAATAACCTGAACAACTCCTTGCAAGGTAATAATGCAAACATTTGTCTACTCTTCAGTAAAGTTGAAGGAGTTGAAGGTTAAATAACCTGAACAACTCCTTGCAAGGTAATAATGCAAACATTTGTCTACTCTTCAGTGAAGTTGAAGGTTAAATAACCTGAACAACTCCTTGCAAGGTAATAATGCAAACATTTGTCTACTCTTCAGTAAAGTTGAAGGAGTTGAAGGTTAAATAACCTGAACAACTCCTTGCAAGGTAATAATGCAAACATTTGTCTACTCTTCAGTGAAGTTGAAGGTTAAATAACCTGAACAACTCCTTGCAAGGTAATAATGCAAACATTTGTCTACTCTTCAGTGAAGTTGAAGGTTAAATAACCTGAACAACTCCTTGCAAGGTAATAATGCAAACATTTGTCTACTCTTCAGTAAAGTTGAAGGAGTTGAAGGTTAAATAACCTGAACAACTCCTTGCAAGGTAATAATGCAAACATTTGTCTACTCTTCAGTGAAGTTGAAGGAGTTGAAGGTTAAATAACCTGAACAACTCCTTGCAAGGTAATAATGCAAACATTTGTCTACTCTTCAGTAAAGTTGAAGGAGTTGAAGGTTAAATAACCTGAACAACTCCTTGCAAGGTAATAATGCAAACATTTGTCTACTCTTCAGTAAAGTTGAAGGTTAAATAACCTGAACAACTTCTTGCAAGGTAATAATGCAAACATTTGTCTACTCTTCAGTGAAGTTGAAGGAGTTGAAGGTTAAATAACCTGAACAACTCCTTGCAAGGTAATAATGCAAACATTTGTCTACTCTTCAGTGAAGTTGAAGGAGTTGAAGGTTAAATAACCTGAACAACTCCTTGCAAGGTAATAATGCAAACATTTGTCTACTCTTCAGTAAAGTTGAAGGTTAAATAACCTGAACAACTCCTTGCAAAGTAATAATGCAAACATTTGTCTACTCTTCAGTGAAGTTGAAGGAGTTGAAGGATAAATAACCTGAACAACTCCTTGCAAGGTAATAATGCAAACATTTGTCTACTCTTCAGTGAAGTTGAAGGAGTTGAAGGTTAAATAACCTGAACAACTCCTTGCAAGGTAATAATGCAAACATTTGTCTACTCTTCAGTGAAGTTGAAGGAGTTGAAGGATAAATAACCTGAACAACTCCTTGCAAGGTAATAATGCAAACATTTGTCTACTCTTCAGTAAAGTTGAAGGAGTTGAAGGTTAAATAACCTGAACAACTCCTTGCAAAGTAATAATGCAAACATTTGTCTACTCTTCAGTAAAGTTGAAGGAGTTGAAGGTTAAATAACCTGAACAACTCCTTGCAAGGTAATAATGCAAACATTTGTCTACTCTTCAGTGAAGTTGAAGGAGTTGAAGGTTAAATAACCTGAACAACTCCTTGCAAGGTAATAATGCAAACATTTGTCTACTCTTCAGTAAAGTTGAAGGTTAAATAACCTGAACAACTCCTTGCAAGGTAATAATGCAAACATTTGTCTACTCTTCAGTGAAGTTGAAGGAGTTGAAGGTTAAATAACCTGAACAACTCCTTGCAAGGTAATAATGCAAACATTTGTCTACTCTTCAGTAAAGTTGAAGGAGTTGAAGGTTAAATAACCTGAACAACTCCTTGCAAGGTAATAATGCAAACATTTGTCTACTCTTCAGTAAAGTTGAAGGAGTTGAAGGTTAAATAACCTGAACAACTCCTTGCAAGGCAATAATGCAAACATTTGTCTACTCTTCAGTAAAGTTGAAGGAGTTGAAGGTTAAATAACCTGAACAACTCCTTGCAAGGTAATAATGCAAACATTTGTCTACTCTTCAGTGAAGTTGAAGGAGTTGAAGGTTAAATAACCTGAACAACTCCTTGCAAGGTAATAATGCAAACATTTGTCTACTCTTCAGTGAAGTTGAAGGAGTTGAAGGTTAAATAACCTGAACAACTCCTTGCAAGGTAATAATGCAAACATTTGTCTACTCTTCAGTGAAGTTGAAGGTTAAATAACCTGAACAACTCCTTGCAAGGTAATAATGCAAACATTTGTCTACTCTTCAGTGAAGTTGAAGGTTAAATAACCTGAACAACTCCTTGCAAGGTAATAATGCAAACATTTGTCTACTCTTCAGTAAAGTTGAAGGAGTTGAAGGTTAAATAAGCTGAACAACTCCTTGCAAGGTAATAATGCAAACATTTGTCTACTCTTCAGTGAAGTTGAAGGTTAAATAACCTGAACAACTCCTTGCAAGGTAATAATGCAAACATTTGTCTACTCTTCAGTAAAGTTGAAGGAGTTGAAGGTTAAATAACCTGAACAACTCCTTGCAAGGTAATAATGCAAACATTTGTCTACTCTTCAGTAAAGTTGAAGGAGTTGAAGGTTAAATAACCTGAACAACTCCTTGCAAGGTAATAATGCAAACATTTGTCTACTCTTCAGTGAAGTTGAAGGTTAAATAACCTGAACAACTCCTTGCAAGGTAATAATGCAAACATTTGTCTACTCTTCAGTAAAGTTGAAGGAGTTGAAGGTTAAATAACCTGAACAACTCCTTGCAAGGTAATAATGCAAACATTTGTCTACTCTTCAGTGAAGTTGAAGGAGTTGAAGGTTAAATAACCTGAACAACTCCTTGCAAGGTAATAATGCAAACATTTGTCTACTCTTCAGTAAAGTTGAAGGAGTTGAAGGTTAAATAACCTGAACAACTCCTTGCAAGGTAATAATGCAAACATTTGTCTACTCTTCAGTGAAGTTGAAGGTTAAATAACCTGAACAACTCCTTGCAAGGTAATAATGCAAACATTTGTCTACTCTTCAGTGAAGTTGAAGGTTAAATAACCTGAACAACTCCTTGCAAGGTAATAATGCAAACATTTGTCTACTCTTCAGTAAAGTTGAAGGAGTTGAAGGTTAAATAACCTGAACAACTCCTTGCAAGGTAATAATGCAAACATTTGTCTACTCTTCAGTAAAGTTGAAGGAGTTGAAGGTTAAATAACCTGAACAACTCCTTGCAAGGTAATAATGCAAACATTTGTCTACTCTTCAGTGAAGTTGAAGGTTAAATAACCTGAACAACTCCTTGCAAGGTAATAATGCAAACATTTGTCTACTCTTCAGGAAAGTTGAAGGAGTTGAAGGTTAAATAACCTGAACAACTCCTTGCAAGGTAATAATGCAAACATTTGTCTACTCTTCAGTGAAGTTGAAGGTTAAATAACCTGAACAACTCCTTGCAAGGTAATAATGCAAACATTTGTCTACTCTTCAGTGAAGTTGAAGGTTAAATAACCTGAACAACTCCTTGCAAGGTAATAATGCAAACATTTGTCTACTCTTCAGTAAAGTTGAAGGAGTTGAAGGTTAAATAACCTGAACAACTCCTTGCAAGGTAATAATGCAAACATTTGTCTACTCCTCAGTGAAGTTGAAGGAGTTGAAGGTTAAATAACCTGAACAACTCCTTGCAAGGTAATAATGCAAACATTTGTCTACTCTTCAGTGAAGTTGAAGGAGTTGAAGGTTAAATAACCTGAACAACTCCTTGCAAGGTAATAATGCAAACATTTGTCTACTCCTCAGTGAAGTTGAAGGAGTTGAAGGTTAAATAACCTGAACAACTCCTTGCAAGGTAATAATGCAAACATTTGTCTACTCTTCAGTGAAGTTGAAGGAGTTGAAGGTTAAATAACCTGAACAACTCCTTGCAAGTTAATAATGCAAACATTTGTCTACTCTTCAGTGAAGTTGAAGGAGTTGAAGGTTAAATAACCTGAACAACTCCTTGCAAGGTAATAATGCAAACATTTGTCTACTCTTCAGTGAAGTTGAAGGTTAAATAACCTGAACAACTCCTTGCAAAGTAATAATGCAAACATTTGTCTATTCTTCAGTGAAGTTGAAGGAGTTGAAGGTTAAATAACCTGAACAACTCCTTGCAAGGTAATAATGCAAACATTTGTCTACTCTTCAGTGAAGTTGAAGGAGTTGAAGGTTAAATAACCTGAACAACTCCTTGCAAGGTAATAATGCAAACATTTGTCTACTCTTCAGTGAAGTTGAAGGAGTTGAAGGTTAAATAACCTGAACAACTCCTTGCAAGGTAATAATGCAAACATTTGTCTACTCTTCAGTAAAGTTGAAGGAGTTGAAGGTTAAATAACCTGAACAACTCCTTGCAAGGTAATAATGCAAACATTTGTCTACTCTTCAGTGAAGTTGAAGGAGTTGAAGGTTAAATAACCTGAACAACTCCTTGCAAGGTAATAATGCAAACATTTGTCTACTCTTCAGTGAA
Source organism: Prosapia bicincta (assembly GCA_036971475.1). Lineage (NCBI taxonomy): Eukaryota > Metazoa > Arthropoda > Insecta > Hemiptera > Cercopidae > Prosapia > Prosapia bicincta. Next base: position 32,875,105 of record JBAIZL010000008.1, on the reverse strand, counting down.
GTTGAAGGAGTTGAAGGTTAAATAACCTGAACAACTCCTTGCAAGGCAATAATGCAAACATTTGTCTACTCTTCAGTGAAGTTGAAGGAGTTGAAGGTTAAATAACCTGAACAACTCCTTGCAAGGTAATAATGCAAACATTTGTCTACTCTTCAGTGAAGTTGAAGGTTAAATAACCTGAACAACTCCTTGCAAGGTAATAATGCAAACATTTGTCTACTCTTCAGTAAAGTTGAAGGAGTTGAAGGTTAAATAACCTGAACAACTCCTTCCAAGGTAATAATGCAAACATTTGTCTACTCTTCAGTAAAGTTGAAGGAGTTGAAGGTTAAATAACCTGAACAACTCCTTGCAAGGTAATAATGCAAACATTTGTCTACTCTTCAGTAAAGTTGAAGGAGTTGAAGGTTAAATAACCTGAACAACTCCTTGCAAGGTAATAATGCAAACATTTGTCTACTCTTCAGTAAAGTTGAAGGAGTTGAAGGTTAAATAACCTGAACAACTCCTTGCAAGGCAATAATGCAAACATTTGTCTACTCTTCAGTAAAGTTGAAGGAGTTGAAGGTTAAATAACCTGAACAACTCCTTGCAAGTTAATAATGCAAACATTTGTCTACTCTTCAGTACAGTTGAAGGAGTTGAAGGTTAAATAACCTGAACAACTCCTTGCAAGGTAATAATGCAAACATTTGTCTACTCTTCAGTGAAGTTGAAGGTTAAATAACCTGAACAACTCCTTGCAAGGTAATAATGCAAACATTTGTCTACTCTTCAGTAAAGTTGAAGGAGTTGAAGGTTAAATAACCTGAACAACTCCTTGCAAGGTAATAATGCAAACATTTGTCTACTCTTCAGTAAAGTTGAAGGAGTTGAAGGTTAAATAACCTGAACAACTCCTTGCAAGGTAATAATGCAAACATTTGTCTACTCTTCAGTAAAGTTGAAGGAGTTGAAGGTTAAATAACCTGAACAACTCCTTGCAAGGTAATAATGCAAACATTTGTCTACTCTTCAGTAAAGTTGAAGGAGTTGAAGGTTAAATAACCTGAACAACTCCTTGCAAGGTAATAATGCAAACATTTGTCTACTCTTCAGTAAAGTTGAAGGAGTTGAAGGTTAAATAACCTGAACAACTCCTTGCAAGGTAATAATGCAAACATTTGTCTACTCTTCAGTGAAGTTGAAGGAGTTGAAGGTTAAATAACCTGAACAACTCCTTGCAAGGTAATAATGCAAACATTTGTCTACTCTTCAGTAAAGTTGAAGGAGTTGAAGGTTAAATAACCTGAACAACTCCTTGCAAGGCAATAATGCAAACATTTGTCTACTCTTCAGTAAAGTTGAAGGAGTTGAAGGTTAAATAACCTGAACAACTCCTTGCAAGGTAATAATGCAAACATTTGTCTACTCCTCAGTAAAGTTGAAGGAGTTGAAGGTTAAATAACCTGAACAACTCCTTGCAAGGTAATAATGCAAACATTTGTCTACTCTTCAGTAAAGTTGAAGGAGTTGAAGGTTAAATAACCTGAACAACTCCTTGCAAGGCAATAATGCAAACATTTGTCTACTCTTCAGTAAAGTTGAAGGAGTTGAAGGTTAAATAACCTGAACAACTCCTTGCAAGGCAATATTGCAAACATTTGTCTACTCTTCAGTAAAGTTGAAGGAGTTGAAGGTTAAATAACCTGAACAACTCCTTGCAAGGCAATAATGCAAACATTTGTCTACTCTTCAGTAAAGTTGAAGGAGTTGAAGGTTAAATAACCTGAACAACTCCTTGCAAGGTAATAATGCAAACATTTGTCTACTCTTCAGTAAAGTTGAAGGAGTTGAAGGTTAAATAACCTGAACAACCCCTTGCAAGGTAATAATGCAAACATTTGTCTACTCTCCAGTAAAGTTGAAGGAGTTGAAGGTTAAATAACCTGAACAACTCCTTGCAAGGTAATAATGCAAACATTTGTCTACTCTTCAGTAAAGTTGAAGGAGTTGAAGGTTAAATAACCTGAACAACTCCTTGCAAGGCAATAATGCAAACATTTGTCTACTCTTCAGTAAAGTTGAAGGAGTTGAAGGTTAAATAACCTAAACAACTCCTTGCAAAGTAATAATGCAAACATTTGTCTACTCTTCAGTGAAGTTGAAGGTTAAATAATCTAAACAACTCCTTGCAAGGTAATAATGCAAACATTTGTCTACTCTTCAGTGAAGTTGAAGGTTAAATAACCTGAACAACTCCTTGCAAGGTAATAATGCAAACATTTGTCTACTCTTCAGTGAAGTTGAAGGTTAAATAACCTGAACAACTCCTTGCAAGGTAATAATGCAAACATTTGTCTACTCTTCAGTGAAGTTGAAGGTTAAATAACCTGAACAACTCCTTGCAAGGTAATAATGCAAACATTTGTCTACTCCTCAGTGAAGTTGAAGGAGTTGAAGGTTAAATAACCTGAACAACTCCTTGCAAGGTAATAATGCAAACATTTGTCTACTCTTCAGTGAAGTTGAAGGTTAAATAACCTGAACAACTCCTTGCAAGGTAATAATGCAAACATTTGTCTACTCCTCAGTGAAGTTGAAGGAGTTGAAGGTTAAATAACCTGAACAACTCCTTGCAAGGTAATAATGCAAACATTTGTCTACTCTTCAGTGAAGTTGAAGGTTAAATAATCTAAACAACTCCTTGCAAAGTAATAATGCAAACATTTGTCTACTCTTCAGTGAAGTTGAAGGTTAAATAACCTGAACAACTCCTTGCAAGGTAATAATGCAAACATTTGTCTACTCTTCAGTGAAGTTGAAGGTTAAATAACCTGAACAACTCCTTGCAAGGTAATAATGCAAACATTTGTCTACTCCTCAGTGAAGTTGAAGGAGTTGAAGGTTAAATAACCTGAACAACTCCTTGCAAGGTAATAATGCAAACATTTGTCTACTCTTCAGTGAAGTTGAAGGTTAAATAACCTGAACAACTCCTTGCAAGGTAATAATGCAAACATTTGTCTACTCCTCAGTGAAGTTGAAGGAGTTGAAGGTTAAATAACCTGAACAACTCCTTGCAAGGTAATAATGCAAACATTTGTCTACTCTTCAGTGAAGTTGAAGGTTAAATAATCTAAACAACTCCTTGCAAAGTAATAATGCAAACATTTGTCTACTCTTCAGTGAAGTTGAAGGTTAAATAACCTGAACAACTCCTTGCAAGGTAATAATGCAAACATTTGTCTACTCTTCAGTAAAGTTGAAGGAGTTGAAGGTTAAATAACCTGAACAACTCCTTGCAAGGTAATAATGCAAACATTTGTCTACTCTTCAGTGAAGTTGAAGGTTAAATAACCTGAACAACTCCTTGCAAGGTAATAATGCAAACATTTGTCTACTCTTCAGTAAAGTTGAAGGAGTTGAAGGTTAAATAACCAGAACAACTCCTTGCAAGGTAATAATGCAAACATTTGTCTACTCTTCAGTGAAGTTGAAGGTTAAATAACCTGAACAACTCCTTGCAAGGTAATAATGCAAACATTTGTCTACTCTTCAGTGAAGTTGAAGGTTAAATAACCTGAACAACTCCTTGCAAGGTATTAATGCAAACATTTGTCTACTCTTCAGTAAAGTTGAAGGAGTTGAAGGTTAAATAACCTGAACAACTCCTTGCAAGGTAATAATGCAAACATTTGTCTACTCCTCAGTGAAGTTGAAGGAGTTGAAGGTTAAATAACCTGAACAACTCCTTGCAAGGTAATAATGCAAACATTTGTCTACTCTTCAGTGAAGTTGAAGGAGTTGAAGGTTAAATAACCTGAACAACTCCTTGCAAGGTAATAATGCAAACATTTGTCTACTCCTCAGTGAAGTTGAAGGAGTTGAAGGTTAAATAACCTGAACAACTCCTTGCAAGGTAATAATGCAAACATTTGTCTACTCTTCAGTGAAGTTGAAGGAGTTGAAGGTTAAATAACCTGAACAACTCCTTGCAAGTTAATAATGCAAACATTTGTCTACTCTTCAGTGAAGTTGAAGGAGTTGAAGGTTAAATAACCTGAACAACTCCTTGCAAGGTAATAATGCAAACATTTGTCTACTCTTCAGTGAAGTTGAAGGTTAAATAACCTGAACAACTCCTTGCAAAGTAATAATGCAAACATTTGTCTATTCTTCAGTGAAGTTGAAGGAGTTGAAGGTTAAATAACCTGAACAACTCCTTGCAAGGTAATAATGCAAACATTTGTCTACTCTTCAGTGAAGTTGAAGGAGTTGAAGGTTAAATAACCTGAACAACTCCTTGCAAGGTAATAATGCAAACATTTGTCTACTCTTCAGTGAAGTTGAAGGAGTTGAAGGTTAAATAACCTGAACAACTCCTTGCAAGGTAATAATGCAAACATTTGTCTACTCTTCAGTAAAGTTGAAGGAGTTGAAGGTTAAATAACCTGAACAACTCCTTGCAAGGTAATAATGCAAACATTTGTCTACTCTTCAGTGAAGTTGAAGGAGTTGAAGGTTAAATAACCTGAACAACTCCTTGCAAGGTAATAATGCAAACATTTGTCTACTCTTCAGTGAAGTTGAAGGAGTTGAAGGTTAAATAACCTGAACAACTCCTTGCAAGGCAATAATGCAAACATTTGTCTACTCTTCAGTGAAGTTGAAGGAGTTGAAGGTTAAATAACCTGAACAACTCCTTGCAAGGTAATAATGCAAACATTTGTCTACTCTTCAGTGAAGTTGAAGGTTAAATAACCTGAACAACTCCTTGCAAGGTAATAATGCAAACATTTGTCTACTCTTCAGTAAAGTTGAAGGAGTTGAAGGTTAAATAACCTGAACAACTCCTTCCAAGGTAATAATGCAAACATTTGTCTACTCTTCAGTAAAGTTGAAGGAGTTGAAGGTTAAATAACCTGAACAACTCCTTGCAAGGTAATAATGCAAACATTTGTCTACTCTTCAGTAAAGTTGAAGGAGTTGAAGGTTAAATAACCTGAACAACTCCTTGCAAGGTAATAATGCAAACATTTGTCTACTCTTCAGTAAAGTTGAAGGAGTTGAAGGTTAAATAACCTGAACAACTCCTTGCAAGGCAATAATGCAAACATTTGTCTACTCTTCAGTAAAGTTGAAGGAGTTGAAGGTTAAATAACCTGAACAACTCCTTGCAAGTTAATAATGCAAACATTTGTCTACTCTTCAGTACAGTTGAAGGAGTTGAAGGTTAAATAACCTGAACAACTCCTTGCAAGGTAATAATGCAAACATTTGTCTACTCTTCAGTGAAGTTGAAGGTTAAATAACCTGAACAACTCCTTGCAAGGTAATAATGCAAACATTTGTCTACTCTTCAGTAAAGTTGAAGGAGTTGAAGGTTAAATAACCTGAACAACTCCTTGCAAGGTAATAATGCAAACATTTGTCTACTCTTCAGTAAAGTTGAAGGAGTTGAAGGTTAAATAACCTGAACAACTCCTTGCAAGGTAATAATGCAAACATTTGTCTACTCTTCAGTAAAGTTGAAGGAGTTGAAGGTTAAATAACCTGAACAACTCCTTGCAAGGTAATAATGCAAACATTTGTCTACTCTTCAGTAAAGTTGAAGGAGTTGAAGGTTAAATAACCTGAACAACTCCTTGCAAGGTAATAATGCAAACATTTGTCTACTCTTCAGTAAAGTTGAAGGAGTTGAAGGTTAAATAACCTGAACAACTCCTTGCAAGGTAATAATGCAAACATTTGTCTACTCTTCAGTGAAGTTGAAGGAGTTGAAGGTTAAATAACCTGAACAACTCCTTGCAAGGTAATAATGCAAACATTTGTCTACTCTTCAGTAAAGTTGAAGGAGTTGAAGGTTAAATAACCTGAACAACTCCTTGCAAGGCAATAATGCAAACATTTGTCTACTCTTCAGTAAAGTTGAAGGAGTTGAAGGTTAAATAACCTGAACAACTCCTTGCAAGGTAATAATGCAAACATTTGTCTACTCCTCAGTAAAGTTGAAGGAGTTGAAGGTTAAATAACCTGAACAACTCCTTGCAAGGTAATAATGCAAACATTTGTCTACTCTTCAGTAAAGTTGAAGGAGTTGAAGGTTAAATAACCTGAACAACTCCTTGCAAGGCAATAATGCAAACATTTGTCTACTCTTCAGTAAAGTTGAAGGAGTTGAAGGTTAAATAACCTGAACAACTCCTTGCAAGGCAATATTGCAAACATTTGTCTACTCTTCAGTAAAGTTGAAGGAGTTGAAGGTTAAATAACCTGAACAACTCCTTGCAAGGCAATAATGCAAACATTTGTCTACTCTTCAGTAAAGTTGAAGGTTAAATAACCTGAACAACTCCTTGCAAGGTAATAATGCAAACATTTGTCTACTCTTCAGTAAAGTTGAAGGAGTTGAAGGTTAAATAACCTGAACAACTCCTTGCAAGGTAATAATGCAAACATTTGTCTACTCTTCAGTAAAGTTGAAGGAGTTGAAGGTTAAATAACCTGAACAACCCCTTGCAAGGTAATAATGCAAACATTTGTCTACTCTTCAGTAAAGTTGAAGGAGTTGAAGGTTAAATAACCTGAACAACTCCTTGCAAGGTAATAATGCAAACATTTGTCTACTCTTCAGTAAAGTTGAAGGAGTTGAAGGTTAAATAACCTGAACAACTCCTTGCAAGGCAATAATGCAAACATTTGTCTACTCTTCAGTAAAGTTGAAGGAGTTGAAGGTTAAATAACCTAAACAACTCCTTGCAAAGTAATAATGCAAACATTTGTCTACTCTTCAGTGAAGTTGAAGGTTAAATAATCTAAACAACTCCTTGCAAGGTAATAATGCAAACATTTGTCTACTCTTCAGTGAAGTTGAAGGTTAAATAACCTGAACAACTCCTTGCAAGGTAATAATGCAAACATTTGTCTACTCTTCAGTGAAGTTGAAGGTTAAATAACCTGAACAACTCCTTGCAAGGTAATAATGCAAACATTTGTCTACTCTTCAGTGAAGTTGAAGGTTAAATAACCTGAACAACTCCTTGCAAGGTAATAATGCAAACATTTGTCTACTCCTCAGTGAAGTTGAAGGAGTTGAAGGTTAAATAACCTGAACAACTCCTTGCAAGGTAATAATGCAAACATTTGTCTACTCTTCAGTGAAGTTGAAGGTTAAATAACCTGAACAACTCCTTGCAAGGTAATAATGCAAACATTTGTCTACTCCTCAGTGAAGTTGAAGGAGTTGAAGGTTAAATAACCTGAACAACTCCTTGCAAGGTAATAATGCAAACATTTGTCTACTCTTCAGTGAAGTTGAAGGTTAAATAATCTAAACAACTCCTTGCAAAGTAATAATGCAAACATTTGTCTACTCTTCAGTGAAGTTGAAGGTTAAATAACCTGAACAACTCCTTGCAAGGTAATAATGCAAACATTTGTCTACTCTTCAGTGAAGTTGAAGGTTAAATAACCTGAACAACTCCTTGCAAGGTAATAATGCAAACATTTGTCTACTCCTCAGTGAAGTTGAAGGAGTTGAAGGTTAAATAACCTGAACAACTCCTTGCAAGGTAATAATGCAAACATTTGTCTACTCTTCAGTGAAGTTGAAGGTTAAATAACCTGAACAACTCCTTGCAAGGTAATAATGCAAACATTTGTCTACTCCTCAGTGAAGTTGAAGGAGTTGAAGGTTAAATAACCTGAACAACTCCTTGCAAGGTAATAATGCAAACATTTGTCTACTCTTCAGTGAAGTTGAAGGTTAAATAATCTAAACAACTCCTTGCAAAGTAATAATGCAAACATTTGTCTACTCTTCAGTGAAGTTGAAGGTTAAATAACCTGAACAACTCCTTGCAAGGTAATAATGCAAACATTTGTCTACTCTTCAGTGAAGTTGAAGGTTAAATAACCTGAACAACTCCTTGCAAAGTAATAATGCAAACATTTGTCTACTCTTCAGTGAAGTTGAAGGTTAAATAACCTAAACATCCTCGAGAAGAACAACTTTCAGTTTGAGGGAAGGAACTACCTTCAAATAAAGGGAACAGCAATGGGCACCAGAATGGCACCATCGTACGCAAATCTGTACGTGGGATTGTTGGAAGAAAGTTTTCTAAAGACACAAACACACCAGCCATTATGTTGGTATAGATATATAGATGACATCTTCCTAATTTGGACACAGGGTGCTTCAACACTTGAGGCATTTTTAGACAGCCTGACACAATTCTCCACACTTCAATTTACCTGGGAGAAATCTACATCAGCCATCACCTTTTTGGATGTAGAGGTAACACTCCAGAATGGAAATATCAACACAGGAATTCACATCAAACCGACAAACCACCTACAATATCTCCATTTCGACAGCAACCACCCAATAAACATAAAACGATCCATTCCATACAGTCAAGCAATCAGGAGTAAGAGAATCTGTTCGAATGATAGGGAATTGGAAGATTTTAATAGAAAGATATCAACAGCCTTCCAGAGAAGAGGATACCCAAAAAAACTCATTGAAAACCAAATTCGTTCAGCACAATCCTCGGTTCACCATAAACCACAAATAGAACAAAATAAACTGTCTTTAATAACAGACTACCATCCTGGTCTACATAAACTCAACAAGATATTGAAAGATGGCTTCAAAATTCTTCAAGCTTCCGTCCACACCAAAAATCTTTTCACCGATCCACCGCAAATTTGGTACAAAAAACCTCCCAACTTGAAAAACGTCCTAGTACATCCTAAACTACCAGACCCTGATGCAGAGAAACCACACAAACCTCCTCATGGCTCCTTCCCATGCAATAGACCTAGATGCAAGACGTGTCCAATACACCCCTCAGCAAATACTTTCAACAGCCAAAAAACAAAAATGGTCTTCAAAATACAGGGTCATCATAATTGTACATCGAAAAATGTCATATACCAGCTACAATGTAAACTTTGCTCAGCACAGTACATAGGCCTGACCACGGATGGTTTGAATATCAGAATGAATGGCCACAGACATGATGTTAAAATTATGAATATGGATAGACCAACAGCTCAACATGCTGCGAGTCACAACATCACAACTTTTGATGACCGCTATACCACAAAAATAATTAAATCACTCCCCCCTGATTGCAATCCCTCAGAACTGAGAAGGTGGTAACTATCATACCAGTGGTATACCAAATCCAGAGAATCCCCTAACCTCAACATCAGATAAACCCATTCATATTTTTTTTTTTTTTTTTTTTTTTTTTTTTTTTTTTTTTAATAGCCTTATCTCTTTTCCCCTGACAGACTTATATAAACTATAATCACTCATATGCTCATGGAAACAATATATATATATATCTTTAATCTGTACATCTGTGACATCTGATTTCTACTCTACACAATCTGTGATTACAACTTGTATTTATTTTATTTCATTCTCTCATATTTCTTTTTGTGTTTTCTCTTCGATTGACAAAGACCACTGTGTGGTTGAAATATATCATTGTTTAAGTGCTTTTATGTGTTTCTATTTCAAGACTACAGTGCGGACTCTTACCAAGGTAAGTCTGTCAGTCTCCTAGTCCAAAAAATCTATATATATATATATATATATATATATTCTTGATATTTAATATTATCCATTGTTTTTCCGTTGCACTGACTTTATGAAGTTAATATATTACTATTTTTGAGTAATTTTATCCACCATTAAGTGCAATAATTTTACCTTGAGTGATGAGGCACCTTTCGGTCTTTGACCATTGTCGAATCACTACTGATTGTTCTCTGTTGTGGATGCTACGTCCGTGAAGCCGGTGTTTGTTGAAGTTACGCGCACTATTTCTTGATCTGTGTGTATGAGGTTTCTGTATAGTATGTAGAAGACATAATATACAGAAACCTCATACACACAGATCAAGAAATAGTGCACGTAACTTCAACAAACACCGGCTTCACGGACGTAGCATCCACAACAGAGAACAATCAGTGATTCGACAATGGTCATAGACCGAAAGGTGCCTCATCACTCAAGGTAAAATTATTGCACTTAATGGTGGATAAAATTACTCAAAAATAGTAATATATTAACTTCATAAAGTCAGTGCAACGGAAAAACAATGGATAATATTAAATATCAAGAATTTAATACCTACCAAGGTAAACAACTGTACCGTAAATATATTAACCTCAAAATCAAACTCCAGAATTGCATCAACAAAATACAATTTAATAAAAAATGCCTAACTCTTAATATAACACCAAAATACGCAAAATTACACATAAAAAATAAACAAAACACTATTATCAATAAAGCAACAAAAATAGCAGAATCACACATTATTAAACAAAACATTAAAGCTGCCTACCATAAAAAAAGCCAAATCAATTTACAACTATACACAACCAATTTGGAATTAATGAAAACTTTTGACACTCTCACACCTATTATTCACGAAAAAATACAACAAATTATAATAAAACATAAAACAAACACTATTAACAGACAAAACAAAAAAATCGAAAATTTATCAAAACAACTTAACCTAAAAAATAGCCTAGCACCAATCCACACATCAAAACAACAACATAACCTAAAAAATAGCCTAGAACCAACCCACACCTCTAACAATAATAAATTCATTAACTTAACTAAAACAGAATTTACTGAAAAAGAAAAAATAATAATAACAAATTCCTTCAAATATAACCTACCTAACTTCAACAAAAAACAAATAATAAAAAACCTAATAGTTGACACAGAATCTAACATCCACAAAATTACCCACCAAAATACTGAACACATAAGAAATAACATTAATAATAAAATTAACCTAATAAAAACGGAAAAAAACAAAAAAACAGAACAATATATTAATAAAAAAGAAATTATAAAACTCAGAGAAAAACTAGAAAACAACGATTACTTAATATTAAAATCAGATAAAACAAATACTCCAGTAATAATAGAAAATACCAAATATATTGATTCAATGACTAACTACATAAAAGAAAATAAATACGAACAAATCCCAGACCCAACTAACAAATACCTTATTACAATAAAAAACTTAATAGTCACTCACCGTAACACCCTAAACTATAACAATAAATTAAAATACCACACAAGATTATACCCATTTAAACCATGCGCACCCGTATTATCAGGGATACCTAAAATCCATAAACCAAACACACCATTTAGACCACTAATAAATTTCACAACAGCACCATCTTACATAATCGCAAAAATTCTAGACAAAATCCTAAGGTCTAAAATACACATCAACAACACATACAATATAAAAAATGGATACGAATTAATTAATAAAATAAAAACGATAAAAACAAACAGCAACACAAAAATAATAAGTTATGACATAACTAACATGTACCCTAGTATCCCAATAGAAGAAACCATAGAAATAATAAAAAACAAACTGATACACAATAACGAAAAAAGAAACATAATAGATAGTATCATTACGCTAACCAAACACATATGTAACCAAAATTACTTCCAATTTAACAATAAATATTATAAACAAACAACAGGACTCCCCATGGTTTCACCCATCTCATCTGTCATGTCAGAAATATATTTACAACACTTTGAACAAATAATAATTAAACCTATAATAAACACACACAATATCTCACTATGGACAAGATATGTAGACGATATACTTGTAATATACCAACCTACCATTCACAACGAACACGTCATAATATTAAACAAACTAAATACTTACAACGAAAACATACAATTCACCGTTGAAACAGAAACAAATAGAACAATCAACTTCCTCGACATTACTTTAAATATAAATGATAATAAAATAGAAACTACAGTATACAGGAAACCTACTTCCAACAACACCACAATACACTACAAATCTAACCACCCCTGGACACACAAAATTAACACTTACAGTAACATGATAAATAAAGCAATAAAATACACACAGGATAACAAACAAAAATTAAATGAAGAATTAGATAACATTACAAAAATAGCAATAGAAAATGGATACAACAAACACATTATAAAAAATATATACAATAAATTCACAAAAAAACCTAACCTCAACACAACACTACAACCGGAACACGAAAACAATAAAAATAAAAAAATCTACCTAAAATATAAATATACCAATAACAAAATAGAAAAAATAACAAATATATACAACAAAGAATACTACATTCCAACTTACAAACCAAACAACAAAATAATAAAATATCTTAGTAACAAAAACCACATAACAAATTCAGAAAAACATAACCTATCAGGAATCTACAAAATCACATGCAACAACTGTAACGCTTTTTACATAGGAAAAACATCCAGAACATTTAAAATAAGATTTGAAGAACATTATAGAGCATTCAAAAATAAAAATTCTAAATTATCAAATGTTGCAGCACACCTAATTTCCCATAAACACGAAATTACAAATTACGAAAATAACCTAACCATACTGGAAATAAATAACAACCCAATAGAACTAAACTCACTAGAAAAATACCACATTTATAAAAACATACACAACAACTTAATGAATTTACAAACAACATATACAGAAGACATACTATACAGAAACCTCATACACACAGATCAAGAAATAGTGCGCGTAACTTCAACAAACACCGGCTTCACGGACGTAGCATCCACAACAGAGAACAATCAGTGATTCGACAATGGTCAAAGACCGAAAGGTGCCTCATCACTCAAGGTAAAATTATTGCACTTAATGGTGGATAAAATTACTCAAAAATAGTAATATATTAACTTCATATATATATATATATATACACACACACACACACACACACACACACACACCATTCAATAGCTTGAAATATTATGTTACAATATAAATATTTAATTAAAAAAGGGTTTTAAAGGATACAGTAAATCACATATAGGATCCATATAGCTCATATGTGTTACATTTTTATCCACTTGTTCCAATAATTGATACAGTTCCATAGTAAGATCCATGATGCAACGTGGCCTGTCTGTGTTGAAGCGTTGCAAAAATGGACCCACCAAGTGGCACAAGAATAAAAATTGTTCTTCAGTTTTTGTTATGGTTGACAGTTTTTCTTTAACAAATCTGAAAATTAAAAAGTACATCTAGTTTATTTAGAAAATGGTTTATTTTGTTAAATCCCCAAAAGTTAAAAGAATATTACAACAGATTCCATATGTTACAATAAAATAAAAATACAACTTTTAAAATTGTTCAGAATAATACAGATTATAGGAGTAATGAAACAACATTTTGACAAAAAAATTGGTTTCTTTAAGTTGCATAAGTAAAACAGAAAAGATAGGTATGAACCCCTATTAGTTTGCTGTTTTACCACAGGAAATATTCTGATTTTTTTAAAAGTTATATACTGTGAAAGACAAAACTTTTTGATTTTAAAATTAAAGCAGTCTTAAAAAATTTACAGGAGCATAACATTTTCAATTGTATTAGCCACAATTGTATATATAGAAACTTTTCCCTTCAGATACAATGATGATATTTGCCTAGTACAGTAAACGTTTCAAACAACAGACATAATCCGTACTTTGCCAAATGGCCATCGTTTGCAGGTGCCCTGATTGTTCAAAGAAATCAAAAAATATTGAGACATTGAGTTACAATTGTAACTCCATTGAGTTACAATCATTAGAAATTTGTAAGCCATTTTGTAAGTTTTGAATTTCAAAAGAGTTTGTAATTTGACTTTGATATTTTCTATTAGGATTGCAAGCTTCATTTTGTAAATGTATAAGTAAATCATCTGCTATTGTGAATCCTATTTTATCTTTATTTGATGAAAGAATTTCTTTCAGTTCACAATATTTTGAAGACATAGAAACATATTTTTTATTCAATTGATTTTTTATGTTAAGTACATTATATCAAGTTAGACTCGTTGCTTCTGTTGAGTATTCAATAAGCAACCATGACCATTCGTCAAGGTACTATTATTTAATTAATCCAATACAAGTATTTCTCAAAATATTCTAGTACATATTGTAATACACAAATTAAGTTTTTGCAGTTTGGCATGGTGCATCATAATCTAGATGTTTGGTTGACTATGCATCAGCTATCAGATTGGCAGAAGTCATTAAGTTTGCTATATTGTTTATTTTGGTAACTACGCATTTTGTTTTGTAAATAAGTCATAAAGGGCTCCAAATTTATTTCAACATACTTCTAAAAATGCCAAGCAACAAAAATGGTAAGAAAGCCTATATGTATGATTTATTACAATTGTGAGATGTAGACATAGATAATCAAGATGTAGTACTTTCATCTTTTCGTTGACATGCGAAAACATGTTTACACATTTGTGTAAGATAACATAGCCAGTCATCTCCAAATAAATAACTTTTATCATTTAAACAAAAATATGGTTTTTATTCCATCACAAATATATCTACTTCTTTTACCAAATATCACTAAATAAACAAGTCACTGATTTTAGGTAGTTTAACAAACAATACATAACCCACACATAAACAGAGGCATCGCCAGTGATGATAAGTACAAGCGTGTGTATTAATTTGTAGATGTATACAATTGATTTTTGTTAATCAAGGGATCAATTTGTGTAAATTTTCATTATTATTGACAAGGCCATTGCCCATGTTTTGTCTTAAGTGCATTAGTTTAATGACTTGAAAAGGACAACCAATTAAAGTAAAAACATCGGTTTATTAAATAATTATTTTTACACGTTAAACATTTTTTATTCTAAACAATTTCATATCCATGACAAAAATGTAAATTGCAGTAACATATGTTTAGCAGTTACTGAACAATGCAACTGTGAATAGGTCAGAACTTTATCAGCACATGATGTGTAAATGAATAGGTTTGTTGGTAAAGGCTGTAGGATGTGCTCTGTAGGTAAAGTCTGTAGGATGTGTTCTGTTGGTAAAGTCTGTAGGATGTGCTCTGTAGGTAAAGTCTGTAGAATGTGCTCTGTTGGTAAAGTCTGTAGGATGTGCTCTGTAGGTAAGGTCTGTAGGATGTGCTCTGTTGGTATAGTCTGTAGGATGTGTTCTGTTGGTAAAGTCTGTAGGGTGTGCTCTGTTGGTAAAGTCTGTAGGATGTGCACTGTTGGTAAAGTATGTAGGATGTGCTCTGTAGGTAAAGTCTGTAGGATGTGCTCTGTAGGTAAAGTCTGTAGGATGTGCTCTGTTGGTAAAGTCTGTAGGATGTGCTCTGTAGGATGTGCTCTGTTGGTAAAGTCTATAGGATGTGCTCTGTAGGTAAAGTCTGTAGCATGTGCTCTGTAGGTAAAGTCTGTAGGATGTGCTCTGTAGGTAAATTCTGTAGGATGTGCTCTGTAGGTAAAGTCTGTAGGATGTGTTCTGTTGGTAAAGTCTGTAGGATGTGTTCTGTTGGTAACGTCTGTAGGATGTGTTCTGTTGGTAAAGTCTGTAGGATGGGCTCTGTTGGTAAAGTCTGTAGGATGTGCTCTGTTGGTAAAGTCTGTAGGATGTGTTCTGTTGGTAAAGTCTGTAGGACATGCTCTGTTGGTAAAGTCTGTAGGATGTGTTCTGTTGGTAAAGTCTGTAGGATGTGCTCCGTAGGTAAAGTCTGTAGAATGTGCTCTGTTGGTAAAGTCTGTAGGATGTGCTCTGTTGGTATAGTCTGTAGGATGTGTTCTGTTGGTAAAGTCTGTAGGATGTGCTCTGTTGGTAAAGTCTGTAGGACGTGCTCTGTTGGTAAAGTCTGTAGGATGTGCTCTGTAGGTAAAGTCTGTAGAATGTGCTCTGTTGGTAAAGTCTGTAGGATGTGCTCTGTTGGTATAGTCTGTAGGATGTGTTCTGTTGGTAAAGTCTGTAGGATGTGCTCTGTTGGTAAAGTCTGTAGGATGTGCACTGTCGGTAAAGTATGTAGGATGTGCTCTGTAGGTAAAGTCTGTAGGATGTGCTCTGTCGGTAAAGTCTGTAGGATGTGCTCTGTTGGTAAAGTCTGTAGGATGTGCTCTGTAGATAAAGTCTGTAGGATGTGTTCTGTAGGTAAATTCTGTAGGATGTGCTCTGTTGGTAAAGTCTGTAGGATGTGCTCTGTACGTAAAGGTTGTAGGATGTGCTCTGTTGGTAAAGTCTGTAGGATGTGCTCTGTTGGTAAAGTGTGAAGGATGTGCTCTGTAGGTAAAGTCTGTAGGATGTGCTCTGTAGGTGAAGTCTATAGGATGTGCTCTGTAGGTAAAGTCTGTAGGATGTGCTCTATTGGTAAAGGCTGTAAGATGTGCTCTGTTGGTAGAGTCCGTAGGATGTGCTCTGTAGGTAAAGTCTGTAGGATGTGCTCTGTTGGTAAAGTCTGTAGGATGTGCTCTGTTGGTAAAGTCTGTAGGATGTGCTCTGTAGGTAAAGGCTGTAGGATGTGCTCTGTTGGTAAAGTCTGTAGGATGTGCTCTGTTGGTAAAGTGTGAAGGATGTGCTCTGTAGGTAAAGTCTGTAGGATGTGCTCTGTAGGTGAAGTCTATAGGATGTGCTCTGTAGGTAAAGTCTGTAGGATGTGCTCTATTGGTAAAGGCTGTAAGATGTGCTCTGTTGGTAGAGTCCGTAGGATGTGCTCTGTAGGTAAAGTCTGTAGGATGTGCTCTGTTGGTAAAGTCTGTAGGATGTGCTCTGTTGGTAAAGTCTGTAGGATGTGCTCTGTAGGTAAAGGCTGTAGGATGTGCTCTGTTGGTAAAGTCTGTAGGATGTGCTCTGTTGGTAAAGTCTGAAGGATGTGCTCTGTAGGTAAAGTCTGTAGGATGTGCTCTGTTGATAAAGTCTGTAGGATGTGCTCTGTAGGTAAAGTCTGTAGCATGTGCTCTGTAGGTAAAGTCTGTAGGATGTGCTCTGTTGGTATGGTCTGTACGTTGTGCTCTATAGGTAAAGTCTGTTGGATGTGCTCTGTTGGTAAAGTCTGTAGGATGTGCTCTGTAGGTAAAATCTGTAGGATGTGCTCTGTAGGTAAAGGCTGTAGGATGTGCTCTGTAGGTAAAGTCTGTAGGATGTGCTCTGTAGGTGAAGTCTGTAGGATGTGCTCTGTAGAATCTGCTCTGTTGGTAAAGTCTGTAGAATGTGCTCTCTGTAGGTAAAGGCTGTAGTATGTGCTCCATAGGTAAAGGCTGTAGGATGTGCTCTGTAGGTAAATTCTGTAGGATGTGCTCTGTTGGTAAAGTCTGTAGGATGTGCTCTGTAGGTAAAGGTTGTAGGATGTGCTCTGTTGGTAAAGTCTGTAGGATGTGCTCTGATGGTAAAGTGTGAAGGATGTGCTCTGTAGGTAAAGTCTGTAGGATGTGCTCTGTAGGTGAAGTCTATAGGATGTGCTCTGTAGGTAAAGTCTGTAGAATGTGCTCTGTTGGTAAAGTCTGTAGGATGTGCTCTGTTGGTATAGTCTGTAGGATGTGTTCTGTTGGTAAAGTCTGTAGGATGTGCTCTGTTGGTAAAGTCTGTAGGATGTGCACTGTCGGTAAAGTATGTAGGATGTGCTCTGTAGGTAAAGTCTGTAGGATGTGCTCTGTCGGTAAAGTCTGTAGGATGTGCTCTGTTGGTAAAGTCTGTAGGATGTGCTCTGTAGATAAAGTCTGTAGGATGTGTTCTGTAGGTAAATTCTGTAGGATGTGCTCTGTTGGTAAAGTCTGTAGGATGTGCTCTGTAGGTAAAGGTTGTAGGATGTGCTCTGTTGGTAAAGTCTGTAGGATGTGCTCTGTTGGTAAAGTGTGAAGGATGTGCTCTGTAGGTAAAGTCTGTAGGATGTGCTCTGTAGGTGAAGTCTATAGGATGTGCTCTGTAGGTAAAGTCTGTAGGATGTGCTCTATTGGTAAAGGCTGTAAGATGTGCTCTGTTGGTAGAGTCCGTAGGATGTGCTCTGTAGGTAAAGTCTGTAGGATGTGCTCTGTTGGTAAAGTCTGTAGGATGTGCTCTGTTGGTAAAGTCTGTAGGATGTGCTCTGTAGGTAAAGGCTGTAGGATGTGCTCTGTTGGTAAAGTCTGTAGGATGTGCTCTGTTGGTAAAGTCTGTAGCATGTGCTCTGTAGGTAAAGTCTGTAGGATGTGCTCTGTTGGTATGGTCTGTACGTTGTGCTCTATAGGTAAAGTCTGTTGGATGTGCTCTGTTGGTAAAGTCTGTAGGATGTGCTCTGTAGGTAAAATCTGTAGGATGTGCTCTGTAGGTAAAGGCTGTAGGATGTGCTCTGTAGGTAAAGTCTGTAGGATGTGCTCTGTAGGTGAAGTCTGTAGGATGTGCTCTGTAGAATCTGCTCTGTTGGTAAAGTCTGTAGGATGTGCTCTGTTGGTAAAGTCTGTAGGATGTGCTCTGTAGGTAAAGGCTGTAGGATGTGTTCTGTAGGTAAAGGCTGTAGGATGTGCTCTGTAGGTAGAGGCTGTAGGATGTGTTCTGTAGGTAAAGTCTGTAGGATGTGCTCTGTTGGTAAAGTCTGTAGGATGTGTTCTGTAGGTAAAGTCTGTAGCATGTGCTCTGTAGGTAAAGTCTGTAGCATGTGCTCTGTAGGTAAAGGCTGTAGGATGTGTTCTGTAGGTAAAGGCTGTAGGATGTGCTCTGTAGGTAGAGGCTGTAGGATGTGTTCTGTAGGTAAAGTCTGTAGGATGTGTTCTGTTGGTAACGTCTGTAGGATGTGTACTGTAGGTAATGGCTGTAGGATGTGCTCTGTAGGTAAAGGCTGTAGGATGTGCTCTGTAGGTAAAGGCTGTAGGATGTGTTCTGTAGGTAATGGCTGTAGGATGTGCTCTGTAGGTAAAGGCTGTAGGTAAAGGCTGTAGGATGTGTTCTGTAGGTAAAGGCTGTAGGATGTGCTCTGTAGGTAGAGGCTGTAGGATGTGTTCTGTAGGTAAAGTCTGTAGGATGTGCTCTGTAGGTAAAGGCTGTAGGATGTGCTCTGTAGGTAGAGGCTGTAGGATGTGTTCTGTAGGTAAAGGCTGTAGGATGTGCTCTGTAGGTAGAGGCTGTAGGATGTGCTCTGTAGGTAAAGGCTGTAGGATGTGCTCTGTAGGTAGAGGCTGTAGGATGTGTTCTGTAGGTAAAGTCTGTAGGATGTGCTCTGTTGGTAAAGTCTGTAGGATGTGCTCTGTAGGTAGAGGCTGTAGGATGTGTTCTGTAGGTAAAGTCTGTAGGATGTGCTCTGTAGGTAAAGGCTGTAGGATGTGCTCTGTAGGTAGAGGCTGTAGGATGTGCTCTGTAGGTAGAGGCTGTAGGATGTACTCTGTAGGTAGAGGCTGTAGGATGTGCTCTGTAGGTAGAGGCTGTAGGATGTGCTCTGTAGGTAAAGGCTGTAGGATGTGCTCTGTAGGTAGAGGCTGTAGGATGTGCTCTGTAGGTAGAGGCTGTAGGATGTGCTCTGTAGGTAAAGTCTGTAGGATGTGCTCTGTAGGTAGAGGCTGTAGGATGTGCTCTGTAGGTAGAGGCTGTAGGATGTGCTCTGTTGGTAAAGTCTGTAGGATGTGCTCTGTAGGTAGAGGCTGTAGGATGTGCTCTGTAGGTAGAGGCTGTAGGATGTGCTCTGTAGGTAAAGGCTGTAGGATGTGCTCTGTAGGTAGAGGCTGTAGGATGTGCTCTGTAGGTAGAGGCTGTAGGATGTGCTCTGTAGGTAAAGGCTGTAGGATGTGCTCTGTAGGTAGAGGCTGTAGGATGTGCTCTGTAGGTAGAGGCTGTAGGATGTGCTCTGTAGGTAAAGTCTGTAGGATGTGCTCTGTAGGTAGAGGCTGTAGGATGTGCTCTGTAGGTAGAGGCTGTAGGATGTGCTCTGTTGGTAAAGTCTGTAGGATGTGCTCTGTATGTAGAGGCTGTAGGATGTGTTCTGTAGGTAAAGTCTGTAGGATGTGCTCTGTAGGTAAAGGCTGTAGGATGTGCTCTGTAGGTAGAGGCTGTAGGATGTGTTCTGTAGGTAAAGTCTGTAGGATGTGCTCAGCTCCTGTTGAAGGTTAGTAATGTTGTGCTCAACCTGTCAAAGCTATGTTGCCTGTCTTTTTCAGTGGGTACAATTTTTTTTTAACGAGGCTTGTTATTTACTAGGTTATGTTATTAATTGTGTCGTGCTTGTTTTTGTGCAATAGGTTTAATGTTTTGTTTGCTTGTTTTTACATTTGAGTGAGATATGCTGTTATTGACAATGATTCTGACATGTTAAATTATAAATTATCGTTTTTTTATGCAAGAATAGGGAAGAAAAGTATTACAAAGAGGATGATTTAGACCTGGTGATATCCCATATTATTGCTGGTTGGGAAGTACCTTATTTACTGGCTATAAAGAACTTCTATACCCAATTACAAACAAACTGATTGGTTTGCCAATGATGCGATGGATTGCTGCTCATGTTTGAGTTGTAAATATTATTTTGCAGTTTCCTTCTGAGTGCGCCCTATTATATAGTTTTTTGATAGACTTGCGTTAAAAGTTACATGCAGTGTTCACACCATGCGGTGCAATTTGACCTGTGGCATCATCACGGCCAACATTTTCCACTTCAAATATATATATTTTAAATATTTGGAACAGGTTAACAAAACTATTGATTATTACAAGATGAGATGTACTCTCACAAAAATTATTTTGTTGAATAAAAATACGGTTGATTCATAAGTCAAGAATACCTAATTTATTAAAAATTAAGCAACGTTTCGACAACTATATTGTCCTCATTTAGGCCTACAAGTAAAATAAACTGAATTAACTAATTACGTCTAAAGAATTCTAATAAAAAATAATATAAAACTAAATTAACATTACAATATACATTTAAGTTATTAATACTAATAAATTAACAATACAAACAACACAAATAATCAAATTAAATAATTAAAAGCACACTATAAAACGTTCATGGATCAGCATACCCGCCCTTATCATAACAATACTGGATAACTGATGAGGTTAATTTGCGTTATGTACCCAAATTATAAATAAAATATTTATAACATAAATTCACTGTCACAATATGAATTAAAAAACAGTATTTTATAACATGCATAAAATTCCCAAAAACGTAACTGAATTATTAAAATTCCAGTATAATACCAGATTTTTTCCGGTTGGTGGCCACTCTGACTAGAAATAGTGCACATGAAAGATATCTTATTACTAAGTTTGTAAAATCATGTCACTGAATTAAATTAAGGACTAAATTATAACGAGAACTCTGATTACTTACTGTGGAACTGTAGCGATTTGTCCAACTCCAGCGTGATGCCACATTGCATGAGCTGTCGCTAATGTGTAAGAGAACTTGTTTTCCAGAAGACAATTGTGTGTTACAGAAAAGTTAAACATCTGAAACGGAGTATTACGATATGGCCAATTTGACAACTGAGGGCAAGACATAACTTCCACTAATCGATCGTGAAGAGTTAACCAATAGGAATCAGGTAAAGCAGCCATCAAAAGACCTATTGAATTAATCCACATATGAATCTGATTTGAAGGGATTACTGTGTATCTGAAACAGAAGTAATACTCACTTGTCACAGTGTTTCAGTAAGGTTAAACTGTGATAAGAATATGTTAACAATAATTATAGTCTTTTGTATTATCGAAAAATCTCTTGTCACAGTGTTTCAGTAAGGTTAAACTGTGATAAGAATATGTTAACAATAATTATAGTCTTTTGTATTATCGAAAAATCTCTTGTCACAGTGTTTCAGTAAGGTTAAACTGTGATAAGAATATGTTAACAATAATTATAGTCTTTTGTATTATAGAAAGCTCTCTTGTCACAGTGTTTCAGTAAGGTTAAACTGTGATAGGAATATGTTAACAATAATTATAGTCTTTTGTATTATAGAAAGGAACAAAAGTCTCTCCTGGTAGTGGGAAATAAGAACATGATTTGTGCTTCTGCTTCAATAAATTAACACATCTTTTACTCAAGTTGCTTTTTTTGGAATTATCTTGAACTTACTAGTTAAATTATAAGTAATTATTACATAACTAAGTATTTAGTTATTTATTGCATACATAATTATTACATTGATGAAGCTGATCCGCTACTCGTAGTATGATTATTTCGAAACACGCCAGCAAGTAAGTTCAAAAGTATTCACTCAGTTATGCAATAATTACTATTTTAGTAGAAGGATGAATACACAGTATTCTTTAACTGCAGCAGTCAAAGAATCAACTAAAACTCTAATAACTCCCACAAGCTAAAGTGATTTCTGGCCTAAACTTGCATCCATCACCTAATGTGATAATAGACTTCATATAGATTTTGTAGTATTTTTATAAAATTCTAAACTCAATTTCTCCTTTAAAGTTTATATTTCTGACACAATTTGTTATGTAAGCTAATGCAAAATGGTTTCTAGCATTTCTTAGCAAAGTTTAACATGAGATTGTTACTAATCAGATCCTTCTTAGTTACGTTGTAACTAAGCTATATAACATTGTGCTCGACTATACAGAGACATTTTGTTATGTAAGCTAATGCAAAATGGTTTCTAGCATTTCTTAGCAAAGTTTAACATGAGATTGTTACTAATCAGATCCTTCTTAGTTACGTTGTAACTAAGCTATATAACATTGTGCTCGACTATACAGAGACATTTTGTTATGTAAGCTAATGCAAAATGGTTTCTAGCATTTCTTAGCAAAGTTTAACATGAGATTGTTACTAATCAGATCCTTCTTAGTAACGTTGTAACTAAGCTATATAACATTGTGCTCGACTATACAGAGACATTTTGTTATGTAAGCTAATGCAAAATGGTTTCTAGCATTTCTTAGCAAAGTTTAACATGAGATTGTTACTAATCAGATCCTTCTTAGTTACGTTGTAACTAAGCTATATAACATTGTGCTCGACTATACAGAGACAATTTGTTATGTAAGCTAATGCAAAATGGTTTCTAGCATTTCTTAGCAAAGTTTAACATGAGATTGTTACTAATCAGATCCTTCTTAGTTACGTTGTAACTAAGCTATATAACATTGTGCTCGACTATACAGAGACATTTTGTTATGTAAGCTAATGCAAAATGGTTTCTAGCATTTCTTAGCAAAGTTTAACATGAGATTGTTACTAATCAGATCCTTCTTAGTTACGTTGTAACTAAGCTATATAACATTGTGCTCGACTATACAGAGACATTTTGTTATGTAAGCTAATGCAAAATGGTTTCTAGCATTTCTTAGCAAAGTTTAACATGAGATTGTTACTAATCAGATCCTTCTTAGTTACGTTGTAACTAAGCTATATAACATTGTGCTCGACTATACAGAGACATTTTGTTATGTAAGCTAATGCAAAATGGTTTCTAGCATTTCTTAGCAAAGTTTAACATGAGATTGTTACTAATCAGATCCTTCTTAGTTACGTTGTAACTAAGCTATATAACATTGTGCTCGACTATACAGAGACATTTTGTTATGTAAGCTAATGCAAAATGGTTTCTAGCATTTCTTAGCAAAGTTTAACATGAGATTGTTACTAATCAGATCCTTCTTAGTTATGTTGTAACTAAGCTATATAACATTGTGCTCGACTATACAGAGACATTTTGTTATGTAAGCTAATGCAAAATGGTTTCTAGCATTTCTTAGCAACGTTTAACATGAGATTGTTACTAATCAGATCCTTACGTTGTAACTAAGCTATATAACATTGTGCTCGACTATACAGAGACATTTTGTTATGTAAGCTAATGCAAAATGGTTTCTAGCATTACTTAGCAAAGTTTAACATGAGACTGTTACTAATCAGATCCTTCTTAGTTATGTTGTAACTAAGCTATATAACATTGTGCTCGACTATACAGAGACATTTTGTTATGTAAGCTAATGCAAAATGGTTTCTAGCATTACTTAGCAAAGTTTAACATGAGATTGTTACTAATCAGATCCTTACGTTGTAACTAAGCTATATAACATTGTGCTCGACTATACAGAGACATTTTGTTATGTAAGCTAATGCAAAATGGTTTCTAGCATTTCTTAGCAAAGTTTAACATGAGATTGTTACTAATCAGATCCTTCTTTGTTATGTTGTAACTAAGCTATATAACATTGTGCTCGACTATACAGAGACATTTTGTTATGTAAGCTAATGCAAAATGGTTTCTAGCATTACTTAGCAAAGTTTAACATGAGATTGTTACTAATCAGATCCTTCTTTGTTATGTTGTAACTAAGCTATATAACATTGTGCTCGACTATACAGAGACATTTTGTTATGTAAGCTAATGCAAAATGGTTTCTAGCATTTCTTAGCAAAGTTTAACATGAGATTGTTACTAATCAGATCCTTCTTTGTTATGTTGTAACTAAGCTATATAACATTGTGCTCGACTATACAGAGACATTTTGTTATGTAAGCTAATGCAAAATGGTTTCTAGCATTTCTTAGCAAAGTTTAACATGAGATTGTTACTAATCAGATCCTTCTTTGTTATGTTGTAACTAAGCTATATAACATTGTGCTCGACTATACAGAGACATTTTGTTATGTAAGCTAATGCAAAATGGTTTCTAGCATTTCTTAGCAAAGTTTAACATGAGATTGTTACTAATCAGATCCTTCTTAGTTATGTTGTAACTAAGCTATATAACATTGTGCTCGACTATACAGAGACATTTTGTTATGTAAGCTAATGCAAAATGGTTTCTAGCATTTCTTAGCAAAGTTTAACATGAGATTGTTACTAATCAGATCCTTACGTTGTAACTAAGCTATATAACATTGTGCTCGACTATACAGAGACATTTTGTTATGTAAGCTAATGCAAAATGGTTTCTAGCATTACTTAGCAAAGTTTAACATGAGATTGTTACTAATCAGATCCTTACGTTGTAACTAAGCTATATAACATTGTGCTCGACTATACAGAGACATTTTGTTATGTAAGCTAATGCAAAATGGTTTCTAGCATTTCTTAGCAACGTTTAACATGAGATTGTTACTAATCAGATCCTTACGTTGTAACTAAGCTATATAACATTGTGCTCGACTATACAGAGACATTTTGTTATGTAAGCTAATGCAAAATGGTTTCTAGCATTACTTAGCAAAGTTTAACATGAGATTGTTACTAATCAGATCCTTACGTTGTAACTAAGCTATATAACATTGTGCTCGACTATACAGAGACATTTTGTTATGTAAGCTAATGCAAAATGGTTTCTAGCATTTCTTAGCAACGTTTAACATGAGATTGTTACTAATCAGATCCTTACGTTGTAACTAAGCTATATAACATTGTGCTCGACTATACAGAGACATTTTGTTATGTAAGCTAATGCAAAATGGTTTCTAGCATTTCTTAGCAAAGTTTAACATGAGATTGTTACTAATCAGATCCTTCTTAGTTATGTTGTAACTAAGCTATATAACATTGTGCTCGACTATACAGAGACATTTTGTTATGTAAGCTAATGCAAAATGGTTTCTAGCATTTCTTAGCAAAGTTTAACATGAGATTGTTACTAATCAGATCCTTACGTTGTAACTAAGCTATATAACATTGTGCTCGACTATACAGAGACATTTTGTTATGTAAGCTAATGCAAAATGGTTTCTAGCATTTCTTAGCAAAGTTTAACATGAGATTGTTACTAATCAGATCCTTCTTAGTTACGTTGTAACTAAGCTATATAACATTGTGCTCGACTATACAGAGACATTTTGTTATGTAAGCTAATGCAAAATGGTTTCTAGCATTTCTTAGCAAAGTTTAACATGAGATTGTTACTAATCAGATCCTTCTTAGTTACGTTGTAACTAAGCTATATAACATTGTGCTCGACTATACAGAGACATTTTGTTATGTAAGCTAATGCAAAATGGTTTCTAGCATTTCTTAGCAAAGTTTAACATGAGATTGTTACTAATCAGATCCTTCTTAGTTACGTTGTAACTAAGCTATATAACATTGTGCTCGACTATACAGAGACATTTTGTTATGTAAGCTAATGCAAAATGGTTTCTAGCATTTCTTAGCAAAGTTTAACATGAGATTGTTACTAATCAGATCCTTACGTTGTAACTAAGCTATATAACATTGTGCTCGACTATACAGAGACATTTTGTTATGTAAGCTAATGCAAAATGGTTTCTAGCATTTCTTAGCAAAGTTTAACATGAGATTGTTACTAATCAGATCCTTCTTAGTTACGTTGTAACTAAGCTATATAACATTGTGCTCGACTATACAGAGACATTTTGTTATGTAAGCTAATGCAAAATGGTTTCTAGCATTTCTTAGCAAAGTTTAACATGAGATTGTTACTAATCAGATCCTTACGTTGTAACTAAGCTATATAACATTGTGCTCGACTATACAGAGACATTTTGTTATGTAAGCTAATGCAAAATGGTTTCTAGCATTTCTTAGCAAAGTTTAACATGAGATTGTTACTAATCAGATCCTTCTTAGTTACGTTGTAACTAAGCTATATAACATTGTGCTCGACTATACAGAGACATTTTGTTATGTAAGCTAATGCAAAATGGTTTCTAGCATTTCTTAGCAAAGTTTAACATGAGATTGTTACTAATCAGATCCTTCTTAGTTACGTTGTAACTAAGCTATATAACATTGTGCTCGACTATACAGAGACATTTTGTTATGTAAGCTAATGCAAAATGGTTTCTAGCATTTCTTAGCAAAGTTTAACATGAGATTGTTACTAATCAGATCCTTCTTAGTTATGTTGTAACTAAGCTATATAACATTGTGCTCGACTATACAGAGACATTTTGTTATGTAAGCTAATGCAAAATGGTTTCTAGCATTACTTAGCAAAGTTTAACATGAGATTGTTACTAATCAGATCCTTCTTAGTTACGTTGTAACTAAGCTATATAACATTGTGCTCGACTATACAGAGACATTTTGTTATGTAAGCTAATGCAAAATGGTTTCTAGCATTTCTTAGCAAAGTTTAACATGAGATTGTTACTAATCAGATCCTTCTTAGTTACGTTGTAACTAAGCTATATAACATTGTGCTCGACTATACAGAGACATTTTGTTATGTAAGCTAATGCAAAATGGTTTCTAGCATTACTTAGCAAAGTTTAACATGAGATTGTTACTAATCAGATCCTTACGTTGTAACTAAGCTATATAACATTGTGCTCGACTATACAGAGACATTTTGTTATGTAAGCTAATGCAAAATGGTTTCTAGCATTTCTTAGCAAAGTTTAACATGAGATTGTTACTAATCAGATCCTTCTTAGTTACGTTGTAACTAAGCTATATAACATTGTGCTCGACTATACAGAGACATTTTGTTATGTAAGCTAATGCAAAATGGTTTCTAGCATTACTTAGCAAAGTTTAACATGAGATTGTTACTAATCAGATCCTTCTTAGTTACGTTGTAACTAAGCTATATAACATTGTGCTCGACTATACAGAGACATTTTGTTATGTAAGCTAATGCAAAATGGTTTCTAGCATTTCTTAGCAAAGTTTAACATGAGATTGTTACTAATCAGATCCTTCTTAGTTATGTTGTAACTAAGCTATATAACATTGTGCTCGACTATACAGAGACATTTTGTTATGTAAGCTAATGCAAAATGGTTTCTAGCATTTCTTAGCAAAGTTTAACATGAGATTGTTACTAATCAGATCCTTACGTTGTAACTAAGCTATATAACATTGTGCTCGACTATACAGAGACATTTTGTTATGTAAGCTAATGCAAAATGGTTTCTAGCATTTCTTAGCAAAGTTTAACATGAGATTGTTACTAATCAGATCCTTCTTAGTTACGTTGTAACTAAGCTATATAACATTGTGCTCGACTATACAGAGACATTTTGTTATGTAAGCTAATGCAAAATGGTTTCTAGCATTTCTTAGCAAAGTTTAACATGAGATTGTTACTAATCAGATCCTTCTTAGTTACGTTGTAACTAAGCTATATAACATTGTGCTCGACTATACAGAGACATTTTGTTATGTAAGCTAATGCAAAATGGTTTCTAGCATTTCTTAGCAAAGTTTAACATGAGATTGTTACTAATCAGATCCTTCTTAGTTACGTTGTAACTAAGCTATATAACATTGTGCTCGACTATACAGAGACATTTTGTTATGTAAGCTAATGCAAAATGGTTTCTAGCATTTCTTAGCAAAGTTTAACATGAGATTGTTACTAATCAGATCCTTACGTTGTAACTAAGCTATATAACATTGTGCTCGACTATACAGAGACATTTTGTTATGTAAGCTAATGCAAAATGGTTTCTAGCATTTCTTAGCAAAGTTTAACATGAGATTGTTACTAATCAGATCCTTCTTAGTTACGTTGTAACTAAGCTATATAACATTGTGCTCGACTATACAGAGACATTTTGTTATGTAAGCTAATGCAAAATGGTTTCTAGCATTTCTTAGCAAAGTTTAACATGAGATTGTTACTAATCAGATCCTTACGTTGTAACTAAGCTATATAACATTGTGCTCGACTATACAGAGACATTTTGTTATGTAAGCTAATGCAAAATGGTTTCTAGCATTTCTTAGCAAAGTTTAACATGAGATTGTTACTAATCAGATCCTTCTTAGTTACGTTGTAACTAAGCTATATAACATTGTGCTCGACTATACAGAGACATTTTGTTATGTAAGCTAATGCAAAATGGTTTCTAGCATTTCTTAGCAAAGTTTAACATGAGATTGTTACTAATCAGATCCTTCTTAGTTACGTTGTAACTAAGCTATATAACATTGTGCTCGACTATACAGAGACATTTTGTTATGTAAGCTAATGCAAAATGGTTTCTAGCATTTCTTAGCAAAGTTTAACATGAGATTGTTACTAATCAGATCCTTCTTTGTTATGTTGTAACTAAGCTATATAACATTGTGCTCGACTATACAGAGACATTTTGTTATGTAAGCTAATGCAAAATGGTTTCTAGCATTTCTTAGCAAAGTTTAACATGAGATTGTTACTAATCAGATCCTTCTTAGTTATGTTGTAACTAAGCTATATAACATTGTGCTCGACTATACAGAGACATTTTGTTATGTAAGCTAATGCAAAATGGTTTCTAGCATTTCTTAGCAAAGTTTAACATGAGATTGTTACTAATCAGATCCTTCTTAGTTACGTTGTAACTAAGCTATATAACATTGTGCTCGACTATACAGAGACATTTTGTTATGTAAGCTAATGCAAAATGGTTTCTAGCATTTCTTAGCAAAGTTTAACATGAGATTGTTACTAATCAGATCCTTCTTTGTTATGTTGTAACTAAGCTATATAACATTGTGCTCGACTATACAGAGACATTTTGTTATGTAAGCTAATGCAAAATGGTTTCTAGCATTTCTTAGCAACGTTTAACATGAGATTGTTACTAATCAGATCCTTACGTTGTAACTAAGCTATATAACATTGTGCTCGACTATACAGAGACATTTTGTTATGTAAGCTAATGCAAAATGGTTTCTAGCATTTCTTAGCAAAGTTTAACATGAGATTGTTACTAATCAGATCCTTCTTAGTTACGTTGTAACTAAGCTATATAACATTGTGCTCGACTATACAGAGACATTTTGTTATGTAAGCTAATGCAAAATGGTTTCTAGCATTTCTTAGCAACGTTTAACATGAGATTGTTACTAATCAGATCCTTACGTTGTAACTAAGCTATATAACATTGTGCTCGACTATACAGAGACATTTTGTTATGTAAGCTAATGCAAAATGGTTTCTAGCATTTCTTAGCAAAGTTTAACATGAGATTGTTACTAATCAGATCCTTCTTAGTTACGTTGTAACTAAGCTATATAACATTGTGCTCGACTATACAGAGACATTTTGTTATGTAAGCTAATGCAAAATGGTTTCTAGCATTTCTTAGCAAAGTTTAACATGAGATTGTTACTAATCAGATCCTTCTTTGTTATGTTGTAACTAAGCTATATAACATTGTGCTCGACTATACAGAGACATTTTGTTATGTAAGCTAATGCAAAATGGTTTCTAGCATTACTTAGCAAAGTTTAACATGAGATTGTTACTAATCAGATCCTTACGTTGTAACTAAGCTATATAACATTGTGCTCGACTATACAGAGACATTTTGTTATGTAAGCTAATGCAAAATGGTTTCTAGCATTACTTAGCAAAGTTTAACATGAGACTGTTACTAATCAGATCCTTCTCAGTTATGTTGTAACTAAGCTATATAACATTGTGCTCGACTATACAGAGACATTTTGTTATGTAAGCTAATGCAAAATGGTTTCTAGCATTTCTTAGCAAAGTTTAACATGAGATTGTTACTAATCAGATCCTTCTTAGTTATGTTGTAACTAAGCTATATAACATTGTGCTCGACTATACAGAGACATTTTGTTATGTAAGCTAATGCAAAATGGTTTCTAGCATTTCTTAGCAACGTTTAACATGAGATTGTTACTAATCAGATCCTTCTTTGTTATGTTGTAACTAAGCTATATAACATTGTGCTCGACTATACAGAGACATTTTGTTATGTAAGCTAATGCAAAATGGTTTCTAGCATTTCTTAGCAAAGTTTAACATGAGATTGTTACTAATCAGATCCTTCTTAGTTATGTTGTAACTAAGCTATATAACATTGTGCTCGACTATACAGAGACATTTTGTTATGTAAGCTAATGCAAAATGGTTTCTAGCATTACTTAGCAAAGTTTAACATGAGATTGTTACTAATCAGATCCTTCTTAGTTATGTTGTAACTAAGCTATATAACATTGTGCTCGACTATACAGAGACATTTTGTTATGTAAGCTAATGCAAAATGGTTTCTAGCATTTCTTAGCAAAGTTTAACATGAGATTGTTACTAATCAGATCCTTCTTAGTTATGTTGTAACTAAGCTATATAACATTGTGCTCGACTATACAGAGACATTTTGAAATAAACATTATTTCTAAATCACCAGGTTATTTTTATTGAAATATTTAAATGTGATATTGATAAAAATATTTAACTGAAGGTATATAAAAAAGAGATTGTAAGTTTAGTAATGAGCATAACTTATAAATGGAGGCAATTGGCTAAAAATATGTACAATAGTAAGTTGAGAAAAACCATTGTACTGTAGTAAATTGTTAACATGCTTATACTTGAAAATAACAAAAATGATCTAAATTGATAAATTCACATTACATTTTAAAAATACTTTTTTACTGACATTCTATATATTATTTTCAAAAAAAAGTAAATCTACAAAAATGGTTTTAAAATGTTATAAATGTATTACTTAATTAGCAATAAGTGAAACTACAAAGTACATAATTATTTATCATGTGGATTTTATGATTCATGATGTTCAACAAAACTTTTGACAAAACAGTAAAATTAAACTTATATTACTTAGAGTAAATTTATTTTATTAGAAACTCAGAGGGACATTTTCAGTGTAGAACACTTAGCTACAGCTCCTTTGTACTCTCTTCCTATTTCTACCACAGGCTTACCTTGAAGGATACCTACCTTTTTTCAGAATCCAAATAATCACCTGATGCTAAATCTTAGGATATCCTTTGGTGTACATACCTGCCAGCTAGACCACTTTCTTCTTGCAGCTCCCAATGCAGAGCAATCACATAGCAAGTGGAATGGGCTTTCCTTTTGGTCCTCATCACACCTCTTGCACACAGGGGACCTAGATCTTCCAATTTTGTATTGAAACTCTCTGAGATTCCCATTCCTTGTGACCAGCTCTGCAGTAACTCTGAGTTGAGATCTACTTAAGGAGAGTAGTTCTTTGCCCCACATGTCTCCTGAGTATCCCCACTGTACCTTGGATTTGTTGCACCCCAAAGTCACATTCCATTCTTCCCTGCGCAACCTATCTATATGTGCCGTGGTTTTCTTGCGCCCCTTCTGAGGCGGCATGTCCACTGCCCTCAGTAGCGGTCCTTGAGTTAGACATCCTTGTTTTGCTAAGGCATCCGCTCTCTCATTTCCTATCCAGCCTGAATGTCCTGGAATCCAGTTTAGGTTGAGCCAATTATACTTACCCAGCTTTGCTAGAGAAGCTATATCCCCAGCAACCAGCTCAAAGCTGTGACTAACCTTACCTAAAGCCTTCAAAGCGGCTTGACTGTCCAAGCAAATCTAGACGGGCTTACCCCACTTGCTACAGCCTATTATTTCCTCAGCACATACAGTAGTTTGATCATGGGCACCTCTGCCTGGAAAACATAGTTGTAATCTTCTAGGAGAATCTGTCTTGGTGGCTCAGTCCACTAAAGCTAACTCCCACTCCTTCCTTCATCAAGACATAACATTTACAAATCCAGTGCATTTATTATCAGCAGCAAGTTGGTGCTATAATTAAAAGATCAAGAAATTAAAGAGTATAGGAGCAATATATCTGAGGATCATTACAAACCATCTGTAAATAACTAGATTGAATGTATTTTAGACTTTTACATATAATGAAATATTCTCACCCTTTAGCAATGACATCAAGTAAACTTGCTCCTACTACAGCTGGTACAACAGGAACAGCCATTAATTCCACACAAGTCATGTACAGTGCATGTGCTGCTGGATTAGGAAACTCATTGAACCTCCAATCAGTGGCAGGGAACTGTGCAGAGCCAGACATAGCTGTTTTTTTTTGTTAAGAAATTATATTCTGTAAAAATGATCTAAACACCTATTTACGTAGTAAAATATATTTGTATAATTTTTTATAGCATATAAGAGAAATGAGAAATAGTTTTAATAGCGGTTTATTTTCTTTTCTCTGTGCATTATAATGCAATCCACATTTTGTGCATTTTGAGTGCAACATCTATTTAATAACTGACAAGAAAAACAAAATCCGAGTTAGTTATGGCCACCGGATATGATTATCGATGTTTGAATTTCAAAAACTAAACTTTTAAATTAACAGTAAGTAAAAATAAGTAATGCTAAACTTGAATATGGAGTTGGATGCGGGCGCCGGATTAACTCATTGATGTCTTTAGTGACAATAACGCAAACTTGTCATAAACAAGGAATGCCTATCTTCTGAGTACAGTTTAACAGATGTTTGGGAATAATCAGATTTCTTTGTGATAAGTAACTATACTGTCTTTCTTTTATTTTAAATATGATACATATTAGCGGGATATCCCGTAATTTTGCCAAATAGCGAGGGACTAATGTATTTTGAATGTAACAGATAAAATGCAGTTGTAGTAATTTCTTCTGTTGATGATTTCTTTGCAATCGAAATGTACATCAGGACAAAATAAAGTTTTTGTGGATTATATTTGTCTATGTACATTTAATAACATACAATAGGTATTTTTTGTTGCAAAGGTCAAGAGTTCAAATCACCAAAAAGGAATGAAAAATACTTATAGATCAATTTGTATTTAATTTTAAATTTTAACATGAATTAAAGAAACACTAGACTAAAACTTTTAAAAAATTCCATCACACTGATATTAGATATTAATGTTAAACATAATTAACAGATGGTAAACCATTAGACCTTTGCAAAAAGTGTGCTTCTATTTCATCATGTGTACAAGAATAGAAAACCTAATATAACAGATTACAAAGGATACTGTTCACTAGCCTTCGGACTAGCTGAATGTAATAGTCTAAATCTGGGATCCAATTCATTTTATCTGTCATGTAACTGTAATAAGGCTCTGATAAACTCCAACCAGGAGCCCTAATATCATTCAGTGAACCCAATACAGCAGATACTAAGCGACGTTTGAGTAATGGACGATCACGGAGGTTGCGCTCATAATAATGCAGAGTATTATATAGATAGGTAACGGGACGATCTGAAAAATTAAGTTGATTACTTTTACAACAAATGTTATACGACAATTTTAAATAAATCTACTTTCTGTATTAAATAAAACTAAACAAAAATAACTAAACTGTAATCTAGTCACTTGAAACAAATATTTTTAAAAATTGTAAAATATACAAATTTCAAACATTTTGTTATTTATAATAATTTTTTAAAATGAATTACTTTAAATCAATTTTAATACTGTAATATACATTTTGAGAAGGCCAAAATAAATTTTATAATGACATTGTTTTAAAAAGATATATTCTGAAAACATTTTTTCTTAATTACTATAAAGTCCACAACTGTTCATTATAAAAGCGGACTTATTAATTATTATTTAGATCAGTACTGGGTTCGGAAATACAATTATATTAGAAATCAATTTATTATTGTTATTTTCTTTTAAAAATAATTATGTTCTCCATTAGTTTGTTTTTTTAGAATCTGTCAAATTAAAGTCAACCAAAACTGTTAAAACTTCATCAATATAATCATAAGTACAAATGAAGTATGTATTAATGTGTTTTTATGTTTGAATTACAAATTTGTTTTTTATATTGTTTCTTAAGGATTATTAATTCATGACAAAAAAATTTCCATTATTTTGAAGTTAGATTACAATATTCTATTTGTTTATCACCTGTTTTCAAGTTCTTTTAGGATCTGTAGTTTTTTATTTAAACTGAAGCACTTGTATGAAAAACATTTTTTTGTAATGAAATTTTACTATAATGTACTAACATTGTATTTACTTTACTTAAAACTTAATTTTATAATGCTACAACTGAGCTTTTAAACCATTTTATTGGAAAGAAGTTTCAGTTCAGTCTGGCATTGTATAGAAATTATAGCTCTCACTGTACTTGCTCTGTGGTAACAACAAATGTTTTACTTCCTATTGTGCACATTTATTTCTGAGAAAGATCAAAATTGCAAAATGCAGATATTTCCCGGTGACTGCTAACACACAAAATAAATACTGTATAATGTTGAAACTTCAGAACATAGTTGATGTGTGTCATACACTTAACAATTCCATGCCCTATTTGTCCAGCTTGTTTTCAATTCTATTCTACTTGTTTACACTGTTTTGCATTCAATATTTTCTTTCAAAAATGATCAAACTTTCTAAAAGTTTTATTACGCACGGTCTTACTATGTGTATTGGATCATGGCCCACAGCATTCTACAGACATAAGTTGTGTAATTTCTTAAGGGAAAGTTTTCTAAAATAGCAAAGAATCTGCAGTCTCTAATGAGGCCATCTGTGATGATTTTATGAAGTAAACAGAAGAGTAATAATCACTTAGTTTTGGCTTCTTTACAACACACACACGAGCAAAATAACTATATATATATATAGATTTTTTGGACTAGGAGACTGACAGACTTACCTTGGTAAGAGTCCACTCTGTAGTCTTGAAATAGAAACACATAAAAGCACTTAATTATTATATATATATATATATGTATTGATATTTTACGTTGTCCATTATTTTTCCGTTGCACTGACTTTATGAAGTTGATATTGTAACATTTTGAAGTAGTATATATATAAAAGGCACTTACAAAATAAGATAAATATATATAATTAAATTCAGTATGTAAAAAATTACTAAAATATACCAGGAACGAAATGTAAACATAACCTAATTTCACTTGTGTAGAAAATGCACACGGCCACATTTTAGATCTAATCACAAGATTTTATATAAAAAGAAAAAAAAACACACAAATCACTATTTATAAGAAAATGTATTAGAAGTAATTGATAGATAACAATTTAAATAGAACAATAGAACGATATAAATACACTTAAAACTTTCAAACAGCAAGCTAGTGAATGTTCTGAAGTAAACAAGATGGTGAACGGATTTGTAGAGTTGCGTGCGCATGACCGGCAAAAGATATTCGTTTTAAATATTTCTCGTGGAGATATAATCTAAAACAGTTTGGGATTTAAATGCAATTGTTTTGCAAAGAAATTTAAGTGCAGTTGTTAAGAAGAAGAAGTGTACCAGAGGCGGTGAACTTGACATCCGTAAAGCTGTTACTTACAAGGAATAAACGAGAAAATAGCGGAAATTCACGACTTGGCCATTTTTGTTGCTAAAAAAGGGAGCGTCAGTAGGAGTTGGAACAGAGCATTTGAACGAGGAAGACGTGTTCAGAATTGGCTGTAGAAATTTTATTTTTTTAACTGGTGCGGAAAGTGTAGTATCGTATTCAATCCTAATTACAGAATAACATTAAGCCAAATCATTGAACTGATCGATTAAGAAGACATTATTCAGGAAATTATTTAATTAGAAACCAAATAACTTGTAAAAAATTTTAGCTTGTAAGAATTGTAACTTAGATATTTTTTTGAAAGTGCCAACTCAAATTTTATTATTCAAAATTTAGAAAACCCACCTATTAACCCGAGATAAAGAGAGCTCAAGCTCAAATTGAAGTAATTAAATCAAATTCAATTAATATTAAAATTTATAACTAAACTTCTTGCTGCCATAAACAAATTTTAGACTTAGGCTAATAAACCTTAATTTTTGTAATTCTTTGTGGAGGAAATAAGAATTTGTAATTAGTAAGTGACTTTGTAAAAGAAAATAAGGAATGTCATATTAAGATATTAAAAATTTATTGTAACAAAAGCAGCATTGAATCGTTATTTCTTTTAACTTATAAATTTTATTAAGATTTATAAAAGAGAATATACCAATTATTACAATATATATATATATATATATATATATATATATATATATATATATATGAAGTTAATAAATTACCAATTTTGAGTAATTTTATCCACCATTAAGTGCAATAATTTTACCTTGAGTGATGAGGCACCTTTCGGTCTTTGACCATTGTCGAATCACTCAACAATGGTCAAAGACCGAAAGGTGCCTCATCACTCAAGGTAAAATTATTGCACTTAATGGTGGATAAAATTACTCAAAATTGGTAATTTATTAACTTCATAAAGTCAGTGCAACGGAAAAACAATGGATAATATTATATATATATATATATATATATATATATATATATATATATATATATATATAGGTACAAGCAACCTCCCAACTTGAAAAACATCCTAGTACATCCTAAACTACCAGACCCTGATGCAGAGAAACCACACAAACTTCCTCATGGCTCCTTCCCATGCAATAGACCTAGATGCAAGACATGTCCAATACACCCCTCAGCAAATAGTTTCAACAGCCAAACAACAAAAATGGTCTTCAAAATACAGGGTCATCATAATTGTACATCGAAAAATGTCATATACCAGCTACAATGTAAACTTTGCTCAGCACAGTACATAGGCCTGACCATGGATGGTCTAAATATTAGAATGAATGGCCACAGACATGATGTTAAAATTATGAATATGGATAGACCAACAGCTCAACATGCTGCGAGACACAACATCACAACTTTTGATGACTGCTATACCACAAAAATAATTATATCACTCCCCCCTGATTGCAATCCCTCAAAACTGAGAAGATGGGAACTATCATACCAGTGGTATACCAAGTCCAGAGAATCCTCTAACCTCAACATCAAATTAATCCATTCATTTTTTTTCCCCCCAAATAGCCTTATCTCTTTTCCCCTGACAGACTTATATAAACTATAATCACTCATATGTTCATGGAAACAATATATATATATCTTTAATCTGTGACATCTGATTTCTACTCTACACAATCTGTGATTACAATTATTTTATTTCATTCTCTCATATTTCTTTTTGTGTTTTCTCTTCGATTGACAAAGACCACTGTGTGGTTGAAATATGTATATATGAAGTTAATATATTACTATTGTAAGTAATTTTATCCACCATTATATATGTATTGATATTTTACATTGTGCATTATATATATAAGTATATAGATTATAAGTAATTACAACAAATATATTATATATATGTATATATATATATATATATATATATATATATATTCTTGATATTTAACGTTATCCATTGTTTTTCCGTTGCACTGACTTTATGAAGTTAATATATTACTATTGTAAGTAATTTCATCCACCATTAAGTGCAATAATTTTACCTTGAGTGATGAGGCACCTTTCGGTCACTTGACCATTGTCGAATCACTGATGTTTTTCTGTTGTAGATGTTCGGTCTGTGATATTGGTATTTGTTGACGTTACACGCACTTTCTCTTGATCTGTGTGTATGACGTTTTTATATAGTATGTCTTCTGTATATGTTGTTTGTAGATTCATTAAATTGTTGTGTATGTTTTTATAAATGTGGTATTTTTCTAGTGAGTTTAGTTCTATTGGGTTGTTATTTATTTCAAGTATGGTTAGGTTATTTTCGTAATTTGTTATTTCATGTTTATGAGATATTAGGTGTGCTGCAACATTTGATACTTTTGAATTTTTGTTTTTGAATGCTCTATAATGTTCTTCAAATCTTATTTTAAATGTTCTGGTTGTTTTTCCTATGTAAGGTGGATAAAATTACTTACAATAGTAATATATTAACTTCATATATATATATTCTTCACATTCTGGCTTTGGGGGGGGGGGTGGTGTTTCAGTAAGAAATATTATCATTTGAAAATAATTATTTTATTTCATTCTCTCATATTTCTTTTTGTGTTTTCTCTTCGATTGACAAAGACCACTGTGTGGTTGAAATATATCATTGTTTAAGTGCTTTTATGTGTTTCTATTTGAAGACTACAGAGTGGACTCTTACCAAGGTAAGTCTGTCAGTCTCCTAGTCCAAAAAATCTAAATAATCTTTACCAACCAAAACTAACCTAAATATATATATATATATATATATATATATATATATATATATATATATATATATATATATATATATGAATATATATATATATATATATATATATTCATATATATATATATATATATTCATATATATATATATATATATATATATGAAGCTAATAAATCACTAATTTTGAGTAATTTTATCCACCATTAAGTGCAATAATTTTACCTTGAGTGATGAGGTACCTTTCGGTCTTTGACCATTGTCGAATCACTGATTGTTCTCTGCTGTGGATGCTACGTCCGTGAAGTCGGTGTTTGTAGAAGTTACGCGCACTATTTCTTGATCTGTGTGTATGAGGTTTCTGTATAGTATGTCTTCTGTATATGTTGTTTGTAAATTCATTAAGTTGTTGTGTATGTTTTTATAAATGTGGTATTTTTCTAGTGAGTTTAGTTCTATTGGGTTGTTATTTATTTCCAGTATGGTTAGGTTATTTTCGTAATTTGTAATTTCGTGTTTATGGGAAATTAGGTGTGCTGCAACATTTGATACTTTAGAATTTTTATTTTTAAAAAAAAAAAAAAAAAAAAAAAAAAAAAAAAAAAAAAATAAAATAAAAATTCTAAAGTATCAAATGTTGCAGCACACCTAATTTCCCATAAACACGAAATTACAAATTACGAAAATAACCTAACCATACTGGAAATAAATAACAACCCAATAGAACTAAACTCACTAGAAAAATACCACATTTATAAAAACATACACAACAACTTAATGAATTTACAAACAACATATACAGAAGACATACTATACAGAAACCTCATACACACAGATCAAGAAATAGTGCGCGTAACTTCTACAAACACCGACTTCACGGACGTAGCATCCACAGCAGAGAACAATCAGTGATTCGACAATGGTCAAAGACCGAAAGGTACCTCATCACTCAAGGTAAAATTATTGCACTTAATGGTGGATAAAATTACTCAAAATTAGTGATTTATTAGCTTCATAAAGTCAGTGCAACGGAAAAACAATGGATAATTTTAAATTTCTAGAATATATATATATATATATATATATATATATTCATATATAACTCTCACCATGGAATTTATATAGACAACCAAGATGATCTAAAAGTATTTCCACAGACTTTGTGACTGATGGCAGAGGAGAAAGTTCTAGATTGCGGTGAATCATGATGTCACAAACCTAGAAAAATATTCATTAATAAACTTAAAAATATACTCTACAACGAATTAAAAACATATATTTTTATTTAATAATGGTATATAATGTAAACAAACAAATAAATAAAATAAGTAAAATATAAGAGACAGATAATATCCCAATAACACTACAGTATTTTTGTCAATATTTATATAAAAAGTACAATTTTACCAAATAGCATTAATTTTTTTAAAAATTTTAATTCGCATAGAAACCTAAAACTGTTTTTTATACAGTAATCCCTGAACATTCACACAGTTTAAGCTCTTTAAAACCACTGAATGTCAACTTGGCACTTTTAGGCAAATTTTTCCTGTGTAAATAAGAAGTTTACAATTTTTAAGAATCGAAGGTGATTTTTATTATTATAGTATAACTTTACTTAATTAGATAAGATAACTTTAAATCTATACTTTGTGTCTACACACAGAAATTCAATGCAGGCAAGGACAGAATGTATTTATGTTTATAACAGATATGGCTATACATCTATAAGCTGTACTATTGTTGTAGAGAGGACTATAAAAAGCTAGAAAGAAAGAAAATGAAATTGACCATTACTGGCATTAGCAAAGTTTTGTGTCATATTGATGCAGTTGGTATTCATCCAATCTTGACATTGCATAAAGGATATCTTAGTGGTCCTGCCAGAAACTGCATGGAAGAAAGAAAGATTACCACCCTTCAATCAATAACAGACTTCTTAAGATCGATAATCTACCATGAGAGATAGACATCATTGAGAGGAAGCTAATCCAAGAGATGCTGTACAATGACGTAATAATATAATTGGTCAAATAAAAAGCAAGAAGTAAGGCTTTATAAATTGGCTTTAAAGTTTTAATCTTTATAATCTTGTTATTTGAGTAAACTCATTAACCCTTTGGTTAGTATTCACATTCCAATACGAGAGATCGTGCAATGGCTAGCGGGAGCATTACCGTATTTGTACGTTCTACCGTTTCTCTCAGATTAGCACTACCAGACATTTATGATTTGTTATTCTGTGTATTGTGCTGTATTCTAGGTTAAATTTGCAACTATTTGGACAATAAATACTACACAGAGTACATAGTCACCATTCTTTTGTATACAAAGTCTATGCTTTTCCCACGTATTTACAGATAGTTTTGAAGTTTGTGTGCCATTTTACAATGAATAAATATTTTACAAGGAAAAAAAAGATAACCAGATAATTTTTAGCCCAGAAATTATCACTAAACACAAGGTAAAGTTTGGTTAACATGAGAAAATAAGTAAATAAAAAAGAAATATAAACTATTATTACTATAATTTAAAAAATGGTAGTTGTTTATAAGAGCGGCCACCTACGATATTTTGGAAAATTGTTCAAAACCACCAAATAGGACAATATCCACAAGATTTTTTTTACTGAAGAAAGTTACTTTTTTCAATTTAAAGTAGGGTAAAAAATTCAGTGCGGAGGCATAAGTTGTGAACGGGCGCAGTGGTACAAATGTTTCGTGACGTCACAACTGTAGTTGGTGTTTTAGCAACTTAAACTTTTTGAAACAAAAACATGTCTTGAAGCTATTATATTGATAACTATTATTTTTGTTATTGCCAGGGAAGGTGAATTTTATATATCTATATTGAAATATATCTATGAAATATCCAGTCAGGATAGATTTGGTTCTAATTTTATACATTTAACCTTTTAGTTAATGTATAAAATTAAAACCAAATCTAACCCGACTGGACACTTTCTAAGTATATTTTAATATTGGTATATAGCAATGTATAAATTTAAAATCAAATGTATCCTAACTGGAGACTTTAGAAGTATATTTAAATATATGTATGCAAAACCATGAAAATTAAGCCAAAATGTTTCTTAAATATCTACACACTTAAGGTAAACGTGACTTCACTGTACCACTCAGTGGCCGAAGCTCCGCACTGTGACGTTACGAATCATTTGTATCACTCCGCGCCCATTCACAACTTACGCCTCCGCACTGAATTTTTTACCCTACTTTAAATTGAAAATAAAGTAACTTTCCTCAGTCAAAATAAAATCTTGTGGATATCATCCTATTTGGTGGTTTTGAACAATTTTTTCCAAAATATCGTAGGTGGCCGCTCTTATAAACAACTACCTAAAAAATTTAAAGTATAAAAAAGAAAAAGTCTACAAATTTTTAAAAAATATGTTGCTCCCTAGGGCCACATCAGGGCAGTAACATGTTGCTCCCTAGGGGCGCATCAGGGCAAACACGTGTTGCTCCCTAGGGCCACATCAGGGCAGACACATGTTGCTAATTAAAGGGTTAATAAACGTTTTATATAAATAAGCATATTTATTATTAAATTAGTTTTAAAATCTTTGTGAGTTTTTTCCCTACAAGCGGGAA
This sequence comes from Prosapia bicincta, assembly GCA_036971475.1. Classification (NCBI taxonomy): domain Eukaryota; kingdom Metazoa; phylum Arthropoda; class Insecta; order Hemiptera; family Cercopidae; genus Prosapia; species Prosapia bicincta. The sequence continues at coordinate 32,832,932 of JBAIZL010000008.1, read as the reverse complement.
GGCATAAATTTTGGGCCTAGGGATATAGGTCAAATTAAATCTGGGTGTAATTATGATGATATAAATAAAACTTTATAAGAACAAACATAAACATACTCTCACATACACCCTCCCTAGTTTTAGCCTCATATAGCTAGCAGCAATACATATGTACATCTTACCTTCCACATTCAAAATGTAAGGAAAAAATAAGCATATAACTTATAAAGAGTAATGAAATGGTTTGTACTCACAGGTAAGAATCTGAGACATACATTGCCAAAATAAACTGGTAGTGATTGGTAAGGTGAAGAAGATCCTCCAGTTTGTTCTAAAATTCCTTCTGGAGCAAATTTTTCCGGATACTTTCGATGAAATGCCAAATGTTTTTCATGCCTGAAATATTAGTTTTTTTTACTATAAAAACAATAACAATTTTATAAATTTTACATGGGTAAAAAACAAATATTAAAATACATCACACCACATTAGACATATTTTATAACCTTAAGGTTCATTGTCAAGTTCTGTCTGTATTTTGAACCTTTATTCTCATTATTTTCCTATCTATTTATATCTTTGGCTACATGGCTTGCTCAAATGGGTTTCAACACTGTTAGAATTCAAAACCATTTGGAAAGAATGACAATTATTTACTGCATTGGTAAAAAGAATTTAGTTTCTAACATGTTTCATGGCCTAATTGTAACTTAAGTTTAGACACTTGTAAGTTTATGTTCATTCTTGAAAGTAAGCCATTACATTTTCAATTTCTACTGTACAATAATCACAATTATCTTGTTATACAGTAGACCCTTACTATTCACACGTTTGGTATTCACGATGGTTGCCAAAATTATAGCATTCCTTGCTAATATGTGTCATATTTTAAGACAAAGACAAGAAACAAGTCTCTTATTTTGTACAGTACTGTAGTTATTTATCACAAATATATCTAATTAGTCTCCAAACATCCGATATACTGTACTCTACTAGGCCTACTACTCCAGTGGTTCCCAACAAAATTTTATCAAGGACCATCTCATCGGTTGCTCTATTAGCAAGAACCCCTTAAATTCTTAAACCTTAATTGCAGAACACATGCAAAATAATTTGAGTTATATTAGTCATTAGTAAGTATTATATGGTTTGCCTACCCACTTACTTCAAGATGGAAACTGTTCTTACATATGAAAATTAAATTTGATGCTAACACAAGTCAATTAATAGTACATTCAATTAGTTTAAAGATAATTCAAGATACTAAAAGTAAGATTTTTAACATGTTAAAGTTTGTAGGTTCTGGAAAAATTCTTTAAACTTATTTATATTATTATCTTGTTTGGAACAAGGGTTTAACAAAGTAAAAATAAGTATAATAAGTCTATTTTGATTATGATAAACAGAAAAGACTATTAAATACAAATAGGATAATGAGAATATTATTAGTTTAAAATTATTATACAATGCAATTTAATTAACTCACAACTTGACAATAATTACAAAAAGATGAGTTAAATCTGTCCTTTGAGTTAATAATTTCAGGAATGTTAGGTTCCATACTGACACTTTTCCTCTGAAATCATAATGCATATCAAGCCAATTCCTATATTTATTTTTCATGAAGTACATAGTTGAGAATGCCTGTGTACATCGGTAGGTATTTGGAAAAGTTAGTATTATCTTCATTGCCTTATCACTGAATGCTTTGTAGTCTTTACGTACTGTCAACCAAATTCTACAATGTTCTCTCTATTAAAAACATTTTATAATATACCACTGTCGTTAGGTTTACAAGTTGATCTTGTTCCTCTTCTAAAAGACTCTAGATTTTTACTATTTCAGGAAAGCAGAATGGATTTCTAATTCAATTCTCACTAGGATCTGGCTGAGGAGAGTGTTCCCTGAAAGTGGTTGCTAAACTTGAAGGGGTTCAATTATGCTTTCCTTTACTGTATTTGGTTTGGTAGGTTTTCATCAGAAGACTCAAAAACTTTTCAAAGTGGGGTAATTCGTAAAAGAGCATTAATTGATCCTTGTTGATCATAACTGACATTTTTTAACCACGACACTAACTTTGTCTTCAACTTTTAACACATATTGTTACCTTATAAGCCTAGTTTAACAACATCCAAATGTTCAAACACATCAGGTGAGTAAGCAGTTGAGCAAGAAAAGTCTTTAAGAAAATCGACGTACTTGGTATACTTACTTCTTCGTGCAGGCTTCCAGCTTAACTATAGCCGATGGCCCGATGTCCACGATATATATATGATGCTATGGTCCACAGGTTCTTCTTAACTAGAATATCTTGCCACTTTGTCACAATTGGTCTGAGGATGTCTTTTGTAGGTAATGGGTAAGGGCAGTTCAGCAGGATGTGTTCAATTGTTTCGCTCTCCACACCACAGAGTGCACACAACGGAGACTCTGAGATTAAAACGAAATAGGTACTCCTGTGTCACCAGATGGCCGGTTCTTGCTCTGGCAGCAAAAGATGCTGTTGATCGTGCTACTTCCCTATATTTGTCCTCGACTGGTGGTTCTGGTTAGAGCTGGTAAAGGTGTCGACCTGTAGACTCTTTTTCCCAATTTTCACACCAAAGTTTTCGGAAAACTTCCCTGCTTACACTTTTGCAATGTAGCAGGGAGTGTTTGCCTTCATCTGTTGGTTCCATGGTTGTGGCTATTTTCGCAATTTTGTCAGCCTTTTCATTTCCGGGTACTCTGCAATGGGCAGATACCCATTGAAGAGTTAATTCCTTCCCGCAGTCCACTAGTTCTAGGATGGTTTTTCTTATTTCTGATATTCGAAACGAGTATGAACTTGTAGAATTACTTAACAATGACTAAAGGGCGGCTTTCGAATCCGATAGGATGCATATTTTTGAATTACCCTTTAAATGCACACAGCTAGTCAGGGCTGCACTTATAGCCAAAAGCTCAGTATCCATGCTGGAATTGGAATTGGCTGGAATGTAAAAACAGTCTCCGTTCGATTCATTATAGTAGCCTGCCCCCAATAAGCTCTTCCCCCGGTCGAGCGACCCATCTGTGAATATTTTTATGTAGCTTTTGTATTGAGATTGAATCATGTTTAATGTTATTGTTTTTAATATTTGTAAATGATCTTTCTTGCTCACCTCATGTGGCAGGTTGAGTGCAATGTTTATTTCGGGCCATCTACTTGGGGGCTCCATATAGTGTCAGAATTTTCACTGGGACAAAACAAGGCATTTTGGTGGACAGTTGATTAATTTTATAGCTGCATGACTGCTTTATGTTGGAATCATATGACACAATGTTACTTAATGGGTGGATTCGTGTAAGAGCCTTTATTGACAAGTATTTGGTCCATGTTTTTTTATCGATATAGAGTCCAATAGGTTCAACTCCCAATTCAATCTCCATGGCTGCTATAGAGGTGGTTTTGGTGCACCCCAAGCATAAACGAATTGCAGCAGATTGTAGAGTTTCAGGTGAGATTTCACCATCGAACCCCACACTTCACATGCATAGGTTGCCTTAGATCTCAAGAAGGCAATATAAAACATCTTTAGAGTAGTTGTATCGGCGCCCCAATCGCGGCTGGCCACGGCTTTGAGAGCATTAAGTCTTGATACACATTTTTCCATAACATACTCCATATGACTACCCCATCGCAGTTTCGGATCCAAAAGGATCCCTAGTAGTTTAGGGGACCTATTATATTTCAATCGCTTGCCAAGTATTTTGAGTTCGGGAGCGAAAAAACCCAATTTATTTCGACGGGTGAAAAAAGTGCAATCGGTCTTCTCCGCCGATATAGTTAGAGACCATTCAGAGCACCAATTAGTGAATTTATCCAGTGAGGACTGAAGGATTTCACATGCTTTTATATGATCTGTGGATGTGACCCAGATCGTTATATCGTCGGCAAAACTCATACTATCTACCTCAGGTGGAAACTCGTCTGCCATGTCGTTGAGGGCGATAATAAATAGGTTGGGGCAAATTATTCCTCCTTGAGGAATGCCGTTTTTGTTGGACGGCGTCCCTCAGACGTTTCAGTACTTCAATGTAGGTAATCTGGTTGACTGTAGAGCCTTCAGGAAGGTACTCGTAGTAAACAACACCCTTAGCATAAAAAAAACTGTCAGCATCACCTTGACATTCTACCGAACTTGGCGAGCTTTTTTGGGTCTTGCGGACGTTTGACTCACCCATTGGGTTGATTGGACCTTCATTTCAATGTTGTAACCATACACCCATGATTTATCACCGGTTATAATTCTTGACAATAAGTTCTCATCTTCATTTGAACGATCAAGCATTCCCGACAAACCTGGATGCGATTGGCTTTTTGGTCGTCGGTCATCAGGCGTGGTACAAATTTCGCAGCGACGCGGTGCATCTTCAATTTTTCGGTCAAAATCTCATAACAAGATCCAACAGATATCCCACACTCTTCGGAAAGCTCCCTAATGGTCAGACGTCGATTTTCGTGAACCAGGGTGTTGATTTTGTCAACGTGTGGGTCGTCAGTTGACGTTGAAGGACGTCCAGGACGCTCATCGTCATCAATCGACTGTCGGCCAACCTTGAAACGTTCATGCCACTTGAAACATGCAGTACGCTTCATGGCAACATCGCCATAGGCCGTGTTAAGCATGGCAAATGTTTCTGTTGCAGATTTCCCTAGTTTTACACAAAATTTGACAGCAATTCATTGCTCCTTCAAGCCGTCCATTTTACAATCTGAGAAACGAAAAAAAACACTCTTTTCTATATGGGTGTAACTCATCAACAAATGAAGAAATTTGCGACTGAAATACCGCGTCTTAATCCGCTGATTTATACGAACCTAGCGACACCAAGCAGATTCTCCTGAAACTAACTTGAGCCAAGTAATTCAAACAGTCCGCGTATTTTTTGAACAGACCTCATATATTGTTTATCTCTGAGTATCTTTCACAAAAGTTTTTATAATTTCTTAGACTATACCATCTACTGGTCCTAGATTTATTAAGAAACTTAATTCGTTCTTTAGACAACAATACTGTTTAAACTTATTTTAGAAAAAATACAATTTTACTTTTATGAATACAAGAAATATCAATCAAGGAAAGGGATTAAATAATATCTTATAACTAGAAGGAAAATGCACAACTTGGGACCAGTAAATATACTTTAAAACATAAGTTGTAAAATAAATAAAGTATGCATAAAAATCTAACCTATATAATTACCAGCAGAGTGGCCCAATCTATAACCCCAGGGTTTTCATTTGTCTTAATTTAAAAAATGCTTTGTTCACTTGTAAATTAATATGTACACTTTAAGAAGAAAGTCTTACCAGGTCTATTGTTTACATTACCAATTGTATCTAACAATTTGACTTGGCTAACATAATAGCAGACAACTCCATTCACAATATAACTCCACATACCTTCCTTCTGACATACTTTTTTTTCAATACCTATAAGTTTATACAATATATGACACAATATAACTTTTAAATACATACTTCTGCTTCTATGTGATACTGTAATTCAATACACATCTGTGATGCTTTAGTTTCTCCATGACATATCATTTTAGTATTCAAGTATGTCCATACTAAAATTACAGAAAGAAATATTACTAAGGCAAGTCAGTCTCCTATCTAGTCCAAAAATCTTGTATACAACACCCTCCCCCCCAACACACACACAACTTATTTTAGTTTTATTTTATTTGAAGTAAATTTGGATTCAATGTTTTGCTTAATAGATATATATATATATATACAGAAATAGAAATAACAATACCAATTAGACTGCTTCCAGTGTTCTGGAGAATTTTCTTTCACAAACTCTTGAACTCTATTTCTGAAGTCTGCAGTTTTCAGAAGCAGTAGCTGGATGATGAAGAAGCACACTTGTGCTTCATTTCCTTCTTGTGTCCTAAGTACCTAATTATTGAAATGAATTACTGACAATTCTGGTAAATATTAATAAATAAAAAATTAGTAATACAGGCATAACTTCCTTTTTTTAAATGCTCGCCATCCAGTTAATTGATGTCGTAGCGGAGCGCTAGTGGTCTCGTTCAAGACGGGGTACAGTAAAGTTTTGTCCCGACACGTTTCAGTCGCCATCATGCGTTGGAATAGTGAGGAGCATGCCTTTGCCGTTGAAGCCTACTTTTCAAGCGGATGTTCGGTTATTGCAACACAGCGCGCATTTCGGAATCGCTTTAATTTAGCCTCGTTGGCTCCCGTCCCAGACCGCAAATCATTTGTTACATGGGTCACTACATTCAGACAAACTGCATGTGCGACAAAACGAAGAACTGGAGTCCCTCGGCCCGTTTGATCACCTGAGAACATTGAACCAGTGAGAGCGTCAATGTTGCGATCACCACGGCGTTCTGCGCGCAAACACACATCTGCCCTTGAACTATCCGATCGTTCTGTGAGAAGAATTCTTCGTGATGATCTTCATTTTCATCTCTATAAGATGGCGATAGTGCAGGAACTTTCAGAACGTGACTTCAATTCTCGGATGAACGCGTGTGAGCTTCTTCTTGATGTCGTTCCCGAGGGTGCTAATGTTTTTTTTAGCGACGAAGCCCATTTTTGCATTTGTGTGGGTCGGTTAACAAACAAAACATGCGCTACTGGGCTGACAACAACCCTCGAGAATTGCATCGAAGGCCTTTGCATTCACAAAAAGTCACAGTGTGGTGTGCAATTTCCTCAGCTGGAATTATTGGTCCCTGGTTTTTTGAGGAAAATGAGGTTACAGTGACAGTGAATTCGGACCGGTATGTAAACATGCTACAGAATTTTTTTTTCTCACGGCTAGAAGAGTTGGATTTGGGGGACACTTGGTTCCAACAAGACGGTGCAACAGCACACACTTCAAGAGCATCGATGGCTGTTTTAAGGGAACACTTTCCAGAGCGCCTTATCTCAATTAGAGGCGATTTGGAATGGCCGGCACGCTCTCCCGATCTGTCCCCTTGTGATTTTTATCTATGGGGTTTTTTGAAATCCCTTGTTTATGTGAACCGTCCAAGAACCCTACAAGATGGACAAGTGGATAAAGGTAATTAGAGTTTGTACAAGTGGATAAAGGTAATTAAGAGTTAGTACAAGTGGATAAAGGTAATTAGAGTTTGTACAAGTGGATAAAGGTAATTAAGAGTTAGTACAAGTGGGTAAAGGTAATTAAGAGTTAGTACAAGTGGATAAAGGTAATTAAGAGTTAGTACAAGTGGATAAAGGTAATTAGAGTTAGTACATGTGAATAAAGGTAATTAAAGTTTTTTTTAAATAAGTCAATTCACACCACGACACACTTTGCAAAATATGATTTTGGAGGGTTAAAATATCAAGCAAAAGTTGTGCAGTTAATTTCCAGTAGTGGATCAAATGCAGCTACATTTTTTTAGGGTTTTATATGAAGATGTATGAGTATGAGGTAAATATATTGGACAGATGTTAGAAACATGATTAGCAGTGGTGCAATTTGGTAAGATATGTCTATTAAGTATACAATGCATTTCATGTATATTAGATTTAAATATAAATATCAGATTTTGAGTCTCAGATGACACTTGAAAATCAGGACATATAATTAAAATTCTTGAAAGTCTACTCGCATATATACTAAGTATGATTCTCGTTTAAGTACTTTAACGTGTAAGCGATATGATGATATGTTTTCTTGTAATATAATTATGAATAAAACTATTTCAAATACAAGAAATGTTTTAATTTAAATATTTGTTCAAAGCTTTTTGCCAAATGTATTAGCATCTTCAGGGAAAACAATGATTAGGAGAAACATTGTTCTTCTTGAATATTCCAAAACATTTATCGGCAAAAGCTTTGAACAAATATATAAATTAAAACAATTCTTTTATCTGAAATGATTTTATTTATTTTGAGTCCCGATATTTCTATTTGAGTTAATTTTATCTGTTGAGAAAGAAAATGATAAGTGACGCTTCCAAGAAATGTTTATAGCTATTAGGTGTACAAAAGAAATGAGTTGGTCTTCCAAGATATGTTTATATCAATACGGTATGCAAAGAAAATAAGTCAGACTTCCAAAAAATGTTTATATCAATACAGTATGCAAAAGAAATGAGTCGGGCTTCCAAGAAATGTTTATAGGCATACGGTATGCAACGGAGAGTCAGGCTTCCAAGATATGTTCATATTAGGTTCTGTAAACTTATTTAGTGCATTTTTAAATATAGTATTAGGGTTCATAAAACTCCTGTTTTTTTCTATGCATAGGAACACATGTCCATGTAATCCGAGAGGGTCTCTGTCCGATCTACCATGGATTATTGATACTCTACTGTATATACAAGGGCATTTCCATTTGAATCATTATAGTCAGATATGTTTTATATTCACTGTGTCTGCTGTATTTCTGTGTAACCTGTATCCTGATGGACAACTAGGTGACTTGAGACAAAGCTACATGAAGATTCTATCACATCTACTTTATGAGGTGCCCCTCTATTTTACAAAAAAAATATCAAGATCTTTACCTGCTATATCTTTACATGTGGATTAATTTCTCTAATTTAACCCTTTGAGGGCTAAGAGAAAATTCCTTTGCCTTTCTGTTTCTTTTATGTTAAGGACTGCTAGATCGATGTCAGCTCATTTAAATCACTCCATTCAAAACTAAATAGGTATTCATTTAAACCATATAGTATATATATATATATATATATATATATATATATATATATATATATATATATATATATATGAAGTTAATATATTACTATGTGAGTAATTTTATCCACCATTAAGTGCAATAATTTTACCTTGAGTGATGAGGCACCTTTCGGTCGTTGACCATTGTCGAATCACTGATTTTACTCTGCTGTGGATGCTACGTCCGTGAAGCCGGTGTTTGTTGACGTTACACGCACTTTTTCTTGATCTGTGTGTATGATATTTCTGTATAGTATGTCTTCTGTATATGTTGTTTGTAGATTCATTAAGTTGTTGTGTATGTTTTTATAAATGTGGTATTTTTCTAGTGAGTTTAGTTCTATTGGGTTGTTATTTATTTCTAGTATGGTTAGGTTATTTTCGTAATTTGTTATTTCGTGTTTATGGGATATTAGGTGTGCTGCAACATTTGATACTTTAGAATTTTTATTTTTGAATGCTCTATAATGTTCTTCAAATCTTATTTTAAATGTTCTGGTTGTTTTTCCTATGTAAAAAGCGTTACAGTTGTTGCATGTGATTTTGTAAATTCCTGATAGGTTATGTTTTTCTGAATTTGTTATGTGGTTTGTGTTATTAAGATATTTTATTATTTTGTTGTTTGGTTTGTAAGTTGGAGTGTAGTATTCTTTGTTGTATATATTTGTTATTTTTTCTATTTTGTTATTGGTGTATTTATATTTTAGGTAGATTTTTTTATTTTTATTATTTTCGTGTTCCGGTTGTAGTGTTGTGTTGAGGTTAGGTTTTTTTGTGAATTTATTGTATATATTTTTTATAATGTGTTTGTTGTATCCATTTTCTATTGCTATTTTTGTAATGTTATCTAATTCTTCATTTAATTTTTATTTGTTATCCTGTGTGTATTTTATTGCTTTATTTATCATGTTACTGTAAGTGTTAATTTTGTGTGTCCAGGGGTGGTTAGATTTGTAGTGTATTGTGGTGTTGTTGGAAGTAGGTTTCCTGTATACTGTAGTTTCTATTTTATTATCATTTATATTTAAAGTAATGTCGAGGAAGTTGATTGTTCTATTTGTTTCTGTTTCAACGGTGAATTGTATGTTTTCGTTGTATGTATTTAGTTTGTTTAATATTATGACGTGTTCGTTGTGAATGGTAGGTTGGTATATTACAAGTATATCGTCTACATGTCTTGTCCATAGTGAGATATTGTGTGTGTTTATTATAGGTTTAATTATTATTTGTTCAAAGTGTTGTAAATATATTTCTGACATGACAGATGATATGGGTGAACCCATGGGGAGTCCTGTTGTTTGTTTATAATATTTATTGTTAAATTGGAAGTAATTTTGGTTACATATGTGTTTGGTTAGCGTAATGATACTATCTATTATGTTTCTTTTTTCGTTATTGTGTATCAGTTTGTTTTTTATTATTTCTATGGTTTCTTCTATTGGGATACTAGGGTACATGTTAGTTATGTCATAACTTATTATTTTTGTGTTGCTGTTTGTTTTTATCGTTTTTATTTTATTAATTAATTCGTATCCATTTTTTATATTGTATGTGTTGTTGATATGTATTTTAGATCTTAGGATTTTGTCTAGAATTTTTGCGATTATGTAAGATGGTGCTGTTGTGAAATTTATTAGTGGTCTAAATGGTGTGTTGGGTTTGTGGATTTTAGGTATCCCTGATAATACGGGCGCGCATGGTTTGAATGGGTATAATCTTGTGTGGTATTTTAATTTATTGTTATAGTTTAGGGTGTTACGGTGAGTGACTATTAAGTTTTTTATTGTAATAAGGTATTTGTTAGTTGGGTCTGGGATTTGTTCGTATTTATTTTCTTTTATGTAGTTAGTCATTGAATCGATATATTTGGTATTTTCTATTATTACTGGAGTATTTGTTTTATCTGATTTTAATATTAAGTAGTCGTTGTTTTCTAGTTTTTCTCTGAGTTTTATAATTTCTTTTTTATTAATATATTGTTCCGTTTTTTTGTTTTTTTCCGTTTTTATTAGGTTAATTTTATTATTAATATTATTTCTTATGTGTTCAGTATTTTGGTGGGTAATTTTGTGGATGTTAGATTCTGTGTCAACTATTAGGTTTTTTATTATTTGTTTTTTGTTGAAGTTAGGTAGGTTATATTTGAAGGAATTTGTTATTATTATTTTTTCTTTTTCAGTAAATTGTGTTTTAGTTAAGTTTATGAATTTATTATTGTTAGAGGTGTGGGTTGGTTCTAGGCTATTTTTTTAGGTTATGTTGTTGTTTTGATGTGTGGATTGGTTCTAGGCTATTTTTTAGGTTAAGTTGTTTTGATAAATTTTCGATTTTTTTGTTTTGTCTGTTAATAGTGTTTGTTTTATGTTTTATTATAATTTGTTGTGTTTTTTCGTGAATAATAGGTGTGAGTGTGTCAAAAGTTTTCATTATTTCCAAATTGGTTGTGTATAGTTGTAAATTGATTTGGCTTTTTTTTATGGTAGGCAGCTTTAATGTTTTGTTTAATAATGTGTGATTCTGCTATTTTTGTTGCTTTATTGATAATAGTGTTTTGTTTATTTTTTATGTGTAATTTTGCGTATTTTGGTGTTATATTAAGTGTTAAACATTTTTTATTAAACTGTATTTTGTTGATGCAATTCTGGAGTTTGATTTTTAGATTAAGATATTTACGGTACAGTTGTTTACCTTGGTAGGTATTGAATTCTTGATATTTAACATTATCCATTGTTTTTCCGTTGCACTGACTAGAAAACAACGACTACTTAATATTAAAATCAGATAAAACAAATACTCCAGTAATAATAGAAAATACCAAATATATCGATTCAATGACTAACTACATAAAAGAAAATAAATACGAACAAATCCCAGACCCAACTAACAAATACCTTATTACAATAAAAAACTTAATAGTCACTCACCGTAACACCCTAAACTATAACAATAAATTAAAATACCACACAAGATTATACCCATTCAAACCATGCGCACCCGTATTATCAGGGATACCTAAAATCCACAAACCCAACACACCATTTAGACCACTAATAAATTTCACAACAGCACCATCTTACATAATCGCAAAAATTCTAGACAAAATCCTAAGATCTAAAATACATATCAACAACACATACAATATAAAAAATGGATACGAATTAATTAATAAAATAAAAACGATAAAAACAAACAGCAACACAAAAATAATAAGTTATGACATAACTAACATGTACCCTAGTATCCCAATAGAAGAAACCATAGAAATAATAAAAAACAAACTGATACACAATAATGAAAAAAGAAACATAATAGATAGTATCATTACGCTAACCAAACACATATGTAACCAAAATTACTTCCAATTTAACAATAAATATTATAAACAAACAACAGGACTCCCCATGGGTTCACCCATATCATCTGTCATGTCAGAAATATATTTACAACACTTTGAACAAATAATAATTAAACCTATAATAAACACACACAATATCTCACTATGGACAAGATATGTAGACGATATACTTGTAATATACCAACCTACCATTCACAACGAACACGTCATAATATTAAACAAACTAAATACATACAACGAAAACATACAATTCACCGTTGAAACAGAAACAAATAGAACAATCAACTTCCTCGACATTACTTTAAATATAAATGATAATAAAATAGAAACTACAGTATACAGGAAACCTACTTCCAACAACACCACAATACACTACAAATCTAACCACCCCTGGACACACAAAATTAACACTTACAGTAACATGATAAATAAAGCAATAAAATACACACAGGATAACAAACAAAAATTAAATGAAGAATTAGATAACATTACAAAAATAGCAATAGAAAATGGATACAACAAACACATTATAAAAAATATATACAATAAATTCACAAAAAAACCTAACCTCAACACAACACTACAACCGGAACACGAAAATAATAAAAATAAAAAAATCTACCTAAAATATAAATACACCAATAACAAAATAGAAAAAATAACAAATATATACAACAAAGAATACTACACTCCAACTTACAAACCAAACAACAAAATAATAAAATATCTTAATAACACAAACCACATAACAAATTCAGAAAAACATAACCTATCAGGAATTTACAAAATCACATGCAACAACTGTAACGCTTTTTACATAGGAAAAACAACCAGAACATTTAAAATAAGATTTGAAGAACATTATAGAGCATTCAAAAATAAAAATTCTAAAGTATCAAATGTTGCAGCACACCTAATATCCCATAAACACGAAATAAATTACGAAAATAACCTAACCATACTAGAAATAAATAACAACCCAATAGAACTAAACTCACTAGAAAAATACCACATTTATAAAAACATACACAACAACTTAATGAATCTACAAACAACATATACAGAAGACATACTATACAGAAATATCATACACACAGATCAAGAAAAAGTGCGTGTAACGTCAACAAACACCGGCTTCACGGACGTAGCATCCACAGCAGAGTAAAATCAGTGATTCGACAATGGTCAACGACCGAAAGGTGCCTCATCACTCAAGGTAAAATTATTGCACTTAATGGTGGATAAAATTACTCACATAGTAATATATTAACTTCATAAAGTCAGTGCAACGGAAAAACAATGGATAATGTTAAATATCAAGAATATATATATATATATATATATATATATATATATATATATATATATACACATGAGGTCTGTTAAAAAAATACGCGGACTGTTTGAATTATGCGGCTCAAGTTAGTTTCAGGAGAATCCGCTTGGTGTTGCTAGGTTTGTATAAATCAGCTGATTAAAACGCGGTATTTCAGTCGCAGATGTCTTCATTTGTTGATGAGTTACACGCAGATTAGTAAAGAGTGGTATTTTCGTTTGTCGGATTTTAAAATGGACAGCCTGAAGGAGCAATGAATTGCTGTCAAATTTTGTGTAAAACTAGGGAAATCTACAACAGAAACATTTGCCATGCTTAACATGGCCTATGGCGATGTTGTCATGAAGCGTACTGCATGTTTCAAGTGGCATGAACGTTTCACGGTTGGCCGACAGTCGATTGATGACGATGAGTGTCCTGGACGTCCTTCAACGTCAACTGACGACCCGCACGTTGACAAAATCAACACCCTGGTGCGTGAAAATCGACATCTGACCATTAGGGAGCTTTCCGAAGAGTGTGGGATATCAGTTGGATCTTGTTACAAGATTTTGACCGAAAAATTGAAGATGCACCGCGTCGCTGCGAAATTTGTACCACGCCTAATGACCGACGACCAAAAAGCCAATCGCATCCAGGTTTGTCGGGAATGCTTGATCGTTCAAATGAAGATGAGAACTTATTGTCAAGAATTATAACCGGTGATAAATCATGGGTGTATGGTTACAACATTGAAATGAAGGTCCAATCAACCCAATGGGTGAGTCAAACGTCCGCAAGACCCAAAAAAGCTCGCCAAGTTTGGTAGAATGTCAAGGTGATGCTAACAGTTTTTTTTTAATGCTAAGGGTGTTGTTTACTACGAGTACATCCCTGAATGCTCTACAGTCAACCAGATTACCTACATTGAAGTACTGAAACGTCTGAGGGACGCCGTCCAACGCAAAAGGTCAGAACTGTGGAGAAGTGATAACGGGTTTTTCCATCACGACAACGCTCCAGCTCACTCAGCACTCAGAACTCATGAGTTTTTGACCAAACTCTTGATCACTGTTCTTCCCCCCCCCCTACTCACCTGACCTTGCTCCTTGTGACTTTTTCTTATTCCCAAAATTCAAAAAACCCCTCAAAGGAAGATTTAAAACGATTTCGGAGATTAAGGCAAATGCGATTAAGGAGCTGAACGCCATCACAAAAGAAGCGAACCAGAACTGTTTTAACAAGTGGAAACACCGTTGGGATAAGTGTGTGCGTTGGGGAGAATAGTACTTTGAAGGAGACCCAGACATGTAACTTCCAGATAAAGTACATTTTTTTATGACCTCAGTCCGCGTATTTTCTGAACAGACTTCGTATATATTGATATTTTACGTTGTCCATTATTTTTCCGTTGCACCAACTTTATGAAGTTAATAGAAGTTAATAAGAACTGTGTTCTTTTGTCATTCTTAGTAATTCCTGAGTATGTTGGTAATGTCAACCAACGAAAAGCTTTGAGCGTATTATTCAATAAATTATTCCTGTAATTAGTGTATATTATTTAATCTTGAGAATAATTGTAACAGGACAACTTATTTGATATTCCACACACACACACACACACACACACACACACACACACACATATATATATATATATATATATATATATATATATATATATATATATATTTAGGTTAGTTTTGGTTGGTAAAGATTATTTAGATTTTTTGGACTAGGAGACCGACAGACTTACCTTGGTAAGAGTCCACTCTGTAGTCTTGAAATAGAAACACATAAAAGCACTTAAACAATGATATATTTCAACCACACAGTGGTCTTTGTCAATCGAATAGAAAACACAAAAAGAAATATGAGAGAATGAAATAAAATAGTTCACTATTTTATTTCATTCTCTCATATTTCTTTTTGTGTTTTCTATTCGATTGACAAAGACCACTGTGTGGTTGAAATATATCATTGTTTAAGTGCTTTTATGTGTTTCTATTTCAAGACTACAGAGTGGACTCTTACCAAGGTAAGTCTGTCAGTCTCCTAGTCCAAAAAATCTATATATATATATATATATATATATATATATATATATATATATATATATATATATATATATATTATTGTTTGTGAGCAGTTTTGTTAAATTTTTACAAATGACATAGACAAAGGATCATGAATAATAGGTAAGATTACAGGGACATAAAACCTCCAAGTTTGGCAGTCCTTGAGAGATTAGCTTATTTGAGGCAGCCCGTTTATCCATTAGGATAATAAAGGAGTGACACCCCTCCTATGCCCCTTGTAGGAATAAAAATAAGAAAAAGCTCATAAGGAGAGTGCTTAAATAATGGCACAATAGACCCCAGGTATTGGAAAAAGGGAAATATGTTTTGAGCATTAGTAATACTAGATATAAAGCATCGCCTTTAAATATGTTACAAGTACTATATATTTTAAAAACATTAAACATGTGGCTTTTAAAGTTATTGAATATAGATACTGAAATTAGTTATGTCTTGAAAAACATTTGAAAAATCTCAGTGTAAATAACCATGAACATAGTGTCCATTCAATTCCATATATTTCTACTCCGACAAAAATTAAAGGAATAATTACTTACATTTTTACTAACAAGAAATGATATTTAGAATACATAAATTTATATAAGACTTCAAAATAATAGTTACATATGGACATAGTTATCTTTAGTTACAACTGATCTACAAATATATTCATATGATGTCTATAAAAGTAATGAATATATAAATCATTGTCTTTAATTGTTAAAGGTAAGTTGTACTTACTAAACAGAGTATTAGTCTGTCAATAGTAATGATATTATATTGCCAAACCATGCTGTTGATGGCATCAACACATTTGTTAACATGTTGTCCCTCTCCTGAAGTTACAAACTCAAACACAATGTAGTCACAGAAATTACGCAGGTGAGAAGATAATGCACGAGCTCCAATCCTTTCTAAAATTCTGTAATTATTTTATGCCATGAGTATAAGATAAAATGAGAACTCAAATTACATTTAATTTGTAACAAATATATCATAGCTAAACCTAATAGTGTTTATCAAGTAAAGATATATAATTTAGGTATTTAGAAAAACATTATCAGGTGAAAAACTTAACAACATTAGAAAAACATTTGAAATTAGTTTTAATGAGTTTTCAAAAAAAAAGAATTTAAAAATTCAAGTCATTTTCTGAGTTGTATGAATACCTAAAAATTATCCACATCTAAGTTCTTAGTGTGTGTGAAAACAATTAACTTCTATTTTAGAATGTTGGTTGAGACAATTATCTGTAATAATGTAAAAGTCCATTGTCAATATTTCAAGTATTTTTGCATTATTCATTCTGGATAGCTACTTTGGTGTTGGCCACTCTTCACTGTTTTGCTATTATATGCCAACACTACTCAAGGCAAACAATAAGAAAACTGTTTAATAATAAAACATTTTAGCTATTATGTGAAACAATTTCAAGATAAATGGCATGTGAAACTTTAATGTCTTCTGCATTTTTATTTTTAAAACCATCTTAAATATTATTTGACTCATGTAATTTGCCTAAAAATTAGTGAATGGGGAGATTTATTGCTTATTTTAGAATATTAATATTTGTTAACTATATCTTTAATTAATGGATGAAAATAAAACCATAATTTCAATTCCTGATTAAACCATGAAAAAAATAAAATTATATTCTAATTTCTACGTGAAGAAACCTAACCTTCCAACATATGACTTTCCTGTCAGAATGAACATTTAAACGGCTGTCTCATGCCAATGACCAATCATAGAGGCATTAACTGCCATGTTTTACCGATAATCCTTTGCTACTGTTTCAGGAGTAGAGTCATTGCTTTTATCGGTGTAGGATGTGTAAAAGTTTCATCTCCTTTTATTTCTCAACTAATGTAATATTTCAGTTTATCCACATCCTCTCTTATCTATAAAACACCCTCTTGAGTGGTTATAAAACATATCAATCAATGTTTTATTAACTCTATTTCCTCAAGTTGTTATTGTAAATATTTTTTCAACTGAATTTTATATATTTATGTACTAATACATAAATTAATAGGCTTAACATTCAATTAAATGTTAGTTAAAAATTATGCAATGAGTCATCAACCTCAATATTTAGTAAATTCCTTCAAGTAGTATGATGCTAAATACCATCCAGTTCTTTAACAAAGGTTACGGCATACAGGTCTGTGTTGCCTCTGCAAGATTACATCTATTACTATGAATGTACTTTGTGATCGGTGATTAAGTACCAAGTGAATTAGTTATAAACTGTGTTATATTGTTTAGTCGCTCAAGCAGACCTTAGATAACTCATAATTTCTAAGGTGATTATCTGTTAATAATTCAAGGTACTGGTTTTATCACTATTTTAATTGACAAATTAAAACATAGGTAAAACTTCAACTTACATAGAAAAATGGAGGAGAGAAAATATGATGTTGAAAAGACCGAAGTTATTGATTGAACAGTCATCCTATTTCTGCTAAGATGAGAAATTTTACCAGTTTAACATTTTTCTTTTGAAATTACAGATAATATTGACCTGGCCAAAGGGACTGAATCAATTATCAGCTTGAACAATGAAATAGATGATACCTCTTTGAATTGTTGCACCTTAGAAAAAATAAAAAGGTTTCTAATATTCAAAAATCCTGCTTATACTTTATTACAAATGAAAATTCATACATAAAAATTCCTAACTAAAAAAAATCATATGGAAACTTTTACCTTCCTGTTGAAAAAATAAATAATAATGAAAAACAAATGTTCCGTTTGCTTATTTTTGGTTTCTCATAGGTCTCAAGGCCAGTGTTGCATTTGGTTTCCTAGTTAACTACCTCTTTCCCCTAGGTTTCCTGTTCTTATAGCACTCTTTTTAAGGGTTGTCTTGCATTCTGTGTATATGACAAGTAGTCAATTGTTTTTTACATCGGCTAAGGTTGACATCCCCTTTTCTTATTTGTTGAAATTCTTTACACTCCCTGCTTGAGCTTTGCTGATAAATCTTTCTTGACGTAAACTTAAAACAACAAATCTGTGAAAATCTTTTATAGACTATCAAGGAAAATTATTATTGTGCACATTGCTTTTATAAACATTTCTCATGGACTGATAAATCTAATAATTAAAGTATGGAAAAAGATACTTTATTTTTCTTTACAGAACTTAGATTTTTCAAAAAAATTTTTAAAAAGGGAATAATGTTTATTAGCTAAGAAAAATCTTTTCCTATATTTAGTCATGTTGGTAAGTAAATATAAACTTTAATTTTACTGGAATGATCATTCCTTTAGTAGTTACAGCAAATAACAAAAATTATATATCAGTAAAGATAATATATTATAAAAAACATAATTTAGTCATTTCAATAGCAATATTTTAAATTTTATACGTGTTATATATAAATGGTTACATACTTGTATGCTATAGGGCTAATACGATCTGTTTCCATTATCATTTTCCATAGTAAGCACAAGAACAAAGGATCTGTTCCAGGAACAGAGAAGTGTGCAATAATGTCATTCTCATTGTTCATTGATGCCCAGTTACGATATTCCTCCTCTACAGATTTCTGCAAAAAATAACAATGTAGATATATAATTTGTTTTACATAAATTATGTAAGAAGAACTTAAAATAACTGGTACCATATTCAATTAATCATTTTTGGAAAACAATATTTATAATTATGAGTGGTAAGATACATTAATAAATATTATAAAATCCCAATTCTATGATTGTTACTTAAGTGTCTGGTTTAATAATATTCTAAGATTCTGCAAGGCTTTACATAAATCTGTCAAGTATTATAAGTGTCTGCCTTTACTAGTACTGTTATATTTCTTCCTTTTGTGCATGTTGGAGATATCTACAAATTAGAAAAAACATATAGTTGCACTTCTAGGTTTTTTAAAACGTACTAGAAATAGTTTTTTTACCAAGGTAAGTCTGACTGCTCCTATGAAGTCCCTTCATTTTACCAGAATTAACTTAGAAGTGCGTATTTTTCTGTAAGTACAGTAGATAATTCAAGGTAGATGGGACCGAGACCCCATCGGATTACCGAAAACTCGGATACACGAAAGTATGTTCCTGGGCATTAGAAAAAATAGGAGTTTTAATGAACCCTACTACTATAATTGAAAATGCACTAAAAAGGTTCATTATAGAACTTCATATGAACATTTCTTGAAAGCCCGACTCATTCCCTTTGCATAATGTATTGATATGACCATTTCTTGGAAGCCTGACTCATCTTTTTCTTTCCAATAAATAAAATAGGCTCAAATTTAACAGAAGCTCAAAAAATCAGGCCTCAGAGTTTCAAAACTCTACTGTATTTGTAAATTATTATTCTTTTGTTAGGTATTGATTTATAGAAATCAAATTCAAAGGAAATGGTGCAAAAGAGATTAGATAGCTGAAAATAGTTTACAAAAAACCTTTTACATTACTGTAATGAAAGAGAACAGTTGTTCCACACCTTCTTTGCTATACCAAATTAATAAAACATGAATTCTAGACATTTTGTTGAGTTAATATTGTGTACACACACACACATACACATACACACACACACACACACACACACACACACACACACACACACACACACACACACACACACACACACACATACACACAATATAAAAATACATAAAAAAATTTAGTCCTGGGGAAATTTGACAAAGAAAATTATTTTTAAACCAAATTTAATATTTTCAATTTTACAAAAACATTTTGAGTTCAATAGAAAAATTTGATTAGTTTACCTTAAGTTGCTGTTTGTTGGCTTTTGGGAGAGAATTCTGCTGAAAAAATTCATTAAGTACTGGAGGGAAAGATTGCAGGGTATGGTTAGCCCAGTTATGTGGTGTACTTTGCATTATTTGAGTGAGTATTTCTTTACACCAGCTACCAGAGACCGGGTCATTTCCAGTTCCGGTTACATGCATGGAACGAGCTATGGTCAATACTAAAGCTCTGTTTAACTCTTCTGATTCTGTTGAAACAAGTGTTTTTGGTTCGCTAAGGAAACGAGACAACTGGGGTTGAACCTCTGCACTTCCTAGTCCAGTAATCAGTCTCAATGCAGTGCTCTCTACACTAAAACATAAAATATATCATTAATTTAAAGAAGTCTGAAAAATATCAAAAATAATGGTTTACTTATCATATTATTGGATATTCAACTGTAGATTTCGAACCAGATAGATTGTATGTCTGTTGGAACGGCATATGTTAGATAAAAGGAAATTAAATTGACAATTAAATTTTACAAATTGACATAATTTTTTATGAATATTAAAATAACGCTTAAGGTATGTCAAGACTATGGGTCATCTGAATTATTTGAAACAAATTTTGTTTGACAAAAATCTCTCAATGCTCCGTGGGTAAGAACTAGAAGCCAGGATTAACTCCTGCCAAATCTCTATCATCTAGCTTCTAGCCTCGGTTGACTCTAAGCTAGGAAGTACATGATCAGGTAAATTTAAATACTTTAATATTAGTTTGTTAAACTAAACCATATTAGTTTATCTGTTATGTGTGTCAATAACACATACCACAGTTTTTATTCAAGATATTTGTATTGCATAATATATCAGGAATTTAGTATTGCTAAACATAACAATTAAGTGTGGTTAAAAAGATGCAACATATATTATTAATAATCTTTTTAGAAGATAGAATAATTGTTCAGAATATTTTAAGACATAATGCAAATTAGAAATGATAATATACAGATTGTAGAATCAAATTGTGTAGGTAAAAGTAACTTCATTAAAGTTTGGAAGAATACAAACTTTCCAGAATAATATGTTTCTTCAATTAATGAGGATTACTGATAATATTGTATAGATTATGTGCGGTACAACTCTAATTATCCGAACGCAGGTTATCCATAGTTTTATAATTTCAAGTATAACTTATCAATACTTTATGTCATATTGATATAGATATAAAGGATTCTGTTGTACCAAATTTGATACAAATAATATAATTCCCGACCGGGTAAAATTAAACATATTTAGATGAAAAACAAGGAGTCATTAATATAAATTAGTGAGGCATTTTTTATGTCAAGCCATACTAATTTTGAATGCTTAAACAAATTTAATTCATAAAAAATTAATACTAGTGAGCATCAGTATCTTATAAATATCAAAGAACGAAGTTGAGTTATAGGATTGATTTTTTTTTCTGAGTGATTACTTTTAAAATTATGCCATTTTTCATTCTATATGTATAAATTTTAAAATATAAGACAAAGAATTATTATTGTTTAAGGTTTAGAATTCTAGGTACAAAAGTCAATTCCTGTTTTTTTAGATATTTATATTTTCCAAATAATAATAATTTAATGATGATTGAACAACCATTTAACATTATCTACAATTTAGTGACTGTTTCTTTGACATAATGGTAACTCAGATGAGGGTATCACTCCCAAGGTTAATATACAAGTAAAATGAGCTAGCAAATATACTAGTTGGTTTTGAAGGAATTCCAGGGATGAGTTTCACTGGCAGGTTCTATTTAAAACACCAAAATGCCTTTCTAAGATATTTCAGGTAGAATTATATTTTGAACGGTTGGTTGTGTGGTTTTAGTTGTTAAATGGCCATCAACAGAGTTCAGGAGGTTGTGTGTTCATCCACATGCAGTTATGAAAATTGTGTGTTAAAAATTTTATTACTCAAATAAATATTTAGAGTTTTGGTTTTAATAATTAACTTACCATAAATGAAGCTGGGTTTGATTGGTTTGTGGTACAGCTGCTAAATTATGAAGGTGGGAGAGGAGTTGAACCCTATAGTGTGGCTGTATGTGATGTATTCGATAGCTGAACATTTCTAATAAGGTATAAAGGATACCCCAGGAATGAGATTTGAACACTGTTGGTAAAAGCTGACCTGAAAATAATGTACAAGGTTAGCAAGTTAACTTTAATAAGTCAAAGCTCACAAATAACTAAGACATACAGAATGTAGGGGAATATTATATAGGTTTTATATTTCTAATTTTAAATTGTTCATGGCATTGTAACAATATCTTTCCCCTAAGTATAAAGTCTTTGTATCAAAGACATTCCTACTTAACATGACATATTTTTGTGATCTCTTACAACTTTCCTATAAGAATGAATGTAATTCATGCTTGGTACATTTTGATGTATGATGTTTTCCCAGATAAAGTTGTACATATTTCACAGCTTGTGTCAGAAAAATTCAGTTTAATATGTGCTACTACACATTAAACTCCCTATTCTGTGTCATGGGGAGTTGTTCACTAATAAAACAGCTTTGTGGGGTAGATTTTTCTTAGTCAAAACATTTTAACTTTTGAAACAAACTGTTTGTAAAACCAATGATCAAATAATTTCTGGCACTGCGTAAAGATCTTCGCATTCAGCTACTGTTAGCAAACAGTAGAGGAACTATAAATTAACTGACCGCATTTGCTGCTGTAATAATGGTAACACGATGCTATTACATTATCACGTCTCAGATAAGATTTTTGTTTTACACAGACTAAAGATGTTTTAGCAACATTTTAAAATTTAGTAAAGTTTTGTCAGAATTAGGTTGTACAAGTAGTCATCAATAATTTCTTCCAATTCTGTCTTAAACATGGCTACTACTTCATGATCATTTGCACATATTCTATAATAGTTGCCTTAAGCATGGCTACTACTTCATGATCATCTGCACATATTCTATAATAGTTGCCTTAAGCATGGCTACTACTTCATGATCATCTGCACATATTCCATAATAGTTGCCTTAAGCATGGCTACTACTTCATGATCATCTGCACATATTCCATAATAGTTGCCTTAAGCATGGCTACTACTTCATGATCATCTGCACATATTCCGTAACAGTTGCCTTAAGCATGGCTACTACTTCATGATCATCTGCACATATTCCATAATAGTTGCCTTAAGCATGGCTACTACTTCATGATCATCTGCACATATTCTATAATAGTTGCCTTAAGCATGGCTACTACTTCATGATCATCTGCACATATTCCGTAACAGTTGCCTTAAGCATGGCTACTACTTCATGATCATCTGCACATATTCTATAATAGTTGCCTTAAGCATGGCTACTACTTCATGATCATCTGCACATATTCCATGACAGTTGCCTTAAGCATGGCTACTACTTCATAATCATCTGCACATATTCCGTAATAGTTGCCTTAAGTATGGCTACTACTTCATGATCATCTGCACATATCCTGTAACAGTTGCCTTACGCATGGCTACTACTTCATGATCATCTGCACATATTCTATAATAGTTGCCTTAAGCATGGCTACTACTTCATGATCATCTGCACATATTCCGTAACAGTTGCCTTAAGCATGGCTACTACTTCATGATCATCTGTACATATTCCGTAACAGTTGCCTTAAGCATGGCTACTACTTCATGATCATCTGCACATATTCTATAATAGTTGCCTTAAGCATGGCTACTACTTCATGATCATCTGCACATATTCCGTAACAGTTGCCTTAAACATGGCTATTACTTCATGATCATCTGCACATATTCTATAATAGTTGCCTTAAGCATGGTTACTACTTCATGATCATCTGCACATATTCTATAATAGCTGCCTTAAGCATGGCTACTACTTCATGATCATCTGCACATATTCCGTAACAGTTGCCTTAAACATGTTTACTACTTCATGATCATCTGCACATATTCTATAATAGTTGCCTTAAGCATGGCTACTACTTCATGATCATCTGCACATATTCCATAACAGTTGCCTTAAGCATGGTTACTACTTCATGATCATCTGCACATATTCTATAATAGTTGCCTTAAGCATGGCTACTACTTCATGATCATCTGCACATATTCTATAATAGTTGCCTTAAGCATGGCTACTACTTCATGATCATCTGCACATATTCCGTAACAGTTGCCTTAAACATGTTTACTACTTCATGATCATCTGCACATATTCTATAATAGTTGCCTTAAGCATGGCTACTACTTCATGATCATCTGCACATATTCCATAACAGTTGCCTTAAGCATGGCTACTACTTCATGATCATCTGCACATATTCCGTAACAGTTGCCTTAAACATGTTTACTACTTCATGATCATCTGCACATATTCTATAATAGTTGCCTTAAGCATGGCTACTACTTCATGATCATCTGCACATATTCTATAATAGTTGCCTTAAGCATGGCTACTACTTCATGATCATCTGCACATATTCCGTAACAGTTGCCTTAAGCATGGCTACTACTTCATGATCATCTGCACATATTCTATAATAGTTGCCTTAAGCATGGCTACTACTTCATGATCATCTGTACATATTCCGTAACAGTTGCCTTAAGCATGGCTACTACTTCATGATCATCTGCACATATTCCGTAACAGTTGCCTTAAACATGTTTACTACTTCATGATCATCTGCACATATTCCGTAACAGTTGACTTAAGCATGGCTACTACTTCATGATCATCTGCACATATTCCGTAACAGTTGACTTAAGCATGGCTACTACTTCATGATCATCTGCACATATTCCGTAACAGTTTGCAAAGATCCGTAATAGCTTTTAAACCTATCAAGCTATCTGCTGTTGCAACGAAGTTTTTTACATATTCACTTGACATATCAGCTACGATTTTAGGTTTTCTTGAAGTATTGAGTATTTAGCTTTTCTTGAAGTATTTTTCCCTTTCCTCAGTCAACTATAAAAACAAAGTTTTATTGACATTTTCAAAATAGGAGGGTTTTATAATTAGGAATTTTAGCGCAATGTTGTTTAGTTTATTTGTATTGTTGATCCAATCGGTCATAGTTGACTGTAGCATGCTACTACACTCTATAACAGAGCATCATTCTCAACACGCCTAACAGCTTTGAGCTTATCATTAATATTAATAACACGCGTTTCTTTTACTAGCAATTATTGTAAAATATAGTACAAAAATAAAAATTTCCTCACATGTCACTCTACCACAATTCCACTACTACTAGATGGAGTTTACTAGTAAAAATATATTAATTACTACTTAGACCGAAAAAACATTGCGCACAGAAAATGTGTGAATTACAGCTACTGTGCTGATAACCCCTCTTTTCAGCCGCAATGTTTACATGGTCGGGTAGTAAATGTAACAGTTAAAGACACTTTGGGAGGAAAGGAATGGTTAACATGTTTAAGAATGCCATTAAGGTGAATCCATTGTTGTCTTAGCTTACAAATTATTTACCTTCTGAAGGTAGACCAATTTCATTTTAGGGTTGTTTTAAAGGTTTTTTATTGGATTTTTATTAACTTCATATCTATTTTGGTGAACCCAGGTTTCAGATAAGTGAATTTTATATATATATATAAAATCGCAGTTCTGACATTTTACTAAAACCTCATCTACCATTGACAAGGCAAACCCAACCACACTTGAAGGGCGAATGAAGAACGCAGATAACTTCGCTCCTATATATAAGGGAAAGAAGCCTCGCCTATTGACATCAATCCACACACACACACACACCTGACCGGTTCTCAGTTCTTCTAGTTTAGGTATGAATGTGAAAACGTTGGTGTAAAGAAGTGGTGTAAAGAGTTTTCAAGTGACAGAACCAACGTCCATGATGAAGAAGGGAAGGGGAGGAAATCATATGTCGACGAAGCATTGTTGTTGAAAATTGAAGAAAAACTTCGAGAAAATCGTCGTCTGACGATCCGAGATCTTGCCAAAATGATACCTTAAGTCAGTAAATCAACAATTCAAACAATTTTTACGGAAAAATTAGGAAAAGTGTGTGCTTGTTGGGTGCCAAAAATGTTGACCGAAGTTCACAAAGAAAATCGCGTGGAAAGTGCCCAAAAGTTTTTAGATCGTTTCAACAGGGAGGAGGAGGAGTTTTTGGACTCAATTGTGACTGGTGATGAAACGTGACGTACCACCACACACCTGAGTTCAAACAGCAATCCATGACATGGCGTCACTCCACATCACCTCGCTCCAAAATTTTTCGCCAAATAATCTCTGCAAAAAAAATCATGGCAACCGTCTTTTGGGACCGTCAAGGAGTTCTTCTTGTCGAATTTTTACCTAATGGCACCACAATTAACACTGCTCGGTATTGTGAAACCCTAAAAAAGCTTCGAAGAGCGATCCAAAACAAGCGCCGAGGGAGATTGAAGCAACATTTGGCTGGAAAACGCTTCGAGACTGATAAAGAAGTCCAGGAAGAGGTGGAGAAATGGTTGCGGTTACAGGCGGGAGACTTCTATGACCAAGGCATTAAGAAGATCATCCCCCGGATAAACAAGTGCATTGATGTTGATGGGGACTACGTTGAAAAATAGTTTTTATGTGTACTTACAACTCCATGTACTTTTTTTGTTAAAATATAATAGAGAAACAATAAACTCAGCTATCAACATTAAAACTCTACAATAGCTATGATTCAGATTTCAGTTGTTTCCGAAATTGAAAGAATTTTTGGTGGTAAACAAATTGACATTGATGAAACAGTGTCACTATAGCTATGATCGTGGTTGGCTGAAGAATATAATATCGGTATCGAAAACTGGTTACACGCTATAAATGTTTTGATACCTACCCTGATTATATTGAAATGTAGATGAAGGTTCTGTTCTAAGTTTTTTATTGACATTTTTTATTTTACTCAGTTATAGAAAATGTTCTTTATTTTCTCAAATGCTTATGTATTATATTAGAAACTTACTTATGAATCCTTTAATTCCAAGTGATTCAATCTCAGTATACACTAGTAATCGACTGTAGGTCTCTACCAAAGCTGGAGCTAAAGCCATGTTGGATTTTGACTGAGCCAGTTTTATTACATGTGTCACAATATTGTGGATTAAACTCATTTTTGAATGTACAGTTAATGAATCCAAGATAGACATAGAAAGGGGAGTTGTAGGTCCATTTGCTAAGGCAGGGTTGTTTGGCATTGACAATACTGGCATTTGTTGAGGACCTTTTTGAATTGTTTCTACAAGAGCTGCCATTGGTCTGGAAAAGTATTCTTGATTGGTAGAGTAGGCATTACATAACAGAGCTATTCGGTAGTCAGAGCTCATACAAAGGTTCGTATTGTTAGGCAAGACTAGATGTTGAAGATAACTGTAAAAGAAAATATTAAAACCATTATTTCATATAAAAATTGCTAATTACCTCGACTATTGTGGTACCCGCTAGTCTCAATGCTTTTAACTAAGTCTAACAAGGTAATGAGACATGTACTCGACCTCTACTTAAGCATCAAAGTAAATAACTTTAACATGGACTTTTGTAGTCCATGACATTTTGTACATCTTTTATGTTGAAACTTAATAAATATTTCCACTTGTAAAAAGTTATAATTGAAGTCATTCTTTAAACTTATTAAGATAAAACTTGTTTTCCACCACAACATATGTTCATTAGCCATTACCTGGTATGATAAAAAAATGTGTTAACTTTTTTAAAATTACTTATAAGTTGATTTAAGTTCTAGTAATACAAGTAAAGTTTTTCAAAATGTGATTTATTCGGTTGATAAAGTGGCTCCTGTATTAAATTATAACCCAGTTATGTTTGTTTCATCTGTCATTTGTTCAAAATGATGAAGATTAACCATTCCCGATACATACACTTTAACACATTCTTTATAAAGTGGCTCCTGAAAGAAATTGAGAATCTGAACTGGTTTTCCTATTCACAGAAGCAGAAACACAGTTTGGTTCCAAAACTATTCCTTTCTTGATACTACAACCTCTGATTCATTTTAGTTTGGATACAGTTTCATACACTTTGTAGTCAGTTGTATCTGTTGACCATTGTTGATTAATATGAATATATAACTTTATAATGAATATTTTAAAAATAATCAAAATGATGTCATTTATACTGATCAAGTAAAAATTGAAGTGTTAAGAACACAATTAATTAAATCTAATATATTTATGTTGGTTATTAAAGTTTTAAATCGAACACTAGTTATTAAATACAGTAATACCCCGTACTTACGCAATAGGTGGGACCGAGCAATAACCACACAAGTCAGGGTATAATTTTAGATACGATCGCATAGGAATTATGTTTATTTGAGACCAAAGACTAAATAAACTAATAATTTAGAAGAAAAATGTGTATGTATTAAAAACTTAAATACATAATACAACAAAAAATTATATTATATACATACATAGTGAAAATAAGTTATTTTGACATAGAAGGTTTCATAAAATCTAGTAAATTCATTTGACGAATTGAAGATTTTTTCTTCTCACTCATAGTTTTCTTGTAACTCGCTAATTTTTTTGTTTTGTGGCAGAAATACACTCATCTTGGAGTCTATGTTTTCCAAAATTTGTAAGCCTCGCTCAATTAAACTAAGGCCTTTTGTCAAGTTTCTAACTGTCATTTCATCTTCTACAACAACCAGGTCTAAAATATCTGCGTTTTTTAAGGTCTTGCTCTTGCGCATGCATTTCTATGAGCTCATAAATTAATTGTCAGCTCCTGGTTGTGTAAATCTGTCAGTTATTGAACATCATCACTATCCACTTCTAAATTGAGTTCTCTGGCAAAACCGACAACTTCTTCAATTATATCAGTAATTTCATCAGACTCTGACACTGATTCCGCTTGAGTTTCAGTGATTAAAAAAATAGGCACACCTTTCTCCAACTCCAAACAGCATTTAAAGTTTTATGTGAAATTTCATTCCAAGTTTGTCCAAAGATTTTCAAAGCATCTAAAACTTTGAATTGTTTCCAAAAATCTTCAACAGAGAGCTCATTGTTCTCTCTCACAGCTTCATGCAGTCATGCAGATGTGCAAATGATCTTCTTGTGTAATAAGCTTTAACTGTTTTGATGACTCCCTGATCCATCGGTTGAATCAAATTATTTATGTTGGGTGGCAAAAATATTACTTTCACGCGTATGTAGAGATTAGTTAAAGTAATAGGAGGATGGTCAGTAACATTGTCAATTAATAAGAATTACTTTTAAAAGGAATTTGTTTAAACTGACAATAACGTTCGACTTGAGGTATGAAATGATCACCAAACCAGTCCTCAAGAAAAAGCTGTCACCCAAGCCTTCCGATTTGACTCCCAAATCACAGGCAAGCTAGCTATAGAAATATTTTTTAGTGCCCTTGGATTTTCTGAGCGATAAACTATGAGAGGTTGCAACTTACAGTCAACAGCTGTATTTGTGTCAACCATAACTGTGAATCGGTCTTTGGCGGCCTTAAAACCTGAAAATATTTCCTCTTATGAGCTATAAAAGTTCTCTTGAGCATTTTTTTCCGGAATAGGCCAGTTTCTGTGTATTTAAAACCGCATAACTTGGGAATTGCATAAGATGGGGTAGCGTAAGTCGAGGTATTACTGTAATTAAAAATTAATTTCTTGTTCTTCTATTTCTCAACTATTTTTTATCTACCATTAATAACTTTGTTTATGATTTGATTTGTTACTGAGATAAGATATAAAACAGATAAAGTAAATTATTAAATAAAATAAAGTTATTTAAGGGCAGATCAATTTGGTTATGAATTTAAAGATATTTGCAAATTTTTCCAATAATAACATTGTAAAAATCTGATAAGAAAACTGTAATATGGATAAAATAAAACCTGGAGGTTGAGAAGAAGAGAAAACAGACAAAGAACTAAGAAGAAATACGAGTAAACTTAAATGAGAACCTAAATAAAAATTGATTAAAATTATATTACAACTTGAAAGAACTGGGAGCAGACATAAGTAATAAAATGGATGAATTATATAGGAGAAAGGTAGGTGCAGGAAGGAACATCAGCAAAAGTCTTTAGAATTTTATTTTTTTTTAATATTTGAAAAAGATGGTGTGTCAAAAAACCGGACAATATTTTTTTTCAATTCTGAAAAAAATGGCAAATTTTCCTCCCAAAACTTTCATTCTGGTTTGGTCTAGGTTATACCTCTAAAGTCTTATTAACCAACATTATTCATCAACTTGTCATCACAATTATCTTGATAATTACAAAGGAAACACTTTTAGAAATAACTATTTCATATGGCAGCCTTGATGGTACATGTTTTTCATGGAGAAAGATCTTTGTCTTGCCATCACACAAGGCGCTCTTTATATTTTAGGTTATATTAAGTGTTAAGATGTGTGGCATTCAGCTCTTGAATATGAAAGAAAGTATTTGACTTAAATTTTCCAAGAAGACCACACAGATAAATTTTAAAAGGCAAATGTATAAGTGGCTTTGATTTATGATAGCTGCCAAGAGGTTATGAATAAAATTTTAAAAATAGGGAAAAAATTGCTAATGGCATTAAAAAACTAAAGTCTTTAATTTAATTGATCTTTAACTTACATTTGATGTAATAATCCTTCACTTCAGATTAGTTGAAAGCACCGAAGTGTGCACACTACGCACATGGGTAAAATGTCCACTTAAAATTAATATTATCGAAATGTTTACTAATGAAGAAAATTAAATAATGGGAACTTCACTACAGATAAAACACTTTTCGAGTTCATGAACAGATCAGATCACGTGCTAAACACTGTTGAGATAAACTAATAATTAAGTGAGAAAATAACAAAACTGTGAATTTAAAAGTAATTGAAAATTAAGAACATAAATATATCTTTAAATTAAGATCTATCTCGACACATATTTGAAGAGGATCCAACTGATGAATAGAGGATTCGAGAAGAGAATAAGAAAAATGAGTGTAAAAGGTTCATGTTTCTCATTCGGCATTCATGAAAACGGAAAAACTGAAGCGTAAGGCATTCTGAGCGATGAAAGTGTCACATGCCTATTTGTCACTGCTGCCTCAAATTGCATAGAATTAAGACAGAATTTTGGCTTAACTATGTAGACCTAAATTGTGCAGTAGATCTGGTGTTGGTTACTGACTAAGTTAGAGTGGAAAGAGGTTAGGTTCTGTCACTCAGGCAACAACTGATTTTATTATGGGTTGTGGTGTGGAACAGCTGTTTCAATACATTCCTTTATTCATTGTACATTATTAATTAAAATGTTATTATTAAATATTTTTGCCAGTTCTAAATACGAATGTCAGTAATTCGTAGGAAGATTGTAGGAAATTCAGCTAGATAAACTTGAAAACATTCATCAACTTAATTTCCAACAAGATGGTGCTCCTCCACACTTCAGTGCGTTAGTCATGACGCTTTAAATAAAAAAATTGGATATAGATGGATAGGGCTGCAAGGGCCTATGCTGTGGCCTCCAAGGAGTCAGACCTGACAACTTGTGATTTTTTCTTGTGGGGGTACATCAAAAGTATTGTTTATTCACAAAAAATTTGTGAACTGAACCACTTAAAAAACAGGATTAATGAAGCAATGACAACCATTACCAAAGAAATGTTAACGAATATTTTGAGATAAATTGAGAATCGTTTGTCGAGCGACTAAGAGCGCATATATTGAAATTTATTAACTTTGTAAAAATACTGTTTGAGGCGACAAATTAGATGAATAAACAACATTAACTGTAAGTAATTCGGTTTTTCTGTAAACCATGTTCAAACTGCACCACTCTTTTATTGATAAGCATGTATAGTAATAAATAAATACATTGATAAAAAATTAGTTTATTTAAAACTTGATAAAACTTACTAAAATTAATTTAATACAATTTTGAGTACTTTATTTTTATTCAAATTCTTGAAACGAAAACATGCTTAGGTGTGGCTAACACTTAGTAAGAACAGATTTCAATTGAATTTGTTAAATACAATTTTTATTCAATAAATTTTCAACATTTAATAAAGGTATATTATTTTGTTAACAAAAAGTTTTATTCACTACATTTTTTAACTATTAACTACATAAAACCGATTCTATTGAAACTGCTATTTAGCACACTCTTCAGAAGAAAGTATTTACTTTTGTTGCACTGAATAACTTTTTAAATCAAGCCTGTATGTGTATGTTTTAAATTGAAAAAAATTTATGACATGCAAAAAATTTTAAAAATTAATAAAACGATATTTAGTTTAAAGATTTTCTGTCTTGCATGATTTTCATTTAAAAAATTTACATTATTTTCTTTCTCCCTTTGAAATAAACTTTATTTATCAAAAAAAAAAAAAAAAAAAAAAAAAAAAAAAATGGTGAACATAAGAGTTTTTCAATTTATTATACTCAGTCATGAATGCCATAAGAAACAGTAATTTTAAAAAGTGTTTCCTCTGAATTATTTGTATTCTGAATGTGTCTATTTGTATCTCAAACTTGTAAATAAAATGTAAATGAACCTAAAAATCATATTCTTTACAATAAATATTTTATACTCTAAACTATATCTTTAAGACCAAAGATTTAAATCTAAGAGCATTTACATTTTCTAAAGTTAATATCAAATTCATTTAATAATAATAAAGTAAAATTCAAATAAATGAAAAGAAATGTAAAATTAAATATTTATACTTTTTGTACTTACTCATGATGAACTTTAAGTGTATGAGGTATTGGTTTCTGAATATTAACTTGATCCGCTTGTGCTTTCTTCAAAAGATGTATCCAAATACATGTTACAGCCATCTGATGTGTACAAATAGCTTTGTTTACATCGGGTACTGGTAAAGGTTCTTTCTCAGGGTATAGTAAATCATAAAGCTTTAATACTGGCAAGAAATTGCTAACCTAAAAAATCAGACTGTAAAAGTCTATGTAACTACAAATGTGAATACATTGCAACAAACTTTATGAATTATGTTACGATTTTGTTTAGTGTTATGGTTTTGTATTTTAGGACAAACGATCTGATATACATAGAAATAAGGGAAATAATGTGAAACTGGGATTAAGATATTACACATACACGCATAAATAAATAAATAAATAAATAAATATATATATATATATATATATATATATATATATATATATATATATATATATATATATATTTAGGTTAGTTTTGGTTGGTAAAGATTATTTAGATTTTTTGGACTTAGATTTTTTTGACAGACTTACCTTGGTAGGAGTCCACACTGTAGTCTTGAGATAGAAACACTTAAAAGCACTTAAACAATGATATATTTCAACCACACAGTGGTCTTTGTCAACCAAAGAGAAAACACAAAAAGAAATATGAGAGAATGAAATAAAATAAAATAATTATAAATTGTAATCACAGATTGTGTAGAGTAGAAATCAGATGTCACAGATGCACAGATTAATATATATATGGATATATATATATATATATATATATATATATATATATATTCTTGATATTTAACATTATCCATTGTTTTTCCGTTGCACTGACTTTATGAAGTTAATATATTACTATTTTTGAGTAATTTTATCCACCATTAAGTGCAATAATTTTACCTTGAGTGATGAGGCACCTTTCGGTCTTTGACCATTGTCGAATCACTGATTTTTCTCTGCTGTGGATGCTACGTCTGTGAAGCCGGTGTTTGTTGAAGTTATGCGCACTATTTCTTGATCTGTGTGTATGATATTTCTGTATAGTATGTCTTCTGTATATGTTGTTTGTAAATTCATTAAGTTGTTGTGTAAGTTTTTATAAATGTGGTATTTTTCTAGTGAGTTTAGTTCTATTGGGTTGTTATTTATTTCCAGTATGGTTAGGTTATTTTCGTAATTTGTAATTTCGTGTTTATGGGATAATAGGTGTGCTGCAACATTTGATACTTTAGAATTTTTGTTTTTGAATGCTCTATAATGTTCTTCAAATCTTATTTTAAATGTTCTGGATGTTTTTCCTATGTAAAAAGCGTTACAGTTGTTGCATGTGATTTTGTAAATACCTGATAGGTTATGTTTTTCTGAATTTGTTATGTGGTTTGTGTTATTAAGATATTTTATTATTTTGTTGTTTGGTTTGTAAGTTGGAGTGTAGTATTCTTTGTTGTATATATTTGTTATTTTTTCTATTTTGTTATTGGTATATTTATATTTTAGGTAGATTTTTTTATTTTTATTATTTTCGTGTTCCGGTTGTAGTGTTGTGTTGAGGTTAGGTTTTTTTGTGAATTTATTGTATATATTTTTTATAATGTGTTTGTTGTATCCATTTTCTATTGCTATTTTTGTAATGTTATCTTCAACAAACACCGGCTTCACAGACGTAGCATCCACAGCAGAGAAAAATCAGTGATTCGACAATGGTCAAAGACCGAAAGGTGCCTCATCACTCAAGGTAAAATTATTGCACTTAATGGTGGATAAAATTACTCAAAAATAGTAATATATTAACTTCATAAAGTCAGTGCAACGGAAAAACAATGGATAATGTTAAATATCAAGAATTTAATACCTACCAAGGTAAACAACTGTACCGTAAATATCTTAACCTAAAAATCAAACTCCAGAATTGCATCAACAAAATACAATTTAATAAAAAATGCTTAACTCTTAATATAACACCAAAATACGCAAAATTACACATAAAAAATAAACAAAACACTATTATCAATAAAGCAACAAAAATAGCAGAATCACACATTATTAAACAAAACATTAAAGCTGCCTGCCATAAAAAAAGCCAAATCAATTTACAACTATACATAACCAATTTGGAATTAATGAAAACTTTTGACACTCTCTCACCTATTATTCACGAAAAAACACAACAAATTATAATAAAACATAAAACAAACACTATTAACAGACAAAACAAAAAAATCGAAAATTTATCAAAACAACTTAACCTAAAAAATAGCCTAGAACCAATCCACACATCAAAACAACAACATAACCTAAAAAATAGACTAGAACCAACCCACACCTCTAACAATAATAAATTCATAAACTTAACTAAAACAGAATTTACTGAAAAAGAAAAAATAATAATAACAAATTCCTTCAAATATAACCTACCTAACTTCAACAAAAAACAAATAATAAAAAACCTAATAGTTGACACAGAATCTAACATCCACAAAATTACCCACCAAAATACTGAACACATAAGAAATAACATTAATAATAAAATTAACCTAATAAAAACGGAAAAAAACAAAAAAACGGAACAATATATTAATAAAAAAGAAATTATAAAACTCAGAGAAAAACTAGAAAACAACGACTACTTAATATTAAAATCAGATAAAACAAATACTCCAGTAATAATAGAAAATACCAAATATATCGATTCAATGACTAACTACATAAAAGAAAATAAATACAAACAAATCCCAGACCCAACTAACAAATACCTTATTACAATAAAAAACTTAATAGTCACTCACCGTAACACCCTAAACTATAACAATAAATTAAAATACCACACAAGATTATACCCATTTAAACCATGCGCACCCGTATTATCAGGGATACCTAAAATCCATAAACCTAACACACCATTTAGACCACTAATAAATTTCACAACAGCACCTTCTTACATAATCGCAAAAATCCTAGACAAAATCCTAAGGTCTAAAATACACATCAACAACACATACAATATAAAAAATGGATACGAATTAATTAATAAAATAAAAACGATAAAAACAAACAGCAACACAAAAATAATAAGTTATGACATAACTAACATGTACCCTAGTATCCCAATAGAAGAAACCATAGAAATAATAAAAAACAAACTGATACACAATAACGAAAAAAGAAACATAATAGATAGTATCATTACGCTAACCAAACACATATGTAACCAAAATTACTTCCAATTTAACAATAAATATTATAAACAAACAACAGGACTCCCCATGGGTTCACCCATATCATCTGTCATGTCAGAAATATATTTACAACACTTTGAACAAATAATAATTAAACCTATAATAAACACACACAATATCTCACTATGGACAAGATATGTAGACGATATACTTGTAATATACCAACCTACCATTCACAATGAACACGTCATAATATTAAACAAACTAAATACATACAACGAAAACATACAATTCACCGTTGAAACAGAAACAAATAGAACAATCAACTTCCTCGACATTACTTTAAATATAAATGATAATAAAATAGAAACTACAGTATACAGGAAACCTACTTCCAACAACACCACAATACACTACAAATCTAACCACCCCTGGACACACAAAATTAACACTTACAGTAACATGATAAATAAAGCAATAAAATACACACAGGATAACAAACAAAAATTAAATGAAGAATAGATAACATTACAAAAATAGCAATAGAAAATGGATACAACAAACACATTATAAAAAATATATACAATAAATTCACAAAAAAACCTAACCTCAACACAACACTACAACCGGAACACGAAAATAATAAAAATAAAAAAATCTACCTAAAATATAAATATACCAATAACAAAATAGAAAAAATAACAAATATATACAACAAAGAATACTACACTCCAACTTACAAACCAAACAACAAAATAATAAAATATCTTAATAACACAAACCACATAACAAATTCAGAAAAACATAACCTATCAGGTATTTACAAAATCACATGCAACAACTGTAACGCTTTTTACATAGGAAAAACATCCAGAACATTTAAAATAAGATTTGAAGAACATTATAGAGCATTCAAAAACAAAAATTCTAAAGTATCAAATGTTGCAGCACACCTATTATCCCATAAACACGAAATTACAAATTACGAAAATAACCTAACCATACTGGAAATAAATAACAACCCAATAGAACTAAACTCACTAGAAAAATACCACATTTATAAAAACTTACACAACAACTTAATGAATTTACAAACAACATATACAGAAGACATACTATACAGAAATATCATACACACAGATCAAGAAATAGTGCGCGTAACTTCAACAAACACCGGCTTCACAGACGTAGCATCCACAGCAGAGAAAAATCAGTGATTCGACAATGGTCAAAGACCGAAAGGTGCCTCATCACTCAAGGTAAAATTATTGCACTTAATGGTGGATAAAATTACTCAAAAATAGTAATATATTAACTTCATATATATATATATATATATATATATATATATATATTTAGGTTAGTTTCGGTTGATATATATATATATATATATATATATATATATATATATATATATATATATATATATATGAAGTTAATATATTACTATTGTAAGTAATTTTATCCACCATTAAGTGCAATAATTTTACCTTGAGTGATGAGGCACCTTTCAGTCACTTGACCATTGTCGAATCACTGATATTTTTCTGGTGTAGATGTTCGGTCCGAGATATTGGTATTTGTTGACGTTACACGCACTTTCTCTTGATCTGTGTGTATGATGTTTTTATATAGTATGTCTTCTGTATATGTTGTTTGTAGATTCATTAAATTGTTGTGTATGTTTTTATAAATGTGGTATTTTTCTAGTGAGTTTAGTTCTATTGGGTTATTATTTATTTCAAGTATGGTTAGGTTATTTTCGTAATTTGTTATTTCATGTTTATGTGATATTAGGTGTGCTGCAACATTTGATACTTTTGAATTTTTGTTTTTGAATGCTCTATAATGTTCTTCAAATCTTATTTTAAATGATCTGGTTGTTTTTCCTATGTAAAAAGCGTTGCAGTTGTTGCATGTAATTTTGTAAATTCCTGATAGGTTATGTTTTTCTGAATTTGTTTTGTGGTTTGTGTTATTAAGATATTTTATTATTTTGATGTTTGGTTTGTATGTTGGAGTGTAGTATTCTTTGTTGTATATATTTGTTATTTTTTCTATTTTGTTATTGGTGTATTTATATCTTAGGTAGATTTTTTTATTATTTTTGTGTTAATTTTGTAGTGTTGTGTTGAGGTTAGGTTTTTTGTGAAATTATTGTATATATTTTTTATAATGTGTTTGTTGTATCCATTTTCTATTGCTATTTTTGTAATGTTATATAATTCTTCATTTAATTTTTGTTTGTTATCTTGTGTGTATTTTATTGCTTTATTTATCAAGTTACTGTATTGTGGTGTTGTTGGAAGTAGGTTTCCTGTATACTGTAGTTTCTATTTTATTATCAAAAAAATGAATGGATTTATCTGATGTTGAGGTTAGGGGATTCTCTGGACTTGGTATACCACTGGTATGATAGTTCCCATCTTCTCAGTTTTGAGGGATTGCAATCAGGGGGGAGTGATATAATTATTTTTGTGGTATAGCAGTCATCAAAAGTTGTGATGTTGTGACTCGCAGCATGTTGAGCTGTTGGCCTATCCATATTCATAATTTTAACATCATGTCTGTGGCCATTCATTCTGATATTCAGACTATCCGTGGTCAGGCCTATGTACTGTGCTGAGCAAAATTTACATTGTAGCTGGCATATGACATTTTTCGATGTACAACTATGATGACCCTGTATTTTGAAGACCATTTTTGTTGTTTGGCTGTTGAAACTATTTGCTGAGGGGTGTATAGGACACGTCTTGCATCTAGGTCTATTGCATGGGAAGGAGCCATGAGAAAGTTTGTGTGATTTGTCTGCATCAGGATCTGGTAGTTTAGGATGTACTAGGATGTTTTTCAAGTTGGGAGGTTGATTGTACCAAATTTGAGGTGGATCGGTGAAAAGATTTTTGGTGTGGACGGAAGCTTGAAGAATTTTGAAGCCATCTCTTAATATCTTGTTGAGTTTATGTAGACCAGGATGGTAGTCTGTTATTAAAGACAGTTTATTTTGTTCTGTTTGTGGTTTGCGGTGATCCGAGGATTGTGCTGAATGAATTTGATTTTCAATTAGTCTTTTTGGGTATCCTCTTCTCTGGAAGGCTGTTGATATCTTTCTATTAAAATCTTCCAATTCTCTATCATTCGAACAGATTCTCTTACCCTGATTGCTTGACTGTATTAAATGGATCGTTTTATGTTTATTGGGTGGTTGCTGTCGAAATGGCAATATTGTAGGTGGTTTGTCGGTTTGATGTGAATTCCTGTGTTGATATTTCCATTCTGGAGTGTTACTTCTACATCCAAAAAGGTGATGGCTGATGTAGATTTCTCCCAGGTAAATTGAAGTGTGGAGAATTGTGTCAGGCTGTCTAAAAATGCCTCAAGTGTTGAAGCACCCTGTGTCCAAATTAGGAAGATGTCATCTATATATCTATACCAACATAATGGTTGGTGTGTTTGTGTCTTTAGAAAACTTTCTTCCAACAATCCCATGTACAGATTTGCGTACGATGGGGCCAATCTAGTGCCCATTGCTGTTCCCTTTATTTGAAGGTAGTTCCTTCCTTCAAACTGAAAGTTGTTCTTCTCGAGGATGAACCTGGTCAGGTTCACAAGAAAAAGTGTAGTGGGAAAAGGCTTGCCTGCACGTTTGTTTAGAAAATTCTCTATTGCAGATAGGCCTTGTGCATGAGGGATGTTGGTATCGAGAGAGGTGACATCTATGGTGACCAAAATAGTTACCGGGGGTAGAGGTACAGATATTTGTGAAAGTCGATCTGTGAATTGATTGGTGTCCTGGGTATGTGATGGAAGGTTCTTTACTAAGGGTTGAAGGTGTGAGTCGAGGAAAGCTGAAATTCTTTCCGTTACTGAATTGCAGCCAGCAATTATTGGTCTACCAGGTGGATGGATTATGCATTTGTGGATCTTTGGTAATATATAGAATTGAGGAGTAGAGGGGTTTTCATTATATAATAATTTTAGAGATGTTTCTGAAATATTTTGTTCAGGAGCTGTATATTTGAGTAGTTCCGAGAGTGAATTGTTGAATTCTGTCGTAGGGTTATCTGTAAGTATTTTGTATGTTGTGATGTCTGACAGTTGCTTATTTGCTTCTTTGATGTAGTCTTCTTTGTTCATAATAACAGTGGTTGAACCTTTATCTGCTGGAAGAATCATTATATCTCTATTGTTTTTTAACAAATATATTGCCGCTTTTTCTAATTTGGTAAGGTTAGGTTTAGTCTTCAGATTTTTAGTGAAACTTATATCGGTGATGCTTTGCATGATAAAGTTGATGTAAAGTTCAATGGGGTGATCAGGTGGTAGTGGTGGTGGATCCCAGTTGGAGGGTGGTTTGAATTTTGCAAGACATACGTCTATGTTTGTATCCGTTTTGAAAGTTGGTGTCTGAGCTATATAATTTTTTATCCTAAGTTTTCTGGCAAAGCTGAAAACGTCTTTTCCTAACTTGAATTGGTCTATTTCCTTAACTGGTGGGAATGACAGGCCTTTAGAAATTACTTGTAGTTCATGTTCCGAGAGTAACCAATCATTGGTTAAGTGCTTTTATGTGTTTCTATTTCAAGACTACAGTGTGGACTCTTACCAAAGTAAGTCTGTCGGCCAAAAAGATTTATTTCTTGAATGCAGAGTTTTGAAAGTTTATGTATTTTATCAAAATAGAAAAACTAACCAATACATACAACAAAGAATACTACACTCCAACATACAAACCAAACAACAAAATAATAAAATATCTTAATAACACAAACCACAAAACAAATACAGAAAAACATAACCTATCAGGAGTTTACAAAATTACATGTAACGACTGCAATGCATTTTACATAGGAAAACGACCAGATCATTTAAAATAAGATTTGAAGAACATTACAGAGCATTCAAAAATAAAAATACAAAGGTATCAAACGTTGCAGCACACCTAATATCAGATAAACTGAAATAACAAACTACAAAAATAACCTAACCATACTTGAAATAAAAAATAACCCAATAGAATTAAACTCACTAGAAAAATACCACATTTATAAAAACACACACAACAATTTAATGAACCTACAGACCACATATACAAAAGACATACTATATAAAAACATTATACACGCAGATCAAGAGAAAATGCGTGTAACGTCAACTAATACCAACATCACGGACCGAACATCTACACCAGAAAAATATCAGTTATTCAACAATGGTCAAGTGACTGAAAGGTGCCTCATCACACAAGGTAAAATAATTGCACTTAATGGTGGACAAAATTACTTACAATAGTAATATATTAACTTCATAAAGTCAGTGCAACGGAAAAACAATGGATAACGTAAAATATCAAGAATTTATATATATATATATATATATATATATATACATATATATATGAAGTTAATATATTACTATTGTAAGTAATTTTATCCACCATCAAGTGCAATGATTTTACCTTGTGTGATGAGGCGCCTTTCGGTCACTTGACCATTGTCGAATCACTGATTACTTTTTCAATTTTTCTGATGAGGATATTCGGTCCGTCATGTTGGTAATTGTTGACGTCATATAAGTTTCCTCTTGAGTCTTGTGTATAATGTTTTTGAATAGTATGTATTTTGTATATGTTGTTTGTAGATTCATTAAATTGTTGTGTATGTTTTTATAAATGTGGTATTTTTCTAGTGAGTTTAATTCTATTGGGTTATATATTTCAAGTATGGTTAGGTTATTTTCGTAATTTGTTATTTCATGTCTGTGATATTTAACAAACAACATATACAGAAGACATACTATTCAAAACCATTATACACAAGACTCAAGAGGAAACGTGTATGATGTCAACAATTACCAACACGACGGACCGAACATCCACATCAGAAAAATTGAAAAAAAGTAATCAGTGATTCGACAATGGTCAAGTGACCGAAAGGCACCTCATCACTCAAGGTAAAATAATTGCACTTAATGGTGGATAAAATTACTTACAATAGTAATATATTAACTTCATAAAGTCAGTGCAACGGAAAAACAATGGATAACGTAAAATATCAAGATATAAATTTATATATTGTAACATTTTGAAAATAGCAAATGAGAAATTGGCTAGATTAAAATTGAAACTAATTTTAGGTAAAAGCCTAGAAAGGTTGTAAAATGTAAACAAGATATTTGAACTGTAAAATGCATTAGGAAATTTGTTATATCAAATAACCTAACAAATAAAATTAAAACAAGATAATCTAATAATAATAAAATTAATCAAAATTGTAAACTGTAGTAACATAGGGCATAAGTAATTACTTGAGAGATAGAAGGTGAAAAACGGTTATAAACAATGAATTGAAAGGTTATGTTTGTAAAACTCCAGCTCAAAACAAACACACATTTCGGAATTATTAAAAAAGTAAAACGCAAAGACACTTCACACACAAATAATAGTAATTAAATAAACACTGGAAGGTTTGTTAAGAATAGGAAAGTTGAAACAGTATGTTAACAAAATTAAAACGGGTAAAACAATTGTGTTGTTGCATCAGATCTGGAACCAAGAAGTAGGTCAGTGTACAGTCGACTCTAGTAGAAAAAAAACGAACTAAATTACATGCAAGAAAAGGTTGGAGGTGGAAAGGCCGCCATGTTTTAAATATTTTAAAAGTAGAACGACGCGCCAGTCTAGCGTGGGGTAGCCAAAGGAATAGGAGCAGTTCTTAGATGTCAAAATTCCATTTGAAGAATTTCGTCAAAATTGTACAAATTTGTGAAGAAACTTGGCCAAATTAAAACAAGGATAAGTGAATTTAAGCTATAATACAGTATTAATGTAATTTGAAGTAACTAAAAGGAATTTAATTGTGTGAAATATAAAATTTAAAGAGAAATGAATCCTGTATGAAGATCCAGCCAAACTTCGATAATTTATAAGTTAAGTACATAGAGCTATACAAATAAACTTAAGTGAACTTTTAAAATCATAAGGAAATTTAAAATTGTACATTATTAGAATATCTTGTAATTAATTAATAGTTAGTAATAAGAAACATAATCCAGTTCAAACAGTTTAGGGACCTTTTTGCTTATTCCAAATTTAAGTTTTTTCATCAGGAAGCTATTTATTAAAACTATTTTCTAAATTTAATCTTGTTTATCAAAATTTATTTAATTTAACCAAAGAGTTAAAAGATATAGCCCATGCATGGATATTAAGAGATCTTAGAAAATAGCCTAGGATATAAAATTTTGTAACTAAAATTGAAGGAATTGAGTTTAGCCTATTGTGTTAAAACTTGTTAAGTTTTATTTTTTTTGTTCTGTTTATTGTGTGAATTAAAAAATTGTTATAATAAAGACTTTAAATTATTAATGAGTTATATATGTTTTGTGTTACAAAAATATTTATGTTATAAAAAAAATAATATTACAATATATATATTATATATATATATATATATATATATATATATATATATATATATATATATATATATATATATATATAGATTTTTTGGACTAGGAGACTGACAGACTTACCTTGGTAAGAGTCCACTCTGTAGTCTTGAAATAGAAACACATAAAAGCACTTAAACAATGTGTTTCTATTTCAAGACTACAGAGTGGACTCTTAC
Organism: Prosapia bicincta; assembly: GCA_036971475.1. NCBI lineage: Eukaryota > Metazoa > Arthropoda > Insecta > Hemiptera > Cercopidae > Prosapia > Prosapia bicincta. The sequence goes on along the minus strand of JBAIZL010000008.1, from coordinate 32,789,219 downwards.
CAAGGTAAGTCTGTCAGTCTCCTAGTCCAAAAAATCTAAATAATCTTTACCAACCAAAACTAACCTAAATATATATATATATATATATATATATATATATATATATATATATATATATTCCTGATATTTAATATTGTCCATTGTTTTTCCGTTGCACTGACTTTATGAAGTTAATAAATTACCAATTTTGAGTAATTTTATCCACCATTAAGTGCAATATTTTTACCTTGAGTGATGAGGCACCTTTCGGTCTTTGACCATTGTCGAATCACTGATTGTTCTCTTGAGAGAACAATCAGTGATTCGACAATGGTCAAAGACCGAAAGGTGCCTCATCACTCAAGGTAAAAATATTGCACTTAATGGTGGATAAAATTACTCAAAATTGGTAATTTATTAACTTCATATATATATATATATATATATATATATATATATATATATATATATATCTTGATATTTTACGTTGTTCATTATTTATTTATTAATTAAAATTATTGCACTTGGTGGTGGATAAAAGTATTTACAATAGTAATATATACTATATATATATATATATATATATATATATATATATATATATATATATATATATATATATATAGATTTTTTGGACTAGGAGAATGACAGACTTACCTTGGTAAGAGTCCATATATATAACCTAAATATATATATATATATATATATAGGTTAAAACATTTAGGTTTTACCACGGATAGTCTGAGCATCAGAATGAATGGCCACAGACATGACGTTGGAACCATGAACATAGACAGGCCAACCGCTCAACACGCTGCTAGTCACAACATCATCTCTTTCAATGATTGCTATACCACCAAAATAATTAAAGCCCTCCCCCCTGATTGCAACTCTTCAGAATTAAGAAGATGGGAGTTATCATACCAGTGGTATACCAAATCTAGAGAGCCTCCTAACCTCAACATCAGATAAAACTCCTTTTAACTTCCCCCTAACTTCTACCATTTTTAACAGCTCCATTACCTTCCTTCTGACAGACTTTTAATATCTAGTTTCAAGTAACCAATCTTTACACGATTCACATATAACAATTTCTACACATATCACATATAGCTCTATATCATAAACTATAAATCTGTGACATTTGGATGTTTATACACATCTGTGGTTCACTTCAATCTTTTGTTTTGTTTTCTCTTTCTTGACTGAAGAAGATCATGTTGATCGAAATATTTCAAATAAAAGTGTATTAAGTGTTTTATATGTGTTTTATATGTGCTTATTTCCAAGAGATTGCAGTTTTGGACTATTGCCTTTAGGTAAGTCTGTCAGTCTCCTATCAAGTCCAAAAAATTCCTATATATATATATATATATATATATATATTAGGAATGGCCCGATACCTAAAATTTTTTATTCTAAAATTTGTCTTTAGCTTCTCGATACTTTTAAGTTATATATGCTTATATGATAATCTCTAATAATATCTCTAATAATGAATTTAGTTAACATCTTGGTGATATGGTGAAGCCTTTTTAAAGTTTCATTTAATGTAATAGGCTACACAAAACATTCAACCTTGATTTATAAATAGGGATTCCTGAAAGCATAACAAACATATAGGATAAAAGTATTGATATTTTTAAAATTGCAATGTGAATTTCAGTTTATAATTACAATAATAGCCATTTCAGTTTGTATAACTGGAGAAATTGGAACTACTTTTTCTTTGTATTTTGTTTTGACATCTATAAAGCGGTGGTGGGGTAGCAGTGATGAGAGAGAGAGAGAGAGACAGACAATTTTTCAAAATGAAAACAATAAAATATTACTTACGGAGAATTTAATTTTGCACACTGATATGCTATTAAATAACAGCTCTTTTTCTGCAAATACAATAGTTATAGATATACACATACAGTAGAACCCCTCAAATCCGAACCCCGCGAGATCTAAACATGATTTGATGGAAACCAAATTTTAAAAAAGTACCTAAAATTTAATGAAGTATGCACTGAAAGTTTGCTACTTACATAAAACAGGACTGAGATGTGTAATATATTGGAATTGACACTGTAAAACCATGATATAATATTAAGGCTTATACTTTACTACTGTGTAGTGAGGTCTTTAAAATTCATTCCAGTCCCTTCCCCATTAAACACTTGCTTGGGTGAGTCATTTTCTAACAAAATCAAATCTGTAAATTTTTCTAAATATTCTTTTGCAGCAAGATTATCGGCTGATAACTTCTCCTCACTTAACGTTAGTTGTCTAATTCCGTGCTTTCTCTTCCATCTATCCAACCATCTATTGCTAGCATTAAATTCCAAATCACCGTTCAATAATTTGTCTAACTGTAATGCCTTTTCTTGTATTAATGGGCCACTAATAGGAAATCCTATCTGCCTCTGTTGTGTAAGCCATAAAATTACAGTCCCGTCAATTTTTTCATTCACAGAAACTTTCGAGTGATGGGGTTGCTACAAAGACTTTCACTTGTAGCACTGCAAAACTGTTCAATTTTTTATATAGGTATATGAAATGAATAATCTAATATTGTTTGTTAATAAAAAATGCACTTCTGTCAAATGCAAAATACACAGCAAATCCGAAATCCAAACTTTTTCGGTAGATCCAAACAGGCTATAGCCCCAATTAGTTCGGATTTGAGGGCTTCAACTGTATCTTAAAGTGCAACTAACATTTGTCAGTATAATCATTCATGTAATAAACATGTAATATAAACACAATATACTGTCTACGTACTGGATTTCGTTGGATGCTTCCTGAAATGAACTGAAGAAGAACCCACATCAAATGATCTCGTCCTTTTCTTAAATCTCTTCCAGCAAGCTAAAACAAGGTTTCAACTGAACAATATCTATATTTTAAAAATACTATTCTACATCTTATACTTCAGTTTTTAGTTTTGAAAATAGTTTTTTTTTATTGGGGAGAAACAGGAGATGTTCATATTACTTAACAAATTCATTTTGTTGGTGTTTCTGAAGTGGTATTTGCTTCTGTAATACGTGTATGTGTTTGAATATTTATTGAATACAAATATATTCTAGCCAAGCAGATAGGCCCAACTAAATTTGCAAACAAAATTACTTTTAAATTGTCTTACCTTTTGAGATGAATTGTTTATAACTGATGTTAATATTAATCACTTTAACAATAGTTTATAACTATACGAACTTTAAAATTTGTAAATTTGTTAAGACTTACTGAGACAGAACGTTTTTGATCGCTATGTGGCGACTTCATCAGTGTCTTCTGCTTCGTGATGTCGGGTAGTTGGATGTCACCCGACATCCCCAAGCAGAAGACACTGATGAAGATTCACATAGCGATCGAAAACGTTCTGTCTCAGTAAGTTTTAACAAATTTACAAAATTTAAAGTTCGGATAGTCATAAACTATTGTTAAAGTGATTAATAAAAATTCACCAAAAGTAATGGACTACAAAATTCAATAATGTAAATATGTTATTAATGATGGTAGGAATATAGACATATGACTTATAACTTCCTGGCATAACATTCATAAGAGCTAACCTAGTCAAATTTGTAACTTTCAAATGAATGAAATAAAAATGATTTGAATAAAAATATTTATGACAGAATTGTAATTGACAGTTTCGTTACTTTTGAGATTGTTGTAATAATATATGCATATTAATAATTGTGATCATATTTGTGTATGATTAGACCTAATAATACACTCATAGCTTGAAGTTAAGATTTTGTTCTCTACCAAATATTTATCACATAACTAGCACTCACTATAACTATATTATGGGAACCCTTCTTATTTTAAACATAACTAAGTATTGTAAATTTTAACACTGAAATTTAATACAATAATTAAAGATTATTGTAACTTTCACATTAGTATTAATTTCTTTTATAAAGGTTAACATAAGAAGAAGGCATGAATTAAATGTTAAGTGACGAAATTGTTAAGTGACTCTGAGGTGGGTAATTCAAAAATTTTATTATCTCAACTTAAAATTGGCTTGGCACTTGATACATCATATAAATTGAGTCTAAAATATTTTGAAGAAAATAATATTTACATTTTGCAACATATAAGGCGTCTTTAAAAAATGATAAAACATTTCTATAAATTTTTGGTACATTATATACTAGAACATGAACTCAAAATCTTTACAATATAAGGTTACAAAGCAATATGTTTACAAGAAATATAATATCTTTATTCCAAACAAATTATACAAAAAAGTATAGTTACTATACTGTGAAATAAAATTTTTTTAGATGATTATTTTTTCCTACATTTACATGAATATAACTAAGAGAAATTAATTGAGTTATTATAAAAAGATTGATTTAACACTTTCAGCACGGCTAGCGTTCCGGCACGCTCTGGGTTCCCTTACGAAGTACAGAGAGCATGTCGATGCGCTCCTAGCTTATTTTCTTAGATACGGCGAGCTCACCGACACACTCACTCCCAGGCTAATTGAAACTTCTCTACTGTCGATACGCATTTGTATAAAGGTTTGATTTTTATGTCAATGCTTCAGAAGAGTTTGGAGAATATTGTGCTTGAGTCGTTTTTAAATCCGACCATCCCAATTTAACTTTTGATGGTTCAACTGTAACAATGTTTCGGGGAGTTTTATGAACAGATTTAATTTGGTTTAACTTTTATATTTTAATGTTTTTTCGAGTTTGAACCATTTAACGCGGCAAAATATCCGGTATAAACAACGATCGTAAAAATTAACTAAGCTTTCTGAACTAGCACAAGAATAAACGATAACTGTCCTATTAGAGTGAATGAACCAACTCGAGATTGGAACAGACTATTGTAAATATGTGTCATTGCAAAATGCTTGGACGCCCGAAAACCTAATGTGTCAACATAAGATTGTAGTAAACAAATGTCAGCTTATCTCAGCTATAAATAGTCTCGGACATGACATATGTATTATCTATGTCTCCGTTTACATTATCGATCTTCGAAACACATGGCACAAACAGAAACAAACATTCCGAGTTAAACGTTGAGTGTTTATTTTAGTATGTAATATATTTTAGTAGTAGGGTCTTTAGTTTTGTATATAAGTTTTCTTTTTTTCTCTGTCTTTTTTATTGTGTTTTCTTATTTATCATACAGTAATTTATCATTTGTATTTCTTTTTTTAAATTGTGACCCGATAAATAAAACAATATTTTAGAGTCTAATACACTATTCTAATGTCACCAATAAACATGTATATGTTAAAAATAAAATTATTGAGATGAAATCAACGGGCTCGATAATTAGATGCTACGACAAGCTATGCAACCCGCATAGCGTTCCATTGCCGTCAGAGCTGGAAGTTAACGAAAAATAGACAGTAGTTTGATGAGATCACCAATGTCGCCGCTGTGTTAAAAGTGTTAATTTGGATCTCCTACTCATGTACTCGCCTTGTGCTGCAAAATCTATTCTTTACGGTAAAGTATTCTTAAAACATCAGTTTATTCAACTTTGTTACATGAAAAATGAAGGTTATTACCAGAATATGGTAATTGATTACCACCAAAAGAATTACTAACCTTATTGTGCAAAGACATTACAATATTTGGAAATGTTGCAAACTGGAATAATACGAAATAAATAAGTTGGCTTGATAGATGAAGCCACAACCAGTAGCTATTGGTAATATCTTCTCCCTCTGAGGTAGAACTACTTCCACTTACAGATTCAACTTCACTTCGTTCCATTGCCAAGATGACTAACTCAATAAACTGTTCTTCCAGTGCTACACACCTTTGCTTGTGCTGAAAAAACATATATTTTACAGTAAATATAATCACTCAATTTTATGGCCTTTAACTCTTTACACGTGTATAACATGATTTCTCGTAAGGCTGAAATCTCTGCCAACTCTTATTACGGGAAATCACGTATTAACAATATTTTGTATATGGAAGTCCTAGTTGTTTGTTTAAAGTCCATTACAATGTGGGACAATGTTTGTTTGGTGAAAATAAACTCCTCAGCTACGTTTATTGTTCTCGGCTACCTGCTACCGATCTACTTTCCGTTGTCGTAGCCACCAGGCGCCATTACAAGTTCCATACAATGCGCGTAATGACAGGAATTCTCGGCAGGAGGCAGCGTCTGCCAACTGTGTCATATTTATTGTTCGGATTGTGATTGCTATAGGTGTTTACTGTTTATATGAGTGAACATTGTTTGTACTGTAAGATTAGTTACTGTTTATGTTTTCATAAATAATAATTTTAGTTACTGTATTATTTATTATTTTTTGGTAACTATTAGTTATAAACATGACAAATCCAGATGATCCTGGCTTAGATGCTTTTATTAGTGAAGTAATGAATGATTCTTTTCAACTTTGTTTGCGCCTAATAGTGAACCTGATGACATAGACATGGGCAATGTTATTGTACACAATCTGATATGCCAAGTGTAATCGATAGTCAGAACACGGTGAGTAACCAATACTCTTCTTGGTTTTATATAGCAAGATATAAAAAACCATCTAACACTTAAAACAGGAAATAAGTAGAAAAACTATTACTTCAGACATTCCTTGTCAAGCTTGATTGTAAACAAAACACCAGTTATAAATAGGAAGAATAGGATCTGAAAACTCTAAACTTTATTTACCGCATTAAGGAAGTTTTCAATTAAATTTGTAATCTAAATGAGCAATACCGTATTTCAATAAAAAAATATTATGTTAAAACTGCAGTATATACTATTGACAAATAAAATAAATGTAATGTACATTTTTAATATACAAAATAAAAAAAGATTTTCAATCAACAAATTCAAATCAAATTTGTACTATACAAAGATATTTCTTTTTTAATATTGGCTATAACATATTTTTCTATTTTACATTAAATTATAAATATTTACCTGCTTTTGTAAACCCAGCATTGAACACACCATATCTCTTGAATATGGCTGTTCCAGTACATATCGAAGTAGCAACGTTTGAGGTTCTAATAAAGACTTTTCATACGGTAGATTACCTTTAAGAGAAAATTTCAATGTTGTAGGATCTAATTTCCATGGATTAATAATGTGATCTGCATATCCAGAGTGCTCTACTACAGGTAACATAAGTGAGTGACCAATTATTGACACCATTTGGGCTGTTTTTCGGAAACTGTCTACAAAACTGGATAGTATGTTTGCCAATTTCTAAAACATTTGTAATAAAGAAAATAAAATTACATTAAAGGTTGTGGGAAATTAAATATAATTTAAACCTATACATTTTTATACAATTCATTTTTTTTTAATAATCAAAGGTTTCGTGACTTTTCTAAGTTGATTTTGACATTATTTTTTTTTCTTGTGTGAATTTTATCCCATAGAAAAACCCCACCTTTTACAATAGGTAACTTTACAATAACAATTTATTAATTATTTGTACATAAAACATATATACATTTTTAAACCTCCATGTTTCTATAAAATTCACATTTTATGGTTAAATTAAGGTCTTCATTGTAACACTTGGATCTGTTACAGTGTACCATCACGATAGCATAAGGACAAGATCAACTAACATCTTCAAAATATTATCAACAATATTTTATATGTTTTATCTTAAAACATAAATGCCTATTGGTTTTTAATCTTTGAGAGGGCCCATAGAGTTTAAAACGAGAGAGGGCGCTTGCAGAGGTTTATTCCGCGCAAATACCCTTTAAAATTTAAACGGTTTACGATTTTATATTTGGGTGACTTCACAATTAAATACTATATAAATGCATTGTAAATAATTTTAGACCTCGTTATTGAACAATTTTAATTTTCTAAGCATCATATTTGTAAAAATATTTTGAGTTAATTTTGAATATTAAAATATATAACCCTAAAATTTATTGGATGACAAATAATATTGGCTTTATAACACAACAGGGTCTAGCAGAATCTTACAGTCTTTGTTGAAAAACCAATTCATATTTGTTCATTTCTAAGCTACTAGTCACCACTAGTGTAGCGTGAACATGACCTACTCTCATGAGAATTATGTTTCTTTTTGCTTTTCTCCTTTGCCTTTCTGGATCAGTATATCACAGCATTTTTTGTATTTTACTAAAAAAAACTTCTCTTCTATTGCAAAACTGCACGGTAACAGCTTCCTGGCGAATGTTTAGCAGGATTTTCTCTGTAACGTCAAAATTTCAACAAATTGGTCATTTTCAGATTGACCTATTATGTCTTCATTTGTTTCATTTACAATTTCATTGACTTCTTCGTCAGGTTCATCATCTGGCAGAGAGACTCGTATTCATCAGAATCATCAAAGAGCTAGCTAAAAAAATTTCCTGTAATAAGTATTTATTGATTTTCTTCTTTTTCAACACCAAATATCATTTTACGAATTCTGTCCTCTTCAAATGGAACAACAGTAAAATGTAAAACTTAGATACTAAAAAGACATACAACACTAAAATAAACTAAACTAATTTACATTACAACACTTTTGTAATGTAAATAAAAGCACGGAGAACTCCGCACAAATAACTTACACGAAAGGGAGCTTGCAGACGAAACCTACGCAATCTGACCGCGTTTGACAAAGATTAAATTCAAACTAATGCTACTTGGAAAAAAATAACAAAAATAGGTTGGGCCGTTTCCTAGAATGCAGAGTGTGGAGTAACGAGCTGGAAATAAATATCTGACAACGGAAAAGACGTTTTTTTAACAAATAATGATGCGTGCAGAGAAAAACTCCGCATCCGCCCTCTCGAGGGTTAAAAATACATCACAAACATATTACAAAACAATACAAAGTCTCTTGAAAAATATAGGTTTTAAAAAGGTTATGTATGGTATGAAAGTATATAATTTCCGAATAAACAACAAGTACTTACTTACCCAATGAGGCCAATTTTTTCCTTCTGGATATGCTTTTTGTATTTCATTGGCTATAAAATATCCTGGCAATAGGCAAGCATTACGATCAAATATATATTCAACAACATTTTCAAGAGCCTTCATCTGTGGCATTATTGATGAATTCAGTTGTGATGGTATAGTCTGTGCTTTTTCACAACAACCCTTAAAAAAAACAAAGTGTGACATAAAAACTTTTATAAGCTATTAAACATTTACTGAGGTGAAGATTCTTTCACAATCACATCAGTTATAGAATTTATGAATTTATTGTTCTAGCTCAGGGATTTTTTTTTTTTTTACTATTTAAACTGATCTTATTAGACCAACCATTAAAACAATTGATTATTATACCATAAGTTACACAAATAATGACCCTGGTTAATGCAATTCACAAATAATCTTCAGAGGACAAAATAAATACAGAAAATAATTTAAAATGTCGATGTATTTGACGGATTATAACATGTACATTTATATGTCTAACTATTTACAATACGTACATAAGTATATGTCAAAAGTAAGTATGTATGTACATATGTAATTTCCTTTACACATAATACTTTCACTTTTTAACAAAAAAATCTGTCACTTTCGTCTGTTTTTTTTGTGAGCATTGATTTAGCTTTAATGTACGATCTAAGTTTCTTGAGAACCATTTTGTCGCACAGTGTCTACTTGTGTCACGTGTGTCACAAAGTCATTAAGATCGATAATGTATATGACAGACATGGATAATGCATATGTCACGTCCTAGACTATTTATAGCCGAGATTAGCTGACATTTGTTTACAATCTATCTTATGATACACATTAGGTTTTCGGGCGTCCAAGCATTTTGTCATTGTCTCTTATATACAGTAGTCTGCTCGCCCCTTTTATTCCGCTGGCCCGCTTCGGGATGCTTCCCTTTCAATGTAAAAATTAGTATGTACATATTTACATATCTATTCCCTTCATCTTAACTTCTATTAAGCCTTATATGTATTTACGTCGTAATTCACCGTTTGGAAATTTAAACACACGAATCTGATTGGAATAAAAATTGGATATTTGTAAAACAATGGTAGATCCCGGATAATCCGCAAACCGGTTAATCTGCCCATGGATAATCGGGAGTTTACTGTATATATATATATATATGATTTTTATTTCATTCTCTCATATTTCTTTTAGTGTTTTCTCTTTGATTGACAAAGCCCACTCTGTGGTTGAAATATATCATTAATTAAGTGCTTTTATGTGTTTCTATTTCAAGGCTACAGAGTGGACTCTTACCAAGGTAAGTCTGTCATTCTCCTAGTCCAAAAAATCTAAATAATCTTTACCAACCAAAACTAACCTAAATATATATATATATATATATATATATATATATATATATATATTCCTGATGATGTTGGTACTGTTTGCCAACGAAAAGCTTTGGATATAAAATAATAAATATTATTCTAGTATTTGAATAACCTGTGTTGTTTTAAAATATATATATATATATATATATATGAAGCTAATAAATCACTAATTTTGAGTAATTTTATCCACCATTGAGCAGAGAACAATCAGTGATTCGACAATGGTCAACGACCGAAAGGTACCTCATCACTCAAGGTAAAATTATTGCACTTAATGGTGGATAAAATTACTCAAAATTAGTGATTTATTAGCTTCATAAAGTCAGTGCAACGGAAAAACAATGGATAATTTTAAATATCTAGAATATATATATATATATATATATATATATATATATATATATATATATATAGATTTTTTGGACTAGGAGACTGACAGACTTACCTTGGTAAGAGTCCACACTGTAGTCTTGAAATAGAAACATATAAAAGCACTTAAACAATGATATATTTCAACCACACAGTGGTCTTTGTCAATCGAAGAGAAAACACAAAAAGAAATATGAGAGAATGAAATAAAATAAATATAGGGATATATATATATATATATTGTAACATTTTGAAGTAGTATGTATATAAAAGGCACTTACAAAATAAGATAAATATATATAAATAAATTCAGTATGTAAAAAAATTACTAAAATATACCAGTAACGAAATGTAAACATAACCTAATTTCACTTGTGTAGAAAATGCACATGGCCACATTTTAGATCTAATCACAAGATTTTATATAAAAAGAAAAAAAAAACACACAAATCACTATTTATAAGAAAATGTATTAGAAGTAATTGATAGATAACAATTTGAATAGAACAATAGAACGATATAAATACACTTAAAACTTTCAAACGGCAAGCTAGTGAAATGTTCTGAAGTAAACAAGATGGGAGAACGAATTTGTGGAGTTGCGTGCGCATTGACCGGCAAAAGATATTCGTTTTAAATATTTCTCGTGGAGATATAATCTAAAACAGTTTGGGAAATAAGATTTAAATGCAATTGTTTTGCAAAGAAATTTAAGTGCAGTTGTTAAGAAGAAGAAGTGTATCAGAGGCGGTGAACATGACATCCGTAAAGCTGTTACAAGGAATAAACGAGAAAATAGCGGAAATTGACGACTTGGCCATTTTATTGCTAAAAAGGGAGCGTCAGTTAGTTGGGACAGAGCATTTGAACGAGGCAGACGTGTTTCAGAATTGGCTGTAGAAATTTTATTTTTTTAACTGGTGCGGAAAGTGCAGTATCGTATTCAAATCATAATTACAGAATAACATTAAGCCAAATCATTGAACTGATCGATTAAGAAGACATTATTCAGGAAATTATTTAATTAGAAACCAAATAACTTGTAAAAAAATTTTAGCTTGTAAGAATTGTAACTTAGATATTTTTTTGAAAGTGCCAACTCAAATTTTATTATTCAAAATTTAGAAAACCCACCTATTAACCCGAGATAAGGAGAGCTCAAGCTCAAATTAAAGTAATTAAATCAAATTCAATTAATATTAAAATTTATAACTAAACTTCTTGCTGCCATAAACAAATTTTAGACTTAGGCTAATAAAGCTTAATTTTTGTAATTCTTTGTGGATGAAATAAGACTTTGTAATTAGTAAGTGACTTTATAAAAGAAAATAAGGAATGTCATATTAAGATATTAAAATTTTTGTAACAAAAGCAGCATTGAATCGTTATTTCTTTTAACTTATAAATTTTTATTAAGACTTATAAAAGTGAATTTACCAAATATTACAATATATATATATATATATATATATATATATTCTTGATATTTAACGTTATCCATTGTTTTTCCGTTGCACTGACTTTATGAAGTTAATATATTACTATGTAAGTAATTTTATCCACCATTAAGTGCAATAATTTTACCTACAAGGTAAAATTATTGCACTTAATGGTGGATAAAATTACTTACATAGTAATATATTAACTTCATATATATATATATATATATATATATATATATATATATATATATATATATATATTAAAACAACATAGGTTATTCAAATACAAGAATATTTATTAATTTATATCCAAAGCTTTCCGTTGGTAAACAGTACTAACATCATCAGGAATGAAAATTACAATAATGTAAGCTATAGGTCTAAAACATATGTTAAATTAGAAATAGAATTGTTGCTAAATTTATACAAATTGCCAAATTGCCTATTAGGTTAGTTCTAGTAGAGCTTGAATATTATTTAGGAATTTTTGGACTAGATAGGAGACTGACAGACTTACCTAATGGAAATAGTCCAAAACTGCAATCTCTTGGAAATTAATAAATAGACACATATAAAAAACTTATCACACTATTGAAATATTTCGATCAAAATGATCTTTGTGAATAAAAAAAGAGAAAAAGAAAAGACTGAAGTGAACCACAGATGTGTATAAATATCCAAATGCCACAGATTCACAAATTTATAGTTTATGATATAGTGCTATATGTGATTTGTATAAATATTGATTATTTGAAACTAGATATTAATAGTCTATCAGAAGTAAAGTAAATGGAGTTGTTAAAAATGGTAGAAGTTAGGGAGAAGGTAAAAGGAGTTTTATCTGATGTTGAGGTTAGGAGGCTCTCTAGATTTAGTGTACCACTGGTATGATAACTCCCATCTTCTCAATTCTGAAGGGTTGCAATCATGGGGGAGGGCCTTAATTATTTTGGTGGTATAACAATCATTGAAAGATATGATGTTGTGATAGCAGCGTGTTGAGTGGTTAGCCTGTCTATGTTCATGGTTCCAACGTCATGCCTGTGGTCATTCATTCTGATGCTCAGACCATCCAGGGTAAGGCCTATGTACTGTGCTGGGCAAAATTTACATTGCAACTGGTATATTACATTTCTGGATGTACAAGTATGATGACCCTGAATCTTGAAGTCCACATTTGTTGCTAGGCTATGGAAACTATTTGTTGGGATGTGTATTGGACATGTCTTGCATCTACTGTAGGTCTATTGCACAGAAAGGGGCCATGAGGAGGGTCCAAGAGATTGCAGTTTTGGACTATTGCCATTAGGTAAGTCTGTCAGTCTCCTATCTAGTCAAACAATTCCTATTAAATATATATATATATATATATATATATATATATAATACAATAGAATAAATAAATTTACCTTCATAATTTCTCTAACGCCTTTATAATCGACTCCACCAATAATTTTTCTTATTAGATGAAAACATTCAATCCATAAATCAGCTTCTTGATATTGCAATTTTTCACATGAAAGAATTGCTTCACAAACCATTCTAAAAAATAGTAAAAAGTAATTAAAAATTTAAAAACAGATTTGATAAGAATAATATTAAAACTAAACTAAATGAAATACATGTTGAAACTGTAACTTCTCAAATTACGATTAAGGACATGTATAATTTATTTATTACTAATGTATGATATAACATATAATTATGTTATTAATTAATTTTAAAAATATTGGAAAAATTTGCTTCAAATTAATTTTATGAATACCTTTTATAATTTCCAAGATATTCAAAATAATGATTTTATATTATAAGGAGTAATCTGACATTAATTTTTTGAGAGATAAAATTTTTATAGATAAAACATATAAATCAAATTCCGTGCCTGTCTAGCAAGAAATTTTTCCCCATTGGTTTATATGTCTTTAACAGCATTATTTTATATGAGTGTTTCATTGTTTTAAAAGCTAAATCTTCACTAGATTTTTAATTTTTATCTACAATTCTGAGTTTTAATTAATTGTATTATAATTAAGATATTTTTTGATTCCCATTTTATATAGATTTTCCATCTCTGTGAAATTCTTTTGTCTTTCACTCAAGATAAACCATAGTTTGGATGAATTTATCATCATTAAAATATACTGTAAGGCCATACCAAACACTACATTCTTTTCAAAGTGTGTTTTTTCTAAATAGCCCTAAACTAACTATTTTGGCTCCTTAAAAACAGCCTTCTTTCCAGATTACTTTATTCATAAATTAAAATTTATCATTACTTGCATTCATTCATAAATCAATTTAAATCTTTCTGCTAAGAGGAACTGCTTTTTTTTATTAGTGATATATATATGTAATCCCACACTACACCAAAAAGAACCTAAAACAAATAAAGCCAGTAGTCCAAACTAAACACCCTGCCCAAACTTCACAAACAGACATCCCAATACGTCCACTAATCAATCACACAAGCCAAATTCCTCGACAAAACTATCCGAAACCATATAAAATTTAATAATCATTGTAGCATAAAAATAGCCTAAATCTAACAGACAAAATAAAAAATGTAAATATCCCACACAATTCCACTTTAGTCTCTTTTGATATATCAAATCTATATACAAACATCCTCATTCCAGAAACCATCAACATCCTCAAAAACATGCTTATAGACACAAATACACCACATACACACATTGACGAAATCATCCACCTCACAAGATTAATCACATCTCAAAATTACTTCACCTACAATAACACATTCTACAACCAAAAAGATGGACTACCTATGGGCTCCCCCATAGATAGCATTTTAGCAGAAATATTCATACACCATATTGAACAAAACCACATTTTACACAACAATAAATACTCAGATAACATAATTTACTGGTACAGATACGTCGACGACATCATAACATTATATAAAGGCAACACACGCATAGCACACATATTTCTAAAACACCTTAATTCCATACACCCAAAACTAACATACACTATCGAAACAGAACAACAAAACTCTCTCAACTTCCTAGACCTTACAATTAAACGAACAGACAAACAAACACATAAATTCAACATATACCGAAAACCCACTGGTACCAATACAACCATTCACAGCTCCTCAAACCACCCACACCAACATAAACTAGCTGCTTACAACACCATGATATATCGCCTGCTTAAAACACCGTTAGACAAAGAAGAATACTACCAGGAGTTAAACACCATAAAATATATAGCACAAACTAACGGATACAACCCAACAATGATTGACAAATTATACAACCGCCTAAACAATAAACCTAATAACACAAATACAAACACACAAGATGACAATGCCATAAAATACTTATCAATACCATACAGATCATCCAAAACCCACAATCTAACCAACACACTACGAAAATACAACTACAAAATAGCTTACTCCACACACAACACTCTCAACAAACAATTTAAACCCAACAACAAAATCGATGACATTTACAACACCACTGGAGTTTACAAACTAACTTGCAGTTTGTGCCCCAGTTTTTACATAGGCCAGACAGGGAGGTCATTCTACACACGTTACCAAGAACATATAAAAGCACTAACAAACAATAATTACCAATCAAACTTCGCCGATCATCTCAACTCCACAAAACATGACTACATAGACATAACATCTTAACTACAAACTCTTCATAAACAACACAGAAATAACCAACGCTACAAAACCGAACAATACGAAATATACAGATACTTCAAACTACACCCTACACACATACTCAATACACAACTACATTACAACTCACACGCACTTTTTGACATCATAACTCTTAATACATACAAAATACACCCACACCACCAAAATATCCCACCCCCACCCTAACCTACGTAAACCTTGAGATCAGTTACAGTCTGAGTTGACAATGGGACACATCTCCCGAAACAGCTGTCCTCAACAAACAAAGTAAGGGCTACTATAGGCAAGTTTAAAACATTTAAAAGTGTTTAGTAATTACTAGTAGCTCACATGAAGATGGGATCAACAAATGTGAATAAAAATGTATTTTATAACCCAGCGGTTCTCAAACCTTTAACTTCGAGCCCCCTGCATAATCCAGCTGTATGCTTGACCCCTACATGTAAGCATACTATATAAGTGATTCACTTTCGACATTTTACAGTCAATTTTTATTTAGTAAAGTTTTGCACATTCTATGCATACTAAATTAGAGTCTAATGAGGCAATAGATTTAATTATAATCAAGCGACAAATTCTAATCAAACAATTACAATGTATTATTATTTATTTATTTCAGATACTAGATAATTGGTATTTGTAACTCAAAGTAATAATAATGAAAAGAGCTTCAGTGTGAAGGGTATACTTGTTTTCTTTCTGCATATAGTTTGCCGAAACCTGGTGTGTTATGATAACGCTACTCTGAGCTCCTTACAAATTTTAATATCAACTTCGACGATACATTTTTATTTTTTCTTTGTCTTCGTTCGGATTTTTCAAAAGATTGTCGATATCTTCACTGTAAACATCTTCAAGTTCTTCACCATTATTTCTATGTATTATTGAGATAATATCAGTAACAACACTGTGAGCATCTGTCGTGTAATTGTCCTGGTTTAAACAGTCTTGTCACAGTTTCTTCCAACATGCACACACCGATGATGGTTTTAGTTCATCCAATAATTCTTTTATTTTAGAAATGCAATATGCAACATCATATTTTTTCAACATTGGATCTCTGTTAAAGTTTTATTATCTTCCATGGCTAATAATTCGCCAATATTATGCCGAAGAAAGAAGAATTTAAAAATGGCGATGAGACCTTGGTCTAGAAATTGAATCAAGACTACTGTTGGTTCTCAGTGGCAGGAACAATGCCTCCATATTAGAATGTAAAGAATTTAGATGTGTGAGGTGCTCAGGTGCGTTATTATGAGCATGACTTTAAAAGGAACAGACTTCGATTTCAAAAATAAAAATCCCACTTCATTAACAAAAAAGAGATACCATTCTATAAAGAGTTCTCCAGTTACACGTGCCTTTTTGTTTGCTTTTCATAACACCGGCAATTGATCCTACTTTTTGCCTTTCAGTGCTCTAGGGTATAGAAATCTGGTACTACCATTGGTTTCATCATGTAACAGTCAGCACTATAGCATAGTAGAACAGTCAAACAATCCTTTGCGGCCTTAAACCCTGGAGCAGATTTTTCTTCCTTAGATAAGAAAGTTTGTGAAGGCATTCTTTTCCAAAACACTCATACCTTTTCCCTTTTTTTCAATGTTTATATCGCGATACAGAGGTAACTTTTATCGATTGACAAGTCCCTTCTATGACTCTCTTAATATTTTCTTCATTTTTTTGTATGTAACGTTCTGTTGAGTCACTAACGCTAAAATGCTTCGAGACAGAGCCAATGCTTTCAGCACATTTTAATTTATCTAAAACGTCAATGGCATATTAGTTTTTTGCCTTTTCTTGTCTCTATCACAGTTTGATGACATTATGGCTTTGACAAAAAATTAAAGGGAAAAGATAAAACTAAGAAAAACAAATTCACTAAACAGTTCCACAAGTAGCCGCAATGTTTCAAAAACTAGCAGATGCGACACTTGTTTGGTAATTGACAGGTTAAACAAAATCCGGGTTAGTTATGGCTGCCTGATACAATTATCAATGTTTGGATTTAGATAACTTGTAAATCAGCTGTAAGTAAACAGTATTTATGCTAAAATTATGTATGGAGCTGGATTGACTAATCATTGTTTGTCAGTGACAATAACACCGCCACTTACACTGAAAGATTGTTGTTACAAATAATAAATGCCTATCTTTTGAGAGGTAGATCTAGTAGTGTACAGTCTTAAATTATGTTTGGAGAATAAACAGATATCTTCGTGATAAATAACTACAGTACTGCACCAAATAAGTAAGACAACACATTATCCTACAACCTACACAGCAACTATACTGTCTTTGTTTTACAATATGATACATATTAGTGGGAAATGCTGTTCCATATAACCAATTGCGAATAAGTGAAATTCAAATATCAAATCAACGAATAGTGAGGGTCCAATGTATAATGATTAATTGTGAGTGTTGGCACGTTTAGAATGTGTTGTTGTTGTTTTTATGGTGTTTGTATAATTTGAAGTTTTTTGTTATGTTTAGTTTATTGCTTTTTTTCTATGAAAAGTTGATATTTTACACTTTTTTGTATTAACTTGGCAAAAAACCATTACTAACTGATTTATTCAGCAGATCAGTTTCGCACTAGGTCAGGGCATTATTCATTCACTGACAAGACTATGCTATGAAACTACTCTGCTGAATAAATCAGTAAGTAGTGGTTTTTTGCCAAGTTAATACAAAAAAGTTAACACAAAAACCTCAAGAAGTACAGCACAAAAACTGCAAGTTTTGATATTTTAGATGTGTAAATGTTGGTGTATATGTGTAACATGTGCTGTATATGTATAGCCAAATTTGGGTTGTATATTTTATATATTCTTTGCATCATGTGGTGAAGTTTCTCCCTGTTTGACCCATGTAGAAGCTACAGCATTACTGGATTCTGTTTGTACAGGATTAGATGTGATCTTGCCCTTTTGTCTTTGTTCTGGAGTGTTTTTGTGTTGTGTGGGTGTTTATAGTTGTTAAATGTTTTAAGTGCGACTTTGTGTTTGAATTTTTCGGAATGATGAAGACATGTGATGTGTTATTTATTAATATTATATACTTTTGTTTTTGTGTATTACTATTGTTGTTTGAGGTGTGTGTTATTTTTTGCATATTATGTTGTCTATCAGTGTGTGTTTGTATCCCCTTCTATAAGTAATGTATTTTATCATGTTAAGTGAGTTTATTCTGTCTTCGTTACTCATGGGTATGCTAATTAACTATGTATCGTGGAGTAGAAGGCAGGATGTTTGTTCTATAGTGTTGGTTGGAAGTGTTGCATATAACTCTGTCTATGGTGGTGGGGTTTCTGTATATTTTAAATGTGTACTTGTTTTGTTTTGTAATAGTGAGGCCTAGGAAGTTGATTGTATTCTGTTTTCTTGTTTCCAGTATGAACCTTATACTGTTATGTATTTTGTTACCTTTGTATAAGATTAGGTTGTCGTCTAAGTATCTGTGTCAGAATATTAAATTATGGGCATATTTTTTACAATTAATGATGTGTTTTTCTTCAAGGTTGGGCATAAATATTTATTTAACACCGGATGATAGGAGATCTCGTATATAGACCTTTCTTTTACTTTAGTACTTATTGTTATATGTGAAGTAGTTTTGGGATGTAATTATTTCTGTTAGTGTTATTATTTCTTTGGTTATGTTTGGTGGTATACTGTTCTCTATTAACATTAATTTTAGAGTGTTTAGGTTTCTTTAATTGGTAGTAGATGTATAGGTTGGTAATGTTGAATGAAGCTAGTGACAAATAAAACATTCAACACAATCAAACAATACATACACAAGACAAACCAGGAGTATACATGATCACAAATAATGATTGTCCCAGCTTCTACATGGGTCAAACAAGGAGAAACTTCACTACACGATACAAAGAAGATATAAAAACACAACCCAAATCATATTGAGCTATACATATATAGAACACACTATACGCTTACACCAACATCGGCTTAAGTCTAAAAGTTCTAAATTTCATCAACAAAAGTAATAAACTAAACACATCCTAAAACTTCAAAACATTCAAAATCAACCACAACACATTCTAATCGATAAAATACACTCACAATCAAACACTATATTCAAACACATAATTAACAACCATACTATGAAAAAGGACACATCATAGACACCAAAAATCATAGACTCACAATAATAGAACAAACCTGAGCAGCAATCTTGCCTGTGACACAGCACTGAACTATGCACTGATCTAATGGTAAACTCGACTGCTGAAAAATATCAGTAACTAGTGGTTTTTTGCCATGTGCAATGAGTAAAATATATATTTAAAAAATCCTCAAGATGTATAATACAAAAACTGCAAGTTTTAAAACAAATGTTTGTAAACACAGTTTTTTGTTTCCTAGTTTTATTGTAAAGTATCAATTTCTAAAACTTGTATCAAATACGATTTATAAATTCTTTTACAAAAGGAAAGCATTAACACTTTTAGAAAAATTGACTTATATTATAAATTCTTTTTTTCATACATATATACATTGTTTTTTTTATGAAGACAATAAATAGCATGTTAGCGTAGCTTTATAATGATAAGGCAACAAGGTATCAAAAATGTCTTTAAACTAAATAAAACAGCCTTGAGGGTTGCAAGGATAAAAATCAAAATTGTTATGGGATAAAGAATTTTTTTTAAAAAAATATAACTATACCTTGACAAAGATCAAGAAAAAAAAAAATATTATTCATTAGGCTAACAATAAATGTTCCAGCTTTTTGCCAATATGTTTTTGTATTTTACTTACCTAGCTGGCAATATGCTGTTCTCCACTAAACTTTCCAAAAGACCTAATAAAACCTGTAAGCGACTTACATTTGTCATAGGTGAAGCTAAAATCAAAAACTGTTTAACAGCTGCCTCTTGTTGTTCAGGAGGCAAGCCATGTAAAACCTTTTTTAGTTCGTTCTCAAAGTGTTTTATTCTCTCAGCTTCATGATCTGCTTGATGTACAAGAAAGCAACTAAATGCTTCTTCCACTGACTCAACTTTCTATAATAAAACAAAAAGAAAATTCTCAATAATTTTGTGTGATTGTGTTATTTAGTAAGAATATACTAAATTTCGCAATAGTATAATTGAAATATTTTTAAAGACTTTTTCGAATCTTATAGTTTTAATACCGTTGATATAACATTTTTAAAATGTTACTGTTGTACTTTAAAGTTTTAAAATTTTAAAAAATTCAAATATTGTAATTTGTACATCTAATAATAAGTATAATTTTTATGAAACATTCTATTATTAATAATATATATTTATCACGTATTTTCAATTTTTTCTTTCAAAACAATATTTTCCTCATTATATCCATTGTTGATTTATATATATATATATATATATATATATATATATATATATATATATATATATATATATATATATATAAGTGTGTGTGATATTTAATGTTGTTCATTATTATTCCATTGCACTGACTTTAAAAAGTTCATAAGACCGAAAGGCGCCTCATCACAAGGTAAAAATTACACTTAATGGTGGAATAATTGTTTACACTTAACATATAATAATATTTTTTGGTTTGTTTGTATGTATGTATGTATGTATGTATATATATAATTATATATATTAATTTCATGTATGTACTTTGTACATTATTTAATGCCGTGAATCACAGACAAGACTGTTGCTCAGGTGTGTTGTGTTGGTGTGAGTCTATAGTGTATTGGTGTCTTATTGTTCATTGAGTAGTTGTTAATTATGTGTTCAATAATAGTATTTGATTGTGAGTGTGTTATGTAGTTTCGAATGTGTTGAGGATTGTATTTGTAGTGTTTGTATATCTCGTAGTTTTCTGTTGTGCTAAGTTTGTTGCTTTTTTTATCTAGCGTAGGATTTTTAGATCGGTCTCTATGTTAGTGGGTTTTGTATGTGTATGGAAAAATTTGATTTGGGTTGTCTTTTTTATGTGTTTGTTGTATCCTGTGGTAAATGTTCTCCCTGTTTGTCCTATGTAAGAACTGAGGGAGTTGTTACATGTAGTCTCATATACCCCTGCCCTGTCGTGTTTATTCTGGTGTGTTTTTTAACTGTGTAGGTGGTTTTTAATTGTGTTTGGTGTTTTAAATGCTACTTTGTATTTAAGTTTGCGGAATGAGGAAGCTTATTTTATGTGATGTGTTGTCGTGATATCGGGAATAGCCACTGGTGGTGATGTGTTCAACTCAATTCTTGCTGACATAGCTTTCTTTTGGAAAGCAGAAAACAAGAACCACTCGTCATAACGACATGTAATTTTCACAGTAAGTCGAATAAAGTATTTTCTGTATAAATATTTAGTAGTTTCAGATTCCCACAAAAAAAAATACTTTTAAAAATACTGGTCTCCATATAGAACCGAACAATGTATTAATAATAGCAAGATATTATTGATAATTATTTATCTGTTTTAACCATTATTTATGGTTTAAAATAATAAAAATAACTTTTATTTTGTTTCAAATATATTTGGGTAACAAATGGAAAAGGAAAAGTGGTTGTTGATATAATTTTTCTAAGATTTTCTATAACCAAACCTAACCTAACTGAATACATCATAATAAATAATATCATGGTAATAATATACAATTACTCTGATAAAATTGGTAATTATTTCATATTCCCATATAATGGATTTTAGCAACAAAATTTATACCATGTGATGGAGAGCCATCAGGAATTTTAAAAAATTATAAAAACATTTGCTCAAGCCCCAAAAATTAAAAACTTTGGAAAACAGCAATTCCTCTTCCTCTACATTACAAAAAATTACAAATTTTGAAAAAAAACTATTTCAACACTTTAATTCAAAATGCTTTTTGGGGTAAGTTTGTCGAGTTTAGGGTAAAGTTAGAAATAAAAGCTGTGTAAATGTCCAATGCAATATTTTCTGTTATGTGCCTGTAAGTGTTTGTTTCTTTCTTTTGTGACTTATTATCTCAAAAAAAGGATGTATGTGCGGATGTAAGTTTCATAATCCTATAAGGTTTATGTGCCAGGTGAAATATGGTGCCATAGTGCTAAGTTTAACCACATTTTACAGAATTTCAAGTTATTACATAAAAAAAAAGCCAAAACATTAAATTAGTAATGTTTTACATGTGCTGTGCAGGTGGGGAATGTCTATTTTCCAAAATTTTTAATATTTCGGGCGTGGGTGGGAAGTTTTTATATACCTGTTGACTTTCTGCATCGCCTAGTAGAACTTTTTCCTAAAATTGATTACGTAGGAATGGGAAATAAATAAATACTAAAAAAATTGATTTAGTAAATCTTTAGATTATCTTACTCCATTTTATTCCTTTATGGACATGCTACTGAAATATATTGTAAACAGAATACAAGTGGTTTTTAGTGTCACAAACCATTTTAGTACTTTAAAATTAAGTTAATTATAACCTCACTGTTAAATCTTTATGAACTAATTCTTCACAAATCAGCTATGTTATGATACATAATTATGAAGCTACATTAAAATAAAGTCTTTATCAAATATTACCAAATGAACAATTTCATAACTTACTTCACCATAACCCAATACGAGTTGATGAGCAAATAGGGTAATTGTTTACTTTAGCCACAAAAAATGTACAAAAATGACAAATATCAAAAAAAAAATAATAAAAACACTTTCACTGACGTCCCAAATAATTACAATTTTGGAAAAAAAATATTTTATCCCCACCCCTCCATGGTCCCCTAAAACCTTACAAAATCAATGTTTTGCCAAGATATTTTTACTTTGAAATTAGCAAAATAGGTCAAAAAGTATTTACTTTTTTTTATTACCACAAAAGATTAACTTTTTATCACATTTTAGTTGGAAAGTTTTTGGGCACGCAGTAGGAACAGTGCACTATACTACATCTAGACTTGAATATACCTAGTAAGTATCCAGTCAGGATAGATTTGGTTGTAATTTTATATATTACTATGTACCTATATTAAAATATTCATTATGAGTTTTTGCATTGTGTGGTAAAATTTTTTGCCAATCTCATATCTTACACATGTAGTTTGTATTGTATATTTTAATATAGGTACATAATAATGTTATATAAAATTATAACCAAATCTATCCAAACTGGATATTGAATAGGTATATATTTTAATATAGGTGTATAGTAATATTGTACAAAATTACAACCAAATCCATCCTGAGTCACGAAGTGTGATAACACAAAGATAGGCCAGAAGGTATGTTTCTGCTAAGGTAGGTTCGTATTTAGAGGGAACCGAAGTGAATCAACTCGGTGCAATATCAACTTTGTAATCACCAAAATACCTGAGGCAAGCACCTAGGCTAGGTGAGGTCAGGTTAGTTTATTTTGTTTGACATAAAAAATAACTTCAGATTTGTGTTCAGCATGGTCAAATGACAAGGATATAAAAAAATGTCGCCATTCAGAGCGGTAGTCGCTAATCTTAATAATTACCAAATTTCCTAATAAAAACATACCACTATAAATACAAGTATTATTGAAATTTAATCTCAACATTTTATACATTAATATCCACAAATACAATCATAACCATTAAAAAACATACCAAGATTTCATTCACAATAGCCGTAACCTGGTTTTCGGCACTCATTTCTTTAGATGTAAATTATTTACTAGTGCCCAGACTCACGTACTAAACATTGGTTATTTATTAGCTGATATATTACTCCCGTTACACAAATAGCGAACTTAACGCATAATAAAACTATACATTTACAATAATAGAAACACTTCTGACCACTGTAATTGAATTGTTATTCCAATTCATTCTTAATTCTTAACCAAAAATAATAATCTGTAGATTAAATTGTTTTGCTTAAATCTTAAATCAGAGGGAAAAACAAACAGAACCAATTACTATAGTCTCAATGGTTAAGAATCTGTTCTATAGTACTCGGTACCACAATTACAGTAAGTTTTGGCTAGTTTTTTTCTTCAATGTTCTAGTGGTTTTTATTACAACAGTAATTAGAATATACCCACTATATAAGACCACTATACTTGCAGCAATTAAACTCAGGCGCGAAATGAGGCCGTTGCCTTTTACTTTTCTGTAAGATAATACAGCTTGTGCAGATACAAAGGACTTGTCATCAAGCTACGAGTATAATGAGGAATTAAATCTTCTTTGGTATAACTTTCGATAGCAACCGGCAAGGAAATCATATCAAGCAAACTAAATGCGCTGAACATTATTAGACATACACCGCCGGGTCCAGGGCCCCTAAAACTAGACAATTATTTATGACTAAACACTTTTAAATGTTTGGAACTTGCCTATAGTAGCACTTACTTATGTTTGTTGAGGACGGCCGTTTCGAGACTGAGTTACGATCTGAGTTGACAAAGGGACACATCTCCCGAAACGGCCGTCCTCAACAAACATAAGTAAGTGCTACTATAGGCAAGTTCCAAACATTTAAAAGTGTTTAGTGATAACTAGTAGCTCACGTGAAGATGGATTCAACAAAATTATTTATGGGGATTGGGATTGAATGGGCGAGTTTTAATATACAAACTGAGATGTTTATCGTCCAGCCCGTTCTTGTAGTTGTCATACGCATGAAAATTAAACACAAATATAAACAAGGTTACGCTGACAAATCACACACAAAACAACAAATACATGTCCCTCACTTACCACAACAGAACACACACAAAATAGCTTCCACATTCAAAAAACTTAATTACCAAACATTTTACAAAACAACAAACAGTTTAAGACAGTACATTTAACCCTTTCAACAACAAACAGACAAATAAAATACACCCCGAATTTCCAAATTAACATGTAACGAGTGTCCCAGCTATTATAAAAGCAAAACCGGTAGGCCATTCTACGATGAACACACGCTTCGGTCACATTACCCAAAGAAACAACACAAATCCAAAATCCAGCTACGCAACACACCTAAAAAACACGCGACACACACACACGGACATACATACTAATTTAAACATTCTCCACATATTGAAACAAAGTAAAAAATAACAACTTTAGAAAATATGAAATATACAAACACTACGCAACAAATAAAGAAATCATATTAAATAACCAACACATTTTGAAGCCAACACCCTGTTTTATCACATAGCACACAATCAACTTAACCCACCCACTCTACACTCATAAATCTCATACCGGGACGGCATCAGTAGAGGCTTTGATTCGTAAATGGAACGGTTGTTTCGAAACGCGCAGCAAGTAAGGCCTTACGTATTCACTTACTCAAGTAATTTTTAATTAAATGAAAATTATTCAAGCTGTCAATGAAATTTGCTACTTGTTCACCAATTGACAAGCGGTTCTCTTGATTAAAAAAAATCACTGCTTTATTAAAATATCCCAGCCCTCTAATTTTTGAATGTTTTAGGCACATTATTTCGTAGCCGCAATGGTCAATCCTATTCCCTTGCAGAATTTGTTTGACTTTAGATTACCCAAATCTTAAAAAAAAACATGATAAAAACCGATATATAATCTAAAAAAAAAAAAATTGAAAAGAATAAAGCTTGTTGGTCTATAATTTAAACTAGTTGAATTATAAACAAATGTTATAATTTAAAAAAATGGAGCCTCTATGCCACAAATTACTTTTGATGTTATTTAAAACCTTGTTAATGTTATAATAGTATAAAAACAACACTAATTCTTCCAGTAGATGGAAAATTGGACATAGACACTGATAATAACGTTTGTGATGTCACATACTTCTTTATGGTTATACTGAACTTGTGCATTTGAGATTTGTGATCCAGTTCTGTGTTTCGGTTGAAGACACAGCAGTATATGTATTGGTTTTTAGGGAGGAACTGTCAAAGTGGTTTTACTTTATTTGTGTTTTTGCAGCATTGTCGAATATTTCTCTCACCATCTATTTTTGAAATTACAGGTATGTATAGAAATAAATATTATAAGCTTTTGTTTTATTTGTGAAAAGTCTGGGTTTTACAAATTAAATTGTTCATTTTTTTCACACAACTATTAGAGAATGGGAATATCCTACTTTAAGATTAGGTATTTTTACTAAATTCCTGTAGTGGGAAATTTAATTATGATCATGTCTGAACTTGTCGATTTAGAATCTATAAAGTCGTATAGCTATAAAACTGATGTAGGCTACATTACAAGAAATAATGTTTTATAAGAATAGGCTTGCTTTGAAAAATCTTGAATTTGAAACTAATATACGCTTTTTTAGTGTTTACCCTATTTCTTAAAAAATGTTAGGTAAAATTATAGTCTTAATGAAGTTGGTATTAAACATTTTTTTTTCGTCTTAAATTACTAGTTTTAATCTGTAGAACACGAATATCAACTTTTCTTTCTGCGGAAAATACGGAAAGTTACTTTTTTCACATTTTAAATGTTTGGCTGTAATGGCATGTATAGCATAAACGAGTCTTATTGATATTGTTAATTTTTTTGTTGTAATTACTCATTTTAATGTGTAGAACACTAATATAAACTTTTTTACGCGTAAAATACAAAAAGTTAATTTTTCTTCACATTTTTAATGTTAGTCTCTAATAGCATGTGTAGGGTGAACCTACAGCGCACTGCACTACGTAAAGTCAGTTTATTTTAATACTAAACTTAAAATCTAAAAAATTAACTTTTGGTTTTTATTTTATACAGCATGACTATATACCTATATTAAAATATACCTACGAAGTATCCAGTCAGGATAGATTTAATTATAATGTTATTCAACTTTACTATCCACCTATATTGAAATATACCTACAGAGTATTCAGTCAGGATAGATTTGGTTATAGTTTTATACAACATTACTATAAACCTACATTAAAATATACCTACGAAGTGTCAGGATAGATTTGGTTGTAATTTTCTGCATTGGCAATAAGTCTAAATATTTACCAAAATTACAACCAAACCTATCCTGACTGAATACTTTGTAGGTATACTTTAATACAGGTAGATAGTAATGTTAAATAAAATTATTACCAAATCTATCCTGACTGGATACTTTGTAGGTATATTTTAATATAGGTAGATAGCAATATTGAATAAAATTATAACCAAATCCATCCTGACTGGATACTTTGTAGGTATATTTTAATATAGGTATTTAGTAATGTTGTATAAAACTACAAATAGACGTAGTGCAGTGCGCTGTAGCTACTGCGCGCCCGGTTCACGCTATTGGCCTACATTCCTTTACAACGTAACATTTAAAATGTAACAAAAAAAGTAACTTTCTGTATTTGGTTATAGTTTTATACAACTTGGGTTCATGAAACAAGTGATGATTCAAATTCTTATCTCTGTATTGTATTATAATTTGTCTCTGCATTTGAATCATAATGGTGTCTGGTATTTTTTTAAATGGAGTTAATCAGTTAGAATGTTTTTGCAGCTTCGTTTTTTCAAATCTTCATGATTTTTTTCTATAACCTTTGGATTTTTTATTTAATTTTTTTTTATTGTGAAGCATTCTTTAGCATATAGTGTGCTTTGACACTAACAGGGGTAAATTGTGTCTCAAGTTAAGCTCTATATGTCTCAAGTTCTATAGGAAACTAAAACTTTCATTAAGAGAAACTGAGGAAGATGTTCAAGTTAAATGATAAACAATTCCATGTTATAAATCTTTGGTTTTAGATAACACCTTTGGATGTTTATATGAATACAGTTATATTTCAAATTAAGTGGTATTAGTAAACTTTGGAAGTGTAAACGATTCACCATTCTTACTTAGCCTGCATACATAATTTAAATCTTATAAATGATGGCATATTTACATTCAAATGTACACAAATTCTTTATAGGCTTATATAATATATAGAAATAATCACTATAGTCTTTGCAGTACTATAAATATATACATTATAATATAATGACTAGTATTGGATGGCTAAAGAAAGCTTGTATTACTATTTAATGAGTCATTTTATTATAGCTGATTCTTTTCATACTGGCAACAATGATTACAGGATTATATTTTTAAAGTGTAATTATATATAAGGTTTCATTGCAGACATTGAACAAGAGGACTTAATTTGGTATGAATTGCCAAAAAGGAAAGATTTGTCAATTGTGTATGCTGTTGGTGAATTATTTAAAATTTTAATTTCTTGAGAGAAATAAGGGCAGGACATTGTAAATATAGGTAGGACGAAGGTTGTGGTTACATAAGTAGACATAGAATCTTTCCTGAATTAGGAGTCATTATTAATGTTAGTAGTCAATTTAAAGCTTTCATACTCTGAAAAATTTCAATAACCAAGACCAAATGAAATCGTGGATTTTGTTGACCATAATATTTGGTGAAATGTAAAAAATAGTCATTTTATGATTTGCACAAACTTATAACTAAATCAATTTAAAAAAAAAAAACAGATAGGGAATGGGCATCTTGTGACAGAGATATTCATGGCAATGCTTAAAACATTTTATCTCAGTAAATTTTATAAAACTTTAATTTTAAGTTCAAGCAAGTTGTGATATCAAGTTTCAATAATGAACAAATAAAGTAGTTTTTGTCTAAACCTTACAATATTTGTATTACAGTATTTTGACTTATAATTGTTATCATATTAAAAAACATGTAAAAACTTCTCTGTAGTAGCAACTACCACTCTGATTTTCGGTGAATAATTTTGTATTTCAAAAAGCAATAAACGTACATCAAATTCGATTTAATCTCCTTTAAAGTACTATCCTTGACTGGCAATGCACTTATACCAATGTTGAATTCATGACCGGAAACATTTCTGGAAGGTTTCTTTCGGAAGGTGTTTAGCTGTTCGTCGTGACTCTCTCAATGTCAGTAATGGTGTGAAAACATTTTCCTTTAAACACAGTTTTAATTTTTAGGAAGAGCCAGAAGTCGCAAGGTGCTAATTCGGGCGAGTATGGCGGATGTGGACAGACAGGAACACTTTTTTTGGCCAAAACCCGCAAATGAGATGCGAAGTGTGCCCTGGCGCATTGTCGTGATGAAGAAGAAAGCCATTCGCCCATTTTTCTGGTCTTTTTCTTCGTATGTCTTCGCAAACCTTGCAATACCTGCATTTATTCATTGCAAATCTTATAACTTTATCTGCTCTAGAATTTTTTTCCTTCTATCACTGTTTCTTCAGTGAATATAGGGGTTAAATTCTACTCTTTACACATCTTAAAAACAATATTTGTGCTAGCTACAATTTATTTTGTAGTTTTAATTTTTGAAATCTATCAAGCCTTATTAGCATCTTAAACACATATAGAAACTAATTTCTTGTTAAAAACTGATATCCTGCATTCGAATAAGTAGGTTTATTTTTTTTAGTATGAAAATGAAAATAAATATATTAAAATTTTCAGATATATGTTTGGATTAGAGGAAACTGACTTTCGTATGAAGACCGTCATGCCTCATGGCAGAAAGGATCAGTGGAGCAGCCCTGACTTTGGCTTTTAACAAGAGAGCCAGTTCTGAGTTGGGCGTGCTCCATGAGAAACTAGAAGTACAATTACGAAAAGATATAAGCAAGTGAGTATATAGTTTTTTTTATTGAATTGTGAATTATTGAGAAAAATTATCTAGTATTTTAAATTAAAAGTTAGTCCACTAAAATAGATTTTAATAGTCTTTGTTCTATTAATCTATTTGAAGCATTCAGCTTGAAAATTAACCGTCTAAAAAATAAAATAATAATTCATGTTGACTTTTCTAGTGATAAAATAACTTGGTCTATTATTTAACCTGATGGAATTAATAGTAATATTTGTTATTATTATATTTGCTATTAGAATCATTATAACGTTATTTGTTATTATATTCTAGGTGTTAATCCTGATTAATTTTGATTACACAACTACATAAACTCTGTATTTTTTCTATTCTTTCTAATTGTAGTTTTAGTTTTCATTAATGTATCAGATAAAAAATAAATTCATGAAGGTATAAAAAATTAAGTGGTCATTGTCAGTGATTCACTATTTCTTACTCCAGTTTTGTAATCTGTGGAACAATTCAAATTAGTTGGAATATGTTTATAATTATATTGATACCTGTTCTGAGATTTATATTGATAAACTTAAAAAAAGAGTAAAGGTTAGTAGCAGTAGAGATAACGAAGAGATAACGATTAAACTTTCTAACCTGGCCAAGCCAGTTTTAAATATTATTTTATAGAAGTTTATTTACTTGCAGTTAATATTGTACTTATCAACTGCCTCTTACAACAAGGAATAAGTTTCTGTCTGCTGAGAGACTTATCACCTCTTAAAGCTATATAAAAAACATGCTGAAAAATAAAATTATTATTAAAAAGATAATTACCAGTGCCATGCTTTGAAATTAATGAAGTGAGGTGAATTTTGTTGTAAAGAATAATTTAGGTTGCAGAGGCATTATGTAGAATAAAAAAGGCTAACAAAATCAAAATCAACTTAAAGAATACGTTTTCTACTACATCATCATACTGTAAAATGCAAATGCTGAATGCCTCCTTTATGATCTGAAATGAATGCTGGCAGACTTAAAAATTTATTTTGATATCTCTTATCAAACACCATCCTCCGTTGTAAGAGCCAGATCAGATCATGACGCAAACCTTAGATTTCACCAACACTGTTTTAACATAGAGAATTTTAAGTAGTCTAGCTAAAATAATTTATCGCTAGAGGCAATTGAAGAGAGAATATAGTACGAAGTAAGAAAAAAATTGGTAAGAAAATGAAATGATAATTATTATTATTAGTACAAAAATAATTAGGCCTATAATAATTTCCATTTCAGAAATCTACTGTTCTTTTAACATTGAAGTAGAGTAATACATTTTCTGAATTTGTATGTTAAAATAAATTAAATGTTATAAATAAAATAAAAAGTTTATGACTTGTGTAAAAAGAGTGAATAATATGACTTATAGGGTGTACACAGAATCTCTCTACACAGATTTGGAAATTTCTTTTGCATCTGGTAGTATACAAACACATAGTTATGTACTAAAAACAAGGGCTCCACGATTCTACTCAGAATTATGTTCCATTCAGTACAAACTGCCATCTGTCATTAATATTCAATTTATTGAGTCATTTGTTAGGTAAGGTTTTGACACTTCAAGCATGCAGAAGGAATACTTTATTAATATTCCAGGTGCATCTCTTACTGGCATGTTAGCACCGTCTATTTTGTTTAATGCGCATATGTTCAGTCACTCGTATTTATATTTTGTTTATAGTTTCCTGTTTTGCTTTAAAATAATATTGTTACTTAGTAATGGTTAGAGTTTTGTTGTGCATGTTAAAAATGATAACATTGTGTGTTTTATTGGTTTGTCAAAAAAAAATTTTTGAAGTTAAAGTAGTTATTAAAAAAAAAAAAATATCTAAGCAGACATCAGTAATCATTTTGGAAGTTGTACCTATAAAATAATTTGATTGTAAAATTTCTAGTGAGGAATGTAAAATTTGTTTTATTAATACGTTTTAATACATTAAAAAAAAATTAATTTAATAAGTGACTTGAGTTATTTGCTACTTTTGTTTTGGAATAGTGAATACGTTATTCATATAATCTATTTTATAAGGAGATTGATTTTTCTCTATTTAAACTTTTGCAACCTAAATTCATTGAAAGTATTTATTATTGTATTTCATTAATATCTATAATTATAAGGGGTTAATAAATTAAGGCAAGATTAAAGAAAGTTGCAGTTTATGTCAACTGAACATTACGTCTGGGAAGGGGTTAATAAATTAAGGCAAGATTAAAGAAAGTTACAGTTTATGTCAACTGAACATTACGTCTGGGAAGGGGTTAATAAATTAAGGCAAGATTAAAGAAAGTTGCAGTTTATGTCAACTGAACATTACGTCTGGGAAGGGGTTAATAAATTAAGGCAAGATTAAAGAAAGTTGCAGTTTATGTCAACTGAACATTACGTCTGGGAAGGGGTTAATAAATTAAGGCAAGATTAAAGAAGGTTGCAGTTTATGTCAACTGAACATTACGTCTGGGAAGGGGTTAATAAATTAAGGCAAGATTAAAGAAAGTTGCAGTTTATGTCAACTGAACATTACGTCTGGGAAGGGGTTAATAAATTAAGGCAAGATTAAAGAAAGTTGCAGTTTATGTCAACTGAACATTACGTCTGGGAAGGGGTTAATAAATTAAGGCAAGATTAAAGAAAGTTGCAGTTTATGTCAACTGAACATTACGTCTGGGAAGGGGTTAATAAATTAAGGCAAGATTAAAGAAAGTTGCAGTTTATGTCAACTGAACATTACGTCTGGGAAGGGGTTAAACATATAACATTTGTACCATTCTTATTTTCGCTATTCCTATTTCTTCTTCTTGACATGTTTTATAGAGTCTCATCAATCAGACCATTTGACCATTTTGGTAATACTTTACCTGCATGGAATTCATCTCTTTCCTTCTTTAGTCTTGCCTTTAATGGACAAGTTTATGTGCCTTCTCATTATTTCTTCATACTTTTTGTCACTTGTTTTTATTTTGTAATACTTTTAAATAACTAAACATTATAGCAGATGAA
Source organism: Prosapia bicincta (assembly GCA_036971475.1). Lineage (NCBI taxonomy): Eukaryota > Metazoa > Arthropoda > Insecta > Hemiptera > Cercopidae > Prosapia > Prosapia bicincta. The sequence continues at coordinate 32,755,926 of JBAIZL010000008.1, read as the reverse complement.
TTTTGAATTCGTTCATTTATTATTTTAATATTTTTTATCTGTGCTTTGGAAATTTGTGGATTGAGAAAGAGTTTTAGGCAGGGATTTGTATGTAAAAATATTGAATTTAAAAGGAGGTAATTTTTTTTTGGCATAATGGATAAAAGTATAAAATTATGTTTGAGGATTTTTGTAACTGGGGTTGTAAATTAAAAAGACAAATTGTACTCTTTTAAGAGGTAATACATAACTTTTGTAATTCCAAGGCAACCAAAACGTGTAAAATATTTTGCACAATAAGAAAATATCTTTGGTTCACCAAAAAAAGTGTATTTGTTATAATTTTTTCTTTTCAGAAAATACAAAACTGAAAATTTTGCAAAGGTAATGTATTATAATATTTTTGATCAAATATTAGGCGGTAAAAATAAAAATTAAATAGGGTTTGAATAGTAAAAAAAATGTTCTATTTGAAGTTTATAATTTTTATAAGTTGAAATATATTATTCAATTTTTTGTATAGGATAAACATAAAACTTTTACCAATGAAACAAAATATTTTATTAATGAATCACAAAACGACCTATAAATATGCGGTATGCATACATTTGTGTAGTTGTTTCTACACATGAGTAAAAGTACAATCTTTTAGCTACAAGAAAATGTGAAATATAAAATGCAAATACTATAAAAATTGAAAAAAAAAATACATAACTCAAGTCAGCAGATACACATTATGTGAATGGCAGTTAAGAAACTGTATAAATTTTAATGGAAATAGGAAGTGTAAGAACATATTTATGATTTTGTTGTACAGTATATCTAGATAGAATAAGATTATATAACATTTCTATGTTACAGCCAAAAGTAAACTTTTTACATAAAATAATAATAGAGTATTTACCATTGTGTTCCTGAAAATAAACTTAATTTTAATTGAAAATAAATCATTAATATTTATTTTAATAATATTTCTGAGGTTATAAAGTTCACTATTAGTTTATCTTGCAAGTGTAAAACTGTAGTAAACAATATAGTTAGATACACCCTATATACAGACATAATATTACAATAAAATAACATAGCAGAATGCCGACTGGCGAATGGCGACTTAGGAAGAATTAAACTATTTTCTGCTTGGTCACTTTCACAACAAATCATTAGTTTGCTGCAAATCTGTAGCCCAATATTTCTCTTTGGCTGTTATCAACCTTTGCAGGATTTCATTATCTTCATTGCAAATTTAAAAAAAATTTCTACCTCAAAAATTACATTATCATTGTTGCTGTTGATGTACTTATTTTATTTCTAATGCTTTATAATCACATATAGAGTTATAAAATATAATATATTTTTATTAATATCATTTGCCATAAAAACCCGCTGATATTTTTCAGCAGATGCATTTCACACTAGATCAGTGCATTGTAACAATCCACTTATCTAGTGCAAAACGCGTTTGCTGAAAAATATATTTATTGTTAATTGATCTCAATAAAATAATTGTTAGAAAACCTCATGATCTATAACACAAAAACTGCAAGTTACAATAATATGTTAAGATACAAATAGTCTGTATCAATTGGTATGAATTTTATAGCACTATTTTGAATATATATATATATATATATATATATATATATATATATATATATATATATATATATATAGTTTAAAAAAAAATATTTTTAAAATTGATTTTAACTTGAACTCAGGCAACTGAATTTCTTAACTTAAACACAATTTCAAATTCTTTTGGATAATTTTTAATTTTAACACTAAAAATTATGATTAATAAATAACAATAACCCTTGCTACAAATATTCAACACTAAAAGTCTTTAATGATTTTTTCAGTGATGATTAAAATTTTTTAGCTTCTTAGATGTATCTATTCTTATGCTATGCGCACAATTAAAGCAAAATGTTACTAAACTAGCAGCATTGCAAGTTTTGATTTATTTAATAGTTGTAATCGAAGTATCACTTTTATTACTTATATGTATGGAAAAATTATGTATCTATTAACAAAACAATGAGTTTGATGCACCTTAGTAATGCTTTAATCATTATTTCTAATAACTCCCTCTCCAAATGGTTCCTGTTTTCACTGACAAGCTGTAAGTTTTATATTGTTCCCATAGGTTGGAGTAGTATAATATCCTTTCTGATGGCTATTTTAACACTTCTAATGTTTCTTTTCATATATAATTTAAACTGTAAACATGTTTGCTCTTTAGAGTGATTTCACTCATGTTGCTGATGCTTTGTAATAACTACACACAGTATAAAATGTTGGTTTCAACGGAATTTCACAGCAATTTCCCTCGTGAAAAAAGTAATCAATACTTACTCTCCGACATATTTACATCTCAGACAGTTCTTCACTGAGTCTTCAGGCATGCCAGATTGCAATAATTTGTCATAAATCTTCGTTTTTCATATTGCAGTACTTGTAAGGACGTTGTCGGTTTTCACTGACAAGGACAGGTTCTTCAGCCACTCTGAAAAGTCTTCTGATTGAAGTTCTCAATGCAATGTACATTTTTGGTTGCCTATGTAGCCGTGATCATCACCAGGTTCTGTTAGCTGCCTGTGAAGTGTCAGCTTAAAGTTGATTCCATAAAGGGGTGTCTGCCGTCACAAAAATAAATTATGTGATTGTATGATATAGGCACTTATTGTACCAATGTTCATCATGTTGTAAAAAAGGCAGGTTTCTGTCAGCTCCCTGTGAATTGTCAGCTTAAAGTTGATTCTATAAAGGGGTGTCTGAAGACACAAAAATAAATTATGTGATTGTATGATATAGGCACTTATTGTACCAATGTTCATCATGTTGTAAAAAAGGCAGGTTTCTGTCAGCTCCCTGTGAAGTGTCAGCTTAAAGTTGATTCTATAAAGGGGTGTCTGCCGTCACAAAAATAAATTATGTGATTGCATGATATAGGCACTTATTGTACCAATGTTCATCATGTTGTAAAAAAGGCAGGTTTCTGTCAGCTGCCTGTGAAGTGTCAGCTTAAAGTTGATTCTATAAAGGGGTGTCTGCCGTCACAAAAATAAATTATGTGATTGTATGATATAGGCACTTATTGTACCAATGTTCATCATGTTGTAAAAAAGGCAGGTTTCTGTCAGCTGCCTGTGAAGTGTTAGCTTAAAGTTGATTCTATAAAGGGGTGTCTGCCGTCACAAAAATAAATTATGTGATTATATGATATAAGCCCTTATTGTACCAATATTCATCATGTTGTAAAAAAGGCAGGTTTCTGTCAGCTGCCTGTGAAGTGTCAGCTTAAAGTTGATTCTATAAAGGGGTGTCTGCCGTCACAAAAATAAATTATGTGATTGTATGATATAGGCACTTATTGTACCAATGTTCATCAAGTTGTAAAAAAGGCAGGTTTCTGTCAGCTCCCTGTGAAGTGTCAGCTTAAAGTTGATTCTATAAAGGGGTGTCTGCCGTCACAAAAATAAATTATGTGATTGTATGATATAGGCACTTATTGTACCAATGTTCATCATGTTGTAAAAAAGGCAGGTTTCTGTAGCTTAAAGTTGATTCTATAAAGGGGTGTCTGCCGTCACAAAAATAAATTATGTGATTGTATGATATAGGCACTTATTGTACCAATGTTCATCATGTTGTAAAAAAGGCAGGTTTCTGTCAGCTCCCTGTGAAGTGTCAGCTTAAAGTTGATTCTATAAAGGGGTGTCTGCGGTCACAAAAATAAATTATGTGATTGTATGATATAGGCACTTATTGTACCAATGTTCATCATGTTGTAAAAAAGGCATAAGGGGCATAATCTGGTTTTGCAAACCATAGTTCATAATCGGACTCATTTGGTCAAATGAATCGATACCACATTTGGCATTATTGTAAACACCAAGTATATCTGCCTTCTTTTATTGATGGTGTCTGGATCATACATGCTAGACACAAGTAGTACAAGTTTGTTATTGTTTGGTTTGTACGAAGCAATTGTCATGTCTTTGTGGAATAGAAAAAAGATGTGCAGGGAATTTCGGATTTTGAAAATTTTTATTAGTAGCCTGGCCTGGTAAACTGGGTTTGTTTCATTGAAAAGGCGCTGAAGGAGTGGTGTTCTTGTCATCAGTTGTGTATGGTAATGTTTTGGTTTGAACCTATTACAGTGGTAATTAGCTGCTCAACAAAGTAAGTAACAAACAAGTTCCTTTACCTATGTATGGTAAAGCTTCTACCAAAAGGGCATTGTCCTCAAAACAAAACCAGTTGCTTGTCAATAGTTAAGTATCTACCAGGTTTGTAGTACTTCTAAAAATTATCAATCAGCATTGTCCAGATGTTTGAGATTGAAGACAATTTAGTACTCTTTCTACGTTCTTCTCTTGTTTCTTTGTCATGGAACCAAAGACAGTTCAATACAAATTGTAATCAACACTCACTAGAAGTTGCCTTGTATCTTTCACCACAGTACAAAGAAGTGAACATCAGTGATGTCATATGATTGTCTTTTAGTGCTACTGAAAGAACTAACAGGCCAAAAATCGCTTCTAATTCTTCTTCCATGTGTAATTCAGAAAAAACTTGAATGGCTTTTATTAGTATAGTTTTCCCTTTGATAGGCAATCTGTTTGCATTTACCAAAATTTCATCCATTATGTTTCCAGAAAAAATTTTTTTTTTAACTACTAGAGACAATGAGTACATGTTTTACTTGTGGCATAGACCCAGGTTGAGTATGTACAATATCTTATGTCAAACAAATTTGCCATCTTTGCCAGTCAAAGTAGCTTCACCAACTAAAACTAATAGAGCAATTTTTTTCTTTTTCTCTAGGGATACAAGTATCAGCTGCTTTATTTCCCAAGTGTTTCTTAACTTTGATTTTGTAGTAGATACATACGTACATATAAACTATTATTGGGATAACATGCATCATTTGTGGCTTTGTAGTACAATAAAGCTTTGAAACAATTGTAACCAGCTATACATTTGAATGAAAACATTTTTTACTTATATACTTTTATTGGTATCAATGTGTAAAAACTGTACATCTAAATAATGGATTGGCAGTAGAGATGAGTATAAAATACGCAGAATAAAACTTTAAAATATTAGTAAAATTACACTTTCCTGCAAAACTTTCTGCCGACTAGGCACTGGCTTCGGGAAGCACTGATAGATAGGTAGCTACTAGTGTTGCTACAACAAAAAAGGGTGGGGGAAAGATATTTTCCGGGTAAAAATTATGCAGGGTACCTTTCTAGGGTTAACAGAAATCAGCTAATTCACTAGGTGAATTTTCCCCAGTTTCTCTTAAAAAACATTTTGTTATGAGCTGTGCCTTGAACAAATGCTTCAAATCCTATGCTCTTGAAACAGGTAAATACAGTGAATGTTGCTTTGGATATGCATTTTTTTTGGGGAGCTGTACTAGTGAGTTTTGTTTTATGTCAGGATTATTTAAAAAAAGTTTGATTTCTTACCGCATTGGAATTTTAAAATTTCCCAGGGTCTTTATAATGTTATTTTTTCTTTTTGCTTCTGCTGGAATTCTTGAACAAACTTTAACATTCTGTTTGGTTCATAAAGCGAAAGGTTATTTAAGGTGTTTCATTTTAGTTATTTCTATTTCCTGAATTTGTTATCCCTTAAGGCATTAATAATAAAAAATCCTTTGGAATATCAAACAGTCTTGTACATATCTGCTGATTTCCTCCTATATCTCACAAAACTTTTGAAGATATTAAATTCTTAAAATTCAGTTTTACTAATTCAAAGTGCTTCTTGTTGAAATATTAACCTTCAAAACCTTCATATACACAACATAAATTACAAACAACTGACTCACGGTTGATGTAAAACATTATCAACTTGATATTTTATGCAAATGTTTTCATGCTTCTCCTATGACTCTATGAAAGAATTCGTAATCAGTTCTTATACTTACTTTAAGAGATAGTAGCACAGAGGCATTATTTAACATGCCAAACTCTAGTTAAAATATCATCTGAGAGTTACTATTGAAATTATTGCTTTTAACAAATTAATAATTAAAAAAAATAAATATTTAGGTTCCAGTTTATCAAATAATTGAGAAAACTGTTAATATGCTTAACATTGAATTATTATTTTAGATACATTTTTATGATTTCCAGAGTGATAAAATATTTCATCTGTTTAAAAAATTCTGATTAATTTCATGAAAGAAAAAAAACTAATTTTTCAGATATTGAATAATCATAACTGAATTAATAAGTTATTTCTGAAATATATAGTATATTGTATGAACAAAAACCATCAGCTAAGGGTTCGTCCGGTTTTAATTTAATTTTGTGAGTATTCCTTACATTTAATATTGTGTAGCTTATATAATTGTATTTATTTATTTAAATTTTAAAGAATCAATTATAAGGGCAAGAAATCTAATATGTGTTTTTAAGAATACTTTTATTATTTTAGGCATATTTACAAAATATGTTTGAGTTGATGTTTTATACAGGAATCATGTGAAACACTTATTCTCTCATTTACAAAGAGGTTATTTAAAGTCACTGGCAGTGCTTTTACCAGGTGTCTGTAAATGTTTACCTAAGTATCTTTCTTATTAGGTGTAAGCCAACATATTTGAGAGCAAATTTTTAAAATCCTATAATGTAATTTTCTAACATCAATTAGCATTTATATTTTGCATATTTCGATTTGAATTGGCAATTAACTATTATAAATGTTTTGTTGTTTAAGGGATATTTACTCCGAGAACATCGTAACTGAAAAAGAAAATGACTTAGTAGCCTATTTATCAAAACTAAACAAAGTATGCAAAAATTCTATAGATGTTTGTACGCCGGAATCTGATGTCTATTTAACTCCAGAAACTTCTCCTACTGATATAAAACATCGTTACGGCCATACGAGGTGTGCCTCTGATAGTGGCATTAGTAATTTAACAAATTCTGCTGTTAATTTGCGGAAAACAAATGCTCTGTATTATTCTCTTGTTACTGTTGATGAAGTGTTTGATAGTTACACAAATGAAACTGAAGCTGTTTTAGAAAGAGAATTGGCAGAGCAAGATGAATTATTTAAATCTTTTAAATCAATAATTTCAAGGGAAGTAAAAAATTGCAATAGAAACAAAGGGAATAAACCATCAACGTTTACCTTACCTTTCAGTCCGAAACCGAGGCAAAAATTTCCTATTGTACAGACAAAACCTTTGAACAAAACTGCATGTTTGGATTTTAAATTTGATTTGGACAGAACAATTAAGGAAAGGTATAGCCAAAGAAATTATATTGTCACTAATAGCAAAACAAATAAGCACAATATAAACAATTTAAATGAACAGATTAAATTGCCTGGAACTATAAATAATTTTGAACAAGTTGAGTTATCAGATGAAACAAAAAATGTTTCAAAAATAGTTGACTTACAGAGTAATATTTATAACGATAAATCATGCTTGAATAAAGAGACCCAAGTAAAACAACTAGAAGCTATGAATAAAATACAAAAGGTAGAAGTTGATGAAGTAGCGAATAATCAAGAGGTTGATGTCCAAGGCCAAGATTCGTGTTTGGAAGCCGGTTCATCAGGATATTTGACAGGTAGTAGTCCTAAAGACCAAACAGTATCTGAAACATCTGGTGCTGATGTTACTGAAGTTGCTACAAGTGATGACATACCACATGATAATGATCAGTCAGTTCAGTCCTCTTCGGTATCATCAGATGGAGGTACTTGGGACTCTACTTTTCCAAACTCTACTACTATAGAAGATAGTATAACCAACCCAGAATCTGCTTTTTTTGTTTGTACCTTGTCTGATGCAAAACAGGAAAAAGAGAATAGTTTTGATAATACAAATGTTTTAAACAATTCTGTTAGCATTAGATGTGATAAAAATTATAGTGAAAATAACATTAAAATAGGCAGAAACCATAAATGTGACCATATCAATCCTTCTCAACCAAATCAACAAGAATCTGTATCAGATAAGGGAATTGATCTGCAAGAAACAGAAAAAAATAATTTCTCTGTATTAAGGGTACAAACAGATGATTACCAAGGTTATGAGCCTAATTATGTAGTTAGATCTCTTATTGATAATACGAATTCTTGTGCCAGTGAATGGAATTCTCACAAAGTCTCTGAGAAGCCAACAGTTTTTTCTGATCTAGATTGTAGTGAGTTAAATTCAAAATTGTGTTTATCAAATAAAGAAGGCAGTGAATTTGAAAGTTACAACAAACAATCTGAAGATCAAATGTTTGATAAAAATGAGTTAGAAAATGGTTTAATCTGTAAAACAAACTGTTTTATTGATGCATCTAGTTTAAGCGATGAAAGTGAAGTTCCAGTCCCAGCTCCAAGGCTTCCTAATCTTGATACTGCTTTTTACGACCTATTTGATGGAGGACTAACTGCAAGTGTAAGTAACATATCAAGTAAAAAAGATGAAATAAACATTCCACATGATAAGCATGAGGATGACAAGACAGCAAGTAAGGATAGTGATTACTTCCCACCTAGTCACAATAGTAACTTATGTAATGGAAGAACAAAACCTGATGTTGAAACAACCGAGATTTATTCTTCAGCTAGAGATCCACCCTTACATTCTGCTAGTTTAATAACAGCAGTAGAAAAAAATACATCACCAATAAACGATGAAAAAACTAATGAAGATATTTCAGATTTTGAAAATCGTAGGGCTAGTTTTATCAGAAGAAAAACTTTTGAGTTAGAACCTGATGACGAGAAACTAGCATTGTTAAGACAGGAATATGAAAAACGTCAAGGTAATTTAATTTTCCAAAATTGTTCTCAGAGTTCAAATAATAGTGATTCTAATAGTGAAGTAGATGTTAATGTGTCCTTTACAGAGATAAACTCTAATGGAACTTCAAATGAATTGAAAAAAGATCCACCAGAAACACTAATAATCCAAAAAAGTTCTCTAATTCGTCCTTTAGTAGATGATGAGGCACAATCTCCAGACTCTTTAAATAATGATGGCCCTGGAGATAACACCTTCCATGAGAAAATCCAGACAAAAAAAATGAATACTGATACTATGAATTTAGAAGACCTTGATGATTTTGAAAATAAATATGAGGTGGATAATTTGAGTTTACAGAATAGAGGTGAGAAAACTCAGGAACACAATTTTCCAAATGTTTATGATAACATTCAACATACGTCCACAAAATACAGTTCTTCCGATGTTCCTCATAGGCTTTCAGATATTTCGAAATCATTAAATTCCTGTAGTTTAAATGAAAATTTGAAACTAGAAAACAAAATTGAATGTATTCCAATTGTCTCTGGTGGCGCTTCTATAAGCGATTTTCCACCTCTGAATGAATTATCAGCTAGTCCATTGTTGAATCACAGAAAAATTGAGTGTACACCTATTGTGTCAGGTGGATCTGTTGCACTACCGGCAACTGAACCAGAACTCAAACAAAAAAGCAGTTCTTCATTAACAACATCTTGGATTGTTGATATGAGTGATACAGTTAATTGTCCACCAGAAGCTAGAAAAAAAAGAAGAAGCAATTCTGTATTAAGTTCAGTATCTAGCGATCACTGTGAATTTGAGGATTATGTAAGTAAAGCATCAACAAGAAAAAACAATTCAGCTATGGGCTTTTTTATCCCATTAGATGATCCATTTGATGAAAAGTCATCTAGTGAAAGTGGTTACAAAAGCATGACACCTCAGATGTCACGAAGTTTAAAATCTAAAGAAGCAATAAACAGTTCACATAATACAGCAACAGTAACACATAATGCTACTAAATGCAATTCTTCTTGTGGTTTTTATATTGATTTAAAAGAAAATCAAGAGCCACATAAAGAAGACAGTATTTCTAGCCTGCCAGATAATAAATTGTTTACTATGTTTATTGATTTAGGAGAAACGTCTGCCAAATCTGAAAACACTTCTGCTGAAAATATTTTCACTAAAACTAAAGCAGGTTCACCTCATCTTTTGACAAAAAAATGTCGACCAGCTAAAACACATACAGAGAGATTTACATCTAAATATTCGGGTGATGTATTGCCATCAGAACGAAATCAGAGTTTAGACTTGAATTCAGATATTACAGAACACCCAGAGATAACAAAAGGCAAATTACTTTTTCCTAGTGGTACACCACCACCCAGTCGACAGATTTCTCATACAGATGATTCCAATTCTGATTTAACAGATTCTGGCAATAAAAAAAGTTTTTATATGTTTATTGAAGCCGATTCATCACCAGTTCCAAGAAGGAGAACATTACCTTCTGGCCTAAAGCCAAACATTCAGAGACATTCGTGGAATCCTGATTCTCATAATACAATTCCAGATGAGTCTCAAAAGAATGAAACTACAAAGAAAAACCATAGACGTGCTCATAGTGTATCTGTGGATAAATCATTAGAAGTTATGTTTAATGTTTCAGATGCTGAAAAGAAAATGTCTAGTACATCATCAGTTGTTAAAAATTCAAATAGTAATTCAATAGGGTATGAATCAGGACCATCCTCTATGGATGAACATATTACTAAATTTGATAAGAACAACAAACTCATGATGGCTTCATGGCATGGCTCAATTAAAGCAAGTAATGAACTTCAGAAAGTGATTTCTAGGAGTGAACTTAAGAATTTTAAGGAAAATAAATCTATTCTTGGAATGTTTAGAACAAATGAAAGTAAATCTCTTGATAACAGCTCTGAAGATAAATTTGACTCAATGGATAGGTTTGAAGAAACAACATCTGTTAGTATTAAAAGTGATGAAACATTTGATTTGAGTAATGTATCAGAAGTGTCTAGTCACAGAGATATTGATAATTCCACATTTGTTCTTGATGTATCTAATGTTGCCAATGCAACCAGTAATGCTATGGAATTATCAACTCCAAGCCACGACTTTATCAGTGAGTTGTCAAAAGATGACAGCGATCCAACAGAAACAGATTTTGTTCAAGGATTCATCATAGAGCAGAAATTAGAATCAAGAACAATGACAGATGATAACAAACACATCTTAAGTGAAATAGATACTCCAAGAACACCCGACCATAGTGTATCACAACCATTGATTTCTCTACCTGAAGAGACTAAATCAAGTTTTGTAAAATTGTCTGATATGGATAAGGAACCTGTCCGTATTGTTGTAGAAGAAAAGAGGATAGTAAATAGGATGAGTCGTAGTATACCTGAAGCTTCTTGGATTGAAAATAAAATGATGACAAAGTCGTCTACAAGCCGCTCCTTGAGTCGTCTCTTCCCTCATTTACATACGGTGACTCGAAATCGAACACCAGATTCTGCTGAGCAGGACACGGATGTTTCAGAAATCAGTAGTATGCAGAGTAGTATGGAACCTTCGGCACTTGGTAAGATTTAATGTAGGCTAAGGCATTTACTTTTTTAACGTAGTAATATAATATATTTAAAAAAATGTAATAACACTTTTTTAAATTTAATGATACATAATTTTTATGTCTGATTTCGATCTTCAATCGTTGTCAGGTGCCAATTTACAAAATACAATTTAGTACTTTTATTTTTGAAATAAAGAAACTCAATTCATTAATAATTAATTTTTTGAAACATTTTAATTCCAACAACTGGCATTTCAAAATTAGAAATAAATTTTAAAATTGTCAACTTCATGAAATTAACTAGCACGTAATAAATAAGGTTCCTTACTTTGGTTACATATCTGACTTTTACTAGTATGGAATTTGGTTATAATTTAGAACTCATTAGAAGTTGTATTTTCCTCTTCACCAATTGAGACAGCATTAAAATATTTAAAAAACAGATTATGAACTATAAAATAACTAATAAGCAAAATGAACAATCACAGTATTTATTTTATGTAGTGTTTTAACATAAATAAAAATAATAATAGAAAACATAAGTATAAAACAAACACTTATTAGATTTTTTTAATTTCTTGCCTGAGAAAGCTGCTTAGAATGAGCGTCATCGGATTTTAATGAAGGAATTTTCCTCATGAAAGTGGCTTTTTTTCATAGTCTACCCTTATTGATATATAACTTTGTATAAGTCGAATGAGATAAGCCAAAATAAATACAGTAGAGTCTCATAATTTCGAGACCCGATATTTCGAGTTTCCATAAATTTGAGCCTATTTCTGTTTGAGCCTATTTTATATATGTAACGTTTTTTTTCTATATATTACCGCCAAACTAGTATTTAATGACAAATAGTTCTGAGAGCAAACGGTTTTAATTGTCACCGCGAGAGACCGACTGATAGTAAAACAGCTGTCCTGGCAAAGTTTAATATTTCTGGTATAGTTTTAAGAATGAAATAAGACCAGTCGTTGAGAGAGACCCTGACTAGCGAGTCGAGAGAGAAGACGTCTTCCTGGCAACCAACGGACTGCATCTGGTCGAATGATAGCTTCCCGAGGGAACCAGTAAAAGGTAACACATAAGCTCTAGTAACAACTTACAACAGGTAAACAATTTATTTAATGTTCCTTTTTATAATTGTTAATAATTCATATGTTTATCTGAACACACTGTCCACGGGCTGTGAAGGATTTAATGTCCGTTAATTGTACTCAACTGAATTTTAGAGTTAATGTCAATGACTTCCCGTTTTCTTAAATCCTCCGACGGCAGTGGAGTTTGATATATTTGAAAGAAAATGGTCAGTTGGGGTTCCAAGAAATGTTTATATTAATATGGTATAAAGGAAATGAGATGGGCATCCAAGAAATGTTTATATCAATACAGTATGCAAAGGAAATGAGTTGGGCTTTTAAGAAATGTTTATATCGATACAGTATGGAAAGGAAGTGAGTCGGGGTTTCAAGAAATGTTTGTTTCAGTACGGTATGCAAAGGAAATGATTCGGTCTTTCAACAAATGTTAATATTAACACTGTTTGCAAAGGAAATGAGTTAGGCTTCCAAGAAAGGTTCATATAAAGTTATATAAACGTATTTAGTGCATTTTTAATTTTAATATTAGGTTTCATTAAAATTCCTATTTTTTTTAATGCACATGGAGCGTATTCCATGTAATCCTAATTTTCGACAATTTGAGGGATCTCAGTCCCATTCACCTCGAATTATCAAGACTCTACTGTAGACTGAAAATACGATTTAGTTCATTTACCATAAACAGGATATTCAATAACCACAGGTGTAAACCTCATTATTTCACTAAATATCAACATATAAATTCATTAAATATAAATTTATTATCAATTTTGGTATTATTTTTTTATTAATATTTTATCTGTAAAAAAGGTTTTCCTAATGATTATTAAATATAGCATTATTTTATATTTACCTGAGATTTTGCATTACATGATTATTAAAACTTTTTTAAACAACAGGAAAAAGAATAATTACAAGGTAAGAAATAATATTATTGATATTAGGAAAATTCATCAAGGGAATTTCCTACATAATTATTCAATGTATTCAACTATGTTTATAGTATTGTTCAAGGGTGGCAATTTTGCCAACATAATCAATAGCATGAAACGAAATTCGATTATAATGTATTTATAGAGTTCACACCTCTAAAAATTAAGAAAAAAAACAACTGATTTAAAAAAAAGAAACAGAATACATAATTTTTACTTACCAAAAAGTAAGAAATAATTTTCCAATAATGAAAACAGCAATCTTACTTTGTACTTGCTAATCCATTAAATCTATTCCAAACATTTTCAAAACAATCAACTTTTTGATTGCTTGATTTCCCATGATTAATTATAGCGAACCATAGATTCTTCTCACAAAACCAACATTTTGTGTGTTCGATACTATGAGAATATTCAGGACGATAATAAATTGATCTTTGTTCTCGGAAAAGACCATACAATAGCAGATTTTGTTCAATAAAAAATATGTGATTGCACATTTTTCATTCAGGTATACAGATTGCAGAGAATTCAACCTTCTTTGAATGATTTACAGGGAATATGATTACTGTAGATGCGTATAAATATAAGAGATAATATTTTCTCCTTAAACCTTTTGTATCATAAATTTAGTAAATGGTTTATATTTATAAAATAAGTATATGGGAGAAATGATTGAATAGTTTATATCATAATTTGTTATTCTATATGCCTAGGTGCTCCAACATCATGTAAAAAACCTCTATTTGTCACATTCAGTATGTTTAATGTGAGTCCAAGTATGAAATTCTGTGCCGACTTCAAAATTTTGTGGGTAATGAGCTTATGATAAATTATGTGTTTGTTATTGGAAAATTATTGTTCACAATTTATTAAGTAAATATATTATACGGGTTCTTATTTAGTTAATGCTATTAAAACAAAAATTTCTTTTTGTTCAAAATTTATTATGTATAAATTACATAAGTTTTTGTGTTATTTTAATGTTATATATAATTTGCTTTGAATTATTACTAAGCAGTGAAATTCACATTTAGTGTATATTTTAGCCTAGTAAATTAATAAACAAGTTTGAAAGTTATATCAATTTATTATTTCATATCTTAATTAGTCTTATTGCTTTTTTGGCAAATTGATTTTTTGTGTGGATAAATTAAAATATTGTTGTCCTGTTGTTTATTGGTAATGCTAAAAACAAATGTGTATATTTTTATAGAAGGCAGTACAGAAGAGACCGATGCTTCTTCATGTAATTCTGGGCCTTGTTCAAGACTGGGTGAAGATTTGCTAAGAATGTTTATAGATGAAATTAGCCCTGATGTTACTGTTGAAGTAGGTGGACGTAGGATCAAAGCACACAAGTGTATACTTAGTTCACGATGCCAGTACTTTGCTGCTATACTTAGTGGAGGATGGGTAGAAAGTGCTGGTAATGTTATTTCCCTCCAAGGGTGAGTTTTGCATTATCAGTGTTAAGGTAGGAGAACTGCTATAACTTTCCATAGATAGCATAACTGAAAATAAAGATAATCATGAATTTTAGCACACCATTTGGAAAAACTGTTATAGTAAATATGAGTTGAAATTTTAAAAAGGAAATAAAATATGTGTTGGAAGATTTACGTAAAAAGATATATTTATCTAAGATCTCCATAAAATTTTTGATATATTGATATTCAAGCAATACATTTACAGTTTATTATAAAAAATATTAAAATAAAAATATATCCATAATAAACTAGTGATTATAAGTGTAATAATTATTACTTTGTTTATGCTACAGCGTCTTTACTACACTTCTAGTTCAAGTATTTTTCCCAAAAAATATACTTTTTTGCCTTCTTAATCATTAGATTTACAACATATGTAGAACCTATGTTCTATTGCAGAACAAATCTATGTAGTACGTTCGTAGATCCATAGCAGGACCTTGTCTAGTAAACTGAAATATACAAATATTTTTTTTTTTACTTGTAACCACTTTATCCACATAAATGACCAAGAAGATTTTTGTAGTAGATATAGAAAAAAAATATATCTTACAGGTGATAAATTAGCTCTTCAAGCCCAGGCTATTCAGACTAAACCAAGTTTTATTGTCTCTATTTTTATTTTAAAAAATAGCAGGATCACTATTGTTCTAAAAAAAATGATATCAGTTTTGAAAATTTGTCACAATAACTTTACTACAAGTTTGCCTAATTAGGTTTTAATGTCTAAATATGTCAAATTGTGCAGTATACTGAAAAATATAGGCATTTATATGTTGAGAAATAGATTCTGTAAACAACTGTCAAGAAGTATAAATAGATCAATCAGTTTAGCACCAGAAGCAGCCACTAACAGCTAAAACTAAGTAGATAAATAAGAATTTATCTGAGCCATTAACTGCATGAAATAACAAAGTGACAAAAGTCAGTATTTTAAAACTAGTCTGAGGAAAGGTCAAGAGAACTTACAGCCATTAAATTGTTTCAACTGTAAAACTAACCTGTCTCAGAGACCATAAATAAGCTGTTGAAGTTGTTGCACTGGCGCTACATCATCCATAACCTGCAAGTCTAGTTCTTGTACCACTGTTGCTATAACCAGAGTGAATGTGTTAATGAATTTTGCGTATTATAAAACTTTAGATGTCAAAAACACATAAAAAATTATCACAGTTTTAAAATTTTTCTCATAGACGAGTTTTTTTTATTGATTCCTTCTATATTTTTTTTTCTAGTAAAATCACCCTGGGTATAGTTTTGAAATTTGTAGTGCATAAAACTTATTAAAAGTACAATTGAATTTAGATTTTTATTTATTACATTTATTTTTATATTAAATTCTCTAGTTGGGCAAAAGTTTATTAACTACAGTTAAGTATTACTACATGAATGAAAAGAAATGAATTATAATTATCAAGTTATAACTATAAAAACTAAAAGCAGCCTATATAGTCTAGGTATGGGTTAATTCTATAACTTAAAAAAAGTACCCAGAGTACCAAGACATAATTAATTTTGCCTGGGTAAATACAGTGAATATCCAAATGTAACTCCTATTTACAGAACATAAACAATTAGATTGAATTTTCTTTAATATTATGACATGGACAAATTTATAATGTAAGTAAATTTATAAACAATATCTGAGAAAATTTTTGTAACTGCAGTATGTAGTCATTCATAATCAGTGTCTCTCAGTACAGAATTTATCTTTTATCAGTAATTATAAGTTTGTGCGTGTTGTCATGTTACACAATTTCAATTGTTAAATATTATGAAGATTTTTCTGAATATCATGGAAAACAATCTTTGTGTTTGTAAACAGTTTGTTTTTTCCTTCAAAATAATAAGTTAATATCAGTTTAAAAATTTTCTTATTTCAGGTTTTCTTACAATGCTGTCCACTTTGCTCTATGCCACATTTACAGTGGAACAAGTAACATTCCAGATTCAATTAACATCGTGGAATTAGCTACTTTAGCAGACATGCTATGCCTTGAAGGTCTCAAAGAGGTTATTATGTTTACGCTAAAAGTAAAATATTGCCATTTCTTTCATAAAGTAAGTTTGTATATCTAAATCCATTCAGAAATAACTGTTAGGTGTAGAATTTAAATATTTTATACATGTTACTCCTTACTGGTAAGAAAAAGTTAGGTAAATCTTAAGTAATTAATGAGTTGAATTCACAGATACACAATTAATGATGCATATGAAACGACATTATTGCTTATTAAGAACAATACTGAAATAAAAAATATCTATATAAGATATAAATTATTTTAAATAAGGATGAATAATAAATTAGACACAAACTCATTAGTTTTTAAAAATAAAATACAAAATTAACTTGGAAAAAACCGAAGTTTTTGTACAGACATCCATGTACAGTTGGAAGAATTGTACTATGAAAGAGTAACCTTGAGTTGTGAACAATTATCATTTAGTAATAATTGAACAGTGGAATGGTCAACAGTGAGCTTTCCCAATAAAAATGTTTTACAAAAACTGATAGCTTGAAAAATTTGCAGAGGGGGTTCTAATTCTTTTCATCTTAGGTTGTCATGGTTGTGTTAGTTCCTTTAAAACATGAGATAAAACCTTGGGTTTAAAATACTGAAGAAACTGGATCTGTTTTTTAAAAAAAAAAACATCAAGAGTATGATTAAAAGGTACCACTTAGAAAATCGAAGCTTTACATATTGTAATCTTTAAATATTGAAAATTGATAGTTTCGATTACTGTTTCCTAAAAAACAACTTGAAGCTGTTAAATTACTGTCAATAAATTTGTTGTCTGAACTGTCATTCTATGTTATTACAAAAGTTTCCACAATTTTGTCATCGAGTACATTTAATCTTATTGGTTATTATGGTGATAATAATATGGTGATTATAACTTATATTAATTTTTATTTTGTATACTGGTGATATATTCCCTCATGATCCTACTACAAAAATATGTTTAAATAAAGTATACATTATGGGTTCATGCTCAATATACAGGGGACCGAAAAAACCCGGATGTTTTATAAATTAACATTATTCATTTATTATGTTATTAATTATATCTTATATCACAATATAATATTTATCTACACTTCGCACTTACACCCCTAATTGGATCTATTTCACTCGCCTGTCTTCTTGCCGACCGACTTGGGCTATGAATCAAAACTTGCCACAGGATCATAGCAGACTTATTACAGCCAGGAGACTTCTTCTTTAGAATTCTTACCGTTGTTCTCTAGTTGTTAACACACCTGAAAATCGTATTCCGGCTGGGAACGATATCATGGGGTCCTAGTATACATTGAATGCAAAAAAACCACTGCGTAGCTGTGATACTCACCATTTCGCACATACTTATCCAGGGTGGCCACTGATCTGGAAAACCGGGAAAAGTCAGGGAATTCAGTTTGTCATGGAAAAGTCAGGGAATTTTAATAAGAGTCAGGGAAAAATTAGATCGATATTCGAATAGTAATATTGCACAAAGCTATAATGATTTGGGGTTGTGCCGCGCTAAGATCACATTCGAGTGATATGTTACATATTTTTCCAAGAAGTTGCGAAAGCCAGTGGAGTATGTGCCGTAGCCGTGGGAACGGTTCGTGATAAGCAACGATAGCAGGTGTGAGGGGGGAGGAGAAGGAGAGGTTTGGAATGGTCGACGTTTAGGACCTGTGTGACAGCTGACCTTGAATTGTGCCGTTGGTTTTGTATCTGATAACCCTTCTGCGTACAGCGTCTTGCAATTTTGTCTTGAATCGCTGTTAGCACCAAAGGTAAGGTAAGTTAAAATGACAAAGTATTATTACATTTAATTTTCATTAAATTAAGTTTTGTTTAAAGTATTTGTATAAATTTATATTAAAAGTATGTAAGATACAAATTTAATTAGTCGCTGTAATTGGCTAAACTAAAGAGAATGTAAAATAAAGTGTTCATATTGCCCACGCTAACCCGACTGTAGCTGACTACTGTAGACGCGGAAATTATGTACCCCTGAGTTTGAGCGTTAACAATCAGTGAACCGTTCGAGCTAGAAAAAACTATTTGCACCATTAATTAGCATGTTTAATTTTGCGTTTGTTTGAGCACGTAAATGAAAAAAAATGTCGTGATTTTTGCAACACAACGCAAAAAAGTACCGTTTCATCATTCGTTTTTTGTTTAAGTTCAACTTTGAAACAATAGTGCGTCAAAATCACTGATCCAATTTTTGTGAAATTTTTACACCGTATTATAAGACTCACTAGCATAAATATTCATATTCATCTAATGTTTTAGTTACTGTGGATTTATTACAACTTTATCTCAGGGCTCCTTTTTGCGATATAATCGGAACATTAAATTCGATAAGTTCTTATATTTTATTTGATAGAGGGATAATGTGAGCTGAAGCGTAAATTTTTGCGGTCTCCCGAGGTAAGAGTAGGCGTATACATTCTGGTCCGCCGCTCTCAACTGGAGAGGCCCACTGGAACCAACTGTTTAAATCAGATTTGAATGAAAAGTTTTTTTCTTCTCACGTAACATTATTTACGTAAATAATTATTTTATTTCATTCTCTCATATTTCTTTTTGTGTTTTCTCTTCGATTGACAATGACCACTGTGTGGTTGAAATATATCATTGTTTAAGTGCTTTTATGTGTTTCTATTTCAAGACTACAGAGTGGACTCTTACCAAGGTAAGTCTGTCAGTCTCCTAGTCCAAAAAATCTATCTATATATATATATATATATATATAAATATATATTTTACGTTATCCATTGTTTTTCCGTTGAACTGACTTTATGAAGTTAATATATTACTATTGTAAGTAATTTTATCCACCATTAAGTAAAAATATTTTACCTTGAGTGATGAGGCGCCTTTCGGTCACTTGACCATTGTCGAATCACTGATTACTTTTTCTTGATTTTTCTGGTGTGGATGTTCGGTCCGTCGTGTTGGTAATTGTTGACGTCATATACGTTTCCTCTTGAGACTTGTATATTATGTTTTTGAATAGTATGTCTTCTGTATATGTTGTTTGTAGATTCATTAAATTGTTGTGTATGTTTTTATAAATGTGGTATTTTTCTAGTGAGTTTAGTTCTATTGGGTTATTATTTATTTCAAGTATGGTTAGGTTATTTTCGTAATTTGTTATTTCATGTTTATGTGATATTAGGTGTGCTGCAACATTTGATACTTTTGAATTTTTGTTTTTGAATGCTCTATAATGTTCTTCAAATCTTATTTTAAATGATCTGGTTGTTTTCCCTATGTAAAATGCGTTACAGTTGTTACATGTAATTTTGTAAATTCCTGATAGGTTATGTTTTTCTGAATTTGTTTTGTGGTTTGTGTTATTAAGATATTTTATTATTTTGTTGTTTGGTTTGTATGTTGGAGTGTAGTATTCTTTGTTGTATATATTTGTTATTTTTTCTATTTTGTTATTGGTGTATTTATATTTTAGGTAGATTTTTTTATTTTTATTATTTTTGTGTTCCGGTTGTAGTGTTGTGTTGAGGTTAGGTTTTTTTGTGAATTTATTGTATATATTTTTTATAAGGTGTTTGTTGTATCCATTTTCTATTACTATTTTTGTAATGTTATCTAATTCTTCATTTAATTTTTGTTTGTTATCCTGTGTGTATTTTATTGCTTTATTTATCATGTTACTGTAAGTGTTAATTTTGTGTGTCCAGGGGTGGTTAGATTTGTAGTGTATTGTGGTGTTGTTGGAAGTAGGTTTCCTGTATACTGTAGTTTCTATTTTATTATCATTTATATTTAATGTGATGTCGAGATGGTTGATTGTTGTATTTGTTTCTGTTTCAACGGCGAATTGTATGTTTTTGTTGTATGTATTTAGTTTGTTTAATATTATGATGTGTTCGTTGTGAATTTTAGGTTGGTATATTACAAGTATATCGTCTACATACCTTGTCTATAGTGAAATATTATGGGTGTTTAGTATAGGTTTAATTATTATTTGTTCAAAGTGTTGTAAATATATTTCTGACATGACAGATGATATGGGTGATCCCATGGGGAGTCCAGTTGTTTGTTTATAGTATTTATTGTTAAATTGGAAGTAATTTTGGTTACATATGTGTTTGGTTAGCGTAATGATACTATGTATTGTGTTTCTTTTTTCGTTATTGTGTATTAGTTTGTTTTTTATTATTTCTATGGTTTCTCCTATTGGGATGCTAGGGTACATGTTAGTTATGTCATAACTTATTATTTTTGTGTTGCTGTTTGTTTTTATGGTTTTTATTTTATTAATTAATTCGTATCCATTTTGTATATTGTATGTGTTGTTGATCTTATTATTTTGTCTAGTATTTTTGTGATTATGTAGGATGGTGCTGTTGTGAAATTTATTAGTGGTCTAAATGGTGTGTCGGGTTTGTGGATTTTAGGTATGCCTGATAATATTGGTGCACATGGTTTGAATGGGTATAGTCTTGTGTGGTATTTTAATTTATTGTTATAGCTTAGGGTATTTCGGTGAGTGACTATTAAGTTTTGTATTGTAATAAGGTTTTTGCTAGTTGGGTCTGGGATTTGTTCGTATTTATTTTCTTTTATGTAGTTAGTCATTGAATCGATGTATTTGGTATTTTCTATTATTACTGATGTATTTGTTTTATCGGATTTTAATATTAAGTAGTCGTTGTTTTCTAGTTTTTCTCTGAGTTTTATAATTTCTTTTTTATTTATATATTGTTCCGTTTTTTTGTTTTTTTTTGTTTTTATTAGGTTAATTTTATTATTAATATTGTTTCTTTTGTTTTCAGTATTTTGGTGGGTAATTTTGTGGATGTTAGATTCTGTGTCAACTATTAGGTTTTTTATTATTTGTTTTTTGTTGAAATTAGGTAGGTTATATTTGAAGGAATTTGTTATTATTATTTTTTCTTTTTCAGTAAACTGTGTTTTAGCTAAGTTTATGAATTTATTGTTGTTAGAGGTGTGGATTGGTTCTAGGCTATTTTTTAGGTTATGTTGTTTTGATGTGTGGATTGGTTCTCGGCTATTTTTTAGGTTATGTTGTTGTTTTGATAAATTTTCGATTTTTCTGTTTTGTCTATTTATTGTGTTTGTTTTATGTTTTATTATAATTTGTTGTGTTTTTTCGTGTATAATAGGTGTGAGAGTATCAAAAGTTTTCATTATTTCCAAATTGGTTGTGTAAAGTTGTAAGTTGATTTGGTTTTTTTATGGTAAGCAGATTTAATGTTTTGTTTAATTATGTGTAATTCGGCTATTTTTGTTGCTTTATTGATAATAGTGTTTTGTTTATTTTTTAAGTGTAATTTAGCGTATTTTGGTGTTATATTAAGTGTTAAGCATTTTTTATTAAAATGTATTTTGTTGATGCAATTCTGGAGTTTGATTTTGAGGTTAAGATATTTAGGGTACAGTTGTTTACCTTGGTAGGTGTTAAATTCTTGATGTTTTACGTTATTCATTGTTTTTCCGTTGCACTGACTTTATGAAGTTAATATATTACTATTGTAAGTAATTTTATCCACCATTAAGTGCAAAAATTTTACCTGGAGTGATGAGGCGCCTTTCGGTCACTTGACCATTGTCGAATCACTGATTACTTTTTCTTAATTTTTCTGGTGCGGATGTTCGGTCCGTTGTGTTGGTAATTGTTGACGTCATATACGTTTCCTCTTGAGTCTTGTGTATTATGTTTTTGAATAGTATGTCTTCTGTATATGTTGTTTGTAGATTCATTAAATTTTTGTGTATCTTTTTATAAATGTGGTACTTTTCTAGTGAGTTTAGTTCTATTAGGTTATTATTTATTTCAAGTATGGTTAGGTTATTTTCGTAATTTGTTATTTCATGTTTATGTGATATTAGGTGTGCTGCAACATTTGATACTTTTGAATTTTTGTTTTTGAATGCTCTATAATGTTCTTCAAATCTTATTTTAAATGATCTGGTTGTTTCCCCTATATAAGGTGGATAAAATTACTTACAATAGTAATATATTAACTTCATATATATATATTCTTCACATTCTGGCTTTGGGGGGGGGGTGTTTCAGTAAGAAATATTATCATTTGAAAATTTCGGGGGTATTACTCAACTCATAATTACGTTAATTTTCCATGTAATTCATTGTCTTTTTAATTTTTAGGGGGATTTATCCATCCGTTCCCTCCTTGGGTCAAATAGCTCCTCGGTTCGGCATCTACCCCGAGTGTTGTCGAACTCGACTAAGCGCGGCCCGCGGGTAAACACCAAGATATGATCTTCGTGCTTCAGACTTATAGAACTAAATCACCAATACACATATTAAACAGTTTTTTTTTCAATTATCTAAATATAAGATAGGCCCAACTACAAATTATTGTTTAAAAAGAATGGTAGGCCGAATTGGCTCAAATTTACATACCTTTAAAATCTTAAAAAATAACCACAATTTTCAGCTAACAGTTCATAAATAATTGTAATTTTTTGAAAACAGATGAAAAAAATTTACATTTATTAAATTTGATTTAATTATGAAAATTTTGAATATTAAAAGCCTACATATTTACATTATTTATGAATTAGAAATTACAGCGCTCCTTGCCTTCAAGCCCATGAGGGAAGCCACTTGAAATTTTTTTTGTAAATTAAAACTTTTTTTTCTCTTATTAAAGTTACACTCGCAGCAAACTATAACAGGAAGTCAATCAATTAATCAAAGGCCATATTAAAATCAATAAAAAATGCTCACAAAAACCAAACCTAAAAAAGAAATTTCTACTAATACTGTATTTATTTATTTATCAACAATGTAGGCTTACCTACATTGGTTATAATTCCGTAAACTCAGTAAGTCAAACAAAAATACATTCAGTTGTTTTTTACTCTTTAAAACTTTTTTTTCATTTTCCTAAAATTGGAAAAAGTGGGGAATGGAAATTTTGCAGTTAGACACCTCACATATTGACTCGGAAAACAGCCGTTTGATTGACTTCCTGTTATCTGACTCATTAAAGTCAAACAAAAATACATTCAGTATTTTGTTACACTTTAAAACTTTTTACACTTTGACATAAAAAAGTGTAATATTTCCATGATTAGATAATGCGTTTTACTTTTAAGATTATTGTAGGCTACTGTAGACTTAGTTTTGGTAGCTTAAGTTAATAAAAAATGCAAGAAAACATGGTATTGACAAAAAACTATTCTTTCACAAAATTGTATGAAAACTCCCCTAATTAAAACTTGACTTTTTAAAAACAAGTAAGCCTATGGAAGTAAAAAAATATATTAAAAACCACAATATTAAAACATCACTTTGTATCATCTCAGTAAATTATTTAAGCACTTTTTTATTTCTCTTTGGTAAACTGCATATAACAAGTTTTGATAAGTACCTCAAAACTAAAAGAAGCTAAAACTTTTAATCTAACTAAACTAATAACGAAAAATTAATTTTCAATAGTCCATAGTGTTTTAATTAAATCATTAATGTAATGCAACTTACTGAAACATTTTTATCGCACTTATAGGGTTAACATTATTATTAAACTCATGAGACACCACAATTAAATGAAAAATTGACTTTAAAAACGTTTTACGAAAAGTGACTTTTTCAGTAGAATAGACTTCCAAAAGTGGCCTGCTAAACAAAGTGAAATTATATATCTCCTTTATTTGAAATATAAATGTTAAAGGGGTAAACTTAGGAGTAACTCAATTGTATCTTACAATGAGTTTACGTTCTTACTTTCTCACACACATCTTCAAACAGCTTTAACGGTATCACATCTCCCAATATTTAGCACTATTTATGTAGTTATTTTTATTCGATGTTTAGTGTATCATTTATGAAACTGCAACCTTTATGTAATCTAGAGTTATGTGTTTACAGATGTTGAAATTTAAGAAAACCACCTTCAATGACACATTGGTCCTTAATAGTAGCTTCTCTCCGTGGCTGCAAAGAGTAGAAACTGACAAGTACTCAACTTATTGTACACTGTGCCGAACAACTTTTTCCTTGAGTAACATGGGAAGAACAGCTATTACTAGCCACTTATCTGGTAAAAAACACAAGTTAGCTCTCAGCAGTAAGTGTGAAACTAAAACTATCAAAGGCTTCTTCAGTGTTAGAGATGAAGCAAGTAGATCTACAAGTATAGCCGGAACATCTACATCAGCCCTCTCAGAAAGCTTAAAACCCCCAGAAATTAGTTTACCCATCTTGACAGTTGAACCACAAATTTCAGGCTCCAAAAACACTGGTTTGGACAAATTTTTACAGTCAGAAGCTACTCTAAAATCAGAAGTAATATGGGCTATAGACACTGTAATGCAACACAGATCAATGAGAAGCAGCAAGAGAAATGCAGATGTTTTAAACTCATGTTTCCAGATTCAGAAATTGCAAAAATGTTTCAGCTTGGTAGAACAAAAGTAGGATATTTGCTAGTTCATGGTATCGCCCCATATTTTAAACATAATCTAAACAAAATGTTGAATGATTCATCTTATTTAGTCATCGGATTTGATGAGTCTTTAAACAAGGTTTCACAGAAAGGACAAATGGATATATCAGTCCGATTTTGTGATAGCAATAACAAAGTACAGTTTAGGTATTTCAACTCAGTGTTTTTGGGCCATAGTACAGCTGATGATTTATTGGATTCATTTGTCAAAGCAATTGAAGAACTTGATTACAAGAAAATTTTACAGGTATCAATGGATGGACCAAATGTTAACCTTAAATTTTTGAGACTTTATCAAGAATACCTCAATAAAAAAGATAATTGCAAGATTCTTCTTGACATAAATAGTTGTGGCTTACACACTGTCAACAATGCCTTTAAAGCAGGAATCAAGGCTACTGGATGGGGTGTGGTTGAATTTTTAAGGGCATTATACAATTTATATCACCATGTACCATCTAGAAGAGCTGCTTATACTTATTACACAAATTCAACTACATTCCCAAAAAAATATTGTGCTGTTCGGGGGCTTGAAAATAGTAATGTTGCAAGCCAGTCCATCCTACCCAACATCATAAAGTATGTGGAAGGAGTGGAAAAGGACAAAAAGGAACCTAAGTGTCAAAGTTTTGTGACTCTCAAAACCATGTTGAAAGATAAACTGTTAAGTGTAAAACTTGCATTTTTTCAATCACTAAGTGAAGAATTGGAGCCTTTCCTCCGAGTATTTCAATCCGACGAGCCACTTGCACCCTTCCTTTACAACTCTCTATCAATTATTTTGAAAAGTTTAATGTCTAAATTTGTTAAAAACGACAAGTTAGGAGAACACTTGAACAGTATCATCAAAATTGATTTGAATAAAACTGAAAACCTAAAGAGATGTCAAGAAATTGATTTAGGATATGGAACCCAACAAGCCCTTAACAAAATTGGCAAATGCACAGATGAGGACATTTTCCACCTAAGGAAACGATGTAGAGAAGCTATAGTGGCAATTTGTTCCAAATTTCAAGAAAAGTCGCCTTTAAAAAGTAAATTTACTAAAGGTATTTCGGTTCTGAACCCAGAAATTGCTTTGAAAGATCAACTTAGAGAAACCAGAATGAAGTTTGCTCTTGAAACACTTGTTGAAAATAACTGGCTTGTTGGTTCATCAGTGGATAAGATACACAGAGAGTTTACAGAACTTTGTTCAACACTCCTTGTAGCTGAACAACTGAAGTCGTTTGTTAAGAAAAAACAAAGCAATAAATAAAGAATGCATCATAGAAAACCAGACTGAGGAGTCGTTGATAGCTCAACGTGTCATTTTTGACAGTGTATTATCTGCTGATGGACTTGAAAATCTCCATGCTGCAATATGTCAAAAATTCAAGATCCCGCTACTACGAAGAGTTGGAAAGAAGACGCAGAGAAAAAACCAATGAAGTAGAATCTCGAAAAAGGCAGGCAGAGGCTTCAAAAGAAATCAAGAGATTAGCAGTAAAAAGAAGAGAAATTTTAGAAGAAACCCAAAGAAGTTTAGATGAAATCGAGGCAAAACTGACATTGTTAAAAAAGTAGTTTGGTACAGGTAAAATGTTTTTAAGCTGGCACTTGAGGGTTGCAGGCCATGGCGAGATCCTGAAGGTGGGGGGAGGGTGGAGGTACTCCCAGGCTATTTCTACAAACAATCGCTTTGACTTCCATTGACTCTAGGGTTTCCCATCGCATTATGGCTCATGCGGGGAATTAACGGGGTTGTTAATTTTTCAAGTACAGTCATTTTTTAAAAATTAATTAAATGAAATTAATTTTTTAATTAATATAAATTAATTCATACTTATTTCCAATCAATTTATGCATTTAGGCTTCATTAAACTATAAAAACTGTGGAAGTAAAAATCCAATAGGATTGGCTAAGGGTTAGGACACACTAGTATCGATTTTTGGCCCCAATGAAAGGGGACAGCAATGCCTGATGTTTTCTGGGTGACTAATAGAGAATTTTCACCTAGGATCCAAGAGCCAGCTTAAAATATTTAATCTGTAGTTTATTGTGAACAATTTATAGATAGTGTTTGTTACTCTCAATATCATCATCATGCTACTTATTATTGGTGAGTTATTGCTGCAAAGTTTGTTTCTTTTAACTTTGATTTAGATAGATCTTTCCTTACAGTAGGATAGGTTTATTTCTCTTAAAAATTTTCAATACTTGAATTTTAATCATGTATCTTCAGATTTTGTGTTTTAATTGGTACCAAATGTATAAATAACCCGTATTTTATTTGCTTTTGGAGTCTAAATTACCATTAAGAAAAACCTTATCATCTAGTTGGTTAAAAAAATTGAAATTACTGTACTCAAAGCCCTTGCAATACGCCGCTATCTTGGAATTTTTGCAAGTCAGGGAAAATAAGTTTGTATCAGGGAAAAGTCAGGGAATAGTCAGGGAAAACCATTAATTGATATCAGTGGCCACCCTGTTATCGTGAGCAAACATACGATAATGTACCGTCTACTAGTCCATAAATAATGAAATGACATCATAAGGAGAGGTTAGAGATTGTAGTCTTCCTTTAAACAACTACTGCTGCACGTGTACTAGCCATTTTAAAAATGTCTTGGTTCTTTGGTCACCCCGTATTACTATTATTTGATTCTATCGTTACTTAAGTCACTAGTTTTCCACTAAAGTTGCGATGATAACCATGATTGGTTTTTTGCCTGAAAAAAATCTACTGAAGTTTTTTAATTATTTAGGATGGCCATTTCTGATGATGTGTCTCATTGTCAATTCACTTCGTAACTCAATGGGCTATTGTCTGAGTTGACAATGAGACACACACCCCGAAACAATAATCAGTAATCAATAAAGTAAATGGTACTATAGGCAAGTGTAACATATACTATAGTTATATTAACTGTTGTAATAACTCATAAATCCTAATCTTATTTATTAATAATTATGATGAATAAATATTGTATGTGTAAATATTGTAATTATATCAGTATTGTTGCCATATTTATTTAGATAATTTAATTGTATTGTTGAAAGGTATTGTATAGTTTTTTAAAAATATTACCTGTGTAAATACAAAATTTATTAAAATGAATTTTTTCATTTGTTAGAAATAAAATTTATATAAAAAATAATACTTGTTGAAAGGAATTATTTTTTTGTTTTAGCCTTGTGCAATGTGTACTGTTGGTGTGTTGGAATGCTTACCTCTTGCAGCAGCATATGGCTTGGATGAAATCTACAGAAAGAGTTTACGATGGATCACTAAATATTTTGTCAGAGTTTGGCCTACAAAGGGTTTTGCCACTCTTCCTCGAGAATTGTTGGATAAATGTTACAAACAGCATGTTGTTCATATGGTGAGACTTAACCAATATTGCTGTGTTTAGTGGAAATTTTTTTTGCTATTTGTTTTGTAAAAATATTGAAGGTACAAAAATGTATTAATAACAATGGTAAGCTCTAAACAAACATCAATCTTTTTTTAGAGAAAGGAAAGAAACACTCTATTCTTAGATATCAAAAGCATCTTTAATTTAACCGTCCTTCTCTATTATAACGTATGGCTTACAAAATGTTTACTAATGTTCAAAGCTCTTATAATAAATAACAAGTTTCACATGTATTTTTCCCAGGCATTTTTTTTCTTGTCAACGATACATAGTTTTTTTTTTTTTGAGGCAGGCAAAACAAGGTATGATTTGTCACAATAAAGAAAGTATGTTAAATACAGTAAGACTGGAAGCATATTACTATTGGAATGTAAGAAAAGAAAGCATTTTCCAATCATGCATGCCATTCTTTTAAACAAAAGTAGTAATTTTTGATTTCACTTCTGCTACTGTGCATTCTCATTTTTAATATTTTTCAAATTATTATTTTTTAACTGTGATATAAGGAAAGGTTTAAATCTTCTGAAAAGTTTTAAACACTCATAATATAGGCTTATTATTTTAGACAATTACTTTTCATCTGTGTCAACTGGAGAATTTGCTTGTAACTAGTGAAAGGTATTTGGGGATTTGGGTCCATCATAAGAGTAATGGGCATTTTCTTATATAACAGATGTATTGACTAATGCTTAATATTCTGCAAAATAATCTTCCCCAGCATCAACGTACAGGTACTTATGGTACCGTGTCTGCCATATCTGGAATGCAGTATAAAACTCCTTGGTATGCATGTCTAATAGAAACGTAATATGCTTTTGATGTTTTACATTTACTCGTAATGGATTCCTCCCAGCTCTCGCTTCAATCAAAGAAACGATAAAACTTATATGAAGCCAAGCTGGAACTGTAAGGAGGTTGGGGAGAGTCTGCGACAGTAATTTGGTAGCAATGAAGACCGTGTGGTTAAATGAATTGTCATGGCAGAAATTCACTATCTTTCATGACAGCCTTCATGTGGCTGACCAGGTATTTCCATTTCTTGAGCATTTTCAGGTCAAAGACTGAGTTGACAGTTTTTCCCTGCAGCACAAACTCAAAATTAATGATTTCTCATCCAGAACGAGGTTATGCTTACCTATTTAATTAATGCAGCTTTCATATTGAAATTTGTTAGATGTTTAGAAAATAGCCAATGTTATAAGGGTTCAGAAATCAGGAAAATTGTCTAATGAAATTAAATCGTACATCACCACTCCCTTTAGTTTCAAAACTTTTTGAAAACTCATATTGAAGAGGCTTAAATCAGTGCTAGAGAGAAATTATATGTATTCCAGAATTTCAGTTTTGATCCATAGAAAAACATTCCTCTATAAATCAAGTTCATAGAATAACATAAATAATAGAAGAAGAGATTGGTACTGTATTCTCTTTGGACGTGTTTGAACCCTTTGATAAGGCTTTGCATGAAAGTCTGATCCACAAGTTTAATAAAATGTTTTCTAAAGAATTTGTTACTTTGTTAAAATCATATTTGGCGTACAGAATCTTCAGGATAAAAGTGCTAGAGGAATACTTTGAACCCAAAGAAGCAAAAATATTCTAGGCTAGTGTATTTTGTCCTATACTTTACTTATTTTACACATACAATATTGCAACCTAATTAGAGGTGGCCATTGCAATGTTTGCAGACAACACATCATTTAGCAACTGAACAAGATATATTTAATTCTACTGGCAAAGTCCAGAGAATGAACGAAAAACTAGAATGGACTGGTAAATGGAAAATAAAGCTAAATGGAGGAGAAGTTGGTTTACATCTTTTGTCACAAATAAGAAATAGATCTACTGGCATTAAATCCTATCTTACAGATACTTTATGAAAATAATGTCAAAGTATCTAGGCATAAACCTAGATACTAAGCTAAGATGAAAGCACCACAGAGAAAAAAGGTATATCAAATATCGTAAGTACTATTGGTTCTTGGGTAAAAACTCAATGTTGTCATTAAACAATAAATTTACAACCTATAACAGATTCTAACAACTGCCTGGCTGTATGACAGCCAACTATAGGAATGTGCTAAATAATTGAATGTAGGAATTCTTCAGGCGTTTCTGAACAAGGTACTAAGGAATATGGTTAATGTCCTTTGGTATATAAAAAAGAAATACAGTCATAGAGATCTATATTTCAAGGTTTTCAGAGGAAATAATGAGATGTCAAAAAAATTATGATGGATTTAATCTCCATTCAAATAGGTCTCCAGCTGTTCAATATTTAGCATACACTGAGAATACTGAAGAAAACTAAAAAAAAAAAAATATAGGGCTGGGCAGAACTATACAGAACTGCACTGAGATGGTGACTTAGCATCCAAATAGTGTTTACTCTGTGCCTAAAATAGCTTTACAGAGAAAAGATAATGTATGGCTGGGGCAGAACTATACAGAACTGCACTGAGATGGTGACTTAGCATCCAAATAGTGTTTACTCTGTGCCTAAAATAGCTTTACAAGGACAAGATAATGTAGGGCTGGGGCAGAACTATACAGAACTGCACTGAGATGGTGACTTAGCATCCAAATAGTGTTTACTCTGTGCCTAAAATAGCTTTACAAGGACAAGATAATGTAGGGCTGGGGCAGAACTATACAGAACTGCACTGAGATGGTAACTTAGCATCCAAATAGTGTTTACTCTGTGCCTAAAATAGCTTTACAAGGACAAGATAATGTAGGGCTGGGGCAGAACTATACAGAACTGCACTGAGATGGTGACTTAGCATCCAAATAGTGTTTACTCTGTGCCTAAAATAGCTTTACAAGGACAAGATAATGTAGGGCTGGGGCAGAACTATACAGAACTGCACTGAGATGGTAACTTAGCATCCAAATAGTGTTTACTCTGTGCCTAAAATAGCTTTACAAGGACAAGATAATATAGGGCTGGGCAGAACTATACAGAACTGCACTGAGATGGTGACTTAGCATCCAAATAGTGTTTACTCTGTGCCTAAAATAGCTTTACAGAGAAAAGATAATGTATGGCTGGGGCAGAACTATACAGAACTGCACTGAGATGGTGACTTAGCATCCAAATAGTGTTTACTCTGTGCCTAAAATAGCTTTACAAGGACAAGATAATGTAGGGCTGGGGCAGAACTATACAGAACTGCACTGAGATGGTAACTTAGCATCCAAATAGTGTTTACTCTGTGCCTAAAATAGCTTTACAAGGACAAGATAATATAGGGCTGGGCAGAACTATACAGAACTGCACTGAGATGGTGACTTAGCATCCAAATAGTGTTTACTCTGTGCCTAAAATAGCTTTACAAGGACAAGATAATATAGGGCTGGGCAGAACTATACAGAACTGCACTGAGATGGTGACTTAGCATCCAAATAGTGTTTACTCTGTGCCTAAAATAGCTTTACAGAGAAAAGATAATGTATGGCTGGGGCAGAACTATACAGAACTGCACTGAGATGGTGACGTAGCATCCAAATAGTGTTTACTCTGTGCCTAAAATAGCTTTACAAGGACAAGATAATATAGGGCTGGGCAGAACTATACAGAACTGCACTGAGATGGTGACTTAGCATCCAAATAGTGTTTACTCTGTGCCTAAAATAGCTTTACAGAGAAAAGATAATGTATGGCTGGGGCAGAACTATACAGAACTGCACTGAGATGGTGACTTAGCATCCAAATAGTGTTTACTCTGTGCCTAAAATAGCTTTACAAGGACAAGATAATGTAGGGCTGGGGCAGAACTATACAGAACTGCACTGAGATGGTAACTTAGCATCCAAATAGTGTTTACTCTGTGCCTAAAATAGCTTTACAAGGACAAGATAATATAGGGCTGGGCAGAACTATACAGAACTGCACTGAGATGGTGACTTAGCATCCAAATAGTGTTTACTCTGTGCCTAAAATAGCTTTACAGAGAAAAGATAATGTATGGCTGGGGCAGAACTATACAGAACTGCACTGAGATGGTAACTTAGCATCCAAATAGTGTTTACTCTGTGCCTAAAATAGCTTTACAAGGACAAGATAATATAGGGCTGGGCAGAACTATACAGAACTGCACTGAGATGGTGACTTAGCATCCAAATAGTGTTTACTCTGTGCCTAAAATAGCTTTACAGAGAAAAGATAATGTATGGCTGGGGCAGAACTATACAGAACTGCACTGAGATGGTGACTTAGCATCCAAATAGTGTTTACTCTGTGCCTAAAATAGCTTTACAGAGAAAAGATAATGTATGGCTGGGGCAGAACTATACAGAACTGCACTGAGATGGTGACTTAGCATCCAAATAGTGTTTACTCTGTGCCTAAAATAGCTTTACAAGGACAAGATAATGTAGGGCTGGGGCAGAACTATACAGAACTGCACTGAGATGGTGACTTAGCATCCAAATAGTGTTTACTCTGTGCCTAAAATAGCTTTACAAGGACAAGATAATATAGGGCTGGGCAGAACTATACAGAACTGCACTGAGATGGTGACTTAGCATCCAAATAGTGTTTACTCTGTGCCTAAAATAGCTTTACAGAGAAAAGATAATGTATGGCTGGGGCAGAACTATACAGAACTGCACTGAGATGGTGACTTAGCATCCAAATAGTGTTTACTCTGTGCCTAAAATAGCTTTACAAGGACAAGATAATGTAGGGCTGGGGCAGAACTATACAGAACTGCACTGAGATGGTAACTTAGCATCCAAATAGTGTTTACTCTGTGCCTAAAATAGCTTTACAAGGACAAGATAATATAGGGCTGGGCAGAACTATACAGAACTGCACTGAGATGGTGACTTAGCATCCAAATAGTGTTTACTCTGTGCCTAAAATAGCTTTACAGAGAAAAGATAATGTATGGCTGGGGCAGAACTATACAGAACTGCACTGAGATGGTGACTTAGCATCCAAATAGTGTTTACTCTGTGCCTAAAATAGCTTTACAAGGACAAGATAATGTAGGGCTGGGGCAGAACTATACAGAACTGCACTGAGATGGTAACTTAGCATCCAAATAGTGTTTACTCTGTGCCTAAAATAGCTTTACAAGGACAAGATAATATAGGGCTGGGCAGAACTATACAGAACTGCACTGAGATGGTAACTTAGCATCCAAATAGTGTTTACTCTGTGCCTAAAATAGCTTTACAAGGACAAGATAATGTATGGCTGGGGCAGAACTATACAGAACTGCACTGAGATGGTGACTTAGCATCCAAATAGTGTTTACTCTGTGCCTAAAATAGCTTTACAGAGAAAAGATAATGTATGGCTGGGGCAGAACTATACAGAACTGCACTGAGATGGTGACTTAGCATCCAAATAGTGTTTACTCTGTGCCTAAAATAGCTTTACAGAGAAAAGATAATGTATGGCTGGGGCAGAACTATACAGAACTGCACTGAGATGGTAACTTAGCATCCAAATAGTGTTTACTCTGTGCCTAAAATAGCTTTACAAGGACAAGATAATGTAGGGCTGGGGCAGAACTATACAGAACTGCACTGAAATGGTGACTTAGCATCCAAATAGTGTTTACTCTGTTTCCTAAAATAGCTTTACAGAGAAAAGATAATGTAGACACAATCATTATTTTGGAAGTCGTAGTATATTTCTGTGATTAATTTCGGATGTCGGATTTTGGATAGTTGGAGTTCTGTATTGTTTATTGAGTATAACCTATTCATCCCAATTCTAAACAGGAATTTACACAAATAAAAAATTGAAAGGTTTTTGCACATTGAAAGAAAAGTAATCCGAGTGCGCTAAGGATTAATCCTAACTATAATAACCTACCCTTCCATAATCAGTGTAGACGGTATGTTGTGGAAAGTCTTTAATAAACAAAGTATTTGAAAACCAAAATAATGTTGATACGTTTGTGTTATTATATTTTTTTTATAGTTTTAACACGTTCATTGCCAAGCTGGAAATTGGAATTTTGTGTGGTGGCCAATTTTTTTAATTGTTTTATTTAGTTGTATAGTGCTCAAAATAACTAAATATAATATTTACAAACTTTTATTATTATGTACTTAGGAATTATGGTCTCTAATATCCATCACGCGATATAGCGTGATTGGTCATACATAATGCGATTTTTGCCCATATGGCCAAATAATGCGATATCGTGTGATATATAATTCAGCCAAAAAGAGCCCATAGTTTACAAATAAAAGCATTTTAAATGTAATAATTGTAATGTCTATAATTAGCTGACATTTATATTCAGGCAAAATTTGAAAAACTCCCTCTAGATTGTAATTCGCTCATACGTTCAAAATTTACAAAATGGTTTCAAAATGTTAAAAAATTTAGCATTGCAATCAAGCAATTAAAAAAAAAAAACAGTCAAAACATAATGGGGGAGCACCTGGGCAGTTTTTACACTCAGTTGTGGTGTTTACCCTCTTTTTATTTTTATAGCAATATTTGCAATCTTTTCTAGAAGTTGCATTTACTGTTTCGCCGGTGCTGAGACATCGCGGTTTGTCTTTTTCAATTTTAGTTAGCTTGTGTTGGACTCGGTCTCCTCATATCTTCTGTGTTGCTTGTGGGTCAGATGTGGGTCAGAATCTAATAATATCTCTTCTACCTCTGATTAAAAAAAAATGTTTTTTTTAACGATCCGGCATTTAACTGAGCTTTTTTGAGGGTCCTGGTTGGTCACTCATAATTACAAAATCAAAATCAACACGCAAATAATTAAAAACCGAACTTCAAAACGCTAAATCAACGAATAACTAAACAAAATTATTAGGATGTTACCTTATCCGAACGCTACTATTGTGTGCACTGGCTGATAAGAACAAAACAAAATGGCTGGTGGCCATACCCACTACAAAAAGGTCAACCCATTATCTAGTGGCCAATATAAGTATTACGCACAATTTCGTTGTGGCCGCTATAATAATTCACTTAGAATTTGGATAGCAACGCCCACACGATATTCCGTGATCGGCCATCCGGTGAGATCTGACATCACGCGATATCGCGTGATTGGCAATGAACGTGTTAAATTAAAAACTTATTTATTTGAAAAAAATCAATAAAATTTGATAAACAATTAACAAAAATGTTTTTATTTCAGTCTGTGGATAATGTGCTGGAAACTGTTTTGTGTTGTGGAAAGTTACAGACAACTATTCCTGCAGTGCGCTGGGCAGAGCCTGTAGTAACTTTGACTAACAAGTTACATGACTCTGCTGTCAAATACATTGCCCAGCATTTTTGTGGAATTCTTTCTAATGAGATGTAAGTCAATTTTTTAGTTTTTTTAATTCAAAATTTGATCTTGATTTAAAGTAGAGGTTTTAAAGAATATTCTGATTTGTGTCCAATATAAATCTGGTTGTGTTGTCTCACGTCACAAGAAACACCAAGGTTGAAAAGTAATATAGAAAATAATTTATCTTGTCTATAATCTGACAAATTTAGTAATCTGACAAATCCGGATACAGGAATGTTCTGGTTTGTCTATAATCTAAAGAAGTTACATTTATGAAGATTAAACAATTAAAGAAATAAGTTTTCTTTATTGAATAAGATACTCTGGATATTCTGAATAAGAACTACTGGAGCATGCAAAGGCTTTAATGAATCTATTTTGAGTGTTTTTTCCGGAAGAAGTAAGTTTGAATTTTCTGTATTTCAAACATTAAAACACTATTTGTACATTTATCTGTTACGTTTATTTTCAAAAGCATTTATTTTTAAGGTTCTTGGCATTGGGTAAAGAAGACCTTTGGAATGTGTCTCGACTAGAAGAAGCTTTGACCACTGCTGCTGACAAACTCCCTCCTGATCAAGCCTGCAAATGTCATTCTAGACTTTATAATATTCTGGCTGTAATAGATGGATTAGATCCACCACCAGAAATGCAGTGGAATGAAGTTAGTTTTAATCTAATACATTTCTACTCTCTTAATAAATTTATCAATCTAATCAAATGATATGATATAAAAACCATGTTTCATTACAGATATAATTGTTGTGAGCATAGTATTACTTGTCAAATATATTTGATCACTCTAATAAATTTATTAAATCATCGTAACAATTATGTTTATAACAAAATTTAAGTAAAATAAAGGACCTATGGTTCTTAATACTTATTTAAAATTTGACCTATGGTGAACATGTTTTTGGAAATGAAAATAGTTATGGATGAACTGATTCTGATTACTACATTTTTTAGAATTTAGAGAAACACACACACACACACACACACACACACACACACACATATATATATATATATATATATATATATATATACATACATACAGTAAACTCCCGATTATCCGTGGAATAGGGTGGACCGGCAACGCCGATTAACCGAATTCCCCGGATAATCCGCTATGAACAAAGAATACGCAAAACGATCGATAATCGATTATTATACCATAAGCTACACAAATAATGACCCCGGTTAATGTAATTCACAAATAATCTTTAGAGTACAAAATAAATACAAAAAATAATTAAAAATGTCGATGTATTTGACGGATTTATAACATGTACATTTATATGTCTAACTACTTACAATACGTACATAAGTACAGTGAAACCTGTCTTAGGCGGACCCTGTGTTAGGCGGAATCCTGTCTATCGCGGAAAACTTTAAAAGTCCCGACTGTCGCCTATTTAATTTACCTGGTTAGTAACATTCATAAGCCGGAAACTGTCTAATGCGGAAGGGGAATAAGCAAAAGGATGAGTGATACGTATTTACTACGTCTTAGTTCTGCATAAGCCGGAAAATCTGATCATATACATGCTGTAAAATATAAAGTTACAATGACTTCCATTTAGATAAAATACAGTTTATAATATATTTTTTTACCATAACAAAATTCACAGATAGATCTGCTTAATTGTAACGGATCGTATTTATTTCTGAGAACTCTGTAACAACGTTAAGGATTGCTGATATGCACAAGATAACGCAATGGTATACTAACATCCATAATTTACGATAGGCTATGTGTCAGCACTCGTTTCCTTCAAGATAATGCAATGAATGGTTTACAAACATCCACGGCCAGACATATTGATTGAAATATTGAAACCATATGTTGGTTATTTTATAACATATTATTTTTGTGCTGCTGTCTGTTTCAATGTTTTTTATTGTATTAATTAATTTCTATCAATTTTTTATATTGTATGTGTTATTAATATTTATTTTAGATCTTATTATTTTGTCTAGTATTTTTGAAATTACGTATACATGTGTAGCAAAATCCCGATTCCATGGGGTGGGGGGGGGGGGAGTCCTGATATCATCAGTCATGTCAGAAATATATCTACAACACTTTGACAAATAATAATTAAACCTATACTAAACACACATAATATTTTACTATGGACAAGATACTTAGATGATATACTTGTAATATACCAACCCACCATTCACAACGAACACACCATAATACTAAACAAATTAAATACATACAACGAAAACATACAATTCACCTTCGAAACAGAAACAAACAGAACAATTATCTATCTTGACATTACATTAAATATAAATAATAATAAAATAGAAACTACAGTACACAGAAAACCAACTTCCAACAACACCACAATACACTACAAATCTAACCACCCCTGGACACACAAAATTACACTTACAGTAACATGATAAATAAAGCAATAAAATACACACAAGATAACAAACAAAAATTAAATAAAGAATTAGATAACATTACAAAAATAGCAATAGAAAATGGATACAACAAACACCTTATAAAAAACATATACAATAAATTTACAAAAAACCCTAACATCAACACAACACTACAATCTGAACTCAAAAATAATAAAAATTAAAAAATCTACCTAAAATATAAATACACCAATAACAAAATAGAAAAAATAACAAATGTATACAACAAAGAATACTACACTCCAACATACAAACCAAACAATAAAAATAATAAAATATCTTAATAAAAAAAACCACAAAACAAATACTGAAAACATAACCTATCAGGAATTTACAAAATTACATGTAATGACTGCAACACATTTTATATAGGAAAAACGACCAGATCATTTAAAATTAGATTTGAAGAACATTACAGAGCATTCAAAAATAAAAATACAAAAGCATCAAATGTTGCAGCACACCTAATATCACATAAACATGAAATAACAAATTATGAAAATAAACTAACCATACTTTAAATAAATAATAACCCAATAGAACTAAACTCACTAGAGAAATACCACATTTAAAAAACATACACAACAATTTAATCAACCTACAGACAAATTATGGAAAAAATTATTTACAAGTAATAATAAAAACTTCATGAAGTCAATGCAACGGAAATATAATGGACAACGTGAAATATCATATGTGAGACTGACAGACTTACCTAATGGCAATAGCCCAAAACTGCAATCTCTTGGAAATAAATAAATAGACATATCTAAAAAACTTATCACACTATTAAAATATTTCGATCAAAAATGATCTTTGTCAATCAAAAAAGAGAAAAAGAAAAGACTGAAGTGAACCACAGATGTGTATAAATATCCAAATGTCACAGATTCACAGATTTATAGTTTATGATATAGTGCTATATGTGATTTGTATAAATATTGAATATTTGAAACTAGATATTAATAGTCTGTCAGAAGGAAGGTAAATGGAGTTGTTAAAAAGGGTAGAAGTTAGGGGTTCTAGGGTATGTATACAGCTCCTAGAGAACAAATTTCAGAAGGGTCTATAAAATTACTGTGCAATGAAAGCCCCTCCATTTCTCAATTTTATATACTACCAAAGATCCATCAAAATATCGGACCTCCACCTGGTATGCCAATAATCGCTGGTTGTAATTCGGTCACAGAAAGAATTTCAGCTTTTCTTGATTCGTATATTCAACCTTTGGTGGAAAACCTTCCAACATACATTCAGGATACGAATCATTTCATAGACCGGCTGTCTCAAATACCCGTACCTCTACCTCCTGAAACAATTTTGGTCACCATAGATGTTACCTCTCTTTATATGAACATCCCTCATGCACATGGTCTATCAGCTCTCGAAAATTTCCTCAACAAACGCTCAGACAACCCTTACCCCACTACACCTTTCCTTGTTCACCTCACCAAATTCATTCTTGAAAAGAATAATTTTTAGTTTGAGGGAAAGAATTACTTACAAATAAAAGGAACAGCAATGGATACTAGATGGCCCCGTCGTACGCAAACCTGTACATAGGTAATATCGAAGCGGAATTCCTAAACACTCTAACACACCAACCATTAAGTTGGTACAGATATATAGACGACATCTTCGTAATTTGTACACAGGGAATCTAAATGCTGGAAAGTTAGTTGAAGGGCTTATCACTATTGTCTACCAATTCACCTGGGAGAAATCTACAGTAACAATCACCTTCTTAGATGTAGATGTAACAATC
This sequence comes from Prosapia bicincta, assembly GCA_036971475.1. NCBI lineage: Eukaryota > Metazoa > Arthropoda > Insecta > Hemiptera > Cercopidae > Prosapia > Prosapia bicincta. The sequence goes on along the minus strand of JBAIZL010000008.1, from coordinate 32,715,717 downwards.
AGAGATGGGAATATCTATGCAAGTGTCCACATCAAACTGACAAACCATCTACAATACCTACATTTCAATAGCTACTACCCTATGAATATAAAAAGGTCCATACCATACAGTCAGGCAATCAGGGACAAGAGAATTTGTTCCAGCGATATACCATTGGAGGACTGTAATAGAAAGACCTTACAAGCTTTCCAAAAAAGAGGATATCCTAAACAAATTGTTGAGGATCAAATCTGGTTAGCTCAATCATCTGATGAACCCAGACCACCTATGGAAGACAACATACTGTCTTTAGTTACAGATTACCATTCAGGCCTACAGAAACTGAACAAAATATTAAAGGATGGCTTAAAGATTCAGGGTCATCATACTTCTACATCCAAAACTGTAATATACCAGTTACAATGTAAATTTTGCCCGGCACAGTACATAGGCCTTACCACAGAGCATCAGAATAAATGGCCACAGACATGACATTGGAACCATGAACATAGACAGGGCAACCGCTCAACACGCTGCTAGACCAAAACATCATATCTTTCAATGATTGTTATAACACCACAATAATTAAGGCCCCCCCCTGATTGCAATCCTTCAGAATTGACAAGATGGGAGTTATCATACCAGTGGTACACCAAATCTAGAGAGCCTCCTAACTTCAACATCAGATAAAAACTCCTTTTACCTTCCCCCTAACTTCTACCATTTTTAACAACTCCATTAACCTTCCTTCTGACAGACTATTAATATCTAGTTTCAAGTAATCAATATTTATACAAATCACATATAGCACTATATCATAAACCATAAATCTGTGACATTTGGATATTTATACACATCTGTGGTTCACTTCAGTCTTTTCTTTTTCTCTTTTTTGATTGACAAAGATCATTTTTGATCGAAATATTTTAATAGTGTGATAAGTTTTTTATATGTGTCTATTTATTTATTTCCAAGAGATTGTAGTTTTGGACTATTGCCATTATGTAAGTCTGTCAGTCTCCTATCTAGTCCAAAAATTCCTAAATAAGCTTTAAGCTCTTACCAAGGTAAGTCTGTCAGTCTCCTAGTCCAAAAAATCTAAATAATCTTATATATATATATATATATATATATATATATATATATGTATATATATATATATATTTAGGTTAGTTTTGGTTGGTAAAGATTATTTAGATTTTTTGGACTAGGAGACTGACAGACTTACCTTGGTAAGAGTCCACTCTGTAGTCTTGAAATAGAAACACATAAAAGCACTTAAACGATGATATATTTCAACCACACAGTGGTCTTTGTCATTCAAAGAGAAAACAAGAGACTTATATAAACTATAGTCACTTATATGCTCATGGAAACAATATATATATCTTTAATCTGTGCATCTGTGACATCTGATTTCTACTCTACACAATCTGTGATACAATTTATAATTATTTTATTTCATTCTCTCATATTTCTTTTTATGTTTTCTCTTTGATTGACAAATACCACTGTGTGGTTGAAATATATCATTGTTTAAGTGCTTTTATGTGTTTCTGTTTCAAGACTACAGAGTGGACTCTTACCAAGGTAAGTCTGTCAGTCTCCTAGTCCAAAAAATCTATATATATATATATATATATATATATATATATATATTTAGGTTAGTTTTGGTTGGTAAAGATTATTTAGATTTTTTGGACTAGGAGACTGACAGACTTACCTTGGTAAGAGTCCACTCTGTAGTCTTGAAATAGAAACACATAAAAGCACTTAAACAATGATATATTTCAACCACACAGTGGTCTTTGTCAATCGAAGAGAAAACACAAAAAGAAATATGAGAGAATGAAATAAAATAATTGTAATTACAGATTGTGTAGAGTAGAAATCAAATGTCACTGATGCACAGATTAAAGATATATATATATTGTTTCCATGAACATATGAGTGATTATAGTTTATATAAGTCTGTCAGGGGAAAAGAGATAAGGCTATTTGGGGAAAAAAAAAAAAATGAATTTATCTGATGTTGAGGTTAGGGGATTCTCTGGACTTGGTATACCACTGGTATGATAGTTCCCACCTTCTCAGTTCTGAGGGATTGCAATCAGGGGGGAGTGATTTAATTTTTTTTGTGGTATAGCAGTCATCAAAAGTTGTGATGTTATGACTCGCAGCATGTTGAGCTGTTGGTCTATCCATATTCATAATTTTAACATCATGTCTGTGGCCATTCATTCTCATATTCAGACCATCCGTGGTCAGGCCTATGTACTGTGCTGAGCAAAGTTTACATTGTAGCTGGTATATGACATTTTTCGATGTACAATTATGATGACCCTGTATTTTGAAGACCATTTTTGTTGTTTGGCTGTTGAAACTATTTGCTGAGGGGTGTATTGGACACGTCTTGCATTTAGGTCTATTACATGGGAAGGAGCCATGAGGAAGTTTGTGTGGTTTCTCTGCATCAGGGTCTGGTAGTTTAGGATGTACTAGGATGTTTTTCAAGTTGGGAGGTTGCTTGTACCAAATTTGCGGTGGATCGGTGAAAAGATTTTTGGTGTGGACGGAAGCTTGAAGAATTTTGAAGCCATCTCTCAATATCTTGTTGAGTTTATGTAGACCAGGATGGTAGTCTGTTATTAAAGACAGTTTATTTTGTTCTGTTTGTGGTTTATGGTGAACCGAGGATTGTGCTGAATGAATTTGGTTTTCAATGAGTTATTTTGGGTATCCTCTTCTCTGGAAGGCTGTTGATATCTTTCTATTAAAATCTTCCAATTCCCTATCATTCGAACAGATTCTCGTACCCCTGATTGCTTGACTGTATGGAATGGATCGTTTTATGTTTATTGGGTGGTTGCTGTCGAAATGGAGATATTGTAGGTGGTTTGTAGGTTTGATGTGAATTCCTGTGTTGATATTTCCATTCTGGAGTGTTATCTCTACATCCAAAAAGGTGATGGCTGATGTAGATTTCTCCCAGGTAAATTGAAGTGTGGAGAATTGTGTCAGGCTGTCTAAAAATGTCTCAAGTGTTGAAGCACCCTGTGTCCAAATTAGGAAGATGTCATCTATATATCTATACCAACATAATGGCTGGTGTGTTTGTGTCTTTAGAAAACTTTCTTCCAACAATCCCATGTACAGATTTGCGTACGATGGTGCCATTCTGGTACCCATTGCTGTTCCCTTTATTTGAAGGTAGTTCCTTCCCTCAAACTGAAAGTTGTTCTTCTCGAGGATGAACCTGGTCAGGTTCACAAGAAAAGGTGTAGTGGGAGAAGGCTTGCCTGGGCGTTTGTTTAGAAAATTCTCTATTGCAGATAGGCCATGTGCATGAGGGATGTTGGTATAGAGAGAGGTGACATCTATGGTGACCAAAATAGTTACCGGGGGTAGAGGTACAGATATTTGTGAGAGTCGATCTATGAAGTGATTGGTGTCCTGGGTATGTGATGGAAGGTTCTTTACTAAGGGTTGAAGGTGTGAGTCGAGGAAAGCTGAAATTCTTTCCGTTACTGAATTGCAGCCAGCAATTATTGGTCTACCAGGTGGAGGGATTATGTTTTTGTGGATCTTTGGTAATATATAGAATTGAGGAGTAGAGGGGTTTTCATTATATAATAATTTTAAAGATGTTTCAGAAATATTTTGTTCAGGAGCTGTATATTTGAGTAGGTCCGAGAGTAAATTGTTGAATTCTGTAGTAGGGTTATCTGTAAGTATTTTGTATGTTGTGATGTCTGACAGTTGCTTATTTGCTTCTTTGATGTAGTCTTGATGACTACATGTGGTTGATGACTTGATGATGACAGTGGTTGAACCTTTATCTGCTGGAAGAATCATTAAAAGATCCACAAAAACATAATCCCTCCACCCTTTTTCCCCAAATAGCCTTATCTCTTTTCCCCTGACAGACTTATATAAACTATAATCACTCATATGTTCATGGAAACAATATATATATCTTTAATCTGTGCATCAGTGACATTTGATTTCTACTCTACACAATCTGTGATTACAATTATTTTATTTCATTCTCTCATATTTCTTTTTGTGTTTTCTCTTCGATTGACAAAGACCACTGTGTGGTTGAAATATATCATTGTTTAAGTGCTTTTATGTGTTTCTATTTCAAGACTACAGAGTGGACTCTTACCAAGGTAAGTCTGTCAGTCTCCTAGTCCAAAAAATCTATATATATATATATATATATATATATATATATATATATATATATATATATATATATATATATATATTTATATATATACCACTGTATTCAAAAAATACCAGGAATTTTCGTCTTTTGAAAATTTTTTTATTTATTCGTCTACATTGATATTGTCTCCTTCAAAGTAGTCCCCCACTAGATATTATGCACTTATGCCAGCGCTTTTTCCAACTCTCAAAACACTTTTGGAACTCGATCTTTGGGATAACTTTGAGCTCTTTCAGCGATGCACTTTTAATGTCATCTATACTTGTGAAACGACCCTTAAAGGTTTTTTTATTTTTGGAAAAAGGAAAAAAGTAACAAGGGGTCATGTCTGGTGAATATGGAGGTTGGGGCATCATTACAGTTTTATTTTTCGCCAAAAAATCAGGAACAAGCAACGATGTGTGAGTCGGTGCATTATCGTAATGCAAAAGCCATAAATTGTTTTGCCACAAATCCGGACGTTTTCTTCGCACTGCTTCACACAAACGACGTTGAACTTGTAGATAGTACACTTTATTGATCGTTTGAATTGTGGCGAGAATTCATGATGCACTATGCCATTAAAAACAAAGAACACATTAAGCATAACCTTGACGTTCGACCGCACTTGCTGAGCCTTTTTCGGTCTTGGAGAGCCAGAATGCTTCCACTGGGACGATTGAGCCTTCGTTTCAATATCATATCCGTAAACCCATGTTTCGTCGCCTGTTATAATACGTTTCAGTAATTCTGCATCGTCGTTGACTTCATTTAGTGATTCCTGAGCAACTTCCATTGGCCGCTAAAATAAGATTTGAAGAACATTATAGAGCATTCAAAAACAAAAATTCTAAAGTATCAAATGTTGCAGCACACCTAATATCACATAAACATGAAATAACAAATTACGAAAATAATCTAACTATACTTGAAATAAATAATAACCCAATAGAACTAAACTCACTAGAAAAATACCACATTTATAAAAACATACACAACAATATAATGAATCTACAAACAACATATACAGAAGACATACTATTCCAAAACATTTTACACGAGACTCAAGAGGAAATGTGTATCACGTCAACAAATACCAACACCACGGACCGAACATCTACACCAGAAAAATCGAGAAAAGTAATCAGTGATTCGACAATGGTCAAGTGACCGAAAGGCGCCTCATCACACAAGGTAAAATCATTGCACTTAAAGGTGGATAAAATTACTCACAATAGTAATACTAGTATTTTACAATGATCACATCTACTAGCCAGCCTACATCTTATCTTTGTATTTCCCTTTCACTCTGTTCCATTTTATGTCATCTCTAGTTGTGCTTATCCCTATTTTTTTTATTATTTTTTGGTGGCATCTTTTGTAGGGTATGACTGTTCTCATTCCATTTTTTGGTTGTCCGTAATTACTTCCTTGACATTTTTTAATGCTCTGAAATAGCTTTTAATTACTTCCTCCTGAAATAGAGTTGTTGTCTCAACATACTCTTCCCATCTGCGTATGACGAGCTGACCCTGGATTTGTTTTCCTATTTAAATAAAGTTTTGATGTTATTCTTTCTTTTAGCGTCTGGTAAATATTCTTCCAGCTATACAATATTCTCAGTAGAATGTTAAACAAATATTAGTAGTATCTTGGGGTATTAAGAACTAGTTTTGTAAGAATATTCACAGCCTAATAACCTTCCTGTATGAGGAGTTCGTGAGACACATATTTAAATAATATAAAACTTCTTTTAATTAGAAAAATCATTTTGTTTAATGATGTTTCTTGGTATGAGATATGATTTGTTTCATAGAAGATATTGTTAAAATTGTAAGTTGGATACAAAGTTTCTTAAATGATCCTAATTACTCTTTCCTTTTACTCCGTACACAGTAACTCCTTTTACCGTATACAAGGTAATTACTCTTTATTTGCCATACTCACCAAACCTATTAAGAAATTCCTATATTTTGAGTAGTGAACAGTATAACGGATTTGTGGAGAATAATTAGATTTCTTTGTAATAAGTAACTACATTACCTTACAAAATAAATAAGATGAGAACACGTTATCATACAAACCTGAGCAGTAACTTTAATATCTTTCCTGTCTTTTTTAAAAATATGATACATATTAGCGAGAAATGCTGTGGTTTTACCAACTGTTAATAAATAAACTTACCAAAATGGCATTCTCTTGTAATTGCTATTGAGTAAAAAGAAGCAGGAGAAGAAATAGTGTCTAGCAGTTACACTGCTTTCCGCTGAAAACAAACTCACAGAAAATTATAAACCTGACCAAAGAAGCCTTACATTATAAAAAAAGACTATTTCAAAATGTATTTGTTGTAAACTGAACAATAAAAGTGAATAAATGAATAATAAGAAAAATTTAATTTATTTTTAATTATAATAACTTAAATTTGTCAGTAATTATATTTTCAATAAAGTTATTTTTGACTTTGTCATTGAAACGTGTTTAAGAAAATTATTGCTTGTGACTTGGTTTTCGTTATTATTATTATTATGCTACAAGCTAGTTCATTTTAGTAACTAAATTAAAGAAATTTACTTTTAATACAAATATAAGAGAAATTAAAAGAAATCTAAAATCTGGTATGTAATGATGGGACTTGACAAAAATATTACTAACACAAGCATTTATTATATTACTTTTTCTATGTTTATTAGCTCACTTTCCTGGAGGATAAGATTTTGTCGTTCCACAAAATGTTTGATTGTTTTAGTTTCCTTGGTATTTTAAATTTTGGAATGCTGATGTTTAAGCCTAAAAGATAGTTTGTGTTACTAGCAAACTAAAAGATGACTGATGATACCTTTATCAACAAATCATCCTCCAATTAGATTTAGTTCAAAGTACTTTAATGCCATCTATTGCTACCATAAGGAAGAATTAGTTTCAGCCTTATGTAAAAACAAACACTTGATCCTTAAAGTTGTTATAGATTTTAAAATGTCAGTAACTGAACTTTTCTTCCTTGTATTAAAAAAAATCATAAAAGTTTCTATAAACATGTTTCTATTACAAAATTGTTATTTGTTTTTAAGTGGTAATATATATATTTTTTAAATAAAGATTAATTCCATAAGATTTACAGTTTCAAATAACTAATACCTGGAATTGCTTTCTTACAAAAGTTTATCTTATAAAATTAAAATTTTGTATAAAACTATGTATAAGAACATAAAATTTAAAAACTGTTTTTCTATAATGAATTTTTATTGTTTAAGCATTTAATTTTTCTTCAATTTATCACTTTAACATTAGTTTATGACTATCCGAACTATAAATTTTGTAAATTTGTGAAAACTTACTGAGACAGAATGTTTTCGATCACTATGTGGCGATCTTCATCAGTATCTTCTGCTTGGAGATGTCGGGTCAAGCGGTAATGGTTTAAATGCTAGTTTTCGATTGTATCAAAGAGTATGTGTGATTTGTATTGTGTTTGCTCTTTTAATATGTTTGTACTTTGTGTTTTTGCGTGTCTGTAAATTTCATATTATTATAGTATGTTGAGATGTGGTCCTTTTTTTGTTGATGTGTAGGATTTCTAGGTTATGGTAAATGTCTGTGTATTTGTGTCCTGTTTCTTTTATGTGATTATAAAATGTTGAGTTGGTGTTCTGTTCGTGTTCCTCGACTCTTAGTTTAAAGCTATAACCTGTTTTTCCAATATAGAATTTGTTGCATTTGTGGCAGTTTAGTTTGTATATGCCAGGTGCTTGTAGTTTATCTTTGTTGTTGGTGTCGTGTTATATTTGGTATTGTAACTTGTTATTAGTTTTGTAGGGTATTTTGTATCCTGTTTTTGAAATTTGTAGGCTATTTTATTTAATTTTCTGATTTTGTATTTGTTTTCCCTCCCTGTAGTGTTGATTTTAGTGTTTTTTTGTACACTGTGCCATAGTTTGTCTGTTATTGTGGTGTAGTATCCTTATAAAGGGCGCTAAATAATTAAGCTAAATTATTATTAATTAGCTATAACTAATAACTAATTAAGCTATAATTATAAATTAAGCTAAATATTTAATGGTACCTAGTTCTTTGTTTATGTTTTCTTTGGTCATTGGTACTTCTTTGTGTCTGTGGAGCATGGATCTAAAGTCAGCATGTTTGTGTTGGATAGGGTGGTTTGAGGTGTTGTGGATAACTGTGTCTGTTGTTGTTGGTTTCCTGTAAATGTTGAAGCTGTGTTTTTGTGTGTAGTTTTTTGTTATGGTTAGGTCAAGGAAGTTTAGGAATTGGTTGGCTTTAATCTCTGAGATGAACTGGAGTTTTAGGCGTATTTTATTAGTGTACATGAGGAGTTTTTCGCATTGTTGGGAGTTGCCTCTGTATAGTGTTATGATATCATCATAGTACCTATGCCAGTAAATGATTTTATGTGCGTGTGTCTTGTTTGTGAGTATCTTGGTGTTTTCTATGTGTTGTAGGAACATTTTGCTTAGGATGCTGTTGATAGGATTTCCCATGGCTAGGCCATCTAGTTGGGAATAAAAATTTGAGTTGCTGAAATAGTTTTGTTTGGTGATGGTTTGGAGGATGTTTAGGATTTCAGTGACATGGGTTTCTGATATGTTGCTCTGCATTAATTGGGTTTTTAGGATGTTGAGTGTTTCGGGTATGGGTATGTTGGTGTACATATTTGTTATGTCGAGTGATAGTAGTGTTGAATTTTGTGGTATGTTTAAGTTTTTTTATTTTATTTATGACGTTTGTTCTGTTTTTTATGTGTGTTTCGGTGTTTAGTTAATAGATTGTCTGACTATTTTGTTCATGTATTCTGCTAGTTTATTTGCAAGAACATTTTGGTAGTTCATGATGATGGCTCGGATGGGGATATTGGATTTGTGAATTTAAGGGAGAGCGAGGAGTGTAGGTGCTTTAGGGTGGATTTGTTCTAGGTGGTATTTTTTGTTTTTGCTGATAATGTATTAATTAGTATTTTGATGGTTCTGTGATATTTCTCAGTTGGATTTGTATGTAGGTGTATTGTATTATTATTTATTATCTAATCATTGATTTTCTCATTTAGGCTAATTGTATTAATAATTAATGTGGTGTGACCTTTGTCTGCTGTGGTGAGTGTGATATTGTTTAGTTGTACTTTTTGTTTTATGTTTGCAAGGATTTTAATTTCATTTTTCATGTTTTTGTTGGTTATGTTTTTGTGTTTAGGTTTTTTATGTCATGTCGAGGTGAGTCTTGGTCTTTGGTGTTGGTTTTTTGTATGGCTGTTTCAATTTGAGGTATACTGTTTCAATTTGTTATGTTATTTGATTCATAATGTAGGTTGTATTTTAGGGCTTTGTGTTGTGTGAATTTGGTATTAGAGAGTTCAACTGTACGGGGGTAGAATTTTTTTGTAGGTTGAGAGTATATTGTGTTTTACATACTAGTTGATTATACTTTTTCCCGTGTTTATTTTTAATGTTTATTATTTTATTTCTTCAATTTGTTTCACCAGGCTTTTATAGAACTTTTACGACGACTGTCCATAGTTGTTGAGAATTGTCTAATTAGACAAGCAGCTAGAGCAGCAAGAACTCCAGCATGGTCTCTAATGGAACCACATTTGAGGCATAAGATTCAAGATGCTGCCTGTTTAGTTATTGTACCAGGAGACGAAAGACGTCGTGCGAGACATTCAAGCTTATTGCGAGTAAGATAGAATAGTTAAAGATAATATTTGATTAACATTTAATTTAGGCTGTAATTTTTGTTGTCACAAACACAAAATGTTTAATGATCAATTTATTGAATCAATAAGGGTGATAGAGCTTATTTAATATAAAGCTTTTTAAAGGTATGTATGTATACTCTGCAAAAATGTTTGGTGAGTTAACATCACAACTACAACACTTACACATGCACACACACACACACACACACACACACAAACTTTATATACATAACTCTTAGATGACTTAGAGAGAAACCAACTTTATTTTGACAGGAGCAACTCACTACCAAAACCTCCAAGATGCCCCAGTAAAACATGATTTTACCTTGCATAAAAATATAGGAAATATAAATACAGTAAACTCCCGATTATCCGTGGAATAGGGTGGCCCGGCAACGCCGGATAACGAATTCCCCGGATAATCCGCTATGAACAAAGAATACACAAAACGATCGATAATCGATTATTATACCATAAGTTATACAAATAATGACCCAAATAAATACAGAAAATAATTTAAAATGTCGATGTATTTGACGGATTATAACATGTACATTCATATGTCTAACTATTTACAATACGTACATAAGTATATGTCAAAAGTAACTATTTATGTACATATGTAATTTCCTTTACACAATACTTTCACTTTTTAACAAAAAAATCTGTCACTTTCGTCTGTTTTTTTGTGAGCATTGATTTAGCTTTAATATGCGATCTAAGTTTCTTGAGAACCAATTTGTCGCACAGTGTCAACTTGTGTCACAAAGCCATAAAGATCGATAATGTATATGACAGACATGGATAATGCATATGTCACGTCCTAGACTATTTATAGCCGAGATTAGCCGACATTTGTTTACAATCTTATGATACACATTAGGTTTTTGGGCGTACAAGCATTTAATCATTGTCTCTTATATACAGTAGTCTGCTCGCCCCTTTTATTTCGCTGGCCCGCTTCGGGATGCTTCCCTTTCAATGTAAAAATTAGTACGTATATTTACATATCTATTCCCTCCATCTTAACTTCTATTAAGCCTTATATGTATTTACGTCGTAATTCACCGTTTGGAAATTTAAACACATGAATCTGATTGGAATAAAAATTGGATATTTTGTACAACAATGGCAGGCCCCGGATAATCCGCAAATCGATTAATCCGCCCACGGATAATCGGGAGTTTACTGTAGTTCATTTTGTTCAACTGATGGTTTTATGTTTTAAATTTATTTGAGTTATTTAAAAAAAATTTCAGTTTTAACATGTGTTTGGCAAAGTTACTAAAATTCATTTCATTATGTATTAAAAATGTATTTAATAATTTGTTTTAAAACTTTTTAAAGTATTTTATTTGTTAAAATTGATTGGTTGCAATTTAAAAAAAAAATTCAATTAAACATGCCATTAAATTTATAAGATAACAAACATTTGTTGTTTTATTCATATCCTTGAGATATACGTATGATAATTAGATTACAATTAAATGGAGTATACTGTAAAAAAACAAAAATAGAATGTGGCATTAATACTCAACACAGCATGCTACACCATACCTTCCTTTAAGGGGATAGTATGCCCATTTTCCCGATTTTTGAGTCTTTTGCACTACTGGAAATTGAAATATTTTTACAGTAATAGTTTGGTTTTGTGTTTCTTACTTAGCCTATTTAATAAAAGATTTTCACTATAGCACTATAAAATATTATTGGTTAGGCACTGTAGAAATACTTGTAAAATGTTCAATGTGCTAGCTGGGGGTTTATTGTATATTTTGTTTTTACCTAGAATTTTACTTATCTACCCCATTGGAAAGTTTTCCGCGGTGTAGCATTTAAAAAAAAGTTATTTTTTTCCAACCCACCCTAATACAAAACACTAAGTTTATATATATATATTTGTAGATTATGCAACACTGTTTTCTTGTATACACTTATCACTTTCACTTATGTACTTAAACAAGAATCTTGTTTAAGTACATAAGTGAAAGTGATATATATATATATATATGATGAAGAGTTATTATCTAGAGTACATCCATTCATTCTACAGTGCACAAAATAGTAGTTCCGACGTTTCGCTAGAATCTCATCTAGCATTGATGAGGTGAACCCAACAACAGTTGACTCGCTCTTCACCTCGTCAATGCTAGATGAGATTCTAGCGAAACATCAGAACTGCTATTTTGTGCATTTCAGAATGAACGGATATACTCCAGATAATAACTTTTTATCATATTTTTCCATCCGTAAAGGAATATGTATCAGCACACACACACACATATATATATATATATAAATTTTGGACTCGCTATGTCCGTTGTCTACCAGAGAAAGAACCTATTGGGACTTACTGTATGGTAAGTGTGTTACAGACTATCACCAGGGTAGTCTGCCAGTCTTCTATCTAATTTTTTAGATTTGTTTTTAATCAATATCTGTCATAAGATAATTAAATAACCTAAAGGGAACATAATGTGAACCAAAGCTATTTAAGGTTTGATGGGTAGGTTTAATTGTTAATAGCATCTTTGAATTGTTGTGTCTTTCACTGAAAAAAGTTAGGAAGTAATGTTTCAAAACTTTGGGATAAGTATTTTCTTAAAAATATGTTTGTGGAATACAAACATAAATATATTCCTTTACAACTAAATAAAAGCCAACGTTTTTAGTTAAATAGTCCACAGGGCTCAAGAAAAGTATTAATATTTCTCCATATTAACTATCCCAATTAATGATTGTTACAATACTGTAATATTCCCACATACATTTCATTTTAATTTTTTGTTTAAAATTGTTTTCATAGAGTCAGCTAAAAAGTATTGATTTGAAGAATTCAAGAAGTCTAATGTCATAGTCTGCTTCTACAGGGTTTAGACTCGGTAAAAATAGTTTCTTGTAGATATTTCAAATGAATTTTAAATGGATTAACAAAACTATTAGAATTTATTTACATAGAAAACCATTTCCTTGTCTGCAGCATATCTTTTTGTATCATTATAATCTATCTGGTTTGTTATTTTTATATAACCTCCACAAAATAAAAATGAATGATTAATTTTTTAAACTTTTTTAGTATAAACATGGGATACTAAAACCCTTTCTGTTTACTGTTAAAAGCTTAACTGAGATAGAAAATACAGTATATGTAAATATTGCTGGGAATCGTAAAAATATCTTGAAATATGGGGCTTTTTAAAAATAAAATGGATACTTAGAGATTGGCATACTTTATCCAAGAAGCATTAGTATTTTTTGTTTGACGAAAAAAATAGAATAACGTATTGCCATAAGCAATAAAGCAATCAGTTAGCTATAAGCAAACAGTAAGTAGCTATAAGCAAACAGAGCAGTGTCACAAAAGCTATTTAATTTCATGACATCTTCATAGTATGATCCAAATTAAGAAAATGTATGAAATAGTGGCGATATTTTATTTGGAACCCTATGGAAGCTATAAAAAAGTGCTTTAGAGGGAAGTTATTTAGAACTCTCTAAAGTATTAGAAGTTTTCAATTTGAATTGTAGTGCTAAATTAATTTATCTACCCTCATTTGATCCTTAGGTTATTATAAAAAAATAGTATTAAAATAATGGAATGTTAATAAATAGAAATTGGTATTATTTGTAGTATAAAGTTACATCAACATCACTTGTTTATGTTATTCAGAGAAATGAAGGAAGCTGTAGATCAGGAGATCTGCAACAAGTCAAAGTAGCCATAACTCAACAAAATACCACTACAACTCGGAAGCCTGCAAGCACAGTAAAACACTCAACATTAGCTACTAAAACTGTTTCAAACCAATGTAAAGTACAGACAGCTGCATCTGGTTCTATAAAGACAGAGGAAACAGGTCCACGTCCAAAGACTTGGCCGTATAAAATGTCAGAGGTACAGTATCTTTTATACATTTTAAATTTAGTTATAGATTCCTACTAGTTAAAATAATCTTATAATCTGACACCTTTTATATATATATATATATATATATATATATATATATATTTGTAGTTATGCAACACTGTTTTCTTGTATACACTATCACTTTCACTTATGTACTTAAACAAGAATCTTACTTGGTATTTATGCGAGCTAACTTTCAATGACTGGTCGTGCCATCATCCTCAAGTTAAATGAAGAATTAGATAACATTACAAAAATAGCAAAAGAAAATGGATTCAACAGACACCTTATAAAGAACATATACAATAAATTTACAAAAAAACCTAACCTCAATACAACACAAAAATAATAAAAATAAAAAAATCTACCTAAAATATAAATACACCAATAAAAAAATAGAAAAATTAACAAATATATACAACAAAGAATACTACACTCCAACATACAAACAAACAACAAAATAATAAAATATTTTAATAACACAACCACAAAACAAATACAGAAAAACATAACCTACCAGGAATTTACAAAATTATATGTAACCACTGCAACGCATTTTACATAGGAAAAACAACCAGATGATTTAAAATAAGATTTGAAGAACATTACAGAGCATTCAAAAATAAAAATACAAAAGTATCAAATGTTGCAGCACACCTAATATCATATAAACATGAAATAACAAATTACGAAAATAACCTAACCATTCTTGAAATAAATAATAACCCATTAGATCTAAACTCACTAGAAAAATACCACATTTATAAAAACATACACAACAATTTAATGAACCTACAGACAACATATGCAGACCACGTACTATTCAAAAACATTATGCATGCGGCTCAAGAAGAAATATGTATGACGTCAACAAATACCAACACACGGACCGAACATCCACACCAGAAAAATAGAGAAAATTAATTCAGTGATTCGACAATGGTCATGTGACCGAAAGGTGCCTTATCACAAAAAGTAAAATCTTTGCACTTTGTGGTAGAAAAAATTATTTATAAGTAATAATAATAACTTCATATATATATATATATATATGTGTGTGTGTGTGTGTGTGTGTGTGTGTGTGTCTTTAAATATTTAAATTTTAATATTTTTAAATATATAAATACCAGGTAACACGCAGAAATATAAATTAAATTGAAAAAAACTATTACATATTGTTTTGTACTGTTCATCAGAGTCCTTATTAAGTATATTCAAATGCGTTTTTTTACATTTTGCTTGTTAAATGTTGAATTTTTCTCAATTATTATTTTTTTGAAAAATTTATATTATTTAGATAAAACTGGCTCAAGTTGATTAATTCATTAAAGAAGCTGAGCTTGTATAAATAGCAATGCATAAGTCAGTTGCCAATAAATACATGAGAACTCTATAAAAAACAGCTATATTTTTAAACTAATCAAGTTCCCAATATTTTCCGAATCCTCAAAAGTATTTCAGGAAAAACTTTGAAGGACCTTGAGTAGCTCGACTAATTTCACCATGTAAGATAAATATTCAACAACAAATATTTTTTAGGTAATAAAACTGTATATATATTAAACATTGTATATGGGTTTTTATTGAAAAATTTATATTTCTTATAAATTGGTCTTTAATTGTTGATTAAAACCTGTTGGGTTTTTTACCGAGCAGCGTAATTTAAAACATTCTAAGGAATTATTTTTTGTATTTTTAATTTCATGTGAAAGAATTTCCTTCCTAATTCCTGGCAATCCTGTTAATATTTCTAAATTTAATACATATTTGCAGGTGAAATCTCGCTATTTGGAACAAAGAACAACAATTAAATCACAGACCAGTGTGCGGGACAGACCAACTGCAAGTGTACCAGTCACTAGGAGAACTGTATCCAAATCTGTCATTTCTTCATCTGATTCCTCTCGAACCTCTTCACCAGCTATGAAGCCATTAAATGCACGACCTTCTCGTAGCTTACCCAACAAAGAAGCAAATGTACGACCGAAATATGACGATGGATTTTCAATGTCAACTGACTCCCTAGCTGAAAGTACAATGTCCAAATCATCTCTAAGTGGAAACAAAACTTTAGCAAAGAAGAAAGGTGATATTGAACTTAATGGTAATCGTTCAATAGTACGCACTACATTACCAGACAAAACGAGACGAATCCTACCAAACAAAATTGACGGAATTAAAAATAAATCTACAGAATCACTAAATAAGGCAAAATCTTCCGTTAACAAAGATCTAAATAAAACTAAAAGTTCCCCTATTCCATTAAGTAAGAAATCTAGCAGTACCAACTCGCCCAGTGTAAGAAACTCACCAGTTGTTGGAGGAAGAGTAAAGTCAACAGTAAACTCTTCTCCATCTCCTTTATTAAAAAGAAATACTTTTTCACCAAAGAACCCACCAGAAGTTAAATCTTCTTTGGTAAAAAGATCGTCAACTTATAAAGTTCAAAGTAAACCATGTGCAAGCTCTACTAAACCCACTCCCTTGAAGACACCTGCAGCACCTTCAAACGTTAAACACTATAATAACAATAAAGTTCAAAGTAAATCTGACACTCAGTCTGAAAAGTTATCTTCCAATAATAACCCTCCACAGCGAATAAGTGACACCGGTCACCGGACTGATGTTAAACCTCAACCTATGGTAGGCTCACGGTCAGGGACATTTCTTAAAGATGAGCCAACTGTGTTACGGAAACCGCAAATAACAAATGTTATTGAGTAACTTACATATGATATAAATAGCTTTATTGAATTTCTGCAATGTTGTCACTAGTCACTGTGCCATTGGGAGGCTTTTTTCTGTATTTTGAAAGCTTTTATATTAGTTAGTAAATATTGAATGTCGTCTTTCAACATGTGATGTTATTTTAATTTTGGTTTCAGAAACTTAAATTTTTAAAATACAAATAAATAATATAAAACATTTTATGGTCCTAGAGACATTCAGATTATATTTTACATCAGTTTTTGTTGTTGGGTTGTATATCATATGATAAAAAGATTTTAGTGTAAAACTGCAGAATGGTGTTATTGAAGTATTATTTTTGTATTTTGTATGAACGAGTGATTCAAATTTATTTGCAACTTTTGTAAAGAATTGCACGACATAAAAAGTAATACAACGTATAAAATTGTAAGAAATATCATTAGCCATTACAAAATGTTACCAAAGAGATTATTTATATACCATTTGTATTTCTGAAGAATTTCTGCTAGCTTCTATAAAACATTAAATATTTTGTTAGCGAATTGTACAGGATTACAAGGATTAATGAATTAATGCGAAACACTATTGCTATTTATATTATTATATTTCCTGCAATATAACTTTTCCATTGATATTGTTTGAGGAAGCTTAAGAGTACACAAATTAATTTGATTACTATTATTTTCTTTACAAGAAAAGTGTCAATGGACTGCTGAAAATTAAACTCAGTTAATACTGTTTTGCAATGGAGTTCTAACGTAATAATCGTTTTTTAAGTAAACAACTATTTATGCATTTAAAGCAAGTCTTGGAATATACAAATCAGTATTAAAGTAATTTTAACACTCTAATTTTATTAAGATGAAACTCAGATCCACTACTGTATTATAATGTTTTTTTTACCATTATATTTCCTTTTTCATTTTTAAACATTTGACTTTATAGTGCCATAGAATAAATAAAATATCTCTTAAGTAAATATTTGTTTTAAATTGTATTATTTTTAATTGTGTTAAATAGATACAATTAAAAATGTTCTAAACCTACACTACAGTTATACTATACTATAAACAAAATTAATACAAAGTAAAATTAAATAAAATTACTAGAAAAATAAAATCTTATTTAAAACTAAATTTTGTTTTTTTTGTATTTATAAAAATATTTTGAAGCATTTTAAAATATACCAAATTAAAAACAAAATCAGAAAATTTATTAATGACTATGTAAAAATGAGATAAATATTGCACAAATTTGTAATGTAAGTTTGCATTGCTTCTGGAAATTGCATTGTCTGTAGATATTTCGGTTTTATACTGCTTCAAAAAATATATTGAGCAGTGCATTTATAGAACATTGTAATAGATTTAATAATTTCGTACGGATTAGAAAAATAAATTATATTTATTTTTAGATTGTAGTGAGTAGGGCGCAGAAACTTGTTAATATTAATAAATGTTTATAACCAGTACACATTATTTTAAAAATAAATCGTCGTAGTTCTGTGAAAATCTAGTAAAAGAAATATAATTTTTGTTCCGGCTTCTGTGGTGTAGAACATGTCCTGAATCTAGTGTCAGAATAAGAAATAGCTTTATCATTTAGATTTATTGATTTCACCAATGTATCGATGATGGGTAAAAGTATAAATTTGTTGAATATTTATTTTATAATTAAGACATTGGTTTGTATTCTTTAAGTAATTAGTATTGTATTTATGAAATTAATATTTAAAAAATTACATTTATCAGACAAATGTCTTTAGAAAAAAGATTATACACTTAAAAATATCTGTTGTAATTATAAATGTTTGTTTAAAAATGAGCTTGATTCAGTTGATTATTATACCAACTCCTAGCAAAGATTTAAAGTATGCCAAGTAGTTAATTTACTAAAATATAGGTAATTTTTAGTAAATATTAATTTTCACCATACTTATAATTTACAATAACTGCTAACTTTATTAATTAAGATATTGACACTTAATAATAAAAATTAATTACAAGTTCCATCTACAATTATTTACAGTGCAATTCTATATTGAGAATTAAAACCATTCAATTCTATATTCAAATTAATACAAATAAAAGACATACACAAAACTCATAAATTAATCATTTATGAACTCAAGATGGGTTCATTGACTTTGACTTACAGTTTTTGTAATTTAGAGTTTGTAGTAGCAACACTCACTGATGATGATGATGATGATGATGACTTTGTCATTGAAACCCATCTGAGTTTAAATGACTAATTTGTGAGTTTGTGTATGTCTTTTATTTGTATTAACATAACTTCACAAGCTAAGCTCAAGGAATAGTTGTATTCAAATTTATGTTTTAATGATTCAAGACATTTCACTGTAACACTTTACTTGTAAATGTAAATAAGTACAACTATTTTGACACAACCAAGATCCATACAAACTGATATAATTTCAGGTACACTGATTAAGACGTTAGTAAAAAATAAATTATTAAATGGAATCAATTTGGATTAAAATAATTATTTAGTTTTTAATGTGTGAATTATAATCATTAATTGCCAATGTACTTAATTACACATTCTTTTATACTAGAAATAAATATCAGACACATCATCTTTTCTATAATTTTATTTGATAAAATAGTGATTAGGATTTATATATATATATATATATATATATTTTTATTTTACCTATGAATTGTATCTTTTTTTTACTTACTTCTTGCTTTAACCCCGATAGAAAGTATGTATCTTTATTGGGTGTATTCCTTCATATGTGAGCCCAAAACCTTTTTTATTCTTGAGATCAGAGGAGTTTCTTGTCTCTTAATCTGCTATATTATTCATTTATGTTCCTCCCCACAACCATTACAGGCTTCAATAGCATTATACGGTTTGCCATAAAACGTTCATGGTGATTAGAAATTAAGATTCACAAGTAAATAAAATTAGTAAAGCAAATTTTGAGAACCTTTTGGTGTTTTTACAGCTACTTGAAGTTGTTTTTGTACTAGGTACATCAAATCAAAGCCAGTAATGTACAACAAATTAAAATTTATCAAAATGCTGTAAGCATGTGTTTTCATTCATACACATTTTTGTGTTTGCTGTAAAATATTTTTATAAAAAAGCACTCAAATTTGATTTTTGAAAACCATTAATCTATTGTTAAAAAGAATGTAAACAACTAAAAAAGGATAGTTTTTGATAAAAATAAATATTTTTTCAAGAACACATTCATCTGAAAATTTTTAAATTAAGGAAATAAGTAAGAATCAAGGAGTATTTTTTGGTTGCTGAAATTTTTGACTTAAATATTCCTTGTAATAGAATTCAATTTATTTTGAATACTGATTAATATCGAATTGCCATTCAATACTATTTTATTATTTGTTATCTGTAAGAGTTTATAAATTACACATGTTTTTTATTTTTTCACATAGTGATAATATTCAGCATACAAGTACTTGTGCATTATATATAGGAAATATTCATTTTATATTTTACAATTTTACTCTTCATGTATTTAAATGTTTTCCAAAATATAGCCATAAGATTTATTTTATATTATTTAATTGTTTATATGTTAATCGTATCTTTCTCTTTGTTAATTCCCATTCCGCAGCTGTTTCAGTTTAATTGTTTTTTAAATAGTTTATAACGCTTTTTCAACATATTTTTGTATGTATAATTTTTAATGTAATATTGATTTAAAAAGTAATGTTAAAAGATTTACTTTTATAAAAAGAAGAATGTAAATGTATTATGATAAATGTTTTTACAATTTATTAAGGGTTTTATTTAAAAAGAAAGTTATTGCTAATATTGTAAATAATATTTAACTAATTATTTTTATTTATTGAACCCCATTACTAGTCACTTTTCTTTACATTCCCTCTTTTCAGTTTTCTTACTGCACTTCTATTGTTATTTAGACTGAACTTGTACTTAAAAGTATTTTTGTTGATTATTATTATTCTTTATTTATTTATGTTTATGATCTCCTACAAACTTATGAAGCTTTGTCACTGTATTATGTTGTGTGCTGGTAATTGTGTTTTTATTTTTTTATAGTTTATTTGTGTTTTGTTTTCACTTCCCTGCTTTTTTATAAGTTTATTGTTATTTTAATGATTTAAGGTGGGATTAATTATTGTGTAAATAATGTAGTTTGAGTGTTGTTTGGTGTGCAATATTAACACAGCATTTATTTGTACCTTAAAAATTTTGAGTAACGTTTTTTCAAAATTCAGTTTTGTTACTTTGTATAACTTTGAGTTTTTAAAAATAAGAAAATGTGATAAATTTCTTCTAAGTATAATTTTTCAAATTTATCACAGTAGATTTTTGGTACTATGAGCCCAATAACTGGAAATATTAAACTTATTGATCCAAACAATAATTTTAAAAAAATAAAGAAAAGTTATATGTTAAAATAAGCAACTATATTGATTAAATTCCCAAAGAATGTAGGGGTTATAATTTGAGTCATAACATAAGTTCATTTTCACTATAATCTTTTTTTTAACTAATTTTGGTACCAATCACGATTGGAATTACAGTAAAACTTCGATTAACCGTCACTCTTGTAATCGTCAGTTTCTGTTAACCGCCACCCAATTGACCTGACGGTCAGTACCCTGAACCGAATACCGTCGGATCACGTAACGCTTTAGATTTATTCGTACTACTCAACTGGTGTTGCTACTTTTGGAAAATTGAAGGCACTGTATCAAATTACAAGCTTCACACTACTTACAGATGTAATTACGATGGTTTTTGTTTTATAGATAAACGCAGACGGCATTAGAAACATTATGTTATTCTAGTAGCTTATTGTCAGGAGTTACAAGCCAACACACATTTGTTATGACGTGTTATATTGATTTTCACTACTGTTTCCAAAATTTCACAAAACCCAAAACGTTAGTCGAAAATATTGACTAAATATTTAGTTGTAAAATAATCCTTAAAACGGACTTGGTTGAAGTTAAGTACAAACATTTATACACTTAGATAAACTCATCATTACTAGGAAGTAAATTATTACGTAAATTCCTTAAGAAGTTGGTTTTAAAACTTTTACTTGATATGAATCTTGGATAGTATTTATTGGACCTAAAGCATTACTTGTCAGAGAGAGAATGTATTACACTTTATTTCTATATACAAAATATTTATAAACTCACAAATCAATTACATGTGACATGTTTACATGTCTTAGTAATAGGCGCCAAAACACTTTTATCGCCAGTCAGCTTATTATGTGGGTAACTGAAACATGGAATTGTGGTTTTGTTGTTTATTGTTTACAAAAAAAAACAAAAAATATTAAATCGACGGTGACGGTTAATAGAGTTTTTACTGTATGATATAAAATAATAAATGCTGGCGGTTTCTTCTGACGACAAATCATGCATTATATAAACAATAATTGTATTTTTTCTTTAATTGTTCATTGTTTATTGTTTAATGGTTGCTCTTCAGATAGAGTAAAGACTAGATACTAAATTGTCCATAAAAAGTTATTATTTCAGTTTTACTTATTAAATTAAAGTATTTCTTACTTTTTTATATGAAAAGAATTTCTCAATTTGTTATAATCCGAACAACTGTTTTTGATTTGTTAAGATTATCAAGATTGTATTGAAATTGCTTGGCTGTTTGACCATTTTATTTTCCATGACTCGTAAAAAATCACTACCAAAATGTACAACCACACATATAATACATTTAATTTTAATAAGTTTTATATGTGAATAAATGCTGTGTTAAGTAAGAAAGGCTGTAAAATAAATGTTAAATTTAAACTTTGAACATGGTTGAAGCTATTTAAATTGAAATAAATATTGCTGAGATGGCACTTGTTGTTTTTATTTAAAAAGAAACCCTTGTACAAGTTGTATTGTACTTTTTGTTCTAACAGTTATAATTGATCTTGTCCATACCGATTATTAGGATGTTAGAGTATGGTAGGATGATGGAGTACAATTTTTTTATTTAAGGTTTAAAAATAAAAAAAGAGTATTTCTTAAAACTATTTAATTAGCTTAGAAGGATGTTTCATAAATTTTGTCAAGTTATTGGAAAATTGATAACTAATATAATTGTTGAAATAAAAAAATATAAAAATAGCACATTTTATTTACAGATTTGTCACACAATATTACAGGAACTAAATAGTTTTTTTTTTTATATTAGCAGTTCAAATAAATAATTTGGTTGGTTACCGGTTGAGTTTATTAACCCAAACAAGAGTCAAAACGTAAAAGTATGAATACATGGGAGATTGTTGAGTTTTGTTACTGATTCATTGAATCTTAAATTGGTATTAAGATTTAGATTTCTTATAGGGTTTTCTTAATACATTTATGTTTAACATTGTGGCCTACAATTTGGTACTAGAACTGCCTTCAGATATTTATTTAAGTACAGTGAAAGCGGTATTATAGCATTCAGTAATGGGCTGTCCAGTAATGTCTTTTAATAGCACTGCCATAAGCATGCTTTCTATTGAACATTTATTTAAATGTTTTGGGTTGTTATTCCATGTGGTTGTTTTGCATTTGCTTATCACGATATTTGATAAAATACCTTAGGTTTTCATATTTTGTCTATAATTAAGTCTGTTGTGTAGTTATTTTGTTGTATTTTAATCTATGGACCAACATGGTTTTTTTCTTGAATTTTGCAATCCATTATATTCAATGAATCTTAATTAATCACTTTAACAATAGTATATGACTATCAGAACTTTAAAGTTTTGTAAATTTGTTAAAACCTACAGAACGTTTTCAATCGCTATGTGTCAATCTTCATCAGTGTCTTCTGCTTGGAGATGTTGCAGTGGAGCGCGCACCTTCACCCTTCACCCCACCGCAAGCTCAGAATTCTGACTTCCTCAACAAATAACTTTAACCCTTTTAATTTAAAAACTGATCCTTTGAATAACATAAGTTATATCACTAAACAATCTTATCCCATTTAAAACAATTAATGTTTTTAAAAACCTAATTTATATCAACCAACAATTTTTTAAATTTCTATAACTAATTAAACCAACATATTACATCTTAACTTGAAATTCTTAGCCTAAAAATTGATTTACTAGACCCACATAATCTTTGCTGAATATTTACTTTTTATGTTTATTGTCTACTTTAAATCAAAAAAATTGTTTCACATTTTTGTTTTGTCCCCTTTTTTCTATTTCACAACCCTTTTATTTTAATTCCAAATAATTTTGTAAACCCTTAAACCCCTTTATATTTTAATTAAATCTGATTTATAAATGTTAATTAATTTTTCATTAATTAATTTTAATTTATTCCCATTAATTAATTTTAACCCTTTCTCATTAATTAATTTTAATTGCTTATTTTTAATTAGTTTTAATTAATTCTCATTAATTAATTTTAACCCTCTCTCATTTAATAATTTTACTTGATTATCATTTAATAATTTTATTTATTTAACGTTGTTCTAAAATACAAAAAAAAGAAACCTTTTCTGTTGAATCCTCTGCCTTATTCGACTTCTTTTGCACAAAACATTTCTTAACACCTGTTTACATTTATCGCTAATTTTTTATATTTAAAAAGCCTTTAATTTAAAAGCCTTAAATTTTCCTGAAGATGCTGGTACTATTTTATCCGCAAAAAGCTTTGAATAATTATATTCATTAAAAGTATTTTTGTTTTTGAAATATTTTTAATTTATTAACTATATTACAAGAAAACATATCACCATATTTAATATATATATATATATATATATATATATATATATATATAATTCAATAAATACATTTACATATTTGAACAACAATTATTTCCTAATTTAACATAATAAAAAATTTTTATATCCTCTGATTTCAAGATTGAATTGGTAAATTTTACATTTTATAACAAATAATTTTAAAATTGGTATAATTCTATAATTCTTGTCTTCTTGAAAATGATTGGAATATGGGAAAAACCACATCGTGAATATAATAGTTATTATTCATTATTTATGCATTTCTATTATACAAATTAATTTTACTGAACTTAACATTTATTTAATGTTCAACATAGATGAAGTCATTGTTTAATTTTTATTGATAACTTTGAATTTAATATTTTTAACTTAATAAATTTGACGTTATTTAATAAAATAGAGAAAATGACTTGCAAAGGATTTCCCTGCCGGTCCTAGAGTCCTCTCGTCTGGATTCCAGGTTCCTGGACATCGGAAGTTGCCATCCCTGGTCAGTCGATGGAAGTCCTTCTCCATTTTCACGTCCCGGAGGCTGAGTCTGAAGCCCTCGTCCATGGATGGAAGTAGACGGCGATAAACGTGATAGTTTGGTTCCATCTTGCCTATGGTCGTTGACCGACATTACGACCGTTAGCACCTCATATTAAAATTTTTTCCAGACTGCCTTACAGGTCCCTAAGTTCCTGTATTTATAGCGGCTATGTAACCCCTTCCCCCCGCTCTAAGCTCGTCGCTATCTCTTGTGCTTTTTTTCTTGTACAGGCGGTGCAGCGGAGCGAGCGCTGGCAAGTCTTTACTCAGTTAACCCTTTCTTTTACCCCTTCTATACAAAATTTAAGTAAACTTCTTACTGAATTTATATTAACTAAAAGTTATAAGAAAAATAATTTTTAGTTATAATAACTGAAAAGTGTAATTTAATTATGTTCATTTAACTCTTTTAATTTAAAAACTGATCCTTTGAATAACATAAGTTATATCAATGAACAATTTTATCCCATTTAAAAAACCATTAAACTTTTTGAAAAACATAAGTTATATCACTAAACAATCTTATCCCATTTAAAACAATTAATATAAAAAAAACAAGTTATACCAACCAACAATTTTTTATACTTCTATAACTAATTAAACAAACATATTACATCTTAACTTGAAATTCTTAGCCTAACAATTGATTTACTAGACCCACATAATCTTTGCTGAATATTTACTTTTTATTTTTTTGTTTACTTTAAATCAAAGAAATTGTTTCACATTTTAGTTTTGTCCCCTTTTTTCTATTTCACAATCCTTTTATTTTAATTCTAAATAATTTTGTAAACCCTTAAACCCCTTTATATTTTAATTAAATCTGATTTATCAATGATAATTAATTTTGTCATTAATTAATTTTAATTTATTTCCATTAATTAATTTTAACCCTTTCTCATTAATTAATTTTAATTGCTTATTATTAATTAATTCTCATTAATTAACTTTAATTGCTTATTTTTAATTAATTCTCATTTATTAACTTAAACTCTTTCTCATTTAATAATTTTACTTGATTATCATTAAATAATTTTAAATATTTAACGTTGGTCTAAAATACAAAAAAAAGAAACCTTTTCTGTTGAATCATCTGTGTTATTTGACTTCTTTTGCACAAAACTCATAAAAAAATTTCTTAACACCTGGTTACATTTT
Source organism: Prosapia bicincta (assembly GCA_036971475.1). Lineage (NCBI taxonomy): Eukaryota > Metazoa > Arthropoda > Insecta > Hemiptera > Cercopidae > Prosapia > Prosapia bicincta. The sequence continues at coordinate 32,689,770 of JBAIZL010000008.1, read as the reverse complement.
ATTCATTTATCGCTAATTTTTTATATTTAAAAAGCCTTTAATTTCTAACATTTACTCAAGTATTTCTTTCCAAAACAATTTATGACTTTCTCTATTTAAAAAAAATTTCCAATTTACTAACAATTTAATTCTATTTCATATTTATAACCTCGTTTGGAGGACTCCTCCATTTTGTGGTGGGAATTTCCCCCACTAACCACTACCCCCTCTAGTTCATGAATTAAACAAAGCCATTGTTTAAAATTCTTAAACTCCAAAAAGAAATTTTATTTGAAATTGAATTATTTAAAATGTCAACTTTCCCCAAAAATTGTTCCATGTAGAATTTTTAATTAAATGAAAACGAGAGAAATTAACCCGACCTTAAACGCAGGGTCACTCCTAAATCCTGGTAGATTTTTCTTTCTTCTCCCTCGAGATCGTTTGTTTCTGGGTTGGCCATCTTGGTATGCGATGTCACCGATCCTGATTGTTGGCGTGCCTGCTGCGATGCCGTGATAGAATTTTAATATCCCGATTTTGAAACTTATAAAATTTTGCTCTCTACCTTTCAGTTCTTAAGTTCTTATTGTTCAATTATTTATTTTTCACTGTTCATATATAAAAGGTTGATTTAAAAATTGACATTTCATAAGAAATAAAAATATTGACATTCTATATTTATTTGTCCTACTTTAATTAAATTTAGGCCCTTTTGCCCACTATCGTTCTGGTACGTCCGGCTTATTTTGTTGCAAGGAATGTTTTATGAAGCCACCGGCTGTTTCAGTGGGACAATGTTTACAAACATAATAGTGCCTTTCCTACTCTTAAGCTCGTGTTTGTATTTGTTCAACTTGCTGGGTCTTTCATTCAAAACATCTGAATACTTTATTTTTAAATCTTGTGCCCGCAGGGGGGTGCGGACTAGCCGCACCTACGAGGGATTTGGCGTCCCTCGCGGTACCCTAGCCTAACACTACACCACTCACAAAGCATACACACACATACACACACCAACACAATCTATACACATTTCAACACTTACATCTTCTCTTAGGGAATTTTGACTGGTCAGAACCGTTGCGCGTTGGGAGTGCTGAAAAGTCCAGAGCGTGACAAACTCTGGTCTGGGACGCTGCTGTGAGCTTGCTCTGCCGAAGACGTATGCGCGGTTGCTGGTCCGCTAGCCACTTCGGTCCTTGGTCAGGGAGTGTCCGCTGTGCACAGTATTACGAGTTCTCGACTGATGCCCATCCAGTCGAGCTAAGGAGGACACTATGGGCCCCAGAGTTCCGAGGGTTGGAAATGATCGAAAGTGATCCATGGGTGTATACCCGTTCTCATAGTCTCGCCCGTAACGCCTGACACGATGGTTAGCTTAATAACAAATTATGGAAAACCAACAAATGTCCAACCAGTTTAATGTAAAGAGGCGTCGTGAGGTTTCTCCGAAAATGCCTAGGGAAGTAAATATGAGGAAAGAAATGGATATAGCGTCACCAAAGTTCTTAATTGTGTCTAGCACAGAAGCTGGAAAAGATCTGTCAAAGGTATCGCCTTTTATAATACAAAAGGCTATAACTGGATGTGCAGCAGGACCTGTCTCTTCCATAAGGAAGTTACGGAACGGAACACTGCTGTTAGAAACAAGCAATTCGAAGCAGTCACAGCTATTATTAAAAATGACCTCCTTCTTTGATCAGGTCAAGGTTTCGGTGGCTCCCCACAAAACCTTGAACCCATCAAAGGGAGTAATATCATGCAGGGATCTGTTGTATGTCCGTGAGGACGAAATCAAATCAGAACTGGTATCAGAAGGTGTAACAGATGTCGTACGAATTATGAGGATGGAAAACGGTCAGAGAGTTCCAACAACATCAATTATCCTGACATTCGGGAAACCATCTATCCCGGAATATTTATATGCTGGCTGTAGGAAAGCTATAGCCTGTTTTATGTTACTTGTTGGGTTTCCTACGCTAACTAACTTCACGTTACTGCCAAAATGCTTCATTAGCTTGAAAATTGAATGGCTTTCTGGGATTACCGGGTCTAAGTTTTTGCCATGGAGTATGGTCCATTGTTATGGTAGCGTCCCTGGTTAATCTGTCTCCGTACCCCATCTTGTTTGTGGAAATTCCAGAAATGTTTAGTGAATTCCTGTTTGAATTCTGAATTATTCTGTGTTATTCTTTATGGCTTTCCACCATGCATCCGCTGCCCCTTTTAAATACCTCTCAACAATTTTGAGTTTGGTCATCTCATCCATTATATTGTCGTTCTCGGTGAATAAGTCTTCCATTTCCCATAAGAATAACATAGGGTCTTCCTTATCATTCCCCCAGAACTCAATTTTACGGTAAGATGCCTCCCCATTCCTATCTATTATCCGCGGTAAGCAAACCTGTGTTACAACTCCTGTTCCAGCTGATTGTTTTACTTTTTCTACCTGTTGTTTTACAGTATTTACCTCCTCGTGTATATTTTGTAATTTATCATTTAATTTGTTGGTTTTTGATTCCGTTTTAGTTTTTAATTTCTCAATTTCTGTCTCATGTTCATTTAGTTTTTCAATTATGTTATTTGTTTTAGTCTCTGTCTCCTTTTGGTAATCGTCCATTTTTAATTGAAAAGCCTCCCATAATTTTTGTCTTTCCATTTTTTCTTCTTGCCTCTTTTTTTCTCTTTTGATCTCCTTCTCCCTCTCTTTTTGTTGTCTCTCTTTTTCTCTTAATTGTTTTTCTTCGTCTCTCTCTCTCTCTCTCTCTCTCTCTTTGTTGTCTCTCCTCCCCGCTCTCTATCTTTTTGTTGTTTTATGTTCTCCTTCTCCCTCTCTCTTTGTTGTCTTTCTTCCGCCTTCTCTTTCTCTCTTTGATGTCTTTCCTCTGCTTTCTCTTTCTCTCTTTCCGCCTTGAAAAAGGCAACTAATTTTTCCATCTCGGATTTTGACATTTTATTTTTATTATTCTATTATTTATTTATTTATATTTGATCGTCCTAGGCCAGACGGTTCCTCACCCCGTTCTTTCATCTAATTATTTATTTATTTTCAGTTATTTATTTATTTTTATATTTTAATTTTATTGGTACGCTTTTGTATTTTTCTTTAATTTAGTTTATTATTTAAAAGGTTTAATTCTTTTGTTAAACATTCTTGACTTCACTTATTTAGAGATTTGTCACAATCACGATTTATTTTATACATAATTTAATTACTTAATTTTGAATTAAGGTACCTGTTCAAAGTCCCTAATGTTCGGGCGCCAATTCTGCAACGTCCCCCCACCTCTTACTCAACTCTTCTTTTATTTTACTTTAGTATCGTAACGTTAATGGTGTTACGGAGTTGTTACATTTTATTATTTTAAATCACGCCTGCTTAACTCCGTTCCGCTCTCGGGCTCATGTTGCCTCGAGCGTTTTTAAATTTTGTCTTGTGTTCACCCGTTAAATGCCACGCCTAAACGCAAGCCACTTCCCGCCGACTCCTACCTTAAAGCTTGTATGACCCCCCTAAAATGGCTAACATGTTTTGTTGGGTATTTTTATAGTCATACTCGTCAGTAAATTAGTCAGCTGGAAAGAAACATTATTAATATGAACACACAAAATTTTCAAAGAATCTTACCACCTTAGAAGATCTGCAAGCACAGCAAGGGGACGTGCAAAATATGATCATGTTTAAGATACCTTTTTTAAAAGGCTCCTGTGTTCTTTAAACATGATCTGCCAGTAGACATCGTCTCTGGGCTTCAATATAAAAAACCAACTAAGTTTTAGAATAGCTTAATAAATTTGTTCTCAGGAGAGAACTCGTTTGAAGAAACATTAGATTCTGAATTTTATATATTTATTAATTACTGAAATTTAATTAAAACTGTACTTTGATTTTATAATCATTATTTATCAGTTGGAAAAAACTAAAAGTTTTATTGGTTGTTCAACACAGGATAAATATAAATACCATTAAGTTTTTATAATGCATTTAATTACTGGTTTTTAAAATAAAAATAAAAGTATTTTCAACTAAAATACATTTGACTCTCTCTTTACTACTTCTTTTTTCATTGAAATCACAAATAATCATTTAAGTTTTTCTGATATTTTATATATATATATATATTTTATATATATACATATATATATATATATATATATATATATATATATATATATATATATATATATATATAATATAAAATACGTTTTCTTGTTTAATAATTTAAAACAACATAGGTTATTCAAATACAAGAATATTTATTATTTTATATCCAAAGCTTTTCGTTGGCAAACAGTACCAACATCATCAGGAATGAAAATTACAATAATGTGTAATTACATTATTTTAATTTTCATTCCTGATGATGTTGGTACTGTTTGCCAACGAAAAGCTTTGGATATAAAATAATTAATATTCTTGTATTTGAATAACGTATGTTGTTTTAATATATATATATATATATATATATATATATATATATATATATATATATATAAAGAACATAAGTCAAAATACAAATACAGGAATTATAATTGAAATACAGAATACAATTATAAATTATTGTAAATTCAATTATAATTCTTGTATTTGTATTTTGACTTATGTTCTTTATTAATACACAAGAATACATAATGCGATATATATATATATGTATATATACATATATATATATATATATATATATATATATATATATATATATATATACATATATATATATATATATATATATATATATATATATATATATATATATATATATATATATATGTACATAATTCATTAACTACATTTACATATTTTAACTAAAACTATTTCCTAATTTAACATAATAAAAAATTTTTATCCTCTGATTTCAAGATTGAATTCGTAAATTTTACATTTTATAACAAATAATTTTGATATTGGTATAATTCTATAATTCTGGTCTTCTCGAAAATGATTGGAATATGGCAAAAACCACTTCGTGAATATAATAGTTATTATTCATTACTTAAGCATTTCTATTATACAAAATAATTTTACTGAACTTAACATTTATTTAATATTCAACATAGATTAAGTCATTGTTTAATTTTTATTGATAACTTTGAATTTAATATTTTTAACTTACTAAATTTGACGTTATTTAATAAAATAGAGAAAATGACTTGCAAAGGATTTCCCTGCCGGTCGTAGTCCTCTCGTCTGGATTCCAGGTTCCTGGACATCGGAAGTTGCCATCCCTGGTCAGTCGATGGAAGTCCTTCTCCATTTTCACGTCCCGGAGGCTGAGTCTGAAGCCCTCGTCCATGGATGGAAGTAGACGGCGGAAACGTGGTAGTTTGGTGCCATCTGGCCTATGGTCGTTGTCCAAGGGCTGACCGACATTACGACCGTTAGCACCTGACATTAAAATTTTTTACAGACTGCCTTACAGGTCCCTAAGTTCCTGTATTTATTGCGGCTATGTAACCCCTTCCCCCCGCTCTAAGCTCGTCGCTATATCTGTGCTTTTTTTCTTGTACAGGCGGGTTGGACAACGTATTCGATTCAAACTGCAGAATTTTGTTATCTGTTTTAGAACACTGAAAAATGTCTATTTTTTTAAAATGGCTGTAACGTTTTTGTTATTTAGGTTTTTTTAAATTTAGTTTTCACTATTGTTCATTTTGGATTTTGCTGGTCATTTCAAAATGTCAGTGATAGTTCTACGTGGCCTTGTTCTCAAGTTAGCATTTTTCGGCACTTAGAAAGTTGTCACTGCACTTCCGTTTGACAAATTTAGTTAGTTATTACAATTTCATGCTATCATAATTTTTAATTTGTCTTAATAATACTTATTCAAAATATTACTGACTTCTTCACACTTTACCACCTTTCATTTTACTATAAGTTAAAACCTTATTATTTAATTATTAAATTTGTTATTCAAATTTTTGAAATTATTTTTTTCTTAATTTGAACGGTGATTCAGACCGTTTTAACACACACAAATATATATATATATATATATATATATATATATATATATATATATATATATATATATATATATATATACACACACACACACACACACACACACACACACACACAGACACACACACATATACATATACAAACACACTCACACACACACACACACACACATATACATATACAAACACACTCACACACACACACACACACACACAGACACACACACATATACATATACAAACACACTCACACACACACACACACACGTTGAAACGGTCTGAATTAACGTATCAATTAAGAAATTAATAATTTCTTATTTTTTAAATAACAATTTTAATACAGCTTATTGTGATCATATTTGTCAGAAGCATATTTGATAACAATAACCGAACGATAACAATAACCGAACGCTTAATGACGATGTAGTCTACAGCCGTACTGCATTGAACTCACTGTATTATTGCCACAACTGTTTGTTCTGAACGATCCTACCTTTAAGCCTATCATTACATCAAGTAATTCTAATTCTTTAACACTATAATTAAACTGGACTTACCAAATTTTGATGCTACTCCGGACAGTTTTATGTACAGTAGTAGAATTTCTGTAATTTAGTTTTCTACTTGTTAAAATTAGTGGGCATATTTCATGTCAGTTTATTTTATTCGACTGTAGATTTTTTTTTAAACACTGAATCTAGCATAATTGAAAAAAAATACAGTATATAGAACTACGTAAAACACTTGATCAAAACATTTTAACACATAAAACTTCATTATAAAACACTTCAATCTTATTTACACTTCAAATTTACATTTACTTTTTCTCGAAGAATTCCTCTATATGTGACTGTCTGTAGTCTTCTCGTAAAATATTGTTTATAAATTGTTCATATTCATAATGTTTGTTGAAATTTTCTGCTTTCTGTTGAACAAACTGCCTTAGAATCTCAAGAGCTTGGTGAACTTCCTGCTTAGATCTTTGCGGTACACATTTATCATTTTCGTCATCATCGGTGCCTTCTTCTTCTTCAGTAACTTTTGATGTTGAAGCCACTACCTTACAAATATCGTCTTCAGTCATTTCCGCTGCTGTTTCAATACTATCGTCAACTTCCATGCACTCAGTATATTCTTTTAAGGACAAATCGAAAGGCTTCAAGTTCTCTTCAGAGTCTTCCTCAGATGTAGCTTGCTCTCGATTTTCTTCAACAAAAAAACCACCTTTTCTAAAGCAATTTTTCACAGTTTTTTCAGAAACTTCATTCCAAGATTTTGCTATCAGATGAATAGCATCGAGTAAAGAAGTTTTTTTTAGCCAATTCATTTGAGGTAAGGGTTTGAAATTCATCCATATTTTCTATAATCCTAGCACGCATCTCTCGTCGATAAAAACTTTTGAGATTTTTAATTATGCCTTGGTCACATGACTGAATAATTGATGTAGTATTGGCCGGAAGGTAAATCACTTTGATGTGTTTTAGCGTAGTGCTTATGTCATTATGTGCAGATCAGTTGTCTAGTAGAAGGACAATGTTGCGTTTGAGGCCGGTATCCCAATTAGTCAGCCATTCATTAAAAATATTTGATGTCATCCAAGCATTGGAGTTTGAATGATATTCAACCGGTAGCTTTTTGATACCTTGAAAACAACGTGGATTTTTAGATTTACCGATAATTAAGAGTTTTTCTTTATGACCAACCATGTTAACACAACACAAAACAGTTATTCTTTGTTTACATATTTTACAGCCGTTAGCAATTTCATTTTTAAATAAGTAAGTAAAGCACGATAATAAAGTCCTGTTTCATCTGCATTGTATATGCAGCTAGAAGAATACTCGGCCAAAATCTTTGGCCATTCGTATTGTAACCAGTCCTCAGCTCCAAAAAAATCAGCATTTCTTTTTTCACCACACGTTTTCTTGTAAACAATGTTTTCCCTTTTCTTCCATCGATTGAACCATCCATCCGTGGCTTTAAAATCCTGTTTTCCTATTTTTTTTTGGCAAGATCCTCAGCTTTTAGACGCATTAGTGGGCCGTCAACTCGAGCATCTTTTTCGCGAACATTTTTAAACCACAATTTCAAAGCTGATTCCACTTGCGGATCCTTCCCAGAACGATGTCTTTTGTTGTCAACATTTGCATTACACTTTGATAATGACAAGATTTTTTCTTTGTTGTTCAATATTTTACATAAGAGAGGTTGAGAAACGCCAAGCAGCATTTCTTTGACTCACTTTTGGTAATTTACTGTACCTATCTAGAATATCAAGTTTTTGTTTAAGACTTAAATCGCATCGTTTCTTTTGAGATTCGGACATCTTGCTATACTGTCCTTTGAATCTTCAAGTGACACTAAACTCTACAAAACAAACGAAAAAGATCTTTAAAAATTAAGTTATGTAAAATCACACTGAAATACTGTAATAAACGTTCATAAAAATTCACTGTTAAAAAATACAGTAGGACTGTACTGTAAATGGCTCAGTAGTAACATCAACTAATGTTAACAAACAACTAAAGACGACTCAAGCGAGGCTAGGGTGTTTGCGTAAACAAAGAGTAAGGGTGATATTCTGAGAACTGTGCTAAGTGCTGAAACCGTTATAAAGTATTTCTGTCATTCTAAAAATAATCATTCTATGAATTGGGCGTCATTGTGTGTTGCACCTGCTGTTTACACTACTTTGTAGACATTTTTACTTGGTCTATGCTAGTATATGTTGACGCATATGATTTTGAATGGCAAATTAAATGATAATAATAAGCGAACAGATGATTACAATAAGCGGCCTAATTACAATGTAATAATATATGTCCGTGTCTGTTTTTCAATGAAACGATAACAATAACTGAATGATAACATTAACCGTGATTACAATAAGCGGCGCCGACTGTATTTTAATAATAAGGTTTTAATTTATGGTATAATAAACATAGTAAATAGTCAAGAAGTCAGTAAAATTTTGAATAAGTATTATTAAGACAAATTAAAAATTATGATAGCATGAAATTGTAATAACTAACTAAATTTGACAAACGAGAGTGAAGTGAAACATTTTCTAAGTGCCGAAAAATGCTAACTTGAGAACTAGGCCACGTAAAACTATCATCGACATTTTGAAATGACCAGAAAAATCCATAATAAACAGTAGTGAAAACAGAATTTAAAAAACTCAAATAACAAAAAAGTTACAGCCATTTAAAAATAATAGACATTTTTCAGTGTTCTAAAACAGATAACAAAATTATGCAGGTTAAAACTAATACGTTGTCCAACCCGCCCGTACAAGAAACAAGCACGGAGATAGCGACGAGCTGAGAGGGGAGGGGAAGGGTGACATAGCCGCAATAAATACAGGAACTTAAGGACCTGTAAGGCAGTCTGTAAAAATCTTTCAATACGAGGTGCTAATGGTCGTTATGTCGGTCAGTGCCTAGGACAATCATCACCAGGCCAGATGGGACCAAAATAGCCACGTTCCTGCCGTCTACTTCCATCCGTGGACGAGGGCTCCAGACTCAGCCTCCAGGACGCGGAAATTTAGAAAGACTTCCATCGACTGACCAGGGATGGCAACTTCCGATGTCCAGGGACCAGGGGATCCAGACGAGAGGACTCCAGGACCGGCAGGGAAATCCTTGGCAAGTCATTTTCTCTATTATATACGAATTAACGTCAAACGTAGTCAGTTAAATGTATTAAGTTCAAATTACCAATTAAACTTAAACAATGGCTTCATTCTATGTTGAATAATTAAATAAATCTTAAATGTAATAAAATTAATTAGTATAACAAAATTGTTGAAACAATGAATAATAAATATTAAATTTACAAAGTGGTTTTGGCCATAAGCCAATCATTTTCAAGAAGACCAGATTTATTGAATCGTATATATTTTAAAATTATTTATAATAAAATGTGAATTTACCAATTCAATCTTGAAATAAGAAGATACCATTTTTTATTTTGTTTTTTATTATGTTAAATTTGGAAATAATTGTTTTTTAAAAATGTGTAAATGTAATTAATGAATTGTATGTGAAATGTAGGATTTAAATATGTAAAAATTAACGAACTTTTAATTAATATTTTGGGAAGATAAAGAGAGAGCTAAATATGTTTTGTTTGAAAAGAAAATTAGTTTAGTTTAAAATCAGTAATTAAATGCATTATACAAACTTACAGTATTTGAATTTATCCTGTGTTGAACAACCAATAAAACCTTTTAGTTTTTTCCAGCTGATAAATAATGATTATAAAATCAGAGTGCAGTTTTAATTAAATTTCATTAATTAATAAATATATAAAATTTAGAACCTAATGTTTTATCAATTGAGTTCTCTCCCGAGAACAATTATATTGAGCTATTCTAAAAATTAGTTGGTTTTTTGTATTGAAGCCCAGAGACGTTGTCTACTGGCAGATATGTTTAAAGAACACAGGAGCCTTTTAAAATAGATATCTTAAACATGATCATATTTTGCACGTCCCCTTGCTGTGCCTGCATATCTCATGAAGTGGTTAGATTCTTTGAAAATTTTATGTTGTTTCTTTCCAGCTGACTATTTTACTGACATGTGTGACTAAATACAGACCCAACAAACCTGCCAACCATCTTAGGGGAGGTCATACAAACGTTAAGGTAGATGTCAGCGGGAATAGACTTGCATTTGGGCTTGGTACATTACGCGGGAACACAAGACAAAATTTAGGGATCTTAACACGGTACACAAAACGGTGTGAGCGGCAGATATATAAATATATTATTCTGCAACAAAATCAATCATCAAAAACGAAACGATGCAGAGCAACACGCCGCGCGGGCGAGGGAAGGGCGGGGGGACTTTTCAATGCACACACACACACACACACACACACACACTCACACACTCACACACTCACACACACACACACACACACACACACACACACACACACACACACACACACACACACACACACACACACACACACACACACACACACATTCACACACACACACACGCGCGCGCTTTCGAACATACAATAAGCAAGTACTACGTTTCAAGAGTAATTATAATTATCAGAATTTCTACTCTATCAAATTTTGTAACTCAATGTTTTCCATTAATTTAAAACAGTAATGAAAAAGAAACAGTTGTTTTAAAATCCTATTATTTCAGTAGAGCGTATGATCGTGCATTCGCTGCACACAGTGGGTTCAATGTAGACAAATATTTGGTTGGCGGTGATTTAGAAACCCTGCAATGTTTTGTGAGGAAAGATGGAATTTTTCATTATGCAATAAGCCAAAGTAATTTCAATGCTTCTGGTTATACGCGTTGTTCTCTGCAATTTAAGTAGACATTTTATTGCACATTCAATTTCAAGGGATTTATTGTGAACTGTTGGAAATAGATATTGTTTCAAATACAACTTTTTTTTTGTTAATAAATGATTTTTTACTTATAACACCCCTACACACATTTTAAATTTGAATTAATATCCATAAATGTATAATAGTATTAGCCTAAACTATATAACCGCTTGTCAAAATAATATAAGTAAATTTATGAAAAACGTGAAGACAAATGTTTTTGATTGCACTAAGGGGATCTCTTGAGGTTTTAAGAAAGAGGAGTTTTGATTTTGTCAGAAACTGACGATGTTTGCTTAGCGTGGTCGAAACAATCCAAAAAGGTCAGTAAGATTTTAATATTTTTACCTAACTTATAACTTCGGAAAGTCGTTAATTTACTAAATAATATCGTTTAACAAAAGAAACGTTTGGTCGCCGATCCCTAACATAGGAATAAAATACAATCTCGTTGAAATTAAAAAAACTTACTGACATAAGAAGTTCTCTACTACACTTAGCAACCACCTTTGGTCTTAGTATACTTGGAGTAAACATTTAATATAATTATAATTCGGCGTATGCCATGAGATTACACAGTTTTAGTTCAAAAGACGAAACGTTTTTCTATCGTAGAAATAATATTAAATAAGTCGTTTACCTATTGTGAGTCGTCATTAGTATTAAGAGTTACCTCTCTCTGGTTCCCTCGGGGGATGTCCCTTTGGTCACCAGGGGAATGTGTCCTCTCTCTATCAGACGCAGCTGTCTGCCTCTCGTGGCGACTATCGGGCTAGTTTAGCGGTAATATATAAAAATAACGTTACAAACCTAATAACCTTTTGTTTAGTTTTATTTAGTTAGTTTTAATGTAAGTATTTATCTATTACTTTAAGTATTTTAAGTTAAGTGATGATTTTATTGTAAAGTTTGTAGAAGCAGTTGAACTAGAAATTATTAATCACTTAAACAATAGTTTATGACAATCCGAACTTTATATTTAGTAAATTTGTTAAAACTTACTCAAACAGAACGTTTTCGATCGTTATGTGCCGATCTTCATCAGTGTCTTCTGCTTGGAGATGTTGGGTCCAGCGGTGACGGTTTTAAATGTAGGTTTTCGATAGTATCAAACAGTATGTGTGATTTGTATTGTGTTTGTTCGTTTAATATGTTTGTATTTTGTGTTTTTGTGTGTCTGTAAATTTCATATTGTTCTAGTGTGTTGAGATGTGGTCATTTTTTGTTGATGTGTAGGATTTCTAAATTATGATAAATGTCTGTGTATTTGTGTCCTGTTTCTTTTAAGTGATTGTAAAATGTTGAGTTGATGTTATGTTTGTGTTCTTCGACTCTTTGTTTAAAGCTGCGACCTGTTTGTCCAATGTAGAATTTGTTACATTCGTCGCAGTTTAGTTTGTATACGCCTGGTGCTTGTAGTTTATCTTTGTTGTTGGTGTTGTGTATTGTAATTTTTTATTGGTTTTGTATGCTATTTTGTAATCTATTTTTTGAAATTTGGGGGCTGTTTTGTTTGTTGTTTTGTTTATGAATGGTAATGTGATGTATTTGTTTTCCCTGTCTGTAGTGTTAATTTTAGTGTTTTTTTGTATTTTGTACCATAGTTTGTCTATTATTGTGGTGTTGTATCCATTTGTGTATGCTAAATATTTAATTGTGTCTAGTTCCTTGTTCATGTTTTCTGTGGTCATTGGGACTTCTTTAAGTCTATATAGCATGGATCTGAAGGCAGCATGTTTGTGTTGGATAGGGTGGTTTGAGGTGTTGTGGATAAGTTTGTCTGTCGTTAAGGGTTTCCTGTAAGTGTTGAAACTGTGTTTTTGTGTGTGGCTTTTTGTTATGGTTAGGTCGAGGAAGTTTAGGGATCGGTTGGTTTCAATTTCTGAAGTGAAGTGGAGTTTTAGGTGTATTTTATTAGTGTAGGTGAGGAGTTTTTCGCATTGACGGGAGTTGCCTCTGTATAGTGTTATGATATCATCGACGTATATGTGCCAGTAAATAATTTTGTGTGTGTGTGTATTGTTTGTGAGAAATTATTGTTATTTAGCTGGCTAGAATTTGTGACGGCGAAGATATCCTTATTGGGTTTTCTCAAAGAAGAGCTTGTTAACACACAAGGTAAAGATCTTGGTCCTTAATAGTGTCTCCTTGTCTCTTGAGGAGATTCTGTAACATTTATTAAAAGACAGCACTTTACGTCTCAACAAGTTACCTTATGTTATAGTTTTGTGTGAGCTGTAAAATAGGCATAACAGTATTTCTGTCTTTATAAAGAGTTTTTAAATTTTCTTTTGCCAACTCTAATTTTTATAATTTCCCCCCCGAAATTCTGAGGACTTTCGAAATCATTTCGCGTAATTTTTGTTTGCAAAATCAATGAAGTCTGGTTAGTCGTTAAGTAGACCTAAACATAATATTTATAATTTCATCGAATTATAATTTGTAGTGGCTTACACCTAAATGTCGTGATCATAGTAGTTTCAAAATGTTTGACTTAATTTTATAGTGATGTATCTTTTAAAAACCATTTAAATTGTTTTGAGGTATAAATTTAGTTTATATAAAACATATTTTGTTGAAACAAATATGATAAACTATGAAAGTAAATACGTACGTAAATTCTATAAACTTGCTATAAACTAGTGAACACTTCCTCATGTAGCTCACAGTGCAATGACCATGAACTGCCCCCTCTCTCGGTATCTAGCTTAGTCTCCTTGATATGGGTTTCCCCAGTACAGTATTAGAACGAGTCGCTCTAAAGGCATGGTGACAGAGTCTTTCGATAAAGCATTGGTTTCGTACGAGAATGCAGTGCTCGTCGACTCGGGAGCGGCAGGCGGAGTCGGTGATATCGTTGTTAATGACTCTTCCAACATCCATATCGGCACTAGGAATGTGTACAACGGTAACGTGACTATACAACAGTACGCGGGTCCACCTGTGCTTCATAACAAAGAGGATGTAAACGTAGCAAACTGTGTAGTGATCGATAGAGTGGGGAGAGGAGCGGCACCGAGTAAGTATTGCTTGTATATGCTTTCTAGAGTCAGTGTGGTTTATTCTGTCTCCCTATTACCCTTCACTCTCAAACTTTAGTCTATTGCATTTCTAATACATTAACAAAGGTTGTATGAAGCCAGTTTCTTTTCGTTTTTACATTTATTTTTTAACTCAATCTATGCAAGTTGATATTTTCGGAGGCACTGATGGTTCTATCATTACAAAATAAATTTCCCAAGATTGCCTTTTAGTTTCGCTTTGAATTGTAGCTTAGCAGTTGAGTCTAAGGTATGCAACTAAACCAAATTGGTTAAAGTCAAGATATAGGCCTACACCCTGGTGTGTGACAACAAAATACGGTTATTATTTGTGCGAATCACACTAATCCAATGGATGAGAAATACATTCTAAAACAAGAATAAAACTTTTAATATCACCAACCAGAAATGGTGCTAAAGATGGGAAAAAAGTACAAACATAACCTCACTTTCTAAACTCACTTCTTTCTTGTTCTTCAGGAATTACAGCACTTTATTTATCCCATTGCTAGATCCATATTTAGTGTTAAAATATAGCAATGATTCGATATGCGTCGATAAGTTTGACAACCGAAGACAAAAATAGGTGTTCTAACATAAACTGAACAATAGCTGATTTCCTCGTCAGCTAACATCGTGTTATAGCGAAATAGCTGCAAAATTTTATAAACTATCTATTTTCCCGGGTAATAAATTTCGAAATAACGACAAGGTATCAAGTTAGGTTAGGTTTTGTTATCTTTTATAACGAAAGTTAAGGGATTGCTGATTCGAATATTATCCAGATCTATCATAATAATAACCTTTGGAGATAGACTGTAGAATAGCTATATATAAATTTAATGTAGTATAAAAAATAGTGCATCGTTTTATAAAAAATTTTCGCTTATATAGTTATGTATTTTCTTAAATTCTAACCACTATTTATGCTAGGTAATTTAAAATAATTATTTTTCTTGTTTAGTCATATGTATGTTTAAGTACATAGGAAAATCTAGAAATATTGAAGTTGATGCATTCTTTATTAAGTATCCTATTAACGTAAAAATCATAAATTTGTAGGTCACACACACACACACACACACACACACACACACACACACACACACACACACACACACACACACACACACACACACACACACACACACACACACACACACACACACACACACACACACACACACACACACACACACACACACACACACACACACACACACACACACACACACACACACACACACACACACACACACACACACACACACACACACACACACACACACACACACACACACACACACTCACACTCACACACACACACACACACACACACACACACACACACACACACACACACACACACACACAAACACAAACGCGCGCGCGCGCGCGCGTGTGTGTATTCATGCATATACTTATATTTATTAATAAATTAAAAATATTTCAAAAACAAGAATACTTTTAATGAATATATTTATTCAAAGCTTTTCGCCGATAAAATAGTAATAGCATCTTCATAAAATAGGAAGATGCTGATACTATTTTATCGGCGAAAAGCTTTGAATAAATATATTCATTAAAAGTATTCTTGTTTTTGAAATATTTTTAATTTATTAACTATATTACAAGAAAACATATCACCATATTTAATATATAATACTTATATTTATATACACATACGTAGATAAGCGAGAGAAAATAACTTTGTTTTAAAAATTCTAAATATGTAAACGCACAATAAAACCAAATAATGGTATAAGTAGCAACGAGACTAATGATGAAAACGAAAAGCTGTGATAGGTTATGCTTTATATTTTGGGTGAGCAGAAGTTTTCACAGACCCACAGTATCTGTAGGTACGTTTGTTATTTTTAACGACGTTTTTTTAAAAACATAGTCATTTGACAGAATAGGCCTTATAATACTGCATAATTTCGTGTTGTGGTTAGTGTTGATAAAGCATGCTATTCGACCTTCTTATCAGTTGACAGGAAACTGGTATAGGCTTAACCGCCTACTGTAAAATACATTATTGTGTAAGCACAAGTGGTTCTTGGAACAGATTGTATTGGTATAGAGCTCTGGGGATGTACAGAGTTTATTTCCTCAACAAATGCGTGCGAGCCTTTCCCTCATTTACAGGTTGTCGCCAATAGTTCTTGAATCCTTAAGCAGTGCCAGTCTGTATTCCAGAAATCTGGTTTTCATAGAGATGGCCCGAGCCCTGGAACAAAACATTGGTTGTGAGTATAATAAATTACTCTTTAGATGTGCAACTGTGACGGGTGATTCTAACTCACTAGTTTATTGCCGAGTTTTGAGATGGACAATTTTGAAATAAATTCGTTGCTTTTTATAGTTTTTGGTCTGTTAGGGAAAATGAGTTTTCACCTGGTAAGGATAGTAGGTAGGGACAAAGAACCTCATTGCCACGTATCTGAGGTAGACCTACCCCCTGGTTACGGAGGGTGGAATCACTAAAGGACGTAATGATCCTCCATTGGTGGGAATAGGGGATAAATTATGGTATTGCTTGGGCAGGGTTTAGGGGTTCGTCTAGGATTATTTGGTGGGTAGTGGGTAGTAAATGCCCATAAGAAAGTAAAGTATTTATTTTACTTGAAGAAAATTTAATAATACAATTAATATGAAAATTTTGTTTTGGGTGTCAATTCCTAAATCAACAAAGAACAATTTTATTTGATTTTTTTAAAATTTATAATATATAAATAATTAAATATATAATAATTAAATTTTATAATATAAATATGTATATACATATGTCAGAATAACAATGTTAAGTGACAAATTAGAAAGCGAATTTCCCTGTAATTTTCCAGTTTTCTTTCTAATTATGGTGTTAGACTATTATTTAGCTTGTTACGATTTATAGGCTTTCTATTTGTCGTCGCTTGCATTGTGTTGTAGATTCTTTTCACTTTTCTTTCGCATTGTCCGTTTGTGAAGCAAGGTTCGATACCGTTAATCCAGTTTGTTTGTTTATTTTATTCTTTTCATTCATTTGTAATTCTGGAGCATTATTAAATTGTGTGTAAACTATGGCAACAATTTAAGGTTGTGCAATGGAGGTTTAGACGACAACGGGGGGGGGGGGCAAAACATAATTGTTATATATCTTTGAGAATTTCATTTCTGGCAATGGGAAAGTTGGCTCAATGCCAAAGTGCCAGACTTCGAACATGAAGGTATTCAGTTCGAATCCGGCCTAGATCCCTAATTTTAATAATTTAATTATTAAAAAAATATTTGAAAAAAAACTATTTTAACATCAATTGTCATCCACTGTAGGTTAAAAGAAACTACAAAGAAAATTTGTACAAGATATATATTAGGAGAGTGTGACCAAATAGAAGGAATTTGTACAAGATATATATTAGGAGAGTGTGACCAAACAGAAGGAATTTGTACAAGATATATATTAGGAGACTGTGACCAAATAGAAGGAATTTATACAAGATATATGTCAGGAGAGTGTGGCTAAACAGAAGAAATTTGTACAAGATATATGTCAGGAGATTGTGACCAAACAGAAGGAATTTGTACAAGATATATATCAGGAGAGTGTGACCAAATAGAAGGAATTTGTACAAGATATATATCAGGAGAGTGTGACCAAATAGAAAGCTTTTGTACAAGATATATATTAGGAGACTGTGAGAAAATAGAAGGAATTTATACAAGATATATATTAGGAGACTGTGACCAAATAGAAGGAATTTATACAAGATATATGTTAGGAGAGTATGGCTAAACAGAAGAAATTTGTACAAGATATATGTCAGGAGAGTGTGACCAAATAGAAGTAATTTATACAAGATATATGTTAGGAGAGTGTGACGAAATAGAAGGCTTTTGTACAAGATATATATTAGGAGACTGTGACCAAATAGAAGGAATTTATACAAGATATATGTCAGGAGAGTGTGGCTAAACAGAAGGAATTTGTACAAGATATATGTCAGGAGAGTGTGACCAAATAGAAGGAATTTATACAAGATATATGTTAGGAGAGTGTGACCAAATAGAAGGCTTTTGTACAAGATATATATTAGGAGACTGTGACCAAATAGAAGGAATTTATACAAGATATATGTCAGGAGAGTGTGGCTAAACAGAAGGAATTTGTACAAGATATATGTCAGGAGAGTGTGACCAAATAGAAGGAATTTATACAAGATATATGTTAGGAGAGTGTGACCAAATAGAAGGCTTTTGTACAAGATATATATTAGGAGACTGTGACCAAATAGAAGGAATTTATACAAGATATATATTAGGAGACTGTGACCAAATAGAAGGAATTTATACAAGATATATATCAGGAGAGTGTGAGCAAATAGAAGGAATTTATACTAGATATATGTTAGGAGAGTGTGGCTAAACATAAGAAATTTGTACAAGATATATGTCAGGAGAGTGTGACCAAATAGAAGGAATTTATACAAGATATATGTTAGGAGAGTGTGACCAAATAGAAGGCTTTTGTACAAGATATATATTAGGAGACTGTGACCAAATAGAAGGAATTTGTACAAGATATATATCAGGAGAGTGTGACCAAATAGAAGGAATTTATACAAGATATACGTCAGGAGAGTGTGGCTAAACAGAAGAAATTTGTACAAGATATATATCAGGAGAGTGTGACCAAATAGAAGGAATTTATACAAGATATATGTTAGGAGAGTGTGACCAAATAGAAGGCTTTTGTACAAGATATATATTAGGAGACTGTGACCAAATAGAAGGAATTTGTACAAGATATATATCAGGAGAGTGTGACCAAATAGAAGGCTTTTGTACAAGATATATATTAGGAGACTGTGACCAAATAGAAAGCTTTTGTACAAGATATATATCAGGAGAGTGTGACCAAATAGAAGGAATTTGTACAAGATATATATCAGGAGAGTGTGACCAAATAGAAGGCTTTTGTACAAGATATATATTAGGAGACTGTGACCAAATAGAAGGAATTTATACAAGATATATGTTAGGAGAGTGTGGCTAAACAGAAGAAATTTTTACAAGATATATATCAGGAGAGTGTGACCAAATAGAAGGAATTTATACAAGATATATGTTAGGAGAGTGTGACCAAATAGAAGGAATTTATACAAGATATATGTCAGGAGAGTGTGACCAAATAGAAGGAATTTATACAAGATATATGTTAGGAGAGTGTGGCTAAACAGAAGAAATTTGTACAAGATATATATCAGGAGAGTGTGACCAAATAGAAGGAATTTATACAAGATATATATCAGGAGAGTGTGACCAAATAGAAGGAATTTATACAAGATATATGTTAGGAGAGTGTGAACAAATAGAAGGAATTTGTACAAGATATATATCAGGAGAGTGTGACCAAATAGAAGGAATTTATACAAGATATATATCAGGAGAGTGTGACCAAATAGAAGGAATTTGTACAAGATATATATCAGGAGAGTGTGACCAAATAGAAGGAATTTATACAAGATATATATCAGGAGAGTGTGACCAAATAGAAGGAATTTATACAAGATATATGTTAGGAGAGTGTGACCAAATAGAAGGAATTTGTACAAGATATATATCAGGAGAGTGTGACCAAATAGAAGGAATTTATACAAGATATATATCAGGAGAGTGTGACCAAATAGAAGGAATTTATACAAGATATATGTTAGGAGAGTGTGGCTAAACAGAAGAAATTTGTACAAGATATATATCAGGAGAGTGTGACCAAATAGAAGGAATTTATACAAGATATATATCAGGAGAGTGTGACCAAATAGAAGGAATTTATACGAGATATATGTTAGGAGAGTGTGACCAAATAGAAGGAATTTATACAAGATATATATTAGGAGACTGTGACCAAATAGAAGGAATTTGTACAAGATATATATCAGGAGAGTGTGACCAAATAGAAGGAATTTATACAAGATATATGTCAGGAGAGTGTGACCAAATAGAAGGAATTTATACAAGATATATATCAGGAGAGTGTGACCAAATAGAAGGAATTTATACAAGATATATGTCAGGAGAGTGTGACCAAATAGAAGGAATTTATACAAGATATATATTAGGAGACTGTGACCAAATAGAAGGAATTTATACAAGATATATATTAGGAGACTGTGACCAAATAGAAGGAATTTATACAAGATATATATCAGGAGAGTGTGAGCAAATAGAAGGAATTTATACAAGATATATGTTAGGAGAGTGTGACCAAATAGAAGGAATTTATACAAGATATATGTCAGGAGAGTGTGGCTAAACAGAAGAAATTTGTACAAGATATATATCAGGAGAGTGTGACCAAATAGAAGGAATTTATACAAGATATATATTAGGAGACTGTGACCAAATAGAAGGAATTTATACAAGATATATATTAGGAGACTGTGACCAAATAGAAGGAATTTATACAAGATATATGTTAGGAGAGTGTGGCTAAACAGAAGAAATTTATACAAGATATATATCAGGAGAGTGTGACCAAATAGAAGGAATTTATACAAGATATATATTAGGAGACTGTGACCAAATAGAAGGAATTTATACAAGATATATATTAGGAGACTGTGACCAAATAGAAGGAATTTATACAAGATATATATTAGGAGACTGTGACCAAATAGAAGGAATTTATACAAGATATATATTAGGAGAGTGTGACCAAATAGAAGGAATTTATACAAGATATATATTAGGAGACTGTGACCAAATAGAAGGAATTTATACAAGATATATATTAGGAGACTGTGACCAAATAGAAGGAATTTGTACAAGATATATGTCAGGAGAGTGTGGCTAAACAGAAGAAATTTGTACAAGATATATATCAGGAGAGTGTGACCAAATAGAAGGAATTTATACAAGATATATATTAGGAGACTGTGACCAAATAGAAGGAATTTATACAAGATATATATTAGGAGACTGTGACCAAATAGAAGGAATTTATACAAGATATATATTAGGAGACTGTGACCAAATAGAAGGAATTTATACAAGATATATATTAGGAGACTGTGACCAAATAGAAGGAATTGATACAAGATATATATTAGGAGACTGTGACCAAATAGAAGGAATTTGTACAAGATATATATCAGGAGAGTGTGACCAAATAGAAGGAATTTGTACAAGATATATATTAGGTGACAGTGACCAAATAGAAGGAATTTATACAAGATATATATTAGGAGACTGTGACCAAATAGAAGGAATTTATACAAGATATATATTAGGAGACTGTGACCAAATAGAAGGAATTTGTACAAGATATATATCAGGAGAGTGTGACCAAATAGAAGGAATTTATACAAGATATAAATTAGGAGACTGTGACCAAATAGAAGGAATTTATACAAGATATAAATTAGGAGACTGTGACCAAATAGAAGGAATTTATACAAGATATATATTAGGAGACTGTGACCAAATAGAAGGAATTTGTACAAGATATATATTAGGAGACTGTGACCAAATAGAAGGAATTTATACAAGATATATATCAGGAGAGTGTGGCTAAACAGAAGGAATTTATACAAGATATATATTAGGAGACTGTGACCAAATAGAAGGAATTTGTACAAGATATATATTAGGAGACTGTGACCAAATAGAAGGAATTTATACAAGATATATATTAGGAGACTGTGACCAAATAGAAGGAATTTGTACAAGATATATATTAGGAGACTGTGACCAAATAGAAGGAATTTATACAAGATATGTATTAGGAGACTGTGACCAAATAGAAGGAATTTATACAAGATATATGTCAGGAGAGTGTGGCTAAACAGAAGGAATTTATACAAGATATATATTAGGAGACTGTGACCAAATAGAAGGAATTTGTACAAGATATATATTAGGAGACTGTGACCAAATAGAAGGAATTTATACAAGATATATATTAGGAGACTGTGACCAAATAGAAGGAATTTGTACAAGATATATATTAGGAGACTGTGACCAAATAGAAGGAATTTATACAAGATATATGTCAGGAGAGTGTGACCAAATAGAAGGAATTTATACAAGATATATATTAGGAGACTGTGACCAAATAGAAGGAATTTATACAAGATATATATTAGGAGACTGTGACCAAATAGAAGGAATTTATACAAGATATATACCAGGAGAGTGTGACCAAATAGAAGGAATTTATACAAGATATATATCAGGAGAGTGTGACCAAATAGAAGGAATTTATACAAGATATATGTCAGGAGAGTGTGGCTAAACAGAAGAAATTTGTACAAGATATATATCAGGAGAGTGTGACCAAATAGAAGGAATTTATACAAGATATATATTAGGAGACTGTGACCAAATAGAAGGAATTTATACAAGATATATATTAGGAGAGTGTGACCAAATAGAAGGAATTTATACAAGATATATATCAGGAGAGTGTGACCAAATAGAAGGAATTTATACAAGATATATATGTTAGGAGAGTGTGACCAAATAGAAGGAATTTATACAAGATATATGTCAGGAGAGTGTGGCTAAACAGAAGAAATTTGTACAAGATATATATCAGGAGAGTGTGACCAAATAGAAGGAATTTATACAAGATATATATTAGGAGACTGTGACCAAATAGAAGGAATTTATACAAGATATATATTAGGAGACTGTGACCAAATAGAAGGAATTTATACAAGATATATATTAGGAGACTGTGACCAAATAGAAGGAATTTATACAAGATATATATTAGGAGACTGTGACCAAATAGAAGGAATTTGTACCAGATATATATCAGGAGAGTGTGACCAAATATAAGGAATTTATACAAGATATATATTAGGAGACTGTGACCAAATAGAAGGAATTTATACAAGATATATATTAGGAGACTGTGACCAAATAGAAGGAATTTATACAAGATATATATTAGGAGACTGTGACCAAATAGAAGGAATTTATACAAGATATATATTAGGAGACTGTGACCAAATAGAAGGAATTTATACAAGATATATATTAGGAGACTGTGACCAAATAGAAGGAATTTATACAAGATATATATCAGGAGAGTGTGACCAAATAGAAGGAATTTATACAAGATATATGTCAGGAGAGTGTGGCTAAACAGAAGAAATTTTTACAAGATATATATCAGGAGAGTGTGACCAAATAGAAGGAATTTATACAAGATATATATCAGGAGAGTGTGACCAAATAGAAGGAATTTGTACAAGATATATATCAGGAGAGTGTGACCAAATAGAAGGAATTTATACAAGATATATATTAGGAGACTGTGACCAAATAGAAGGAATTTATACAAGATATATATTAGGAGACTGTGACCAAATAGAAGGAATTTATACAAGATATATATTAGGAGACTGTGACCAAATAGAAGGAATTTGTACAAGATATATATCAGGAGAGTGTGACCAAATAGAAGGAATTTATACAAGATATATATTAGGAGACTGTGACCAAATAGTAGGAATTTATACAAGATATATATTAGGAGACTGTGACCAAATAGAAGGAATTTATACAAGATATATTTTAGGAGACTGTGACCAAATAGAAGGAATTTATACAAGATATATATTAGGAGACTGTGCCCAAATAGAAGGAATTTGTACAAGATATATATCAGGAGAGTGTGACCAAATAGAAGGAATTTATACAAGATATATATTAGGAGACTGTGACCAAATAGAAGGAATTTATACAAGATATATATTAGGAGACTGTGACCAAATAGAAGGAATTTATACAAGATATATATTAGGAGAGTGTGACCAAATAGAAGGAATTTATACAAGATATATATTAGGAGACTGTGACCAAATAGAAGGAATTTATACAAGATATATATTAGGAGACTGTGACCAAATAGAAGGAATTTATACAAGATATATATTAGGAGAGTGTGACCAAATAGAAGGAATTTATACAAGATATATATTAGGAGACTGTGACCAAATAGAAGGAATTTATACAAGATATATATTAGGAGACTGTGACCAAATAGAAGGAATTTATACAAGATATATGTCAGGAGAGTGTGGCTAAACAGAAGAAATTTGTACAAGATATATATCAGGAGAGTGTGACCAAATAGAAGGAATTTATACAAGATATATATTAGGAGACTGTGACCAAATAGAAGGAATTTATACAAGATATATATTAGGAGACTGTGACCAAATAGAAGGAATTTATACAAGATATATATTAGGAGACTGTGACCAAATAGAAGGAATTTATACAAGATATATATTAGGAGACTGTGACCAAATAGAAGGAATTTATACAAGATATATATTAGGAGAGTGTGACCAAATAGAAGGAATTTATACAAGATATATATTAGGAGACTGTGACCAAATAGAAGGAATTTATACAAGATATATATTAGGAGACTGTGACCAAATAGAAGGAATTTATACAAGATATATGTTAGGAGAGTGTGACCAAATAGAAGGAATTTATACAAGATATATGTCAGGAGAGTGTGGCTAAACAGAAAAAATTTGTACAAGATATATATCAGGAGAGTGTGACCAAATAGAAGGAATTTATACAAGATATATGTTAGGAGAGTGTGACCAAATAGAAGGAATTTATACAAGATATATGTCAGGAGAGTGTGGCTAAACAGAAGAAATTTGTACAAGATATATATCAGGAGAGTGTGACCAAATAGAAGGAATTTATACAAGATATATATTAGGAGACTGTGACCAAATAGAAGGAATTTATACAAGATATATATTAGGAGACTGTGACCAAATAGAAGGAATTTATACAAGATATATATTAGGAGACTGTGACCAAATAGAAGGAATTTATACAAGATATATGTTAGGAGAGTGTGGCTAAACAGAAGAAATTTATACAAGATATATATCAGGAGAGTGTGACCAAATAGAAGGAATTTATACAAGATATATGTTAGGAGAGTGTGGCTAAACAGAAGAAATTTGTACAAGATATATGTCAGGAGATTGTGACCAAATAGAAGGAATTTCTGCAAGATATATATTAGGAGAGTGTGACCAAATAGAAGGCATTTGTACAAGATATATGTCAGGAGAGTGTGACCAAATAGAAGCAATTTGTACAAGATATATATTAGGAGACTGTGACCAAATAGAAGGAATTAATACAAGATATATGTCAGGAGAGTGTGGCTAAACAGAAGAAATTTGTACAAGATATACGTCAGGAGAGTGTTTCTAAACAGAAGAAATTTGTACAAGATATGTCAGGAGAGTGTGACCAAATACAAAGGAATTTATACAAGATATATGTCAGGAGAGTGTGACCAAATAGAAGAAATTTGTACAAGATATATATTAGGAGACTGTGACCAAATAGAAGGAATTTATACAAGATATATGTCAAGAGAGTGTGGCTAAACAGAAGAAATTTGTACAAGATATATGTCAGGAGATTGTGGCCAAATAGAAGGAATTTCTGCAAGATATATATCAGGAGAGTGTGACCAAATAGAAGGAATTTGTACAAGATATATATCAGGAGAGTGTGACCAAATAGAAGGCATTTGTACAAGATATATATTAGGAGACTGTGACCAAATAGAAGAAATTTATACAAGATATATATTAGGAGACTGTGATCAAATAGAAGGAATTTATACAAGATATATATCAGGAGAGTGTGACCAAATAGAAGGCATTTGTACAAGATATATGTCAGGAGAGTGTGACCAAATAGAAGAAATTTGTACAAGATATATATTAGGAGACTGTGACCAAATAGAAGGAATTTATACAAGATATATGTCAGGAGAGTGTGGCTAAACAGAAGAAATTTGTACAAGATATACGTCAGGAGAGTGTGGCTAAACAGAAGAAATTTGTACAAGATATATATCAGGAGAGTGTGACCAAATAGAAGGAATTTATACAAGATATATGTCAGGAGAGTGTGACCAAATAGAAGAAATTTGTACAAGATATATATTAGGAGACTGTGACCAAATAGAAGGAATTTATACAAGATATATGTCAGGAGAGTGTGGCTAAACAGAAGAAATTTGTACAAGATATACGTCAGGAGAGTGTGGCTAAACAGAAGAAATTTGTACAAGATATATATCAGGAGAGTGTGACCAAATAGAAGGAATTTGTACAAGATATATATCAGGAGAGTGTGACCAAATAGAAGGAATTTGTAGAGAATATATATATCAGGAGAGTGTGGCTAAACAGAAGAAATTTGTACAAGATATATATTAGGAGAATGTGACCAAATAGAAGGAATTTGTACAAGATATACGTCAGGAGAGTGTGACCAAATAGAAGGAATTTGTACAAGATATACGTCAGGAGAGTGTGACCAAATAGAAAGAATTTGTACAAGATATATATCAGGAGAGTGTGACCAAATAGAAGGAATTTATACAGAATATATATCAGGAGAATGTGACCAAATAGAAGGAATTTGTACAGAATATATATATCAGGAGAGTGAGGCTAAACAGAAGACATTTGTACAAGATATATGTCAGGAGAGTGTGACCAAATAGAAGGAATTTGTACAAGATATATATTAGGAGAGTGTGACCAAATAGAAGGAATTTGTACAAGATATATATCAGGAAAGTGTGACCAAATAGAAGGAATTTGTACAAGATATATATCAGGAGAGTGTGGCTAAACAGAAGAAATTTGTACATGATATATATCAGGAGAGTGTGGCTAAACAGAAGAAATTTGTACATGATATATATTAGGAGAATGTGACCAAATAGAAGGAATTTGTACAAGATATACGTCAGGAGAGTGTGACCAAATAGAAGGAATTTGTACAAGATATACGTCAGGAGAGTGTGACCAAATAGAAGGAATTTGTACAAGATATACGTCAGGAGAGTGTGGCCAAATAGAAGGAATTTGTACAAGATATATATCAGGAGAGTGTGACCAAATAGAAGGAATTTATACAGAATATATATCAGGAGAGTGTGACCAAATAGAAAGTATTTGTACAGAATATATATATCAGGAGAGTGTGGCTAAACAGAAGAAATTTGTACAAGATATATGTCAGGAGAGTGTGAGCAAATAGAAGAAATTTGTACAAGATATATATCAGGAGAGTGTGGCTAAACAGAAGAAATTTGTACATGATATATATTAGGAGAATGTGACCAAATAGAAGGAATTTGTACAAGATATACGTCAGGAGAGTGTGACCAAATAGAAGGAATTTGTACAAGATATACGTCAGGAGAGTGTGGCCAAATAGAAGGAATTTGTACAAGATATATATCAGGAGAGTGTGACCAAATAGAAGGAATTTATACAGAATATATATCAGGAGAGTGTGACCAAATAGAAAGAATTTGTACAGAATATATATATCAGGAGAGTGTGGCTAAACAGAAGAAATTTGTACAAGATATATGTCAGGAGAGTGTGAGCAAATAGAAGAAATTTGTACAAGATATATATTAGGAGAATGTGACCAAATAGAAGGAATTTATACAAGATATACGTCAGGAGAGTGTGGCTAAACAGAAGGAATTTGTACAAGATATATATTAGGAGAATGTGACCAAATAGAAGGAATTTGTACAAGGTATATATCAGGAGAGTGTGACCAAATAGAAGGAATTTATACAGAATATATATCAGGAGAGTGTGACCAAATAGAAGGAATTTGTACAAGATATATATCAGGAGAGTGTGACCAAATAGAAGGAATTTATACAGAATATATATCAGGAGAGTGTGACCAAATAGAAGGAATTTGTACATTATATATATATATATATATATATATATATATATATATATATATATCAGGAGAGTGTGACCAAATCTTACTTTGTGTTATTCTTAAGTTAAGAATGTTAGTATGTATACCAAAAAGTGTTTATGGTACTGTACCATTACTTAATTAGCTTGTGGCAATGGTAATTATAAAATAATAACAAGGTGTACTCAAGCTATATATAAATATTATAGTTTTAATTATTAACTGACAGATTGAGAATGCACAATTTTCCAAAATATTTTATTATTATAATAAATATTATATTTGAAACTATATAGCTAATATTTAGACTATAATTTTTTCGTTAACGATTAAACATCTTAAAAATCATGTATTTAATAATTTGTTTTTAATAATACACTTTTCTATTTAGAACTTCTTTGTAAACTATATTAGTTGTTTTCCCAGTCGGAGATAGTATTACTAAATATTTTGTAGAACTGACTCTAGAAAAACATAGGCATCAAAAATGTAATAAATATTGCCAGATTTTTACAATTAAAAGTTTTTAAAATTCAATATTCAATACAGATTTCAAATACACACTCACACACACACACACACACACACACACACACACACACACACACACACACACACACACACACACACACACACACACACACACACACACACACACACACCACACACACACACACACACACACACACACACACACACACACACACACACACACACACACACAGTGCGAATTAACTGTTGTGGGGTTCACCTCGGCAATGCTAGATGAGATTCTAGAGAAAAATCGGAACTGCGATTTAATGCACTGCAAATTGAACGTATAATTGTATTATTATGTTAATTGTTACTTCAGAAATTCAGTTTTTTTAAAAATCCGATCCATCTTAAATATATATATATATATATATACATATATTTATATGATGAATAGTTATTATCTGGAGTACATCCGTTCATTCTGCAGTGCATAGAATCGCAGTTCCGACGTTTCGCTAGAATCTCATGTAGCATTAACGAAGTGAACCCAACAAAAGTTGAAGAGCGAGCTAACTATAATATATATATATTTATATGATGAATAGTTTTTATCTGGAGTACATCCGTTCATTCTGCAGTGCATAGAATCGCAGTTCCGACGTTTCGCTAGAATCTCATGTAGCATTAACGAAGTGAACCCAACAAAAGTTGAAGAGCGAGCTAACTATAATATATATATATATTTATATGATGAATAGTTATTATCTGGAGTACATCCGTTCATTCTGCAGTGCATAGAATCGCAGTTCCGACGTTTCGCTAGAATCTCATGTAGCATTAACGAAGTGAACCCAACAAAAGTTGAAGAGCGAGCTAACTATAATATATATATATATTTATATGATGAATAGTTATTATCTGGAGTACATCCGTTCATTCTGCAGTGCATAAAATCGCAGTTCCGACGTTTCGCTAGAATCTCATGTAGCATTAACGAAGTGAACCCAACAAAAGTTGAAGAGCGAGCTACCTAATATATATATATATATATATATATATATATATATATATATATATTATAACATAAAGTACGAGGCTATAGATTAAATTAAGCTAGTTGCTAAAATAAATCATCTGTAGGATTTAGCAAAGAAAGATACAAATAGTTTTTCTAGTGCGGACAAAGCAGGTACCAAAGCAGGTCATTATTCTTTTCCAGGAATTTTATAAGTGGAGTCCGGCAACCATAGAAATAGACCAGGGTTCATAGTTGTTAAGACGGGAAATCCATCGGCCGATATAGCCTGGGGAATTAACCGTATACCGTTAGGGTTAGCTGATTGTAGAACTGTGGGAAACTGACAAAGAACGTATTGGTGGTAGTGGGAGAGATTAGGGAATTCATAAAAACTAAATGATCGGGAGTTTTAAAGGAAGTTTGAAGAAATTCTCGGCAGTAAGGTTGGTGGGGACCAGGACCGAAGTGTGGTAAAGGGAGAATTTTGTTAAATTAAGTAAAGTTTTTTTATAAGTAAATTTTAGTAAAGTGCGACGTAAAAGTTTTTTTAAAATATAAAGTAAGTTTTTTTGTATCAAGTGTTAGCGCGGAAGTGAACAAGCCAGGATTCCAGGGACTCTTCAGAACAATAAGTATATTTGGAAATAAGTGTAGCCAACAGACATCTATCTTTTAGCTTAAAACAAATTTTAAGTTCATCAAAATTTATAAAAATAATTCTAGTCACCATTTCTAATTTAAAGCAAAGTTCCCATAATAGCAACCCCGAGAGCAAGAATAAAATTTTAATACTGTTTTTTTTGTTATTTTATTAGAATCTAAAGCCTCAGAAGTCCACCTTTATTATTGTAGTTAGTTAAGACAGGTTGGTAGTATCTCCATCATCGGGCATCACTGACCGGGGGTTGTAGTAGACTGCGAGCTGTGTGGGATCTCCGTTGTCGCAAGGTGTGGTGTGCCGTTATGTTCTATTTTCGGATTCACTGCACTGTGCGAGTCTTTTAAGTTTGTCTTGGGGTTAATTTTGTCCATTAGCTTGAATAATTTATCGTTTTTATTAAATTTTATTTGTATTTATTAGTTTATGATATTATTTTTATGTTTATAAATTTGTAGTTATTCCTTGATTGTCATTTTGAGGCCTTTTTGTACTTTTTTTTATTAGATGTACGTTTTCTAATGTGAGGAATGTGTGTTTGTTTTTGATGGGGTGTGTAGCTAAGTTTGAGTTATAAGTTTCAGGTTTGATGTATGCTTTGAGGTGTTCTTGATATCTGCTGCCTTTTAGTTTCTTTTTTGTTTGGCCTATGTATATTTTATTACAGTCTGGGCATTCGATTTTGTATATTCCGTTATTAAGTGTGGGTTATATTTTTCCCAGCTGGTTTGTTTTATTGATTATGTTTCCTGTGTTTTTGTAAGCTATGTTAATATTATTATTTTTTAGTGGTTTTGTTATTCTTTTTATGTTGTACCCTGTATATGTGATTGTGGCCCATTTTGTTGTTGTTTGTAGTTCGATTTTAGGTTGTTTCAATTTATTTAATATTTTAAATACTAATTTATATATAGTTTTTTATTGTATCGATTTTGTTGGGCTACTTGATATATTATTTGTTTTTCCTTGGGGTTTTCTTCATTTTTTAGAGGCAGTTTTAGCATTCTGTACAAGAGTGACTTGTAAGCAGCCATTTTAGGTTGTGGGGGATGGTTAGAGTAGTTTGCTATTGTATTAATGGTTTGTGTGGGTTTCCTATAAATTGAGTATTCAATGTTACTTGTATTTCTGGTTATTGTTAGGTCTAGATAGTTTATTTTATTGTTTATTTCTTCTTCCATGGTGAACTTTATGTTAGGGTGTAAGTTGTTGATTACATTTAGGATGATTTATTATTTATTACTTTATTTTGTGAGATGTATAATCCATCGTCAACATATCGTATCCAATGTCCGTTGGGGTCGTGTGTTTTTATGGTTTGTGTGAATTATTTCGTCAAGGTTTTGCAGGTAAATAATTCACACAAACCATAAAAACACACGACCCCAACGAACATTGGATACGATTTGTTGACGATGGATTATACATCTCACAAAATAAAATAATAAATAATAAATCATCCTAAATGAAGTCAACAACTTACACTTCAACATAAAGTTCATCATGGAAGAAGAAATAAACAATAAAATAAACTATCTAGACCTAACAATAACCAGAAATACAAGTAACATTGAATACTCAATTTATAGGAAACCCACACAAACCATTAATACAATAGCAAACTACTCTAACCATCCCCCACAACATGAAATGGCTGCTTACAACTCACTCTTGCACAGAATGCTAAAACTGTCTCTAAAAAATGATAAAA
Source organism: Prosapia bicincta (assembly GCA_036971475.1). Taxonomy (NCBI): domain Eukaryota; kingdom Metazoa; phylum Arthropoda; class Insecta; order Hemiptera; family Cercopidae; genus Prosapia; species Prosapia bicincta. The sequence goes on along the minus strand of JBAIZL010000008.1, from coordinate 32,657,760 downwards.
AACCCAAGGAAAAACAAATAATATATCAAATAGCCCAAAAAATTGATACAATAAAAAACTATAGATAAATTAGTATTTAAAATATTAAGTAAATTAAAACAACCTAAAATCGAACTACAAACAACAACAGAATGGGCCACATTCACATATACAGGGTGCAACATAAAAGGAATAACAAAACGACTAAAAAATAATAATATTAACATAGCTTACAAAAACACAGGAAACATAATCGAAACCAGCTGGAAAAAATATGATCCACTCTTAATAACGGAATATACAAAATCGAATGCCCAGACTGTAATAAAATATACATAGGCCAAACAAAAAAGAAACTAAAAGGCAGATATCAAGAACACCTCAAAGCATACATCAAACCTGAAACTTATAACTCAAACTTAGCTACACACCCCATCAAAAACAAACACACATTCCTCACATTAGAAAACGTACACCTAATAAAAAAAAGTACAAAAAGGCCTCAAAATGACAATCTAGGAATAACTACAAATTTATAAACATAAAAATAATATCATAAACTAATAAATACAAATAAAATTTAATAAAAACGATAAATTATTCAAGCTAATGGACAAAATTAACCCCAAGACAAACTTAAAAGACTCGCACAGTGTAGTGAATCCGAAAATAGAACATAACGGTACACCACACCTTGTGACAACGGGAATCCCACACAGCTCGCAGTCTACTACAACCCTCGGTCAGTGATGCCCGATGATGGAGATACTACCAACCTTTAAAGGTTAACTCGCATAAATACCAAGTAAGATTCTTTTTAAAGTACATATAGTGAAAATTATATATACATATTATGAGTGTTGATTACGCGCTTTAATTTTTTAATAGTATTGAATTAATATTTAGATTTTGGTGTATGAAATCAGCCACCTATAGTAGTAACGTTGGTAAAATAATAACAGAACTCTGTGTGTTGTAGCCATAACCACGGCTAAATAGTTAATTACTTGTGTATTTGAATCATTTAAAAATGTTTGACCTTTAATAGGAATTAACTAGTAGATTTTATTAATTGTATAGTAACCTTTTTAATATCTGTTAAGTGTAAATAGATCTAAATGATGAGAATTCCTTGCCAGACAGACGTTTCATAGCATTTGGTATTTTATGTTTCAGGTTCTCTAGATAAAGCCAGGTGGCGCTTATTATCCAGAAAAGTCCTGTTGGTGGTACTGATATGTTTTGGATTGGTAGGAGTGGCAGCGACTATATGGTTATTAAAAAAAACAAAGAAGTTTGTAGACAAGGACGATCCATTTGTCCCACCAGAAAATGTCTACGAAGATGACACCGGTAAATTTAGTGATAAAGAAATGTTTTAGTAAATATGTATAATATTTGAATGTATATATGTAAAATTTAAAACACGCCCTCTACTTACAATTACGTTTTATTATAAATGTACCCGTATTTAGAAGTTTCTTAAACATCTTTTGAATGTGATAAACTGCTTGAACCGTGGTAGCATTTGCCATACGATGATAGAAATCGTAGTGAATTAAAAGTCTGGCGTAGAAAACATAGCTGTAGTAGAGAATTGTAAAGTACTTTCATTAGGGTCCATTGCGGGAATAGAAACAGAAACTGCCTATATGCATAGAAAAATAAAAACATAAAACAACTAACTTAGTTATATAATTGTTACTATTTATTAGGAATATACTGTGGTTGAATTTAATAATAAATACACAAAAACCTCTTAACCACAAACTTTCTTTAATTTACCCTAATGTACATTTCAGTTACAAAGTAACCATCCTCAGAGGGATAACATACAAAGACTGAGTCTTTGTATGTTATCCCTCTGAGGATGGTTACTTTGTAACTGAAATGTACATTAGGGTAAATTAAAGAAAGTTTGTGGTTAAGAGGTTTTTGTGTATTTATTATTAGTTATATAATTCCATCAAGAGGCACACGGTCCTTAAAGTTAGCACATAATAAAATAATTACATCTTTAAGAACAGTCAAAACAGTTCAAGGACATGGAATAAAACAGATGTTACCTGGACTGAGTGCTTTATGTTTTAGTGATTTCAAATTTTATCTTTGTGTGATAGACTGTCATTCATGTGTTTATTGTTTCCTAAATATTTTATAACACCCGATAACTGAGCCCCAAGGGGCGTTAAATTCTAAAGATTTAATGATTATGAAATGTTTTTCTTAAAAGAGTTAGTAAATTAAATATGTATTGCATAGTAATTGAAATTTGAAAAGAAATAGGCCTACATATATATATATATATATATATATATATATATATATATATATATATATATATATATACAAAGAACTAAGTCAAAATACAAATACAAGAATTATAATTGAATTTACAATTATAAATTCAATTATAATTCTTGTATTTGTATTTTGACCTAGTTCTTTGTTAATACACAAGAATACACACACACACACACACACACACACACACACACACACACACACACACACACACACACACACACACACACACACACACACACACACACACACACACACACACACACACACACACGCACGCACACACACACACGCACACGCACGCACACACACGCACGCACACACACACACACACACACACACACACACACACACACACACACACACACACACACACACACACACACACACACACACACACACACACACACACACACACACACACACACACACACACACACACACACACACACACACACACACACACACACACACACACACACACACACACACACACACACACACACACACACACACACACACACACACACACACACACACACACACACACACACACACACACACACACACACACACACACACACACACACACACACACACACACACACACACACACACACACACACACACACACACACACACATGTATATATATATATATATATATGTATAACAAAATATGTATTCCTGTGTATTGATGAAAAAAAGAAGAAAGATACAAGAATAATTTATTGTATTGTACAATTCAAAGCTTTTCGTTGGAAAAATATCAAACATTTGATTTTATTTGTATCTGTTCGTTTAGAAATTTTTTTAGTTAAAATTATATTTATATATTTTAAAAACATCATAAATATTCATTCTTAGGCCTTTGTTAATTTCTTTTATAAGTATCATATTATCTCTATTAGGAAATATATGATTATTATTGATACAATAATTAGCAAAATTGGATTTTATATGCCAGGCTTTTCATAAGCTTTAAAATGCTCTTTGTATCTATCTTAAAGAATTTTCTTAGTTTGCCCAATATAAACTTTACTACAGTAATCACTACTACAAAATGTGCTACTATATTCAATGTATGTAATATGAAGGCAGCAAATTAATAAATTTGACAATATTGTAATAAAGTTGACAACACTGTTTGCTGGATCTAGCTAACACTTGTATGCTTGATACTCTTTATTATTCCTGATGATGTTGGTTCTGTTTGCTAACGAAAAGCTTTGAACTGTATAATTTAATAAATTATTCTTGTATATATATTTCCCTTTTTTCATATGTATATATATGTATAACATACTAAAAAAAGAAGTATATCCATTAAAAAAGATGTTAAAAAACCTTCTGAACAACTATATTTACGTACATATGGATATGTAACTGTAAGTAGTGCGCGGGCGCCCCTACTGTATATATACTGTAGTTGAATAAAACAATTTCATAAACAAGAATTTATTATTTTAATATAAGTAAATTATGAATATCAATTTTCACACTCTTACTCTATGAAATGAAGTACAGTAGTGTACATAGATGGTGCTTGGTCTAGTGATGATTATTTGAAAAAGTTATATTTTTATCTATGTAACAGAAGACTAGCACTTTTCTTGCATTGCTAGGTCTTTTAGTCTAGTTATGTATAGGAAAATATCCTAATTACAAGAAGAAAGGACTGAAACCATTGAAATGTTATTGCGATATTTGTATTAGAAAAGCTCTTATCGTTTACAATATAACATGGTTAACTCAGTACATAGAACCATGTAGAATAAAATTACATTAAACTTTCAGTCTGAAGCTAAAAACTAGGTGCTCTTCTTAAACGTTACAATCAAGAAGTGTTTTTCTCAATATCAGGCTAAACTCATTCATACAGGTGGGTTAACCACGTTCTCATAGTTAAAAGCTCTCTTCTTCTTCAACCTCAAAATCTAAGACACCATTGAATCCTCAAATTTCCTGTCCAGAATCATTACTGCTAAAGAGGCTTGTGTAGAATTGTCTGCAATAATTAGGTAATAAGTTCAAGAGTGACTTTATGCTATTTAGTTTAAGCGCAGATATTAGCTTACCATTAGGCAACAGTGGTTTTAGGTGTTCACAAAATCAAAGACACCATTGAATCCTCAAATTTCCTCTCCAGAATCATTACTGCTAAAGAGGCTTGTGTAGAATTGTCTGCAATAATTAGGTAATAAGTTCAAGAGTGACTTTATGGCATTTAGTTTAAGCGCAGATATTAGCTTACCATTAGGCAACAGTGGTTTTAGGTGTTCACAAAATCAAAGACACCATTGAATCCTCAAATTTCCTGTCCAGAATCATTACTGCTAAAGAGGCTTGTGTAGAATTGTCTGCAATAATTAGGTAATAAGTTCAAGAGTGACTTTATGCTATTTAGTTTAAGCGCAGATATTAGCTTACCATTAGGCAACAGTGGTTTTAGGTGTTCACAAAATCAAAGACACCATTGAATCCTCAAATTTCCTCTCCAGAATCATTACTGCTAAAGAGGCTTGTGTAGAATTGTCTGCAATAATTAGGTAATAAGTTCAAGAGTGACTTTATGCTATTTAGTTTAAGCGCAGATATTAGCTTACCATTAGGCAACAGTGGTTTTAGGTGTTCACAAAATCAAAGACACCATTGAATCCTCAAATTTCCTCTCCAGAATCATTACTGCTAAAGAGGCTTGTGTAGAATTGTCTGCAATAATTAGGTAATAAGTTCAAGAGTGACTTTATGGCATTTAGTTTAAGCGCAGATATTAGCTTACCATTAGGCAACAGTGGTTTTAGGTGTTCACAAAATCAAAGACACCATTGAATCCTCAAATTTCCTGTCCAGAATCATTACTGCTAAAGAGGCTTGTGTAGAATTGTCTGCAATAATTAGGTAATAAGTTCAAGAGTGACTTTATGCTATTTAGTTTAAGCGCAGATATTAGCTTACCATTAGGCAACAGTGGTTTTAGGTGTTCACAAAATCAAAGACACCATTGAATCCTCAAATTTCCTCTCCAGAATCATTACTGCTAAAGAGGCTTGTGTAGAATTGTCTGCAATAATTAGGTAATAAGTTCAAGAGTGACTTTATGCTATTTAGTTTAAGCGCAGATATTAGCTTACCATTAGGCAACAGTGGTTTTAGGTGTTCACAAAATCAAAGACACCATTGAATCCTCAAATTTCCTGTCCAGAATCATTACTGCTAAAGAGGCTTGTGTAGAATTGTCTGCAATAATTAGGTAATAAGTTCAAGAGTGACTTTATGCTATTTAGTTTAAGCGCAGATATTAGCTTACCATTAGGCAACAGTGGTTTTAGGTGTTCACAAAATCAAAGACACCATTGAATCCTCAAATTTCCTGTCCAGAATCATTACTGCTAAAGAGGCTTGTGTAGAATTGTCTGCAATAATTAGGTAATAAGTTCAAGAGTGACTTTATGCTATTTAGTTTAAGCGCAGATATTAGCTTACCATTAGGCAACAGTGGTTTTAGGTGTTCACAAAATCAAAGACACCATTGAATCCTCAAATTTCCTCTCCAGAATCATTACTGCTAAAGAGGCTTGTGTAGAATTGTCTGCAATAATTAGGTAATAAGTTCAAGAGTGACTTTATGCTATTTAGTTTAAGCGCAGATATTAGCTTACCATTAGGCAACAGTGGTTTTAGGTGTTCACAAAATCAAAGACACCATTGAATCCTCAAATTTCCTGTCCAGAATCATTACTGCTAAAGAGGCTTGTGTAGAATTGTCTGCAATAATTAGGTAATAAGTTCAAGAGTGACTTTATGCTATTTAGTTTAAGCGCAGATATTAGCTTACCATTAGGCAACAGTGGTTTTAGGTGTTCACAAAATCAAAGACACCATTGAATCCTCAAATTTCCTGTCCAGAATCATTACTGCTAAAGAGGCTTGTGTAGAATTGTCTGCAATAATTAGGTAATAAGTTCAAGAGTGACTTTATGCTATTTAGTTTAAGCGCAGATATTAGCTTACCATTAGGCAACAGTGGTTTTAGGTGTTCACAAAATCAAAGACACCATTGAATCCTCAAATTTCCTGTCCAGAATCATTACTGCTAAAGAGGCTTGTGTAGAATTGTCTGCAATAATTAGGTAATAAGTTCAAGAGTGACTTTATGCTATTTAGTTTAAGCGCAGATATTAGCTTACCATTAGGCAACAGTGGTTTTAGGTGTTCACAAAATCAAAGACACCATTGAATCCTCAAATGTCCTCTCCAGAATCATTACTGCTAAAGAGGCTTGTGTAGAATTGTCTGCAATAATTAGGTAATAAGTTCAAGAGTGACTTTATGCTATTTAGTTTAAGCGCAGATATTAGCTTACCATTAGGCAACAGTGGTTTTAGGTGTTCACAAAATCAAAGACACCATTGAATCCTCAAATTTCCTGTCCAGAATCATTACTGCTAAAGAGGCTTGTGTAGAATTGTCTGCAATAATTAGGTAATAAGTTCAAGAGTGACTTTATGCTATTTAGTTTAAGCGCAGATATTAGCTTACCATTAGGCAACAGTGGTTTTAGGTGTTCACAAAATCAAAGACACCATTGAATCCTCAAATTTCCTCTCCAGAATCATTACTGCTAAAGAGGCTTGTGTAGAATTGTCTGCAATAATTAGGTAATAAGTTCAAGAGTGACTTTATGCTATTTAGTTTAAGCGCAGATATTAGCTTACCATTAGGCAACAGTGGTTTTAGGTGTTCACAAAATCAAAGACACCATTGAATCCTCAAATTTCCTGTCCAGAATCATTACTGCTAAAGAGGCTTGTGTAGAATTGTCTGCAATAATTAGGTAATAAGTTCAAGAGTGACTTTATGCTATTTAGTTTAAGCGCAGATATTAGCTTACCATTAGGCAACAGTGGTTTTAGGTGTTCACAAAATCAAAGACACCATTGAATCCTCAAATGTCCTCTCCAGAATCATTACTGCTAAAGAGGCTTGTGTAGAATTGTCTGCAATAATTAGGTAATAAGTTCAAGAGTGACTTTATGCTATTTAGTTTAAGCGCAGATATTAGCTTACCATTAGGCAACAGTGGTTTTAGGTGTTCACAAAATCAAAGACACCATTGAATCCTCAAATTTCCTCTCCAGAATCATTACTGCTAAAGAGGCTTGTGTAGAATTGTCTGCAATAATTAGGTAATAAGTTCAAGAGTGACTTTATGCTATTTAGTTTAAGCGCAGATATTAGCTTACCATTAGGCAACAGTGGTTTTAGGTGTTCACAAAATCAAAGACACCATTGAATCCTCAAATTTCCTCTCCAGAATCATTACTGCTAAAGAGGCTTGTGTAGAATTGTCTGCAATAATTAGGTAATAAGTTCAAGAGTGACTTTATGCTATTTAGTTTAAGCGCAGATATTAGCTTACCATTAGGCAACAGTGGTTTTAGGTGTTCACAAAATCAAAGACACCATTGAATCCTCAAATTTCCTCTCCAGAATCATTACTGCTAAAGAGGCTTGTGTAGAATTGTCTGCAATAATTAGGTAATAAGTTCAAGAGTGACTTTATGCTATTTAGTTTAAGCGCAGATATTAGCTTACCATTAGGCAACAGTGGTTTTAGGTGTTCACAAAATCAAAGACACCATTGAATCCTCAAATTTCCTCTCCAGAATCATTACTGCTAAAGAGGCTTGTGTAGAATTGTCTGCAATAATTAGGTAATAAGTTCAAGAGTGACTTTATGCTATTTAGTTTAAGCGCAGATATTAGCTTACCATTAGGCAACAGTGGTTTTAGGTGTTCACAAAATCAAAGACACCATTGAATCCTCAAATTTCCTCTCCAGAATCATTACTGCTAAAGAGGCTTGTGTAGAATTGTCTGCAATAATTAGGTAATAAGTTCAAGAGTGACTTTATGCTATTTAGTTTAAGCGCAGATATTAGCTTACCATTAGGCAACAGTGGTTTTAGGTGTTCACAAAATCAAAGACACCATTGAATCCTCAAATTTCCTGTCCAGAATCATTACTGCTAAAGAGGCTTGTGTAGAATTGTCTGCAATAATTAGGTAATAAGTTCAAGAGTGACTTTATGCTATTTAGTTTAAGCGCAGATATTAGCTTACCATTAGGCAACAGTGGTTTTAGGTGTTCACAAAATCAAAGACACCATTGAATCCTCAAATGTCCTCTCCAGAATCATTACTGCTAAAGAGGCTTGTGTAGAATTGTCTGCAATAATTAGGTAATAAGTTCAAGAGTGACTTTATGCTATTTAGTTTAAGCGCAGATATTAGCTTACCATTAGGCAACAGTGGTTTTAGGTGTTCACAAAATCAAAGACACCATTGAATCCTCAAATTTCCTCTCCAGAATCATTACTGCTAAAGAGGCTTGTGTAGAATTGTCTGCAATAATTAGGTAATAAGTTCAAGAGTGACTTTATGCTATTTAGTTTAAGCGCAGATATTAGCTTACCATTAGGCAACAGTGGTTTTAGGTGTTCACAAAATCAAAGACACCATTGAATCCTCAAATTTCCTGTCCAGAATCATTACTGCTAAAGAGGCTTGTGTAGAATTGTCTGCAATAATTAGGTAATAAGTTCAAGAGTGACTTTATGCTATTTAGTTTAAGCGCAGATATTAGCTTACCATTAGGCAACAGTGGTTTTAGGTGTTCACAAAATCAAAGACACCATTGAATCCTCAAATTTCCTGTCCAGAATCATTACTGCTAAAGAGGCTTGTGTAGAATTGTCTGCAATAATTAGGTAATAAGTTCAAGAGTGACTTTATGCTATTTAGTTTAAGCGCAGATATTAGCTTACCATTAGGCAACAGTGGTTTTAGGTGTTCACAAAATCAAAGACACCATTGAATCCTCAAATTTCCTCTCCAGAATCATTACTGCTAAAGAGGCTTGTGTAGAATTGTCTGCAATAATTAGGTAATAAGTTCAAGAGTGACTTTATGCTATTTAGTTTAAGCGCAGATATTAGCTTACCATTAGGCAACAGTGGTTTTAGGTGTTCACAAAATCAAAGACACCATTGAATCCTCAAATTTCCTCTCCAGAATCATTACTGCTAAAGAGGCTTGTGTAGAATTGTCTGCAATAATTAGGTAATAAGTTCAAGAGTGACTTTATGCTATTTAGTTTAAGCGCAGATATTAGCTTACCATTAGGCAACAGTGGTTTTAGGTGTTCACAAAATCAAAGACACCATTGAATCCTCAAATTTCCTCTCCAGAATCATTACTGCTAAAGAGGCTTGTGTAGAATTGTCTGCAATAATTAGGTAATAAGTTCAAGAGTGACTTTATGCTATTTAGTTTAAGCGCAGATATTAGCTTACCATTAGGCAACAGTGGTTTTAGGTGTTCACAAAATCAAAGACACCATTGAATCCTCAAATTTCCTGTCCAGAATCATTACTGCTAAAGAGGCTTGTGTAGAATTGTCTGCAATAATTAGGTAATAAGTTCAAGAGTGACTTTATGCTATTTAGTTTAAGCGCAGATATTAGCTTACCATTAGGCAACAGTGGTTTTAGGTGTTCACAAAATCAAAGACACCATTGAATCCTCAAATGTCCTCTCCAGAATCATTACTGCTAAAGAGGCTTGTGTAGAATTGTCTGCAATAATTAGGTAATAAGTTCAAGAGTGACTTTATGCTATTTAGTTTAAGCGCAGATATTAGCTTACCATTAGGCAACAGTGGTTTTAGGTGTTCACAAAATCAAAGACACCATTGAATCCTCAAATTTCCTGTCCAGAATCATTACTGCTAAAGAGGCTTGTGTAGAATTGTCTGCAATAATTAGGTAATAAGTTCAAGAGTGACTTTATGCTATTTAGTTTAAGCGCAGATATTAGCTTACCATTAGGCAACAGTGGTTTTAGGTGTTCACAAAATCAAAGACACCATTGAATCCTCAAATTTCCTCTCCAGAATCATTACTGCTAAAGAGGCTTGTGTAGAATTGTCTGCAATAATTAGGTAATAAGTTCAAGAGTGACTTTATGCTATTTAGTTTAAGCGCAGATATTAGCTTACCATTAGGCAACAGTGGTTTTAGGTGTTCACAAAATCAAAGACACCATTGAATCCTCAAATTTCCTCTCCAGAATCATTACTGCTAAAGAGGCTTGTGTAGAATTGTCTGCAATAATTAGGTAATAAGTTCAAGAGTGACTTTATGCTATTTAGTTTAAGCGCAGATATTAGCTTACCATTAGGCAACAGTGGTTTTAGGTGTTCACAAAATCAAAGACACCATTGAATCCTCAAATTTCCTCTCCAGAATCATTACTGCTAAAGAGGCTTGTGTAGAATTGTCTGCAATAATTAGGTAATAAGTTCAAGAGTGACTTTATGCTATTTAGTTTAAGCGCAGATATTAGCTTACCATTAGGCAACAGTGGTTTTAGGTGTTCACAAAATCAAAGACACCATTGAATCCTCAAATTTCCTCTCCAGAATCATTACTGCTAAAGAGGCTTGTGTAGAATTGTCTGCAATAATTAGGTAATAAGTTCAAGAGTGACTTTATGCTATTTAGTTTAAGCGCAGATATTAGCTTACCATTAGGCAACAGTGGTTTTAGGTGTTCACAAAATCAAAGACACCATTGAATCCTCAAATTTCCTCTCCAGAATCATTACTGCTAAAGAGGCTTGTGTAGAATTGTCTGCAATAATTAGGTAATAAGTTCAAGAGTGACTTTATGCTATTTAGTTTAAGCGCAGATATTAGCTTACCATTAGGCAACAGTGGTTTTAGGTGTTCACAAAATCAAAGACACCATTGAATCCTCAAATTTCCTCTCCAGAATCATTACTGCTAAAGAGGCTTGTGTAGAATTGTCTGCAAGAATTAGGTAATAAGTTCAAGAGTGACTTTATGGCATTTAGTTTAGGCGTAGATATTAGCTTACCATTAGGCAACAATGGTTATAAGTGCTTAAGGGCCGACCTCGTTTGGATTTTTCATAAATCGACTTAACTTCTGTTCCGTGAAAATAAGTTTTGATACAGAGGCTTAGTGATTTTTCTCGTCTTCAACCAATTTATTTTGATTTGCTTCGTACCTTTTTGCGGTTGGAAATTGTTTTTTCTAAATCTTCTGTCCCTACAAAATCTTTTAAAAAAATAATTTTATGTACAAGAAAGGGGTTTTTCCTGCAGGTTTCCATGACATTCGGGTAGTCTTCTACCTTGTATGCTCTTTGTTGAAACTCCAACGTACTCTCTGCATTTCCAAAGTCACTGTCATTGGGTGAAAAGCTGTGGGCAGACACTAAAAGTCTTATGACAATCTCTTGTAGTGAGGTATAAGTTTCCAATAATGTTTGTTGAAGAGGAACAGCTTTGAAATTTCCATTTTGACCATCACAACTACCAATCCATAAAATCGCTTTCTTGGCCTGTGTGCAGATTGTTCTTCAAATGTTTTATCAAACAGGTCCTAACCTCCTGAGGTCCACGGCCAAACATAGCAATGTCCCTTGTTATCTTTGCCACTGTGGATGCCAAGGATAATACACAATGTTATTTCCTATTCCAGGATAAGGCTGAGTTTTCTCCCGATCTAAAGAAAATGTTTCTAAATCTGGGTCTTTTTCGGCTTTCCTCACGTCTCCTTTTCTAATACTTGAGCGTCTTCTGCTTAATTTAGAAGGGTTTCTTTTATTAATTTCAAAGTTTCCTACCTCTGCCTAGCATTAATGCAGTCTATAACAGATATTTTTTTTTATCACAAGTATTTTTTTTAGGTTGAATGGTTCTAAAAATATATTTTTATAAAACGATTGTGACACAGGACTGGCTACGTGTTATTTATAAGTTCATAGATTTTGGTACAGTGATGTCTTCATCAAGGTATTCTCTCTCTGCGTGCGAGCTTTTATAGTGTAACTTGTTCCGGGGAAACTTTGTACTCAATCACCTGTTTAACCCTCAGATGTTCCTTTTCCTCGACTGTCTCTAATGCCTTCGGGCCTGCTGTTAAACCAGCTAAGTTTTGCAACACAAGACCCAGCACCATATGTTGGCAATTGCTTTTATTATGCATAACTTGGCTTGGATTTGTGACACGGCTTACTTAATGTTAGTCTTTAGGACTGACACTTGGTTCTTTATATTCTTTTAACAACAACCTGATGCTAGAACAGTGTGGAGAACTTTTTTGTAATGGTTGTAATGTTTCTCCACTAGAAAATGCAGTTATCTCTATTTCCAAGAAATGGTGATGTTTCTAGTGATGTAGAACGCCGTCCAACTCTAATTTGTTATTTGTAGTTATCATTTTGAGTTAAATATAAAAAAATCTGTATTATAGTTTATTATAAATTTAATGAATATAATCTTATATTTTCAATTCATTTGTATTATTGTTTCTTATATTATAACAACTGTGTAGGTAATTTCTTACAACGCAGGGTTAAATGTTTTTTCAATTAAAAATTTCTGTTTTCACTGCTGTCGGGATTCTCCCGAAAGCTGCGTTTGTTTGGCCAATGTGTAATTAATTAAAGCATGGGCATTCAATTTTGTAAGTTCCGTCATCAAGCGGGGAGATTCTTTCCGATTGGTTTATTTTATTCATTATGGTTCCTATACTTCTGTATGTTACATTAGTATTGAATGTTGTAGGATTTTTGTTATTCCTTTTATTTGTATCGTACGTATGTGAATGTGCCTCATTTTGTTGTTTGTGGTTCATGTTTTAATTTAGTAAATATTTTATATTCTAATTTAAAAATGCTTTTGTTTTTTTTTCAGATTACTCTAATCAAACCATCTTTAGAGGATTAAAGGTTGTGACTAGGAAAGAATGGGACGCTGCTCCTCCTACAGGGCCTTATGACGCACAAACACTCCCTGTTAAAAGAGTCATCATAGGTCACACAGTGACCAGTTTCTGCAAAGTCGCAACCTCATGTTCGATAGTCGTCAAGTCCATCCAGTTAATGCAGAGAGATTTCTATGGCGACATAGGCTATAACTTCTTGGTCGGAGGGGATGGCAACGCCTATTTCGGGGTAGGATGGAATACAGTAGGAGCTCACACGTATGGATTCAACAGGAGAAGTTTAGGCGTTGCATTGATAGGTGATTTCACAAAAAGGCCTGCGAATGAGTCCCAAATAAACGCTACACTGACGCTAATAGCGGCTGGTGTGAAGCTGGGCAAGATCGACCCCGACTACGCGGTGTACGGGCAGTGTCAGTTGATGGCCACCTTAAGTCCTGGAAAATATTTGTACCAACAAATGCGTACTTGGCCACATTTCAGTCACGATTCTGAATGTACATTATAATAATAAACTGGTTTTATACTTTTTTTTATTAGACCTACTTCTTCAATACGAAATTTATAAAAGCGAAGAATGAAACTTTACAATTTAGTTTTTAATATTAGCGCAGTAGGGCTATATCTCATCTAAATGAGAACGAAACTGAGGCGCAGTGAGGAACGGCTTAACCCTCCCCAGAAGAATTAAAAAGTTTCGTGTTTTTCTTTTATGGGCTGAACAAAAGTCTTAGTACAGCTTTCTTAACAATTTTCTTAACAATTTTAAATTTTCAAAAAAAAATAAAAATATATAATTATTTCAATATAGTTTTCATATAAAACTATTTTACAGATAATAAACTCTAAATATGTTTATAAAGTATCCTTAAACTACATCCAAGTACACTTCTTTGTCGATGACTTACAAAGAGATATGACTCACATCACATGAGAGAGTCTCTGTAACAGAGGCCACTTACATCCAAGTACACTTCTTTGTCGATGACTTACATTTGCCTTACAAAGAGATATGACTCACATCTATGAGAGAGTCTCTGTAACAGAGGCCACTTACATCCAAGTACATTTCTTTTTCGATGACCTACATTTGCCTTACAGAGAGATATGACTCACATCCATGAGAGAGTCTCTGTAACAGAGGCCACTTACATCCAAGTATATATCTTTGTCGATGACCTACATTTGCCTTACAGAGAGATATGACTCACATCCATGAGAGAGTCTCTGTAACAGAGGCCACTTACATCCAAGTACATTTCTTTGTCGATGACCTACATTTGCCTTACAGAGAGATATGACTCACATCCATGAGAGAGTCTCTGTAACAGAGATCACTTACATCCAAGTACATTTCTTTGTCGATGACCTACATTTGCCTTACAGAGAGATATGACTCACATCCATGAGAGAGTTTCTGTAACAGAGGCCACTTACATCCAAGTACATTTCTTTGTCGATGACCTACATTTGCCTTACAGAGAGATATGACTCACATCCATGAGAGAGTCTCTGTAACAGAGGCCATTTACATCCAAGTACATATCTTTGTCGATGACTTACATTTGCCTTACAGAGAGATGTGACTCACATCCATGAGAGAGTCTCTGTAACAGAGGCCACTTACATCCAAGTACATTTCTTTGTCGATGACCTACATTTGCCTTACAGAGAGATATGACTCACATCCATGAGAGAGTTTCTGTAACAGAGGCCACTTACATCCAAGTATATATCTTTGTCGATGACCTACATTTGCCTTACAGAGAGATATGACTCACATCCATGAGAGAGTCTCTGTAACAGAGGCCACTTACATCCAAGTACATTTCTTTGTCGATGACCTACATTTGCCTTACAGAGAGATATGACTCACATCCATGAGAGAGTCTCTGTAACAGAGATCACTTACATCCAAGTACATTTCTTTGTCGATGACCTACATTTGCCTTACAGAGAGATATGACTCACATCCATGAGAGAGTCTCTGTAACAGAGGCCACTTACATCCAAGTACATTTCTTTGTCCATGACCTACATTTGCCTTACAGAGAGATATGACTCACATCTATGAGAGAGTCTCTGTAACAGAGGCCATTTACATCCAAGTACATATCTTTGTCGATGACTTACATTTGCCTTACAGAGAGATATGACTCACATCCATGAGAGAGTCTCTGTAACAGAGGCCACTTACATCTAAGTACATTTCTTTGTCGATGACCTACATTTGCCTTACAGAGAGATATGACTCACATCCATGAGAGAGTCTCTGTAACAGAGATCACTTACATCCAAGTACATTTCTTTGTCGATGACCTACATTTGCCTTACAGAGAGATATGACTCACATCCATGAGAGAGTTTCTGTAACAGAGGCCACTTACATCCAAGTACATTTCTTTGTCGATGACCTACATTTGCCTTACAGAGAGATATGACTCACATCCATGAGAGAGTTTCTGTAACAGAGGCCACTTACATCCAAGTATATATCTTTGTCGATGACCTACATTTGCCTTACAGAGAGATATGACTCACATCCATGAGAGAGTCTCTGTAACAGAGGCCACTTACATCCAAGTACATTTCTTTGTCGATGACCTACATTTGCCTTACAGAGAGATATGACTCACATCCATGAGAGAGTCTCTGTAACAGAGATCACTTACATCCAAGTACATTTCTTTGTCGATGACCTACATTTGCCTTACAGAGAGATATGACTCACATCCATGAGAGAGTCTCTGTAACAGAGGCCACTTACATCCAAGTACATTTCTTTGTCCATGACCTACATTTGCCTTACAGAGAGATATGACTCACATCTATGAGAGAGTCTCTGTAACAGAGGCCATTTACATCCAAGTACATATCTTTGTCGATGACTTACATTTGCCTTACAGAGAGATATGACTCACATCCATGAGAGAGTCTCTGTAACAGAGGCCACTTACATCCAAGTACATTTCTTTGTCGATGACCTACATTTGCCTTACAGAGAGATATGACTCACATCCATGAGAGAGTCTCTGTAACAGAGATCACTTACATCCAAGTACATTTCTTTGTCGATGACCTACATTTGCCTTACAGAGAGATATGACTCACATCCATGAGAGAGTTTCTGTAACAGAGGCCACTTACATCCAAGTACATTTCTTTGTCGATGACCTACATTTGCCTTACAGAGAGATATGACTCACATCCATGAGAGAGTCTCTGTAACAGAGGCCATTTACATCCAAGTACATATCTTTGTCGATGACTTACATTTGCCTTACAGAGAGATGTGACTCACATCCATGAGAGAGTCTCTGTAACAGAGGCCACTTACATCCAAGTACATTTCTTTGTCGATGACCTACATTTGCCTTACAGAGAGATATGACTCACATCCATGAGAGAGTCTCTGTAACAGAGATCACTTACATCCAAGTACATTTCTTTGTCGATGACCTACATTTGCCTTACAGAGAGATATGACTCACATCCATGAGAGAGTCTCTGTAACAGAGGCCACTTACATCCAAGTACATTTCTTTGTCCATGACCTACATTTGCCTTACAGAGAGATATGACTCACATCTATGAGAGAGTCTCTGTAACAGAGGCCATTTACATCCAAGTACATATCTTTGTCGATGACTTACATTTGCCTTACAGAGAGATATGACTCACATCCATGAGAGAGTCTCTGTAACAGAGGCCACTTACATCCAAGTACAATTCTTTGTCGATGACCTACATTTGCCTTACAGAGAGATATGACTCACATCCATGAGAGAGTCTCTGTAACAGAGATCACTTACATCCAAGTACATTTCTTTGTCGATGACCTACATTTGCCTTACAGAGAGATATGACTCACATCCATGAGAGAGTTTCTGTAACAGAGGCCACTTACATCCAAGTACATTTCTTTGTCGATGACCTACATTTGCCTTACAGAGAGATATGACTCACATCCATGAGAGAGTCTCTGTAACAGAGGCCATTTACATCCAAGTACATATCTTTGTCGATGACTTACATTTGCCTTACAGAGAGATGTGACTCACATCCATGAGAGAGTCTCTGTAACAGAGGCCACTTACATCCAAGTACATTTCTTTGTCGATGACCTACATTTGCCTTACAGAGAGATATGACTCACATCCATGAGAGAGTTTCTGTAACAGAGGCCACTTACATCCAAGTATATATCTTTGTCGATGACCTACATTTGCCTTACAGAGAGATATGACTCACATCCATGAGAGAGTCTCTGTAACAGAGGCCACTTACATCCAAGTACATTTCTTTGTCGATGACCTACATTTGCCTTACAGAGAGATATGACTCACATCCATGAGAGAGTCTCTGTAACAGAGATCACTTACATCCAAGTACATTTCTTTGTCGATGACCTACATTTGCCTTACAGAGAGATATGACTCACATCCATGAGAGAGTTTCTGTAACAGAGGCCACTTACATCCAAGTACATTTCTTTGTCGATGACCTACATTTGCCTTACAGAGAGATATGACTCACATCCATGAGAGAGTCTCTGTAACAGAGGCCATTACATCCAAGTACATATCTTTGTCGATGACTTACATTTGCCTTACAGAGAGATGTGACTCACATCCATGAGAGAGTCTCTGTAACAGAGGCCACTTACATCCAAGTACATTTCTTTGTCGATGACCTACATTTGCCTTACAGAGAGATATGACTCACATCCATGAGAGAGTCTCTGTAACAGAGGCCACTTACATCCAAGTACATTTCTTTGTCGATGACCTACATTTGCCTACAGAGAGATATGACTCACATCCATGAGAGAGTCTCTGTAACAGAGGCCACTTACATCCAAGTACATTTCTTTGTCGATGACCTAAATTTGCCTTACAGAGAGATATGACTCACATCTATGAGAGAGTCTCTGTAACAGAGGCCACTTACATCCAAGTACATTTCTTTGTCGATGACCTACATTTGCCTTACAGAGAGATATGACTCACATCCATGAGAGAGTCTCTGTAACAGAGGCCACTTACATCCAAGTACATTTCTTTGTCGATGACCTACATTTGCCTACAGAGAGATATGACTCACATCCATGAGAGAGTCTCTGTAACAGAGGCCACTTACATCCAAGTACATTTCTTTGTCGATGACCTACATTTGCCTACAGAGAGATATGACTCACATCCATGAGAGAGTCTCTGTAACAGAGGCCACTTACATCCAAGTACATTTCTTTGTCGATGACCTACATTTGCCTTACAGAGAGATATGACTCACATCCATGAGAGAGTCTCTGTAACAGAGGCCACTTACATCCAAGTACATTTCTTTGTCGATGGCCTACATTTGCCTTACAGAGAGATATGACTCACATCCATGAGAGAGTCTCTGTAACAGAGGCCACTTACATCCAAGTACATTTCTTTGTCGATGACCTACATTTGCCTACAGAGAGATATGACTCACATCCATGAGAGAGTCTCTGTAACAGAGGCCACTTACATCCAAGTACATTTCTTTGTCGATGACCTACATTTGCCTTACAGAGAGATATGACTCACATCCATGAGAGAGTCTCTGTAACAGAGGCCACTTACATCCAAGTACATTTCTTTGTCGATGACCTACATTTGCCTTACAGAGAGATATGACTCACATCTATGAGTGAGTCTCTGTAACAGAGGCCACTTACATCCAAGTTCATATCTTTGTCGATGACCTACATTTGCCTTACAGAGAGATATGACTCACATCCATGAGAGAGTCTCTGTAACAGAGGCCACTTACATCCAAGTTCATATCTTTGTCGATGACCTACATTTGCCTTACAGAGAGATATGACTCACATCTATGAGTGAGTCTCTGTAACAGAGGCCACTTACATCCAAGTTCATATCTTTGTCGATGACCTACATTTGCCTTACAGAGAGATATGACTCACATCTATGAGAGAGTCTCGGTAACAGAGGCCACTTACATCCAAGTACACTTCTTTGTCGATGACCTACATTTGCCTTACAGAGAGATATGACTCACATCCATGAGAGAGTCTCTGTAACAGAGGCCACTTACATCCAAGTACATATCTTTGTCGATGACCTACATTTGCCTTACAGAGAGATATGACTCACATTCATGAGAGAGTCTCTGTAACAGAGATCACTTACATCCAAGTTCATATCTTTGTCGATGACCTACATTTGCCTTACAGAGAGATATGACTCACATCCATGAGAGAGTCTCTGTAACAGAGATCACTTACATCCAAGTACATTTCTTTGTCGATGACCTACATTTGCCTTACAGAGAGATATGACTCACATCCATGAGAGAGTCTCTGTAACAGAGGCCACTTACATCCAAGTACATATCTTTGTCGATGACCTACATTTGCCTTACAGAGAGATATGACTCACATCTATGAGAGAGTCTCTGTAACAGAGGCCACTTACATCCAAGTACATATCTTTGTCGATGACCTACATTTGCCTTACAGAGAGATATGACTCACATCCATGAGAGAGTCTCTGTAACAGAGGCCACTTACATCCAAGTACATTTCTTTGTCCATGACCTACATTTGCCTTACAGAGAGATATGACTCACATCTATGAGAGAGTCTCTGTAACAGAGGCCATTTACATCCAAGTACATATCTTTGTCGATGACTTACATTTGCCTTACAGAGAGATATGACTCACATCCATGAGAGAGTCTCTGTAACAGAGGCCACTTACATCCAAGTACATATCTTTGTCGATGACCTACATTTGCCTTACAGAGAGATATGACTCACATCCATGAGAGAGTCTCTGTAACAGAGGCCACTTACATCCAAGTACATATCTTTGTCGATGACCTACATTTGCCTTACAGAGAGATATGACTCACATCTATGAGAGAGTCTCTGTAACAGAGGCCACTTACATCCAAGTACATATCTTTGTCGATGTCTGACAAAGAGATATGACTCACATCCATGAGAGAGTCTCTGTAACACAGGCCACTTACATCCAAGTACATTTCTTTGTCGATGACCTACATTTGCCTTACAGAGAGATATGACTCACATCCATGAGAGAGTCTCTGTAACAGAGATCACTTACATCCAAGTACATTTCTTTGTCGATGACCTACATTTGCCTTACAGAGAGATATGACTCACATCTATGAGAGAGTCTCTGTAACACAGGCCACTTACATCCAAGTACATTTCTTTGTCGATGACCTACATTTGCCTTACAGAGAGATATGACTCACATCCATGAGAGAGTCTCTGTAACACAGGCCACTTACATCCAAGTACATTTCTTTGTCGATGACCTACATTTGCCTTACAGAGAGATATGACTCACATCCATGAGAGAGTCTCTGTAACACAGGCCACTTACATCCAAGTACATATCTTTGTCGATGACCTACATTTGCCTTACAGAGAGATATGACTCACATCCATGAGAGAGTCTCTGTAACAGAGGCCACTTACATCCAAGTACATATCTTTGTCGATGACTTACAAAGAGATATGACTCACATAAATGAGAGACTCTCTGTAACAGAGATCACTTACATCCAAGTACATTTATTTGTCGATAACTTACAAAGAGATATGACTCACATCCATAACAGAGTCTCTGTAACAGAGGCCACTTACATCCAAGTACATTTCTTTGTCGATGACTTACAAAGAGATATGACTCACATAAATGAGAGACTCTCTGTAACAGAGATCACTTACATCCAAGTACATTTATTTGTCGATAACTTACAAAGAGATATGACTCACATCCATGAGAGAGTCTCTGTAACAGAGGCCACTTACATCCAAGTACATTTCTTTGTCGATGACTTACAAAGAGATATGACTCACATCCATGAGAGAGTCTCTGTAACAGAGGCCACTTACATCCAAGTACATTTCTTTGTCGATGACTTACATATAGATATGACTCACATCCATGAGAGAGTCTTTGTAACAGAGGCCACTTACATCCAAGTACATTTCTTTGTCGATGACTTACAAAAAGATATTACTCACATCCATGAGAGAATCTCTGTAACAGAGGTCACTTACATCCAAGTACATTTCTTTGTCGATGACTTACAAAGAGATATGACTCACATCCATGAGAGAGTCTCTGTAACAGAGGCCACTTACATCCAAGTACATATCTTTGTCGATGACTTACAAAGAGATATGACTCACATAAATGAGAGACTCTCTGTAACAGAGATCACTTACATCCAAGTACATTTATTTGTCGATAACTTACAAAGAGATATGACTCACATCCATGAGAGAGTCTCTGTAACAGAGGCCACTTACATCCAAGTACATTTCTTTGTCGATGACTGACAAAGAGATATGACTCACATCCATGAGAGAGTCTCTGTAACAGAGGCCACTTACATCCATGTACATTTCTTTGTCGATGACTTACATATAGATATGACTCACATCCATGAGAGAGTCTTTGTAACAGAGGCCACTTACATCCAAGTACATTTATTTGTCGATAACTTACAAAGAGATATGACTCACATCCATGAGAGAGTCTCTGTAACAGAGGCCACTTACATCCAAGTACATTTCTTTGTCGATGACTGACAAAGAGATATGACTCACATCCATGAGAGAGTCTCTGTAACAGAGGCCACTTACATCCAAGTACATTTCTTTGTCGATGACTTACATATAGATATGACTCACATCCATGAGAGAGTCTTTGTAACAGAGGCCACTTACATCCAAGTACATTTCTTTGTCGATGACTTACAAAAAGATATTACTCACATCCATGAGAGAATCTCTGTAACAGAGGTCACTTACATCCAAGTACATTTCTTTGTCGATGACTTACAAAGAGATATGACTCACATCCATGAGAGAGTCTCTGTAACAGAGGCCACTTTAAGACCATGCTATTTCTATAAGAAAAATAAGCTTTGGATAAAATTGGATAAATAAATACCACACACGAACCTAGATTTACTGCTCGCTACTAGTCTTTAAACTTGGAATACGTTTAAATTAAAACATATTTAACTAATTTAGTTTGCAGACATGTGTCGAATTATAACTCTTAGAACGACATGAATTAGTTTTTAACTGTGAATAGGTTGCAACGTGAGTGTGCTTAGCTGAACTGTCCTAAACCTGTTACATAATATAATTCCATTCCGGGAACTATTAATCACCCCGATCTCCTTTCATACTTGACTAGCTCATTGCATTCCCAATTATATTTATATTCAGTGTATAATTTCATTTGAGTTAGTTTCATTTATATCCGGAAGGGTTAATTTATAAACTTTTTTATAGAAACTAAGTTTCCCTATAGGAAAGGAATATAAGTCCTTTTGTTTTATTTAACGAATATTCAAAGAAAAGAAATATTTGTGTACTATTTAAAACACATTTTTTAAGCAAAAACTTCTTTAAACTAAGTAAACTAATATTTACTTTAATATCGCGAAGAACATACGTTCAATCTTATCCATCTCCATACAATCTGCTGAATGTAGAAACACTGCTTTCTTCTGGAGAAATAGGAGGATGTGTTGATATAATAGGTTTAGCATTAAGTTTCAGCCAAGATAGCATTTTCATTGTTTTCTGTACAGACCTATGTTGAAATTAAATAATGCGTTATTCTGATGGAGACAATTTATACTGATGACCAGACTCTATCTAAATTGTGCGCATTTAAAATATCCCTAGAGACATTGTTGGAGAACAAATCGATAGGATTTTATTAAGTTACAAGTTTAAGAAAGGAACGCAATGTATTGTTTCCTTTTAAAGATTTATGGTAGAACAGGTCCCAGAACAATCAGCCCTCACTGACATCCACACTTAATAATGCCATTCATTTCCTGCACTGTAATCCAATCCTCTTGCAGTCCTACCTCCACTATAAGACGGTTTGCAAACATATTCACGTCTGGGTCATGAGAAAAACACTACTTCAAATACAGTTAAAATCAAACCTTATATAATAAAGGAAAACTTAGTACAATTTGTTGAAACCGTTATGTCGTTATGTTATCCATTCAGAGCAACATGTGATTGTTATAAAATATGATTCAAAAAATAAAAAAGAGTTTTTACTTAATATTAGTGTTTATATATTTTTTATATAAAAATTGTTTATGAGAAATTATTTAATAAATGCGCATTATAAAACCTTTACCTATTTAAGCTTATTATTTCAGTAAAGACAGATGTGTGAGAAACCCATTTGTGTTGTTGAAATATTTTACAATGTCGTACAAGTTGAAATAATTTACTTATAAATACAGCTAATTTATTTATTGTCAATTTAATATAATTTTAATTACCCTTGGCAGTCATTTAAAATACATTTTCCCAAAAAACTACTGTAAAATGATTATAATTAACTCGCGTGTTATTTATGTTATTGCTATATATATATATATATATAAAGAACAAAAGTCAAAATACAAATACAAGAATTATATTTGAATTTATAATTCAAAGTTGATATCCTGAGTAGGCTACATCCATTCCTTTTGAAGTGCATAAAGTCGCAGTCCTATTGTTGCGTCAGAGTCACACATCTAGCATGGATGAGGGGAACTCAACAATAGTTGAAGTTCGTACAAAATCAACGGATTTATTCCAGATATTAACTTTCTTTTTGTATATTAAAATGTATTACAAATTGTATATACACATACACAGGCACACGCACGCACGCACGCACACACACACACACACACACACACACACACACACACACACACACACACACACACACACACACACACACACACACACACACACACACACACACACACACACACGTGTATAATGTTTGCGAATCAATATATTCTCAATATATTTTTACGACGAAGAACAACTTATGTAAATTTAATAAATAAATAAATAGCTTTATATAAATACATAATACTCCGTACTACCTTTGGGAGTAACTCCATTTTCAAAACTTACTCGTACTGGATTATGATTTAGGTTTTTAAAATTGAATTACTTCGAAACGCGTCAACAGATGGGAATATTATAATGTTAAAAATTGCAGAAAACAGAACTCAAATATATAGAAATATTCCTAACAGAAATGAAGATGAGTATATTATTAATTAAAGTTACGTGTTTCATTAAGTTCGAAAGGTTTTTAAAAATGATATTTATTTTTACAAACCTTT
The DNA here is from genome assembly GCA_036971475.1 of Prosapia bicincta. NCBI lineage: Eukaryota > Metazoa > Arthropoda > Insecta > Hemiptera > Cercopidae > Prosapia > Prosapia bicincta. The sequence goes on along the minus strand of JBAIZL010000008.1, from coordinate 32,633,454 downwards.
TAATCAATTAGTAAACATGTAATTTAGAAAACGGTTACATAATTTATCTTAACAAAACAAATTCAACTGATGTACGTTCAGCTGGAGTGGAAAACGTCTGTGCGATACAGATGCGCCTTACACACTGCTGGGGCTCTGTTCTCACCACCTATATAATACAAACAAAAGCTGCGTACGCAGGAAACTTCCTAGCACGCATTTTATTATGAAAGGTTCACATAAATTGTTCACATAACTTTAATTTATTTATATAAATAAGTTTGCCGGAAAAAGAATTTTGCGATATTTTTATATTAGATCTATCTCAGATCTTAAAATAATTTATCGTTTTAGTATTCATAGCTAAAGATGTCCAAATCATCAAGATCATTTTGACAAGTTGTGATAAATTTAACAGGTTTCATTTATTTAGCGAAGCTGTTTAATTATATAATCAACTATGGAAATTCAAAAGTGTTTAGAAAAATGTATTTAGTAATTACGTACTTACTATTAATGTCCTACACCAAGACTTGTGGGAAATAAATAACAGCAATAGTTACAAGTCTTGCCAATAACAAGATACGCTTAGAAGTATCGAGTGACGTAATGGTGCCATTCTTCGCGGGTAATTGTCAGTTTGGATGTGTTTCGAGTGACGTGACATATCTGTCTCATCCAACATACGACTCGGCATTGTGGAAGTGCATTGGCTTAATTGACAGTTTTTCCCGAGGAAAGTATGAATGGTGTATAATTTAAAGATATAGGAGATATGACGAAATATGTTTAAAATATACATAGAAGTATCTCTTTACCAATATGACAGAACACATTGAATCAGAATTAGTTAACTAGAAAATAAAACAATCAGAAATAGTATTAATAATGATAGTAAAATTTTGTTTATATAGCTAACTCTCTAAGTTAAATAAAAATATGTTATAAAAATTAAAGGTAAATAATACCTATTACGGTATAAATAACGTGACCTTCCAAAAACATAATACCTACAGTTTAACGCGTGAACGGAAGTGTAACTCACATTAAATATATATATATATATATATATATATATATATATATATATATATATATAAACACTTTATTAGGAGTTCATACCATCTATTATAGATGTTTATAAATTCAAAATTTTGAATTTTATTGGATGTTATTGTTTTTTCGTTTCTTAAAATGATTTAAATTTCTAAAAAATGATTTAAAAATTAGAAGAATCACGGGTATTTGGGTCTTATGATTTGGTAAAAATAGCAACTTTAGGGCAGTAGCAAGTAAATACAATAAAGTTTGGGTTAAAGCTGCTTAGCTGTGTTACCTTGGGCCAAGTCGCAGCATCATTGCGTCCGAGAGGGACAGGAATGCAATTCCATCTTTCAGCCTTTGCAAAGTCTAGACCTAGAGGAATGTAAGGAAGTATAAATAAGAGATTAAAGCTGCTTAGCTGTGTTACCTTGGGCCAAGTCGCAGCATCATTGCGTCCGCGAGGGACAGGAATGCAATTCCATCTTTCAGCCTTTGCAAAGTCTAGACCTAGAGGAATGTAAGGAAGTATAAATAAGAGATTAAAGCTGCTTAGCTGTGTTACCTTGGGCCAAGTCGCAGCATCATTGCGTCAACGAGGGACAGGAGTGCAATTCCATCTTTCAGCCTTTGCAAAGTCTAGACCTAGAGGAATGTAAGGAAGTATAAATATGAGATTAAAGCTGCTTAGCTGTGTTACCTTGGGCCAAGTCGCAGCATCATTGCGTCCGCGAGGGACAGGAATGCAATTCCATCTTTCAGCCTTTGCAAAGTCTAGACCTAGAGGAATGTAAGGAAGTATAAATATGAGATTAAAGCTGCTTAGCTGTGTTACCTTGGGCCAAGTCGCAGCATCATTGCGTCCGCGAGGGACAGGAATGCAATTCCATCTTTCAGCCTTTGCAAAGTCTAGACCTAGAGGAATGTAAGGAAGTATAAATAAGAGATTAAAGCTGCTTAGCTGTGTTACCTTGGGCCAAGTCGCAGCATCATTGCGTCAACGAGGGACAGGAGTGCAATTCCATCTTTCAGCCTTTGCAAAGTCTAGACCTAGAGGAATGTAAGGAAGTATAAATATGAGATTAAAGCTGCTTAGCTGTGTTACCTTGGGCCAAGTCGCAGCATCATTGCGTCTGCGAGGGACAGGAATGCAATTCCATCTTTCAGCCTTTGCAAAGTCTAGACCTAGAGGAATGTAAGGAAGTATAAATATGAGATTAAAGCTGCTTAGCTGTGTTACCTTGGGCCAAGTCGCAGCATCATTGCGTCTGCGAGGGACAGGAATGCAATTCCATCTTTCAGCCTTTGCAAAGTCTAGACCTAGAGGAATGTAAGGAAGTATAAATATGAGATTAAAGCTGCTTAGCTGTGTTACCTTGGGCCAAGTCGCAGCATCATTGCGTCAACGAGGGACAGGAGTGCAATTCCATCTTTCAGCCTTTGCAAAGTCTAGACCTAGAGGAATGTAAGGAAGTATAAATATGAGATTAAAGCTGCTTAGCTGTGTTACCTTGGGCCAAGTCGCAGCATCATTGCGTCTGCGAGGGACAGGAATGCAATTCCATCTTTCAGCCTTTGCAAAGTCTAGACCTAGAGGAATGTAAGGAAGTATAAATATGAGATTAAAGCTGCTTAGCTGTGTTACCTTGGGCCAAGTCGCAGCATCATTGCGTCCGCGAGGGACAGGAATGCAATTCCATCTTTCAGCCTTTGCAAAGTCTAGACCTAGAGGAATGTAAGGAAGTATAAATATGAGATTAAAGCTGCTTAGCTGTGTTACCTTGGGCCAAGTCGCAGCATCATTGCGTCCGAGAGGGACAGGAATGCAATTCCATCTTTCAGCCTTTGCAAAGTCTAGACCTAGAGGAATGTAAGGAAGTATAAATATGAGATTAAAGCTGCTTAGCTGTGTTACCTTGGGCCAAGTCGCAGCATCATTGCGTCCGAGAGGGACAGGAATGCAATTCCATCTTTCAGCCTTTGCAAAGTCTAGACCTAGAGGAATGTAAGGAAGTATAAATATGAGATTAAAGCTGCTTAGCTGTGTTACCTTGGGCCAAGTCGCAGCATCATTGCGTCCGCGAGGGACAGGAATGCAATTCCATCTTTCAGCCTTTGCAAAGTCTAGACCTAGAGGAATGTAAGGAAGTATAAATAAGAGATTAAAGCTGCTTAGCTGTGTTACCTTGGGCCAAGTCGCAGCATCATTGCGTCCGCGAGGGACAGGAATGCAATTCCATCTTTCAGCCTTTGCAAAGTCTAGACCTAGAGGAATGTAAGGAAGTATACATAAGAGATTAAAGCTGCTTAGCTGTGTTACCTTGGGCCAAGTCGCAGCATCATTGCGTCCGAGAGGGACAGGAATGCAATTCCATCTTTCAGCCTTTGCAAAGTCTAGACCTAGAGGAATGTAAGGAAGTATAAATATGAGATTAAAGCTGCTTAGCTGTGTTACCTTGGGCCAAGTCGCAGCATCATTGCGTCCGCGAGGGACAGGAATGCAATTCCATCTTTCAGCCTTTGCAAAGTCTAGACCTAGAGGAATGTAAGGAAGTATAAATATGAGATTAAAGCTGCTTAGCTGTGTTACCTTGGGCCAAGTCGCAGCATCATTGCGTCCGAGAGGGACAGGAATGCAATTCCATCTTTCAGCCTTTGCAAAGTCTAGACCTAGAGGAATGTAAGGAAGTATAAATATGAGATTAAAGCTGCTTAGCTGTGTTACCTTGGGCCAAGTCGCAGCATCATTGCGTCCGAGAGGGACAGGAATGCAATTCCATCTTTCAGCCTTTGCAAAGTCTAGACCTAGAGGAATGTAAGGAAGTATAAATATGAGATTAAAGCTGCTTAGCTGTGTTACCTTGGGCCAAGTCGCAGCATCATTGCGTCCGCGAGGGACAGGAATGCAATTCCATCTTTCAGCCTTTGCAAAGTCTAGACCTAGAGGAATGTAAGGAAGTATAAATAAGAGATTAAAGCTGCTTAGCTGTGTTACCTTGGGCCAAGTCGCAGCATCATTGCGTCCGAGAGGGACAGGAATGCAATTCCATCTTTCAGCCTTTGCAAAGTCTAGACCTAGAGGAATGTAAGGAAGTATAAATATGAGATTAAAGCTGCTTAGCTGTGTTACCTTGGGCCAAGTCGCAGCATCATTGCGTCCGAGAGGGACAGGAATGCAATTCCATCTTTCAGCCTTTGCAAAGTCTAGACCTAGAGGAATGTAAGGAAGTATAAATATGAGATTAAAGCTGCTTAGCTGTGTTACCTTGGGCCAAGTCGCAGCATCATTGCGTCCGCGAGGGACAGGAATGCAATTCCATCTTTCAGCCTTTGCAAAGTCTAGACCTAGAGGAATGTAAGGAAGTATAAATATGAGATTAAAGCTGCTTAGCTGTGTTACCTTGGGCCAAGTCGCAGCATCATTGCGTCCGAGAGGGACAGGAATGCAATTCCATCTTTCAGCCTTTGCAAAGTCTAGACCTAGAGGAATGTAAGGAAGTATAAATATGAGATTAAAGCTGCTTAGCTGTGTTACCTTGGGCCAAGTCGCAGCATCATTGCGTCCGCGAGGGACAGGAATGCAATTCCATCTTTCAGCCTTTGCAAAGTCTAGACCTAGAGGAATGTAAGGAAGTATAAATAAGAGATTAAAGCTGCTTAGCTGTGTTACCTTGGGCCAAGTCGCAGCATCATTGCGTCCGAGAGGGACAGGATTGCAATTCCATCTTTCAGCCTTTGCAAAGTCTAGACCTAGAGGAATGTAAGGAAGTATAAATATGAGATTAAAGCTGCTTAGCTGTGTTACCTTGGGCCAAGTCGCAGCATCATTGCGTCCGCGAGGGACAGGAATGCAATTCCATCTTTCAGCCTTTGCAAAGTCTAGACCTAGAGGAATGTAAGGAAGTATAAATATGAGATTAAAGCTGCTTAGCTGTGTTACCTTGGGCCAAGTCGCAGCATCATTGCGTCCGAGAGGGACAGGAATGCAATTCCATCTTTCAGCCTTTGCAAAGTCTAGACCTAGAGGAATGTAAGGAAGTATAAATATGAGATTAAAGCAGCTTAGCTGTGTTACCTTGGGCCAAGTCGCAGCATCATTGCGTCCGCGAGGGACAGGAATGCAATTCCATCTTTCAGCCTTTGCAAAGTCTAGACCTAGAGGAATGTAAGGAAGTATAAATATGAGCTAAAAGCTGCTTAGCTGTGTTACCTTGGGCCAAGTCGCAGCATCATTGCGTCTGCGAGGGACAGGAATGCAATTCCATCTTTCAGCCTTTGCAAAGTCTAGACCTAGAGGAATGTAAGGAAGTATAAATATGAGATTAAAGCTGCTTAGCTGTGTTACCTTGGGCCAAGTCGCAGCATCATTGCGTCTGCGAGGGACAGGAATGCAATTCCATCTTTCAGCCTTTGCACAGTCTAGACCTAGAGGAATGTAAGGAAGTATAAATAAGAGATTAAAGCTGCTTAGCTGTGTTACCTTGGGCCAAGTCGCAGCATCATTGCGTCCGCGAGGGACAGGAATGCAATTCCATCTTTCAGCCTTTGCAAAGTCTAGATCTAGAGGAATGTAAGGAAGTATAAATATGAGATTTAAGCTGCTTAGCTGTGTTACCTTGGGCCAAGTCGCAGCATCATTGCGTCAACGAGGGACAGGAGTGCAATTCCATCTTTCAGCCTTTGCAAAGTCTAGACCTAGAGGAATGTAAGGAAGTATAAATATGAGATTAAAGCTGGTTAGCTGTGTTACCTTGGGCCAAGTCGCAGCATCATTGCGTCTGCGAGGGACAGGAATGCAATTCCATCCTTCACCCTTGCAAAGTCTAGACCTAGATTAATGTAAGGAAGTATAAATATGAGATTAAAGCTGCTTAGCTGTGTTACCTTGGGCCAAGTCGCAGCATCATTGCGTCTGCGAGGGACAGGAATGCAATTCCATCCTTCACCCTTGCAAAGTCTTGACCTAGAGGAATGTAAGGAAGTATAAATATGAGATTAAAGCTGGTTAGCTGTGTTACCTTTGGCCAAGTCGCAGCATCATCGCGTCAACGAGGGACAGGAGTGCAATTCCATCCTTCACCCTTGCAAAGTCTAGACCTAGATTAATGTAAGGAAGTATAAATATGAGATTAAAGCTGCTTAGCTGTGTTACCTTGGGCCAAGTCGCAGCATCATTGCGTCTGCGAGGGACAGGAATGCAATTCCATCTTTCAGCCTTTGCAAAGTCTAGACCTAGAGGAATGTAAGAAAGTATAAATATGAGATTAAAGCTGCTTAGCTGTGTTACCTTGGGCCAAGTCGCAGCATCATTGCGTCTGCGAGGGACAGGAATGCAATTCCATCTTTCAGCCTTTGCAAAGTCTAGACCTAGAGGAATGTAAGGAAGTATAAATATGAGATTAAAGCTGCTTAGCTGTGTTACCTTGGGCCAAGTCGCAGCATCATTGCGTCTGCGAGGGACAGGAATGCAATTCCATCTTTCAGCCTTTGCAAAGTCTAGACCTAGAGGAATGTAAGGAAGTATAAATATGAGATTAAAGCTGCTTAGCTGTGTTACCTTGGGCCAAGTCGCAGCATCATTGCGTCCGCGAGGGACAGGAATGCAATTCCATCCTTCAGCCTTTGCAAAGTCTAGACCTAGAGGAATGTAAGGAAGTATAAATATGAGATTAAAGCTGCTTAGCTGTGTTACCTTGGGCCAAGTCGCAGCATCATTGCGTCCGCGAGGGACAGGAATGCAATTCCATCCTTCGGCCTTTGCAAAGTCAGGACCTAGAGGAATGTAAGGAAGTATAAATATGAGATTAAAGCTGCTTAGCTGTGTTACCTTGGGCCAAGTCGCAGCATCATTGCGTCCGCGAGGGATAGGAATGCAATTCCATCTTTCAGCCTTTGCAAAGTCTAGACCTAGAGGAATGTAAGGAAGTATACATATGAGATTAAAGCTGCTTAGCTGTGTTACCTTGGGCCAAGTCGCAGCATCATTGCGTCTGCGAGGGACAGGAATGAAATTCCATCTTTCAGCCTTTGCAAAGTCTAGACCTAGAGGAATGTAAGGAAGTATACATATGAGATTAAAGCTGCTTAGCTGTGTTACCTTGGGCCAAGTCGCAGCATCATTGCGTCCGCGAGGGATAGGAATGCAATTCCATCTTTCAGCCTTTGCAAAGTCTAGACCTAGAGGAATGTAAGGAAGTATAAATATGAGATTAAACCTGCTTAGCTGTGTTACCTTGGGAAAAGTCGCAGCATCATTGCGTCCGCGAGGGACAGGAATGCAATTCCATCCTTCAGCCTTTGCAAAGTCTAGACCTAGAGGAATGTAAGGAAGTATAAATATGAGATTAAATCTGCTTAGCTGTGTTACCTTGGGCCAAGTCGCAGCATCATTGCGTCCGCGAGGGACAGGAATGCAATTCCATCCTTCAGCCTTTGCAAAGTCTAGACCTAGAGGAATGTAAGGAAGTATAAATATGAGATTAAATCTGCTTAGCTGTGTTACCTTGGGCCAAGTCGCAGCATCATTGCGTCCGCGAGGGACAGGAGTGCAATTCCATCTTTCAGCCTTTGCAAAGTCTAGACCTAGAGGAATGTAAGGAAGTTTAAATATGAGATTAAAGCTGCATAGCTGTATTACCTTGGGCCAAGTCGCAGCAACATTGAGTCCGTGAGGGACAGGAATTCAATTCCATCTTTCAGCCTTTGCAAAGTCTAGACCTAGAGGAATGTAAGGAAGTATAAATATGAGATTAAAGCTGCTTAGCTGTGTTACCTTGGGCCAAGTCGCAGCATCATTGCGTCCGCGAGGGACCGGAATGCAATTCCATCATTCAGCCTTTGCAAAGTCTAGACCTAGAGGAATATACGGAAGTATAAATATGAGATTAAAGCTGCTTAGCTGTGTTACCTTGGGCCAAGTCGCAGCATCATTGCGTCCGCGAGGGACAGGAATGCAATTCCATCCTTCATCCTTTGCAAAGTCTAGACCTAGAGGAATGTACGGAAGTATATATATGAGATTAAAGCTGCTTAGCTGTGTTACCTTGGGCCAAGTCGCAGCTTCATTGCGTCCGCTAGGGACAGGAATGCAATTCCATCTTTAAGCCTTTGCAAAGTCTAGACATAGAGGAATGTAAGGAAGTAGAAATAAGAGATTAAAGCTGCTTAGCTGTGTTACCTTGGGCCAAGTCGCAGCATCATTGCGTCCGCGAGGGACAGGAATGCAATTCCATTTTTCAGCTTTTGCAAAGTCTAGACCTAAAGGAATGTAAGGAAGTATAAATATGAGATTAAAGCTGCTTAGCTGTGTTGTTACCTTGGGCCAAGTCGCAGCATCATTGCGTCCGCGAGGGACAGGAATGCAATTCCATCTTTCAGCCTTTGCAAAGTCTAGACATAGAGGAATGTAAGGAAGTATAAATATGAGATTAAAGCTGTTTAGCTGTGTTGTTACCTTGGGCCAAGTCGCAGCATCATTGCGTCCGTGAGGGACAGGAATGCAATTCCATCTTTCAGCCTTTGCAAAGTCTAGACCTAGAGGAATGTAAGGAAGTATAAATATGAGATTAAATCTGCTTAGCTGTGTTACCTTGGGAAAAGTCGCAGCATCATTGCGTCCGCGAGGAACAGGAATGCAATTCCATCCTTCAGCCTTTGCAAAGTCTAGACCTAGAGGAATGTAAGGAAGTATAAATATGAGATTAAAGCTGCTTAGCTGTGTTACCTTGGGCCAAGTCGCAGCATCATTGCGTCCGCGAGGGACAGGAATGCAATTCCATCCTTCAGCCTTTGCAAAGTCTAGACCTAGAGGAATGTAAGGAAGTATAAAAATGCGATTAAAGCTGCTTAGCTGTGTTGCCTTGGGCCAAGTCGCAGCATCATTGCGTCCGCGAGGGACAGGAGTGCAATTCCATCCTTCATCCTTTGCAAAGTCTAGACCTAGAGGAATGTAAGGAAGTATAAATATGAGATTAAAGCTGCTTAGCTGTGTTACCTTGGGCCAAGTCGCAGCATCATTGCGTCCGCGAGGGACAGGAATGCAATTCCATCCTTCAGCCTTTGCAAAGTTTAGACCTAGAGGAATATAAGGAAGTTTAAATATGAAATTAAATCTGCTTAGCTGTGTTACCTTGGGCCAAGTCGCAGCATCATTGCGTCCGCGAGGGACAGGAATGCAATTCCATCCTTCAGCCTTTGCAAAGTCTAGACCTAGAGGAATGTAAGGAAGTATAAATATGAGATTAAATCTGCTTAGCTGTGTTACCTTGGGCCAAATCGCTGCATCATTGCGTCCGCGAGGGACAGGAATGCAATTCCATCCTTCAGCCTTTGCAAAGTCTAGACCTAGAGGAATGTAAGGAAGTATAAATATGAGATTAAATCTGCTTAGCTGTGTTACCTTGGGCCAAGTCGCAGCATCATTGCGTCCGCGAGGGACAGGAATGCAATTCCACCCTTCAGCCTTTGCAAAGTCTAGACCTAGAGGAATGTAAGGAAGTATAAATATGAGATTAAATCTGCTTAGCTGTGTTACCTTGGGCCAAGTCGCAGCATCATTGCGTCCGCGAGGGACAGGAGTGCAATTCCATCTTTCAGCCTTTGCAAAGTCTAGACCTAGAGGAATGTAAGGAAGTTTAAATATGAGATTAAAGCTGCATAGCTGTATTACCTTGGGCCAAGTCGCAGCAACATTGAGTCCGTGAGGGACAGGAATTCAATTCCATCTTTCAGCCTTTGCAAAGTCTAGACCTAGAGGAATGTAAGGAAGTATAAATATGAGATTAAAGCTGCTTAGCTGTGTTACCTTGGGCCAAGTCGCAGCATCATTGCGTCCGCGTGGGACCGGAATGCAATTCCATCATTCAGCCTTTGCAAAGTCTAGACCTAGAGGAATATACGGAAGTATAAATATGAGATTAAAGCTGCTTAGCTGTGTTACCTTGGGCCAAGTCGCAGCATCATTGCGTCCGCGAGGGACAGGAATGCAATTCCATCCTTCATCCTTTGCAAAGTCTAGACCTAGAGGAATGTACGGAAGTATATATATGAGATTAAAGCTGCTTAGCTGTGTTACCTTGGGCCAAGTCGCAGCATCATTGCGTCCGCGAGGGACATGAATGCAATTCCATCTTTCAGCCTTTGCAAAGTCTAGACCTAGAGGAATGTAAGGAAGTATAAATATGAGATTAAAGCTGCTTAGCTGTGTTACCTTGGGCCAAGTCGCAGCATCATTGCGTCCGCGAGGGACAGGAATGCAATTCCATCTTTCAGCCTTTGCAAAGTCTAGACCTAGAGGAATGTAAGGAAGTATAAATATGCGATTAAAGCTGCTTAGCTGTGTTACCTTGGGCCAAGTCGCAGCATCATTGCGTCCGCGAGGGACAGGAATGCAATTCCATCCTTCATCCTTTGCAAAGTCTAGACCTAGAGGAATGTAAGGAAGTATAAATATGAGATTAAAGCTGCTTAGCTGTGTTACCTTGGGCCAAGTCGCAGCATCATTGCGTCCGCTAGGGACAGGAATGCAATTCCATCTTTCAGCCTTTGCAAAGTCTAGACATAGAGGAATGTAAGGAAGTAGAAATAAGAGATTAAAGCTGCTTAGCTGTGTTACCTTGGGCCAAGTCGCAGCATCATTGCGTCCGCGAGGGACAGGAATGCAATTCCATCTTTCAGCTTTTGCAAAGTCTAGACCTAAAGGAATGTAAGGAAGTATAAATATGAGATTAAAGCTGCTAAGCTGTGTTGTTACCTTGGGCCAAGTCGCAGCATCATTGCGTCCGCGAGGGACAGGAATGCAATTCCATCTTTCAGCCTTTGCAAAATCTAGACATAGAGGAATGAAAGGAAGTATAAATATGAGATTAAAGCTGTTTAGCTGTGTTGTTACCTTGGGCCAAGTCGCAGCATCATTGCGTCCGTGAGGGACAGGAATGCAATTACATCTTTCAGCCTTTGCAAAGTCTAGACCTAGAGGAATGTAAGGAAGTATAAATATGAGATTAAATCTGCTTAGCTGTGTTACCTTGGGAAAAGTCGCAGCATCATTGCGTCCGCGAGGAACAGGAATGCAATTCCATCTTTCAGCCTTTGCAAAATCTAGACCTAGAGGAATGTAAGGAAGTATAAATATGCGATTAAAGCTGCTTAGCTGTGTTACCTTGGGCCAAGTCGCAGCATCATTGCGTCCGCGAGGGACAGGAGTGCAATTCCATCTTTCAGCTTTTGCAAAATCTAGACCTAGAGGAATGTAAGGAAGTATAAATATGCGATTAAAGCTGCTTAGCTGTGTTACCTTGGGCCAAGTCGCAGCATCATTGCGTCCGCGAGGGACAGGAGTGCAATTCCATCTTTCAGCCTTTGCAAAATCTAGACCTAGAGGAATGTAAGGAAGTATAAATATGCGATTAAAGCTGCTTAGCTGTGTTACCTTGGGCCAAGTCGCAGCATCATTGCGTCCGCGAGGAACAGGAATGCAATTCCATCTTTCAGCCTTTGCAAAATCTAGACCTAGAGGAATGTAAGGAAGTATAAATATGCGATTAAAGCTGCTTAGCTGTGTTACCTTGGGCCAAGTCGCAGCATCATTGCGTCCGCGAGGGACAGGAGTGCAATTCCATCTTTCAGCCTTTGCAAAATCTAGACCTAGAGGAATGTAAGGAAGTATAAATATGCGATTAAAGCTGCTTAGCTGTGTTACCTTGGGCCAAGTCGCAGCATCATTGCGTCCGCGAGGACAGGAGTGCAATTCCATCTTTCAGCCTTTGCAAAATCTAGACCTAGAGGAATGTAAGGAAGTATAAATATGAGATTAAATCTGCTTAGCTGTGTTACCTTGGGAAAAGTCGCAGCATCATTGCGTCCGCGAGGAACAGGAATGCAATTCCATCTTTCAGCCTTTGCAAAGTCTAGACCTAGAGGAATGTAAGGAAGTATAAATATGAGATTAAAGCTGCTTAGCTGTGTTGTTACCTTGGGGCCAAGTCGCAGCATCATTGCGTCCGTGAGGGACAGGAATGCAATTCCATCTTTCAGCCTTTGCAAAGTCTAGACCTAGAGGAATGTAAGGAAATATAAATATGAGATTAAAGCTGCTTAGCTGTGTTACCTTGGGCCAAGTCGCAGCATCATTGCGTCCGAGAGGGACAGGAATGCAATTCCATCTTTCAGCCTTTGCAAAGTCTAGACCTAGAGGAATGTAAGGAAGTATAAATATGCGATTAAAGCTGCTTAGCTGTGTTACCTTGGGCCAAGTCGCAGCATCATTGCGTCCGCGAGGCACAGGAATGCAATTCCATCCTTCATCCTTTGCAAAGTCTAGACCTAGAGGAATGTAAGGAAGTATAAATATGAGATTAAAGCTGCTTAGCTGTGTTACCTTGGGCCAAGTCGCAGCATCATTGCGTCCGCTAGGGACAGGAATGCAATTCCATCTTTCAGCCTTTGCAAAGTCTAGACATAGAGGAATGTAAGGAAGTAGAAATAAGAGATTAAAGCTGCTTAGCTGTGTTACCTTGGGCCAAGTCGCAGCATCATTGCGTCCGCGAGGGACAGAAATGCAATTCCATCTTTCAGCTTTTGCAAAGTCTAGACCTAGAGGAATGTACGGAAGTATATATATGAGATTAAAGCTGCTTAGCTGTGTTGTTACCTTGGGAAAAATCGCAGCATCATTGCGTCCGTGAGGGACAGGAATGCAATTCCATCTTTCAGCCTTTGCAAAGTCTAGACCTAAAGGAATGTAAGGAAGTATAAATTCGAGATTAAAGCTGCTTAGCTGTGTTGTTACCTTGGGCCAAGTCGCAGCATCATTGCGTCCGTGAGGGACAGGAATGCAATTCCATCTTTCAGCCTTTGCAAAGTCTAGACCTAGAGGAATGTAAGGAAGTATAAATATGAGATTAAAGCTGCTTAGCTGTGTTACCTTGGGCCAAGTCGCAGCATCATTGCGTCCGCGAGGGACAGGAATGCAATTCCATCTTTCAGCTTTTGCAAAGTCTAGACCTAAAGGAATGTAAGGAAGTATAAATATGAGATTAAAGCTGCTTAGCTGTGTTACCTTGGGCCAAGTCGCAGCATCATTGCGTCCGCGAGGGACAGGAATGCAATTCCATCTTTCAGCTTTTGCAAAGTCTAGACCTAAAGGAATGTAAGGAAGTATAAATATGAGATTAAAGCTGCTTAGCTGTGTTGTTACCTTGGGCCAAGTCGCAGCATCATTGCGTCCGTGAGGGACAGGAATGCAATTCCATCTTTCAGCCTTTGCAAAGTCTAGACCTAGAGGAATGTACGGAAGTATATATATGAGATTAAAGCTGCTTAGCTGTGTTGTTACCTTGGGCCAAGTCGCAGCATCATTGCGTCCGTGAGGGACAGGAATGCAATTCCATCTTTCAGCTTTTGCAAAGTCTAGACCTAAAGGAATGTAAGGAAGTATAAATATGAGATTAAAGCTGCTTAGCTGTGTTGTTACCTTGGGAAAAGTCGCAGCATCATTGCGTCCGTGAGGGACAGGAATGCAATTCCATCTTTCAGCCTTTGCAAAGTCTAGACCTAGAGGAATGTAAGGAAGTATAAATATGAGATTAAAGGTGCTTAGCTGTGTTACCTTGGGCCAAGTCGCAGCATCATTGCGTCCGCGAGGGACAGGAATACAATTCCATCTTTCAGCCTTTGCAAAGTCTAGACCTAGAGGAATGTAAGGAAGTATAAATATGAGATTAAAGCTGCTTAGCTGTGTTACCTTGGGCCAAGTCGCAGCATCATTGCGTCCGCGAGGGACAGGAATACAATTCCATCTTTCAGCCTTTGCAAAGTCTAGACCTAGAGGAATGTAAGGAAGTATAAATTAGAGATTAAAGCTGCTTAGCTGTGTTACCTTGGGCCAAGTCGCAGCATCATTGCGTCCGCGAGGGACAGGAATACAATTCCATCTTTCAGCCTTTGCAAAGTCTAGACCTAGAGGAATGTAAGGAAGTATAAATATGAGATTAAAGCTGCTTAGCTGTGTTACCTTGGGCCAAGTCGCAGCATCATTGCGTCCGCGAGGGACAGGAATACAATTCCATCTTTCAGCCTTTGCAAAGTCTAGACCTAGAGGAATGTAAGGAAGTATAAATATGAGATTAAATCTGCTTAGCTGTGTTACCTTGGGCCAAGTCGCAGCATCATTGCGTCCGCGAGGGACAGGAATACAATTCCATCTTTCAGCCTTTGCAAAGTCTAGACCTAGAGGAATGTAAGGAAGTATAAATATGAGATTAAATCTGCTTAGCTGTGTTACCTTGGGCCAAGTCGCAGCATCATTGCGTCCGCGAGGGACAGGAATGCAATTCCATCCTTCAGCCTTTGCAAAGTCTAGACCTAGAGGAATGTAAGGAAGTATAAATATGAGATAAAAAACTGCTTAGCTGTGTTACCTTGGGCCAAGTCGCAGCATCATTGCGTCCGCGAGGGACAGGAGTGCAATTCCATCTTTCAGCCTTTGCAAAGTCTAGACCTAGAGGAATGTAAGGAAGTTTAAATATGAGATTAAAGCTGCATAGCTGTATTACCTTGGGCCAAGTCGCAGCAACATTGAGTCCGTGAGGGACAGGAATTCAATTCCATCTTTCAGCCTTTGCAAAGTCTAGACCTAGAGGAATGTAAGGAAGTATAAATATGAGATTAAAGCTGCTTAGCTGTGTTACCTTGGGCCAAGTCGCAGCATCATTGCGTCCGCGAGGGACCGGAATGCAATTCCATCATTCAGCCTTTGCAAAGTCTAGACCTAGAGGAATATACGGAAGTATAAATATGAGATTAAAGCTGCTTAGCTGTGTTACCTTGGGCCAAGTCGCAGCATCATTGCGTCCGCGAGGGACAGGAATGCAATTCCATCCTTCATCCTTTGCAAAGTCTAGACCTAGAGGAATGTACGGAAGTATATATATGAGATTAAAGCTGCTTAGCTGTGTTACCTTGGGCCAAGTCGCAGCATCATTGCGTCCGCGAGGGACATGAATGCAATTCCATCTTTCAGCCTTTGCAAAGTCTAGACCTAGAGGAATGTAAGGAAATATAAATATGAGATTAAAGCTGCTTAGCTGTGTTACCTTCTGCCAAGTCGCAGCATCATTGCGTCCGCTAGGGACAGGAATGCAATTCCATCTTTCAGCCTTTGCAAAGTCTAGACATAGAGGAATGTAAGGAAGTAGAAATAAGAGATTAAAGCTGCTTAGCTGTGTTACCTTGGGCCAAGTCGCAGCATCGTTGCGTCCGCGAGGGACAGGAATGCAATTCCATCCTTCAGCCTTTGCAAAGTCTAGACCTAGAGGAATGTAAGGAAGTATAAATATGAGATTAAAGCTGCTTAGCTGTGTTACCTTGGGCCAAGTCGCAGCATCATTGCGTCCGCGAGGGACAGGAATGCAATTCCATCCTTCGGCCTTTGCAAAGTCAGGACCTAGAGGAATGTAAGGAAGTATAAATATGAGATTAAAGCTGCTTAGCTGTGTTACCTTGGGCCAAGTCGCAGCATCATTGCGTCCGTGAGGGACAGGAATGCAATTCCATCTTTCAGCCTTTGCAAAGTCTAGACCTAGAGGAATGTACGGAAGTATATATATGAGATTAAAGCTGCTTAGCTGTGTTGTTACCTTGGGCCAAGTCGCAGCATCATTGCGTCCGTGAGGGACAGGAATGCAATTCCATCTTTCAGCTTTTGCAAAGTCTAGACCTAAAGGAATGTAAGGAAGTATAAATATGAGATTAAAGCTGCTTAGCTGTGTTGTTACCTTGGGCCAAGTTGCAGCATCATTGCGTCCGTGAGGGACAGGAATGCAATTCCATCTTTCAGCCTTTGCAAAGTCTAGACCTAGAGGAATGTAAGGAAGTATAAATATGAGATTAAAGCTGCTTAGCTGTGTTACCTTGGGCCAAGTCGCAGCATCATTGCGTCCGCGAGGGACAGGAATACAATTCCATCTTTCAGCCTTTGCAAAGTCTAGACCTAGAGGAATGTAAGGAAGTATAAATATGAGATTAAAGCTGCTTAGCTGTGTTACCTTGGGCCAAGTCGCAGCATCATTGCGTCCGCGAGGGACAGGAATACAATTCCATCTTTCAGCCTTTGCAAAGTCTAGACCTAGAGGAATGTAAGGAAGTATAAATATGAGATTAAAGCTGCTTAGCTGTGTTACCTTGGGCCAAGTCGCAGCATCATTGCGTCCGCGAGGGACAGGAATACAATTCCATCTTTCAGCCTTAGCAAAGTCTAGACCTAGAGGAATGTAAGGAAGTATAAATATGAGATTAAAGCTGCTTAGCTGTGTTACCTTGGGCCAAGTCGCAGCATCATTACGTCCGCGAGGGACAGGAATACAATTCCATCTTTCAGCCTTTGCAAAGTCTAGACCTAGAGGAATGTAAGGAAGTATAAATATGAGATTAAATCTGCTTAGCTGTGTTACCTTGGGCCAAGTCGCAGCATCATTGCGTCCGCGAGGGACAGGAATACAATTCCATCTTTCAGCCTTTGCAAAGTCTAGACCTAGAGGAATGTAAGGAAGTATAAATATGAGATTAAATCTGCTTAGCTGTGTTACCTTGGGCCAAGTCGCAGCATCATTGCGTCCGCGAGGGACAGGAATGCAATTCCATCCTTCAGCCTTTGCAAAGTCTAGACCTAGAGGAATGTAAGGAAGTATAAATATGAGATTAAATCTGCTTAGCTGTGTTACCTTGGGCCAAGTCGCAGCATCATTGCGTCCGCGAGGGACAGGAGTGCAATTCCATCTTTCAGCCTTTGCAAAGTCTAGACCTAGAGGAATGTAAGGAAGTTTAAATATGAGATTAAAGCTGCATAGCTGTATTACCTTGGGCCAAGTCGCAGCAACATTGAGTCCGTGAGGGACAGGAATTCAATTCCATCTTTCAGCCTTTGCAAAGTCTAGACCTAGAGGAATGTAAGGAAGTATAAATATGAGATTAAAGCTGCTTAGCTGTGTTACCTTGGGCCAAGTCGCAGCATCATTGCGTCCGCGAGGGACCGGAATGCAATTCCATCATTCAGCCTTTGCAAAGTCTAGACCTAGAGGAATATACGGAAGTATAAATATGAGATTAAAGCTGCTTAGCTGTGTTACCTTGGGCCAAGTCGCAGCATCATTGCGTCCGCGAGGGACAGGAATGCAATTCCATCCTTCATCCTTTGCAAAGTCTAGACCTAGAGGAATGTACGGAAGTATATATATGAGATTAAAGCTGCTTAGCTGTGTTACCTTGGGCCAAGTCGCAGCATCATTGCGTCCGCGAGGGACATGAATGCAATTCCATCTTTCAGCCTTTGCAAAGTCTAGACCTAGAGGAATGTAAGGAAGTATAAATATGAGATTAAAGCTGCTTAGCTGTGTTACCTTGGGCCAAGTCGCAGCATCATTGCGTCCGCGAGGGACAGGAATGCAATTCCATCTTTCAGCCTTTGCAAAGTCTAGACCTAGAGGAATGTAAGGAAGTATAAATATGCGATTAAAGCTGCTTAGCTGTGTTACCTTGGGCCAAGTCGCAGCATCATTGCGTCCGCGAGGGACAGGAATGCAATTCCATCCTTCATCCTTTGCAAAGTCTAGACCTAGAGGAATGTAAGGAAGTATAAATATGAGATTAAAGCTGCTTAGCTGTGTTACCTTGGGCCAAGTCGCAGCATCATTGCGTCCGCTAGGGACAGGAATGCAATTCCATCTTTCAGCCTTTGCAAAGTCTAGACATAGAGGAATGTAAGGAAGTAGAAATAAGAGATTAAAGCTGCTTAGCTGTGTTACCTTGGGCCAAGTCGCAGCATCATTGCGTCCGCGAGGGACAGGAATGCAATTCCATCTTTCAGCTTTTGCAAAGTCTAGACCTAAAGGAATGTAAGGAAGTATAAATATGAGATTAAAGCTGCTTAGCTGTGTTGTTACCTTGGGCCAAGTCGCAGCATCATTGCGTCCGCGAGGGACAGGAATGCAATTCCATCTTTCAGCCTTTGCAAAGTCTAGACATAGAGGAATGTAAGGAAGTATAAATATGAGATTAAAGCTGATTAGCTGTGTTGTTACCTTGGGCCAAGTCGCAGCATCATTGCGTCCGTGAGGGACAGGAATGCAATTCCATCTTTCAGCCTTTGCAAAGTCTAGACCTAGAGGAATGTAAGGAAGTATAAATATGAGATTAAATCTGCTTAGCTGTGTTACCTTGGGAAAAGTCGCAGCATCATTGCGTCCGCGAGGAACAGGAATGCAATTCCATCCTTCAGCCTTTGCAAAGTCTAGACCTAGAGGAATGTAAGGAAGTATAAATATGAGATTAAAGCTGCTTAGCTGTGTTACCTTGGGCCAAGTCGCAGCATCAATGCGTCCGCGAGGGACAGGAATGCAATTCCATCCTTCAGCCTTTGCAAAGTCTAGACCTAGAGGAATGTAAGGAAGTATAAAAATGCGATTAAAGCTGCT
Organism: Prosapia bicincta; assembly: GCA_036971475.1. Lineage (NCBI taxonomy): Eukaryota > Metazoa > Arthropoda > Insecta > Hemiptera > Cercopidae > Prosapia > Prosapia bicincta. Next base: position 32,614,966 of record JBAIZL010000008.1, on the reverse strand, counting down.
TAGCTGTGTTGCCTTGGGCCAAGTCGCAGCATCATTGCGTCCGCGAGGGACAGGAGTGCAATTCCATCCTTCATCCTTTGCAAAGTCTAGACCTAGAGGAATGTAAGGAAGTTTAAATATGAGATTAAATCTGCTTAGCTGTGTTACCTTGGGCCAAGTCGCAGCATCATTGCGTCCGCGAGGGACAGGAATGCAATTCCATCCTTCAGCCTTTGCAAAGTCTAGACCTAGAGGAATGTAAGGAAGTATAAATATGAGATTAAATCTGCTTAGCTGTGTTACCTTGGGCCAAATCGCAGCATCATTGCGTCCGCGAGGGACAGGAATGCAATTCCATCCTTCAGCCTTTGCAAAGTCTAGACCTAGAGGAATGTAAGGAAGTATAAATATGAGATTAAATCTGCTTAGCTGTGTTACCTTGGGCCAAGTCGCAGCATCATTGCGTCCGCGAGGGACAGGAATGCAATTCCACCCTTCAGCCTTTGGAAAGTCTAGACCTAGAGGAATGTAAGGAAGTATAAATATGAGATTAAATCTGCTTAGCTGTGTTACCTTGGGCCAAGTCGCAGCATCATTGCGTCCGCGAGGGACAGGAGTGCAATTCCATCTTTCAGCCTTTGCAAAGTCTAGACCTAGAGGAATGTAAGGAAGTTTAAATATGAGATTAAAGCTGCATAGCTGTATTACCTTGGGCCAAGTCGCAGCAACATTGAGTCCGTGAGGGACAGGAATTCAATTCCATCTTTCAGCCTTTGCAAAGTCTAGACCTAGAGGAATGTAAGGAAGTATAAATATGAGATTAAAGCTGCTTAGCTGTGTTACCTTGGGCCAAGTCGCAGCATCATTGCGTCCGCGAGGGACCGGAATGCAATTCCATCATTCAGCCTTTGCAAAGTCTAGACCTAGAGGAATATACGGAAGTATAAATATGAGATTAAAGCTGCTTAGCTGTGTTACCTTGGGCCAAGTCGCAGCATCATTGCGTCCGCGAGGGACAGGAATGCAATTCCATCCTTCATCCTTTGCAAAGTCTAGACCTAGAGGAATGTACGGAAGTATATATATGAGATTAAAGCTGCTTAGCTGTGTTACCTTGGGCCAAGTCGCAGCATCATTGCGTCCGCGAGGGACATGAATGCAATTCCATCTTTCAGCCTTTGTAAAGTCTAGACCTAGAGGAATGTAAGGAAGTATAAATATGAGATTAAAGCTGCTTAGCTGTGTTACCTTGGGCCAAGTCGCAGCATCATTGCGTCCGCGAGGGACAGGAATGCAATTCCATCTTTCAGCCTTTGCAAAGTCTAGACCTAGAGGAATGTAAGGAAGTATAAATATGCGATTAAAGCTGCTTAGCTGTGTTACCTTGGGCCAAGTCGCAGCATCATTGCGTCCGCGAGGGACAGGAATGCAATTCCATCCTTCATCCTTTGCAAAGTCTAGACCTAGAGGAATGTAAGGAAGTATAAATATGAGATTAAATCTGCTTAGCTGTGTTACCTTGGGCCAAGTCGCAGCATCATTGCGTCCGCTAGGGACAGGAATGCAATTCCATCTTTCAGCCTTTGCAAAGTCTAGACATAGAGGAATGTAAGGAAGTAGAAATAAGAGATTAAAGCTGCTTAGCTGTGTTACCTTGGGCCAAGTCGCAGCATCATTGCGTCCGCGAGGGACAGGAATGCAATTCCATCTTTCAGCTTTTGCAAAGTCTAGACCTAAAGGAATGTAAGGAAGTATAAATATGAGATTAAAGCTGCTTAGCTGTGTTGTTACCTTGGGCCAAGTCGCAGCATCATTGCGTCCGCGAGGGACAGGAATGCAATTCCATCTTTCAGCCTTTGCAAAGTCTAGACATAGAGGAATGTAAGGAAGTATAAATATGAGATTAAAGCTGTTTAGCTGTGTTGTTACCTTGGGCCAAGTCGCAGCATCATTGCGTCCGTGAGGGACAGGAATGCAATTCCATCTTTCAGCCTTTGCAAAGTCTAGACCTAGAGGAATGTACGGAAGTATATATATGAGATTAAAGCTGCTTAGCTGTGTTGTTACCTTGGGCCAAGTCGCAGCATCATTGCGTCCGTGAGGGACAGGAATGCAATTCCATCTTTCAGCTTTTGCAAAGTCTAGACCTAAAGGAATGTAAGGAAGTATAAATATGAGATTAAAGCTGCTTAGCTGTGTTGTTACCTTGGGCCAAGTCGCAGCATCATTGCGTCCGCGAGGGACAGGAGTGCAATTCCATCTTTCAGCCTTTGCAAAATCTAGACCTAGAGGAATGTAAGGAAGTATAAATATGCGATTAAAGCTGCTTAGCTGTGTTACCTTGGGCCAAGTCGCAGCATCATTGCGTCCGCGAGGAACAGGAATGCAATTCCATCTTTCAGCCTTTGCAAAATCTAGACCTAGAGGAATGTAAGGAAGTATAAATATGCGATTAAAGCTGCTTAGCTGTGTTACCTTGGGCCAAGTCGCAGCATCATTGCGTCCGCGAGGGACAGGAGTGCAATTCCATCTTTCAGCCTTTGCAAAATCTAGACCTAGAGGAATGTAAGGAAGTATAAATATGCGATTAAAGCTGCTTAGCTGTGTTACCTTGGGCCAAGTCGCAGCATCATTGCGTCCGCGAGGGACAGGAGTGCAATTCCATCTTTCAGCCTTTGCAAAATCTAGACCTAGAGGAATGTAAGGAAGTATAAATATGAGATTAAATCTGCTTAGCTGTGTTACCTTGGGAAAAGTCGCAGCATCATTGCGTCCGCGAGGAACAGGAATGCAATTCCATCTTTCAGCCTTTGCAAAGTCTAGACCTAGAGGAATGTAAGGAAGTATAAATATGAGATTAAAGCTGCTTAGCTGTGTTACCTTGGGCCAAGTCGCAGCATCATTGCGTCCGTGAGGGACAGGAATGCAATTCCATCTTTCAGCCTTTGCAAAGTCTAGACCTAGAGGAATGTAAGGAAGTATAAATATTAGATTAAAGCTGCTTAGCTGTGTTACCTTGGGCCAAGTCGCAGCATCATTGCGTCCGCGAGGGACAGGAATGCAATTCCATCTTTCAGCTTTTGCAAAGTCTAGACCTAAAGGAATGTAAGGAAGTATAAATATGAGATTAAAGCTGCTTAGCTGTGTTACCTTGGGCCAAGTCGCAGCATCATTGCGTCCGCGAGGGACAGGAATGCAATTCCATCTTTCAGCTTTTGCAAAGTCTAGACCTAAAGGAATGTAAGGAAGTATAAATATGAGATTAAAGCTGCTTAGCTGTGTTGTTACCTTGGGCCAAGTCGCAGCATCATTGCGTCCGTGAGGGACAGGAATGCAATTCCATCTTTCAGCCTTTGCAAAGTCTAGACCTAGAGGAATGTACGGAAGTATATATATGAGATTAAAGCTGCTTAGCTGTGTTGTTACCTTGGGCCAAGTCGCAGCATCATTGCGTCCGTGAGGGACAGGAATGCAATTCCATCTTTCAGCTTTTGCAAAGTCTAGACCTAAAGGAATGTAAGGAAGTATAAATATGAGATTAAAGCTGCTTAGCTGTGTTGTTACCTTGGGCCAAGTCGCAGCATCATTGCGTCCGTGAGGGACAGGAATGCAATTCCATCTTTCAGCCTTTGCAAAGTCTAGACCTAGAGGAATGTAAGGAAGTATAAATATGAGATTAAAGCTGCTTAGCTGTGTTACCTTGGGCCAAGTCGCAGCATCATTGCGTCCGCGAGGGACAGGAATACAATTCCATCTTTCAGCCTTTGCAAAGTCTAGACCTAGAGGAATGTAAGGAAGTATAAATATGAGATTAAAGCTGCTTAGCTGTGTTACCTTGGGCCAAGTCGCAGCATCATTGCGTCCGCGAGGGACAGGAATACAATTCCATCTTTCAGCCTTTGCAAAGTCTAGACCTAGAGGAATGTAAGGAAGTATAAATATGAGATTAAAGCTGCTTAGCTGTGTTACCTTGGGCCAAGTCGCAGCATCATTGCGTCCGCGAGGGACAGGAATACAATTCCATCTTTCAGCCTTTGCAAAGTCTAGACCTAGAGGAATGTAAGGAAGTATAAATATGAGATTAAAGCTGCTTAGCTGTGTTACCTTGGGCCAAGTCGCAGCATCATTGCGTCCGCGAGGGACAGGAATACAATTCCATCTTTCAGCCTTTGCAAAGTCTAGACCTAGAGGAATGTAAGGAAGTATAAATATGAGATTAAAGCTGCTTAGCTGTGTTACCTTGGGCCAAGTCGCAGCATCATTGCGTCCGCGAGGGACAGGAATACAATTCCATCTTTCAGCCTTTGCAAAGTCTAGACCTAGAGGAATGTAAGGAAGTATAAATATGAGATTAAAGCTGCTTAGCTGTGTTACCTTGGGCCAAGTCGCAGCATCATTGCGTCCGCGAGGGACAGGAATGCAATTCCATCTTTCAGCCTTTGCAAAGTCTAGACATAGAGGAATGTAAGGAAGTAGAAATAAGAGATTAAAGCTGCTTAGCTGTGTTACCTTGGGCCAAGTCGCAGCATCATTGCGTCCGCGAGGGACAGGAATGCAATTCCATCTTTCAGCTTTTGCAAAGTCTAGACCTAGAGGAATGTACGGAAGTATATATATGAGATTAAAGCTGCTTAGCTGTGTTGTTACCTTGGGCCAAGTCGCAGCATCATTGCGTCCGTGAGGGACAGGAATGCAATTCCATCTTTCAGCCTTTGCAAAGTCTAGACCTAGAGGAATGTAAGGAAGTATAAATATGAGATTAAAGCTGCTTAGCTGTGTTACCTTGGGCCAAGTCGCAGCATCATTGCGTCCGCGAGGGACAGGAATACAATTCCATCTTTCAGCCTTTGCAAAGTCTAGACCTAGAGGAATGTAAGGAAGTATAAATATGAGATTAAAGCTGCTTAGCTGTGTTACCTTGGGCCAAGTCGCAGCATCATTGCGTCCGCGAGGGACAGGAATACAATTCCATCTTTCAGCCTTTGCAAAGTCTAGACCTAGAGGAATGTAAGGAAGTATACATAAGAGATTAAAGCTGCTAAAAAGTCCCATTTTTAAAAGTAAGTTAAAAACATTGGGTTCTTTACAAACGTTCTACCTTGGGCCTTTTGCCGTGATGGTCCTATTTCTCGATCTGCCATATACTGCTTTCTAAAATTGTAACTTTTCTTTTAGTGGAGTTGTGATAAAGTGTTGCCACCGGCTGGTTGCGACTTGCAATCATATATTAAATGTAAATCAGTTTAGCAGAAATAGTATGGGATTAAATTGGGTTTTTGACTATATTACTAGGGCTACTACATAAAATGTTTTTCTTACTAGTAACTGCTCGTACTTTTCTAATCAAAGTTAGGTTAAGTCTAATCAAGTTTGTTTGGAAAGTAGTTGAGTGAAAGAGTTTAGAAAGAAGCCTGAAGTCTAGTTTCTCTGTTAACGTTCTTGAAGGTTTGATAAGTATGTTTATAAAAATGTTGTTTTTATCAGTATTTTCTTGCATTTCGTATGTTTTATTACAATAGATTGATCTGAAACATTTGCAGTGTTTTCGTAGTTGAAATGATTGGCCAAAGTATATTGGTTATATATTTTAGAATAACGCTGGGCTATACGATATTAAAAATAATTAAATGTTTAGTTTTTGAATGGTGTCTAGAAATAAAAATATAACTGATAGAGGGAAAAATAAGGCTTTGTTTTTAGTGTTAGTTGGATTCCAGTTAGGCCTATACTAAGATAAAAGTATATTCATCCAACCTTTAGCACAGCAGCCTTTGTGAGTTATAAGGTTAATAAATTATGCGAATATTTCAACGGTATTGGAGAGCTTAAGCATTAGTATATATGCATGAGGAAAAGTTACTTATCTACTAAATAAATCTGATATTAAAGTAGATCTTTGGCTGTTGATAGTTTTTTAGAGTACCTGAGAAGTTGTCTTAAATTCTTCGTAAATATGAACTACCAAATTAAATGTTTTACTCTACAGAAGTCTTTCAAAGCTTTCTTAGAGTTTAATTCAGAATGGAGTTGTTTACCATTGTTGTCCATTGGCTATTACTTGAGGGTGGAAAGTGACATTTATCAGCTTTCACTACTTCAAGGTTATGTTGCTTAGTTTTGTATGCACTCATCTAATGCGAAGCCACTATAAAGTATTTTAATTAATAAAAATACTGAGAGCACAAAATTTATCAAAAAAATAATACGATGTTTGACTTTATTCATTTGTTTTCTTTACAAATAATATTAAAAGTAAGTATAAGATTTCATTAGCATCATCACACATAGAAACGTCTTGTGCAATCATTAATAATCTGTTGTAAGTTGGAATATTATTTTTTAAATAAAAAAGACAAGATAAGTTGTACTTTATTAGGCAAAGGGAATATACGAATATTACCATTGTAATACTTATTTAACAATAAATATTGTTAAATACATAACAATAAACAATTTTGTATTAGTTTTATATTTAAAAATGAATTTTATCGCTTTGAGGACTTATTTTAAGACAGTTATAAGGAGCTAGGAACCTTTGGGAATGGTGACGGTAATACTTTGCAACAGAGTGTACGAGTCCTTTAATTGTGTATCTCCCTGCCAGGTTCGTGCGTGTCGCTGTCACGTACGACTTCATTTAGAACCATTGACTTTGCGCTCACTTAATTATAAATATTTTAAAGGATTTTCGTTACTCGTCATTCCAACGGAGTTAAATTATTTTGCATTGATATTAGTTAAGTTTATTCTTAGTTAAGTTATGTGTCATGCTGATGACTCTTGGCGACTGTAACCATGACGACAGAAGCACTTGGCTTTTGTTGAGTTTTAACAAAACAATCAGTTGTGTTTGACACAGCTGGAAATCATCTTACACGCTTATTAAGTACAAGCTAGTTGTAAATAATGAGATAGTTTACTCTACATTTTAAAATTTAAAATATTATTTAAATGATTTTCAACATAATACTTGGTTTAATATAATGTTATTGTTGATTTAATTAATTTTGCTCGTTTAAGGAAAAAAAGGTTTTCCTTTAAAGATGAAAAATATTAAGTAAATATGGGCCTAGACCCTGGGTTGAAATTATAGCTACACGCCCTTTCTTCATCATAATAATAATGTATGCAGTATAGAAGCAATATCGAAGGTCTTCGCTCTTTAGATTTGGACATTTTCGTTTCTAGCCTCACTTAGAATGATTTTCGAGGAGGAAATTTACATTGATACACATGCATTGTAAAGCATATAACTTAGTGAAAATATCGTATTATGTGTTTGTGTTTAGAAATCGGCAATGCACTAAAAGGCGAACACTGACGTATTATTTAATTAACAAATTTTATGTGTAACTAGTAACATATTCAAGTTAAGACTAGTTTTTTACACCAAGTAAAAATCATCAAGTATAAATGGAGGAAATACAGAGACCCTTTAAAGGCAATAATTGTACGACACAAAGCATATAATACGAATACATTACTAACAGCCATAGCATTGTGACTTCACCGTAGTCAAGCAACATTGAATGTGGTTATTCCCTTGAACCAAATTACATTAAGTTGAATTAAAATGAACTCTCATTAGGGCAAATGTGTTTACCTTTATATTATACTGCTTTATAAGAAAGTAAAATATACCTTTTTGTTTATTTTAAGGGATAGTCCTTATTGGTTCCTGTTATGGAGCAACAATGAGACCAACATGTTTTAGAAACTGAAAAGGTAAATTTATAGGTGCTAGAAAACTTTATTGAGATTACGAAAAACATCTTTTATAAAAAATAATACATAAATAAATAGATTATAAATAAACACTAATATAACTGAATTTATAAGTCCTAATGTAACAAACAGCCTAAAACTAAGCACAAGGCTGTTTATTTAAACCCGAGGTTACTTGTTTTAAATATAAATTCAATTAGAAATATAAGTATAAAATACACAAATAAAAATATAGTAAATAAAAGTTAGCTATAAATTCACAATGAAGTAAATACCAAACTCAACACATTAACTATATAAAGATAATACAGATTATAGAACAATAAATATTAACATAAACATAGAAATTAAATATGGATTAGTAATATATAAAACCTAAATTGAAGAGTAAGTTATAAAAAAAAATAATTAAGATAAAATGAAATATAATTTACTAATCAAAACTATTAATTATTTGACACGACATATATTAATTTTAAAAACAATAAAATGAACTCATTATTTATTTGTTGAAATAAATTTAATTTGTACGTTTCTTTTAATGATGCTGGTACTATAAACCAGTTAAAATGTTAAAAGAGTGAATAAATTCCAGTATATACTGTATGAATGGACATTTAAACGTATTTACATTAACACATTATAAACATATTAATGAATAGATAGAAATGTAATTAAAAGATAACTATAGTTATAAATATAAACAGAAATATTCACAGTAATCATAAATATATAAAATAATGAAATACAAACAAAATTAAAGAAGAAACATAAATAATAACATGCATAAACACATGTAAAATGCAAAGAGAAGTCTGCACAAGTAATGTAGGAAAGTGTCTCCTTGACTTGAGTGGTATGTAACACATAAAGTATACAAACAACGGGATTAATATAATTGTTCATGCATTATGTAATGCCTAGGAGGTTTTGAGGAACAATTAGTTTTTGTCACTCTGACGCACATCTCAAGTGGGTTTGTTCAAGACAGATTTCACGAGCTCCATTTTGTAACAATGTATTCTTCTCACTACTGCAACAGGAAAGGTTTCTATTACTGTGACAAAAAAAAAACAAAAAAAATAGCACATCAGCAAAAAGTAAGGTAAACATCAGAATCGCCTTTATATCTCTCACTTTATCAAACTTAACTTTTGCAATTTGCTTTTTACTCTATTTTTCTGCACAAAGTGCCATTACTTCAGGAGCTTACAGTCAGCGAGCGTTTAAACTCAGACCTACTAATTTATAAACCTTTCTTCATAGTTTTTCAGTTGTATTAAAGCTATTGGATATTTCTTTCCTAATAGATGAAATAACACTACTAATGAATATACAAAAAAATGATTTCAAACATTAAAACAATATAAAATTATAAGCTATTATAAAATTAAATTATTTTTAAAATTAAAATTTTGGAATTATAGGTAAACATAAAAGTTAATAATGAAACGAAAATAACAAAGTTGTAAAAAACAAACAAACACACACACACACACACACACCTTTGCAAATGTATTATGAGAAATAACAAAAAAAAACCGACAAGTTGATATAAGTAGCTTTGAATTAAAGTAGATTGAAATTGACAAACGTTTGCACTAAAATGAAATATTTAAATACAATTTAAGTTTATAAATGCAAGATTTGTAGCTGTTGAAGGGATGTAGCTCCCTCAAACGTTCTTGTATGTAGGGGCAATAGTTATGGAGAGAGCAGTATACACGGGATGGACTAGTATTATTAATTTTGTATATTTGCTTGTTTTTAAAAATATCATGTAATTGTTTTACTGGCGAATTCAATACAAGATTATCATCGCCCTTAACACTTACCTTAAACACCAGACATCTGTTCTACTGGAGAAATTAGGAACCTATACATAATTGCTTCCTTAATTACTGTTGCCATCGTTAAAAGTTGTAAATTAAAAACAGAAAATAGAGAATTACCCTTCTATATAAGTGTTGTCTCTGTGAAGAATTAGATATTCAGTAAAGAACAATGGCAAATGTGAATGTTATATTTCGATCTTTTCTGTGTTTTAATCATTTAAACAGCGAATACTGAAGAGGGCCATATAAAACTCTTAGATGGGTCGGAAGTTACCCTCGGGTTGAAGTTTTCCGGGCGTTGATTTAAGCGTATCACTTGCCAGGTCTGGGTTTAGCTGTGCAAATAAACAGCTATGATCCCAATAATGGGTCCCAAAAAGAATTTGGAACCTGTGTCCATATGAATACCAAAATATCAGTTCTTGGGTTTAAATTAACAACAGTTGGTTCATTACACAACATTTCCTGATACATGCAAGGCTTTGTTACATAGTTTTGAGATGATGGAACTTGAAAACATTTTTTTGCAAGAAAAACTTTGTAATTTAGGGTAAAATTGTTTGTTTAATGAAGAAGATGAGGGAACATTTTTAAAAATAACATTTATTTTATATAATTTGACATTCAAAATTGGTTGAAATGGTTATATTCAAATAACCCCTTTTCATTAAAACATTTAAAAAAAATTTGTTCATTTCTTTTAAAAAAAGTTTATTTCAAAATCCATTACATATCAAATAATAATTCAGACACTACATTACTATGGTCTTGTTTAAAATGCTTTTATTGAAATGTAAAACTTGTTGAATCATAAATTTGCGCATAAACACACGCAGTAAAGTCCTGAAAGAGGGGTGTACAACCCAGGTTGCACTTTTACTTGAGAACAATCTTTTTGTTAGTGAAAATTAACAAATCTAAAGCTCGCACGCGTTTATCTGACAACCACTTGGAATAAATTTTGAAAATACATTGATATAAGCACTGAGCATTTATCAAAAGAAAAAGTGTAAAATATCCCACTAAAATAAACATTTTTCAGACTTAATTTTATGTTTCAAACAAATTTTTTAAAATTTGAATTAAAAATAATTTAAAGAAATATTTAAACATTTCCTTCCGAATATTTTACGTTATATAGGTTGATAATGTGGTTCCATACCAAGTCCCCTGGCTGAGGTTCCATAGCAAGTCCCCTGCTGAGGTTCCATACCAAGTCCCCTGCTGAGGTTCCATACCAAGTCCCCTGGCTGTGGTTCCATAGCAAGTCCCCTGCTGAGGTTCCATACCAAGTCCCCTGCTGAGGTTCCATACCAAGTCCTCTGGTTGTGGTTCCATACCAAGCCCACTGGCTGAGGTTCCATAGCAAGTCCCCTGCTGAGGTTCCATACCAAGTCCTCTGGTTGTGGTTCCATACCAAGCCCACTGGCTGAGGTTCCATACCAAGTCCCCTGCTGAGGTTCCATACCAAGTCCTATGGTTGTGGTTCCATACCAAGTCCCCTGGTTGTGGTTCCATACCAAGCCCACTGGCTGAGGTTCCATACCAAGTCCCCTGCTGAGGTTCCATACCAAATCCCCTGGTTGTGGTTCCATAGCAAGTCCCCTGGTTGTGGTTCCATAGCAAGTCCCCTGGTTGTGGTTCCATAGCAAGTCCCCTGGTTGTGGTTCCATAGCAAGTCCCCTGGTTGTGGTTCCATACCAAGCCCACTGGCTGAGGTTCCATAGCAAGTCCCCTGGCTGTGGTTCCATACCAAGCCCACTGGCTGAGGTACCATACCAAGCCCACTGGCTGAGGTTCCATACCAAGCCCACTGGCTGAGGTTCCATACCAAGTCCCCTGGCTGTGGTTCCATACCAAGCCCACTGGCTGAGGTTCCATACCAAGCCCACTGGCTGAGGTTCCATACCAAGCCCACTGGCTGAGGTTCCATACCAAGCCCACTGGCTGAGGTTCCATACCAAGTCCCCTGGCTGTGGTTCCATACCAAGTCCCCTGGCTGTGGTTCCATAGCAAGTCCCCTGGCTGAGGTTCCATAGCAAGTCCCCTGGCTGAGGTTCCATAGCAAGTCCCCTGGTTGTGGCTCCATACCAAGCCCACTGGCTGTGGTTCCATAGCAAGTCCCCTGGCTGAGGTTCCATAGCAAGCCCACTGGCTGAGGTTCCATAGCAAGTCCCCTGCTGAGGTTCCATACCAAATCCCCTGGTTGTGGTTCCATAGCAAGTCCCCTGCTGAGGTTCCATACCAAGTCCCCTGGTTGTGGTTCCATAGCAAGTCCCCTGCTGAGGTTCCATAGCAAGTCCCCTGCTGAGGTTCCATAGCAAGTCCCCTGGTTGTGGTTCCATAGCAAGTCCCCTGGTTGTGGTTCCATAGCAAGTCCCCTGGTTGTGGTTCCATAGCAAGTCCCCTGGTTGTGGTTCCATAGCAAGTCCCCTGGTTGTGGTTCCATACCAAGCCCACTGGCTGAGGTTCCATAGCAAGTCCCCTGCTGAGGTTCCATACCAAATCCCCTGGTTGTGGTTCCATAGCAAGTCCCCTGCTGAGGTTCCATACCAAGTCCCCTGGTTGTGGTTCCATAGCAAGTCCCCTGCTGAGGTTCCATAGCAAGTCCCCTGCTGAGGTTCCATAGCAAGTCCCCTGGTTGTGGTTCCATAGCAAGTCCCCTGCTGAGGTTCCATACCAAGTCCCCTGCTGAGGTTCCATACCAAGTCCCCTGGTTGTGGTTCCATACCAAGCCCACTGGCTGAGGTTCCATAGCAAGTCCCCTGCTGAGGTTCCATACCAAGTCCCCTGGTTGTGGTTCCATACCAAGCCCACTGGCTGAGGTTCCATAGCAAGTCCCCTGCTGAGGTTCCATACCAAGTTCCCTGCTGAGGTTCCATACCAAGTCCCCTGGCTGAGGTTCCATTGAAAGTCCCTTGGCTGGGGTTCCATACCAAGTTCCCTGCTGAGGTTCCATACCAAGTTCCCTGCTGAGGTTCCATACCAAGCCCACTGGCTGAGGTTCCATTGAAAGTCCCTTGGCTGGGGTTCCATACCAAGTTTCCTGGCTGTGTCGAGGTGGCTGGAGATATTTTCTGAACACTGCGTGCAACCACACAGTATCTGATTTTATTCCAGCCCTCATTTACGGAGTAAATTAAAATTTTATATGTTATAAAGAGACACTGCCGCACTGCATAGGATGTCCACAGAAAAACCTTGCCCAGAAGGCCTGTATGGCTCAGCCTAACCTCGGCACACCTTGAGCAACAACAATAGAATTCGAGGAAGAACAAAGTTCTGGCAAAACAGGTACATCTGTATTTATTCACTTACCTAGGTTCTGCTTCCACCACTTAGAAGCTTACACAATTAATTCCTTTGGCTTATGCAGGAACAGTGTCAAGTGGAAACTTTTATTTCTGTAAACATAATGATTTTGATTTTTGTTCCACGTTTATTTTTTACTACACTTTTTTCATTGATTTGTTCCCAGTTTATTAGGGAAAGTTATTATGATCATTTTCAATGTTTTGAGTTCACGTGTTTGAGCTTTAAATATCAATAACACCTAAAGTTTGGAGTTTTTACAAATTTATATTTTTATTATGTTGACAGATTAGATTATGATTACTTATTAGCTGACCCTTTATTAGTCTAGTTATTTTATTGGCAATTTACTTTTCAAGATTTCTTCACTAAACACAAAAGTTCTATAATCTTTCGTACTAGTTTTAGACTATTTTATCAAAAACTCTAAATTTACACTTCAATTTTAAATTATTTTTTTTGAGATTGGAGTTTCGCTTTTAATTTTATTGCAATGGGCTGCCCAGAACGTATTTCTAATGTAATAAGACTCTCCGATGATGAAGGCATTGTTGTCAAGATTGGAATCAACATAAAAGTTTAATAGCTTTATGTATGAGTTATTTGTGATTAATTTTCGTGGCATTGGGATTATTGTAGATAGTTTGTTCAATTAAATTTATTAATCAGATTATTAGAATAGTCTTACTGTACTGAACATCTGTTTCCGGTTTCCTTAGCTGTCAGCTGATCCGAGTGCAATTAAACGAGATCTGAAGCTATACTTGATATTTCCAACATACAGCAAGAATGTGATTAGTTCAGGCACTAACACTACCCGCACAGCAGCAACGCGCGCTGCGGGTTGAGCGACCAGGCGCTACTATACGGCAGCCATTTATTGAGCAATATCACATCTGCAATGTGTCATCATCTCGCAGGAATTTTTAGATTATTCGTAATCACTCATTTGTGTAGAGTGCTATTTGTGCAATTAGAGATATATACATATTTTATACATATTATTATATACTTATCCCCTCTACAATTTTCCCATATATATATATATATATATATATATATATATATATATATATATATATATCCTCTAAAATTTCCCCTTATATATATATATATATATATATATATATATATATATATATATATATATATATATATATATATATAAAGACTTTTATTTCCTTTCCTTGCATTTTATGAAATGATTTGGGTCATCAGGCAGACTGTAAAACTTTTGGAGAATCTGTGACGTTTTATCTGTGAAAGCTGGACCGGGCGTTTGAAGCTCACTTGCGGGTGATTTATAGCAGCAACGTCCTTATCTGAGAAGCAGTGTAATGCTTCTACGGGAGGGCAAATTCCCAGCACAAAACATATTAACAGCAATAAATAAAGTGAAGTTATTATATCTACCGGGAATCTCTTGTAATGTTAAAACCTCTTTTATGAAATTTTGAAAAGGAAACAGCTAACTTGAAACAAGAGTTTGAAAAATATGCTTAAAAGAAAGTAAGAAATTTGTGCTTGAGGGCATAAAAAAAAAATTGGTTTTAATAAACGTTTTTCTATATTATATACTTACATTTGTCTTTGACCTCAACCCCATAAGCAAAAATATAATTTGTGGTTCGGAGCGCAAAGTCTTTGAAACATGTTTAGCGTCATCGATATCATCGTTTTGAGTTTAATGTGTGTTTTTTTTTTAAATATATGGTTCAAGTTAATATTTTTTCAAAGTGCTGAGTACATATTTTTTTATAAACCATGTATTTAAATACTATTAAGCCATATATACTCTTAAACCATGTTAGTTAAATGTTACTGTATTAAAAAAAGTATTTTATTTGAATAGTTTTTTTTGTTGAAAAAGTGCTTTAATTTATGAGTTTTCTCCTTTAAAGTTTAAGTTTTCTTAAAGCCATTATTATTTGGCTTCTGATTTATGGGAAGGTTGTTCTCCAAAATTTCATGTTTCTAGCTTTAAAAAGGTTGTTTGTATGTTAATTAGTGCCTTTATATTTATATATATATTTATTAATTTATATTAAAAGCTTTTTGTTGATAAACAGTACCAACATCATCAACATTATATCAGCATTATTCATTCCTGACGATGTTGGTATTGTTTATCAACGAAAAGCGTTGAATCTAAATTAATAAATAATTCTTATATTTGAATAACCATAGTTGTTTTTGATTACTATACAAGAAAACATATTATATATATATATATATATATATATATATATATATATATATTAAATATGGTGATATTTTTATATTTTGTTAAAGATGGGTTATTATAGAGGTTAGTTCTATTAGTAATCCATCTTTAACAAAAGATTTAAATTTATATCAGAAACGTAAAATTCAATTAATGAAAACTAATTGTAATATATTTTTTAACAAACAATGTATTATTAATAATATTGTTCCTAAATATGCACGAATTAATATTAAAAATAAAAGTAATGTAGCACAAAAAACATGTAAACAAGCAGAAATTCTGTGGGTTGGAAATGAAATCAAATTTTTATATAAGAAACAAAATGAAATAACTTTTGAAATTTATAAATTACATTTAAAACTAGCATTTTTTATGGATAAAACAAAATGGGAAGAAAAATTTAATAAAATTAATATCTTTTTGTTTAAATATAGACAAAGAAAAATGAACACTCTAACCAAAAAACTAGATATATTAAAAATGAACAAAGATAAAAATAATGAAGTAATCATACAACATCATAAGTTTCTCCCCAATTTTGTTAATTTAACAAATACTAAATTCAGCCAAAATGAAATAAAAATTTTAGAAAATAATCATAAAGTCAACCTTAAGAAAGGTATAAAAAGAAATATTGATACAATAATAATAGATACTGAATTGGCGATCAATAAACTAAAAGTAGAGGAACAAGAAAATATGCGAATAAAAACATCACATGAAATAATAAAGTTAATTAAAAATAAGAAATCTAATCATACACACATAAAACAATACTCGCAAATTCAATAAATTAAACAAAAATTACAAACTAATGATCTTATTTTGACAAAAGCTGATAAAGGTAATGCTGTAGTTATTATTGATAAACAAGAACATATAAATAAAACTGAAAATTATGTATCTAAAAACCAATATACAGAAATAAATAAAGATCCCACAGACAAATATCAAAATGAAATAAAAAATATAATAAAAACATCATCTAAATTATTTAATCAAAAACATACTAATAATTACATAAATGAGAATCCTAAAATTCCAAGATTAAATGGACTAATTAAATTGCACAAAGAAGATAAACCAATTATTAGTTAATTTTACAACTGCTCCTTCTTATAAAATTTCAAAATATTTGGCTTTATCACTTAAAGATAAGGTAAAATTAAATAATACTCATAATATAAAAAACTCGATTGAACTTATTGAAAAATTAAAAGATATTAAAATTGATAATAATACAAAATTAATATCATTTGATGTTACTAACATGTATAAAAAACATACCTACAATGAAAACACTTGAAATAATAAAAAATAATATAGATACATTTGAAAAAGATAACACATTAACACAAGAATTAATAAATACATTAAGAATCATTTTAAATCAAAATTATTTTTTATATAATAATAAAATTTATAAACAAAAGGATGGATTATTAATGGGCTCTCCAAATGTCCAGCATATTATCGGAAATATTTTTACAAAATATAGTCATTGATATAGATAAGATTATTAAAACATGATCAAAATGGACACTGGTTTAGATATGTAGATGATGGATTATATATATCAAATAATAATGGTTCAAATATTGACAAAATATTAAAATGTATAAATAATATACACGAAAATATAAAATTTACTCATGAATTTGAATTAAAAAATAAACTAAATTATTTAGATATTACAATTACTAGAAATAAAGAATCATTTGAATATAATATATATAGAAAACCAACACAGACAAATCAAATAACACCTAATTATTCAAATCATCCATACAACCAAAAAATGGCAGCGCTTTATAATTTACTACATAGAATGCACAAAATACCAATGAACTTAAATGATCAAATAAAAGAGAAAAATATAATATATCAAATTGGTTTGGAAAATGGATATAAAAGAAAAACTATAGATAAATTAAATAATAATATAATAAGAAAACAGAAACTCGAAAATAACTTTGTACCTAATAAGAGAGAAAATATTTGGACAACTTTCACATTCACTGGTAACGAAATAAATAAAATTACAAGATTATTTAAAGAAACAAATTTACAAATTACATATAAAACTGATTATAAATTTAAAAATATAATAAACAATAACAAAAATCAAAATAATATGCACGAAAGAAATGGAGTATATAACATAAAATGTCAAACTTGTAATAAATTATATGTAGGACAAACAAAAAAGAAATTAAAGAAAGGTACAAAGAACATTTAAACGCTTATATCAAACCAAACATATACAAACCCAATTTAGCTACGCATTGTATTAATAATGGACATGAGTTTCCGGAAATAGAAAATATGAAATTAATAAAAGAATTAAATAAAGGATTAAAAATGAATATATTTGAAACATTGGAAATTTATAAGCATAAAGTTAAAGACAAATTAATTGATGAACAAATTCAAGTGAGATCAAGGCACCAAACTATTTATAAAGTCATTGATGTTATAGAAAAATTTACAAAAAGTGCAATACTTATAAACATTTGATTCTTTGTAGTACATATGATTTAATTTTGTAAAAGTATTTAATTAGATAATTATTTTCCTTAAGATGCTGATACTGATTTATCAGCGAAAAGCTTTGAATAAATATATTCATTAAAAGTATTCTTGTTTATGAAATATTTTTAATTTATTAAATATATATATATATATATATATATATATATATATATATATATATATATATATATTAAACAATTAAAATTATCATATGTTAATTTTAATTGTTTAATATTCCTGATGATGTTGGTACTGTTAGCCAACGAAAAGCTTTGAATTGTAAATTCAATTATTATTCTTGTATTTGTATTTTGACTTAGTTCTTTATTAATACACAAGAATACATATTGCGATATATATATATATATATATATATATATATATATATATATATATATATATATATATACAGTACAGTCTAGCTAATCCGGTCTCTGATGAACCGGACGTCCGGCCAATCCGGACGGCCCAAAATGTTTGTTTAGTTATGGTATTTTACAGTGCACAATCAGTCTGCCGTCCACAAAACTATTTATTTTTATACGTCTATATTTGTTATTTTTCAAAGGGGTTTTTCTACTCTAATAGACAAATAATATAATTTATTCATTAAAATATGAATTTACCATATTATTTGTTTCTTTTGCCTATTAAAGTAGGAAAAACGTCTTTGAAAAATATAATCACATTAGATCTCCCAACACTACAACGCACGTGACATCAGAGACATCTTGCGATAAAAGAGAGATAAAGGACCGCTGACTAAAAGGATAGACAGTCTATCCGTCTGGCGTCAGATCAGTTTTGTTGTCGGAAGGAATGCCACCTTTACTGCTTCTCGCAAGATTTCTGCTCAGTTGTCATTTAATTCTAGTGCGATATTGATCTGTGTTTTTTATTTACGTTTGTTCAGTGTTCAGTGAAAATGGCGACTAAACGTAAGTCAGTGACAGTGACAATGGAATAAAAACTCCAAGCTTTATTTCGTATTGATGGAGGTGAATCGCTTACTAAAATTGCAAAAGAGTTAGGCCTGGGAAAACAAACTGTTTCCGATTGGAGAAAAAGCGACAGGAAATTTAAGATTTCTTTGCAAAAATGGTTAGTAAAGACAGTTTAGGCGGCAGAAGCACTTTAAAAAAACCAAAAAATGAAACATTAGATGATGCTTTGTATGTTTGGTTTTGCCAACAACGGGAACAGGGTGTTCCATTATCGGGTGTAAATTTGTAAACGATCGCGCTGAAACTGAATGAAAAGTTAAAAGGAGGCCCTAATTTTACTGCAAGAGTGGGTTGGCTGAATTTGTTCAGATTTTTAACAATTGGAGGGTTGGGCCGAGTTGAAAGACACTGATATTTCCGAGTGGATTATTAGTGATAATGACATTGGTTATCAAGTGCTAATCGTCGCGGTGTGCACTGCAAACGCAGAAAATGACAGCTCGGAAGAGGAAACTACACAGGCGAGCCGGTCAGCCCAACTCATGATGGGGTGGCTGCAATGCTGCAGGGGTTGATGACCTACTTTGAGAAACAAACTGATACGTCAACTGCGGAGCTACTGACCTTGAAACGCCTACGAGATCGTACTGTGAAACGACGTCATTCATAGTTAAAACAAAAGAACATTACGGACTTTTTTCACTAAGTTTTTTAAAATTTATTTTTGTTTCAGTTTCATTTTTGTTTGAGTTTTTTGTGCGCTTATACAGTATAGTGTAAATAACTTTATGTGAATACATTTATTCAAGGAGAAAGATGCTTTGATATTTATTCATGTCATACCTTTTCTGTTACAATTACAGGATTTTTTGCTAAATAAGCTATGAAATACTGTACTGTATAGCTATATTTAGGCCTCAATTTCACTAAAATTACAATTTCAATATGTTTCTCCGCCCAAAACACATATTGTATGCATTTGTTTGGCTTTTTCCGTCTAATCCAGACTTTCGTTGATCCGGACAGGGTCCGGTCCTATCAAGTCCGGATTAGTGAGAATGTACTGTATGTGTAATTCTTTTGAAAAGATGTAGCCTGTCCTTGAAAACAATCGATTTTTGGCGTAATAAATAAAAATTTAGTAAAGTCTCATCTTAGTAGTGTTTAAAATAGAGGATGATTTGTCCTGAGAAAGATTTTAAAGTGCAGATATAGAGATTTAAAAACACTTATTTTAATTAGGTTTATTCAATAACAAAACTACAGATCAAATATAAAGTAACGTAAAATAGTTAATGGTTCGATTTGACTAGAGTACTCTTCATAAAATCCTTACAACTCATCCACTTTAAAATGGTCAGTCATTTTTATGGTTATTACTATAGAAAACACTTTAATTTGTGAGCTATAGATACTGTTGTGACCCAAAGCTCAGACCGAACAATATAATCGGTAAATAAATCTGTACATTGAAAAATCCAACACAGAATATGGATATCTTTCGTTACGGTATCTGACCCTATATTAGTGAATATATCCGCTTTGTTGCTTGTATCTGCTATTCTCTTACAAGTTCAATCTTATGTAGTGAAAACCCAATAACCTAGTCTAAACCTGAAACCCCTATAAAGTTGCTTCCATCTGCCTTGGAATGAGGTAAAAACAGATTTAGTAACTTTTATTGAAATTTAATTTATTGTTCATAATTTCTAGCTAGAGTGGGACGAAAATTAGATTTTTGTTTCAAAGTTCATTGTCTAATATAGTTTTAAAAATTTTTGAATTTAACCATTTAATTAACTTAGGTTAGTTTCAAAATACAAATTTTGCGATAAAGAAACATTTATAACTATATATGTGGTTTAAAATAAAGTAATTTGACGAAAATATGATAGTTGTGACCAATATGAACACATGTTTATTTTGAGTCAAACATAATACCCTAAAAACATTAAATTCACAATATGAACACATGTTTATTTTGAGGCAAACATAGGACCCTAAGAACATTAAATTCACAATATGAACACATGTTTATTTTGAGTCAAACATAATACCCTAAAAACATTAAATTCACAATATGAACACATGTTTATTTTGAGGCAAACATAGGACCCTAAGAACATTAAATTCACAATATGAACACATGTTTATTTTGAGTCAAACATAATACCCTAAAAACATTAAATTCACAATATGAACACATGTTTATTTTGAGGCAAACATAGGACCCTAAGAACATTAAATTCACAATATGAACACATGTTTATTTTAGGCAAACATAGGACCCTAAAAACATTAAATTCAGTATTGGTTGGTTGTAGTTTTAGAAACTTGAAATACCACACTTAAACCTCAATACATTAATAAAAACATTAAGGTGCATTTCTCACGTGTGTACAAACTATCAGTGAAGAGGTTTTGTGAATTTAAAATTTTGAACAATATAACAATTAAATTTTTATTGATATAAATTTTCTTTGACTAAGGTATAATTAAGTAATGAAATTTATAAAGTATTTTACGAATATTTAGAGATATTTACAAGACATATCTCATAAACGAAAAGTGCTTAAAGGTTTATAGAATACATTTTTTGTAAATAGCTATCTATTCGTGTAACACTCTTAAAAATAAGGTGTTACATATAAATTCATTTACATATTTAATTTTTATTTAATAATTATATCGTCCCAATATAAAAGAAAATTTTTGATTTCTTGGTGCACATTGTGAAGCTAGCGTAGGTGGTGAGAAATAGAAACATATCGTACGAGTTAGTAACTTAAGGTAATTAACGATGTCACGCCATGTGACGTAAACATGGTCTGATATCACCTGATCCGAAGCACCAATCAAAAAATTCAAAATAATAAGTGAGGGTGGGAAATTCCGTTGGCGTACCCTTGCAAAAGCCCCACTTCTCCAAAAGTCTTCGAACGAGACGGACGAGATGGCACTTTCGGACATAACTTAGAAATTAGTAAGCTTCCAGTATTCAAAATTTAAGATGTCAAGGCATGTACTAAATTTTATTAACGCAATTAAAGAAGAAGTCAGAAGCGATTATTTAAGTGTTCCAAATAAATAAAAGTTTATATCATTTTTGTTTAAGAGCGCTGATTGCAAAAGCGATGTGCAGTGATTAATGTACAAAAGTGTGCAATGTTTAATGATATGTGTTACAGTGTCTTACAAGTAATGTGCACAACCAGGTACGTTATAGATAGTAATAAAGAAAAGGTGTTTTAATGTTAACTAAGTTGAATTTTAATTGATAAACGGTTAACACATGAACGGTAGAAATTGTCTTTTGAATATTCATTTCTAAAATTAAATTGGAAAACATAAGTTACTACCTTCTCGATATATATAAATTTTAAAGGTTAATAAGTAATTAAAATGTATGGAATAATTAGCAGTAATTAAAAGTTAATTACTCGACACATTGGTGTCATTTGTTCTTTTGTAATTTGTCATTGATTAATAAATTGCATAACCTTGTGTTTTAAAGCTTTAAATTATCATTTCAAGTAACCTAGTTCTACCTTCCGAAGATATCAGAAGACCGTATGCAGAGAGACATTATTATGCCTGTGCTGTAACGGAGAACTAGAGCCCTGGTAAGTAAGGTTAATTAATTTGTTAATTAGTAATTAACAAACATTTTTAAATAAAGATAAAAACTTACCCGAGGTAAAAAGGGCTAGAACGTTACATTCGGAGAAGCGTGACAAGAAAGTTAAAATAGTTGTAAAAGTGCTAGAATTTCAAATTTATAAAATAATTTTAGTAAAAAGAAATATCTTTAAACCCGTTAGCATAGGCCACTTTTATATCAGAAATGTACAGAGTCACAGAAAAAATGATTTAAAACATGAAAAATATTAAAAAATATTCAATTGCCTGAAATTTAAATAACACTGTTTTTTTATTTGCCCAGTTCATAATGTAATTCCAAGTATAGTCAAACGCAGTTAACGATCGTGTCACCCGATGTAAATTAACATAACACTGTCTTTTTGATTTGCCCAGCTTCATAATGTAATTCCAAGTACAGTAAAACGCAGTCAACGATCGTGTCACCCGATGGAAACTAACATAACACTGTCTTTTTGATTTGCCCAGTTCATAATGTAATTCCAAGTATAGTCAAACGCAGTCAACGATCGTGTCACCCGATGGAAGTTAAAATAACACTGTCTTTTTGATTTGCCCAGCTTCATAATGTAATTCCAAGTATAGTCAAACGCAGTCAACGATCGTGTCACCCGATGGAAGTTAAAATAACACTGTCTTTTTGATTTGCCCAGCTTCATAATGTAATTCCAAGTACAGTAAAACGCAGTCAACGATCGTGTCACCCGATGGAAACTAACATAACACTGTCTTTTTGATTTGCCCAGCTTCATAATGTAATTCCAAGTACAGTAAAACGCAGTCAACGATCGTGTCACCCGATGGAAACTAACATAACACTGTCTTTTTGATTTGCCCAGTTCATAATGTAATTCCAAGTATAGTCAAACGCAGTCAACGATCGTGTCACCCGATGGAAGTTAAAATAACACTGACTTTTTGATTTGCCCAGCTTCATAATGTAATTCCAAGTATAGTCAAACGCAGTCAACGATCGTGTCACCCGATGGAAATTAAAATAACACTGTCTTTTTGATTTGCCCAGCTTCATAATGTAATTCCAAGTACAGTAAAACGCAGTCAACGATCGTGTCACCCGATGGAAACTAACATAACACTGTCTTTTTGATTTGCCCAGTTCATAATGTAATTCCAAGTATAGTCAAACGCAGTCAACGATCGTGTCACCCGATGGAAGTTAAAATAACACTGACTTTTTGATTTGCCCAGCTTCATAATGTAATTCCAAGTATAGTCAAACGCAGTCAACGATCGTGTCACCCGATGGAAATTAAAATAACACTGTCTTTTTGATTTGCCCAGTTCATAATGTAATTCCAAGTATAATCAAACCCAGTCAACGATCTTGTCACCCGATGGAAATTAACATAACACTGTCTTTTTGATTTGCCCAGTTCATAATGTAATTCCAAGTATAGTCAAACGCAGTCAACGATCGTGTCACCCGATGGAAATTAAAATAACACTGTCTTTTTGATTTGCCCAGTTCATAATGTAATTCCAAGTATAGTCAAACGCAGTCAACGATCGTGTCACCCGATGGAAATTAAAATAACACTGTCATTTGGATTTGCCCAGTTCATAATGTAATTCCAAGTATAGTCAAACGCAGTCAACGATCGTGTCACCCGATGGAAATTAACATAACACTGTCTTTTTGATTTGCCCAGTTCATAATGTAATTCCAAGTATAGTCAAACGCAGTCAACGATCGTGTCACCCGATGGAAATTAAAATAACACTGTCTTTTTGATTTGCCCAGTTCATAATGTAATTCCAAGTATAGTCAAACGCAGTCAACGATCGTGTCACCCAATGGAAATTTAAATAACACTGTCTTTTTGATTTGCCCAGTTCATAATGTAATTCCAAGTATAGTCAAACGCAGTCAACGATCGTGTCACCCGATGGAAATTAAAATAACACTGTCTTTTTGATTTGCCCAGTTCATAATGTAATTCCAAGTATAGTCAAACGCAGTCAACGATCGTGTCACCCGATGGAAATTAAAATAACACTGTCTTTTTGATTTGCCCAGTTCATAATGTAATTCCAAGTATAGTCAAACGCAGTCAACGATCGTGTCACCCGATGGAAATTAACATAACACTGTCTTTTTGATTTGCCCAGTTCATAATGTAATTCCAAGTATAGTCAAACGCAGTCAACGATCGTGTCACCCGATGGAAATTAACATAACACTGTCTTTTTGATTTGCCCAGTTCATAATGTAATTCCAAGTATAGTCAAACGCAGTCAACGATCGTGTCACCCGATGGAAATTAAAATAACACTGTCTTTTTGATTTGCCCAGTTCATAATGTAATTCCAAGTATAGTCAAACGCAGTCAACGATCGTGTCACCCGATGGAAGTTAAAATAACACTGTCTTTTTGATTTGCCCAGCTTCATAATGTAATTCCAAGTATAGTCAAACGCAGTCAACGATCGTGTCACCCGATGGAAATCAAAATAACACTGTCTTTTTGATTTGCCCAGTTCATAATGTAATTCCAAGTACAGTAAAACGTAGTCAACGATCGTGTCACCCGATGGAAATTAACATAACACTGTCTTTTTGATTTGCCCAGCTTCATAATGTAATTCCAAGTATAGTCAAACGCAGTCAACGATCATGTCACCCGATGGAAATTAAAATAACACTGTCTTTTTGATTTGCCCAGCTTCATAATGTAATTCCAAGTATAGTCAAACGCAGTCAACGATCGTGTCACCCGATGGAAATTAAAATAACACTGTCTTTTTGATTTGCCCAGCTTCATAATGTAATTCCAAGTATAGTCAAACGCAGTCATCGATCGTGTCACCCGATGGAAGTTAAAATAACACTGACTTTTTTATTTGCCCAGCTTCATAATGTAATTCCAAGTATAGTCAAACGCAGTCAACGATCGTGTCACCCGATGGAAATTAAAATAACACTGTCTTTTTGATTTGCCCAGCTTCATAATGTAATTCCAAGTATAGTCAAACGCAGTCAACGATCGTGTCACCCGATGGAAGTTAAAATAACACTGTCTTTTTTATTTGCCCAGCTTCATAATGTAATTCCAAGTATAGTCAAACGCAGTCAACGATCGTGTCACCCGATGGAAGTTAAAATAACACTGTCTTTTTTATTTGCCCAGCTTCATAATGTAATTCCAAGTATAGTCAAACGCAGTCAACGATCGTGTCACCCGATGGAAGTTAAAATGACACTGTCTTTTTGATTTGCCCAGCTTCATAATGTAATTCCAAGTACAGTAAAACGTAGTCAACGATCGTGTCACCCGATGGAAATTAACATAACACTGTCTTTTTGATTTGCCCAGCTTCATAATGTAATTCCAAGTATAGTCAAACGCAGTCAACGATCATGTCACCCGATGGAAATTAAAATAACACTGTCTTTTTGATTTGCCCAGCTTCATAATGTAATTCCAAGTATAGTCAAACGCAGTCAACGATCGTGTCACCCGATGGAAATTAAAATAACACTGTCTTTTTGATTTGCCCAGCTTCATAATGTAATTCCAAGTATAGTCAAACGCAGTCAACGATCGTGTCACCCGATGGAAGTTAAAATAACACTGTCTTTTTGATTTGCCCAGCTTCATAATGTAATTCCAAGTATAGTCAAACGCAGTCAACGATCGTGTCACCCGATGGAAATTAACATAACACTGTCTTTTTGATTTGCCCAGCTTCATAATGTAATTCCAATTATAGTAGAACGTAGTCAACGATCGTGTCACCCGATGGAAATTAACATAACACTGTCTTTTTTATTTGCCCAGCTTCATAATGTAATTCCAAGTATAGTCAAACGCAGTCAACGATCGTGTCACCCAATGGAAATTAAAATAACACTGTCTTTTTGATTTGCCCAGCTTCATAATGTAATTCCAAGTATAGTCAAACGCAGTCAACGATCGTGTCACCCGATGGAAATTAAAATAACACTGTCTTTTTGATTTGCCCAGCTTCATAATGTAATTCCAAGTATAGTCAAACGCAGTCAACGATCGTGTCACCCGATGGAAATTAACATAACACTGTCTTTTTGATTTGCCCAGCTTCATAATGTAATTCCAAGTATAGTTAAACGCAGTCAACGATCGTGTCACCCGATGGAAATTAACATAACACTGTCTTTTTGATTTGCCCAGCTTCATAATGTAATTCCAAGTATAGTCAAACGCAGTCAACGATCGTGTCACTCGATGGAAGTTAACATACTCACTTAGCACTGGGAATAAGACTATTGGCTCAGACTATTGGACGATTAGATGTTTATAATTTATTTACACATCTAGTTTATTTTTGCCTAGATAATTTGTTTATATAAACAATAACAATGCACCTGTTGTTTACAATTAAGGTAAATACATTGTTGTTGCCCAAGACAATGGTACATGCTTAGAGTCGAACTGCGATTCGTTTGTCGAGAATTTGGACTTCCTTCTTTAACGAGACCCTCTTTGTTGAGAAACATTTCTAAATGTTCATGGGCATTCCACGCATTGTAGTTTAAAAGTTGTGCCAAAGTCTATACATTCTTTCCGAAACATATCTATGAATACGTTTAGACTTCTTTTTCCCAACGGCATTTTACGTCTTGTCATTACTTTAATATTTTAAATGTTTTAAATTATTATGTTAAAACACATCCTTATGGTTAAAAAATAAAACAATCTCTTATAACAACAGTAATGTATGTGTTCAAAGGGTCTTGTACCTCTACGAAGATTAAGATCTATGAAGTCTTGACTATTTTACTATCAACAATTTGTCGATGATTATGGGGAAGATCCATTAACAAACCCTTCTAAGCCCGTCCCTTCTAAAGGGAAGGTTTACAAGGTCTACTTTACAGGGTTGCAAAAATTACTTGTTTCTACTTACAGTAGGATGCAATTGTTAAGTGACCTCAGTTTAAGAATCTTTTATTTTATTACCTAAAAAAACACAAAACCTCTTACAATGAAATTAATTCTTGATGTACATTTCATTTACAACGAAACTATAATCAGAAGTGCATGAATGTACAACCAGTTTTATAGTTTACAAATTAATTTTATTACAGTTATTGTGTTTTATTTTTTGTATTTAGTAGTTCTTAGCTCACAGTTGCTCAGGGGAATAGGTGAATTCTATTGCCTTGAAGAAGAACATTGGATCGTCCCCGACAATGATTTAAATATTGTAATGAGAATAAAAAGAATACGATTGTTATTGGTATTGTTCCTTCGTTAAAAGCAAAAACAACTGTGGATAATATTTTTCAATAATCAAACAATCAAAACAAACATTTTATAAATAACTGCTTACTTAAAACTGTAGATGTATAAACAGTTTGTCCAAATTATTAATTAACGATTCTTTGCAACATATTTACATGTTTAAAAATTTGCTTAGTAACTAAACCTTGTCTTTTAGGGGCAATGTTTTATAATTTTGAGTGTAAAAATGTGATTCCATGAGTACAAAATTCTAAAACCCAAATTGCAACAATGAAATCTCTAAATACATAAGTTTCCATGGTTACTCCAAGTTCTTGTTTATGTTATATCGAACAAATATAATCTGGACCAAATGAAACTGTAGAGGAATAAAACCAGAAAGCTAACGTCATGTGTTCGATCCAGTAAGTCGGTTTAGGATCATTGTTTAGGTACAAATACCGTAAAAAAACCAATAATGCAAATCTGTAGTTTTATAGCTGTAATGTAATTGTTATTTACTTTTTATATACAACCAATATAATTTCTTAATACGTTATAAAATTATGATGTAATGATTTAAAATTATATATGGATCAGCATTTAAAAAAAGAAACAATATATATTTCACCTTTTAAATTATTGCTAATTCAACGTTTAGAAAAAAAGAAAAAAGGCTAAATTACTCCGACAAAAATTGATTGAAATTGCACTTCTGTATCACAGATTTTATGACTTTACGTAATTAGTATTGATTGTTAACTTGTGAAAACTGACCACAACATTAAATGGATTCCTAGTAAATTTATGCATAAATTGAAAAATTGAAAATTTTCATGCTTGCATTAAAAAATGACCTGAAAGACCATAGTATTTATCTACAGTATGTTTCTGTACACATTGCGAGTCCTGCGAATGGTGTTAAAGAGTAGAAATATTTAACAATATAATAGCGATATTCCTTAAACAATATTTTTAATAAAATGACTTATACAATTTAATTAATTTTAAAGTTCGAAAAATGAGAACATCTTGGCCTACTTTCATTTAACCATCTTTGTAATGTAGGCTGAATCTTACTTGATCGAAAGCTTTAGATAACAGCAGCTATCAACATCGAGGAATATTTAAATTTAAAACTATATATATATAGCCTACCCCTGCAATGTATGCAAGCATATAACTTGACGCTTGTTTTATCGCCAAGACTGATATTAAAGTGCATGGAATGGCAAAACCTGTGGTAGAAATGTATAATTGTACAATGTAGCAGAAATTATAAAAGCTATTACAGTTTCACTTTAACACTTACTTTTTCAGTAAGCAACAAGTGTATATACTATTTATAAAAATAAAAGGACGATTATACTCCCCAATACACACACACACACACACACACACACACACACACACACACACACACACACACACACACACACACACACACACACACACACACACACACACACTCACACACACACACACACACACACACACACACACACACACACACACACACACACACACACACACACACACACACACACACACACACCACACACACACACACACACACACACACACACACACACACACACACACACACACACATTCACACACACACACACACACACACACACACACACACACACACACACACACACCCACACACACCCACACACACACATTCACACACACACACACACACCACACACACACACACACACACACACACACACACACACACACACACACACACACATTCACACACACACACACACACACACACACACACACACACACACACCCACACACACCCACACACACATCCACATCCACACCCACACCCACATCCATACACACACACACACACACACACACACACACACACACACACACACACACACACACCCACACACACCCACACACACATCCACATCCACACCCACACCCACATCCACACACACACACACACACACACACACACACACACACACACACACACACACACACACACACACACACACACACACACACACACACACACACACACACACACACATCCACATCCACACCCACCCACGCACCCACACACACACACCCACACAACACACACACACACACACACACCCACACCCACACCCACACCCACACTCACACACCCACATCCACATCCACATCCACACCCACACCCACATCCACACACACACACACACACACACACACACACACACACACACACACACACACACACACACACACACACACACACATCCACATCCACACCCACACCCACATCCACACACACACACACAC